>CM061140.1:177950655-179150655 GCA_030789695.1 Scilla litardierei | reverse complement strand
CGTAAGCTACAAAAATCACAATCCAAAAATCTATCTCCAATCCTAAATATATAGACAAAGGGTCTAATTTATTTCTCTCTTTTTGTAAAATTTTGTTTTTACAGAGAAGAGCAAGAAAGAAGACTCGATGTCGAAACCAAGACCCAACCAGAGATCGGTGCTCATCGACATCACCAACGACTCGCCCATCGTCGGCCTGGCGACGGGGAGCCTGTCGGAAAAGAACCGGGTCCGGGAGGTCAGGGGCACGCCCGGGTCCGGCGAGGCCTTGCTGAGGGGGCAGGTCAAGACTCTGCTGCAGAAAGTCGAGGAGGGGGCCGAGTTCGTCGGCAACACCAGCAGGATCGGGTTTCGGGTATTGTTGGATCTCCCGGGCCCGTCCCCGGTCCAGATCCTCGCCCCGACTCCGGCCAACACTCCGCTGGTCATTGAAGCCAATAGTGTTAAGAACTCAACAATTCAGGTGCGAGATTGATTTTTTTCAGAGAACCATCGTTTCGTTATATATAATAAAAAAAATCCAGTTTTGGAGATCTTTTTTTGATCAATATGCAGGAAGCTGAAGCAGGGAAGCCAGAGGAGAAGCCCCAAGAGTCTCTCATCAACAGAGCGCTGCTCTTCGATTCTCCGGGGAAATCCGAAACCACGGATTCGTCCTCCGTAGTCTCCTCGTCGCATTCAAACCAAGACGATAGCTCCTCCTCGGCTTGGTCCATGCAAGTCAATGTCGAGGAGGAGGGGGGAGAAATTGAAGATTTTGACGAAGTAGAAGAAGAATACGGGGATGCTGACGGTGGAGGATCATGGGTTGATGAAATGTGCGAGGGGCTGAGCAGGATGAGGGTGGAGGATGACGGCAAGGGGGCAGGGATTGCGGGTAAGCACACCCGGTTCGTCTACAACAGCGACGGCGAGATGGAAGGGGTGGAGGTGGTCGGCGACGACGAGGGGGAGACGAAGAACGCGTCGCCGGGCGTGCTGCTGCTGAAAGGAATGCCGGCGCCCGAGGGGAAGCACCTGAGGTTTCGTGATGAAGGCGATGAGGAGTGATATTTGTTTTGCGCATGGTTGTATTTTTCTCGACGGCTAGAGCTATATTTATTGAAGAAATAAAGATATTTCTTTCCTTCTTCCTTGTTGTTTATGAGTTATTTAAGCAAAATTTTTGTTACTCAGAGCATAAAACAGCAGCTATCATTGCTCTCTCTCTCTCTGTCGAGAGGAACTGAACACTTATGGCAGTGGAAGCAGTTTGAGGGTGGTGATTGCTGGATGATATATTTAAGTCAAAAGACAAAGCCTCTTAACTCACGAATCTATGGTTATATGAAGAAGTTTTAAGAGAAATTCGTCAGGTGGATGTGATTAACAAGGGCCAAGAGTAATTTGTATAATCGTGGGCGTCTACAAAGCGAATTCGGATTAGGCTTTTCACTAATTAACAGTGACATTTCCAAAATAATGCTCTATAAAAAGAGCTCGGTAGCATCAAAAACAGAAGGGCACGAAAGGCAGAGAAAGAGTCACTCGACAAGCAGTATATATATAGATTATAGTTTTTTATATTATATCATTTATCAAAAGCCCCAATTAGAAATAAAAAAGAACAATTTTTCAGAGAGAAACCAAGTTCAAAACATAGCATAGGCCAAACAAGCATGAAGATCAAAGGGTACATGCATCCATCATAAGTATCGCGCATCAAACAACAACAAGAACCACCATCGTCATTTACACACAAGATGTTTTTCACATGGTGGTAACTGAAAAAGACGCACGCAAACGTATCAGCAGCCAGCAGTAAATGTTGCTACCCGTTTACCTTTAACTCACCCAACACAAGGGCCACATTAGTAAATTAAACGTGCATAGGGGCCTTTTCCGATAAAAAACTACTACCAGAATGCAGAAAGGTCAACTTCTCAAGAATTCTTATCAAATATAAGAAGAAGAAAAGCGACATATCTAACCTTGTTTATCCGAAAAAATTAATAAATAAACAAAAATTTCCCCCATCTCAAAGGTGAAAAGCTCACGAATGGGGCCATCTTGCTTATTTCATAGCTTATGTTAACAGATATGATACACAGGATGCACGATGTCAGCTTTACAAGGAAATGAATGGGCCCAATCACTACACACAGAAAAATCAAGAAACTGTACACTGTACTCCGATGGATTAAACGTATGGCTTGTGCAAATATTCAACTGGCTGTGGCCGCAAATCACCTGACGTTGTCTTCTTTTCTTTACAATGGCCGTCTTCCGATGGAGTTTGAGGCGGTAACAGTGGCGGCATTAAGAGAATTCGAAGGGAGCCGCCCGATCGTAGTCTGAGAAGGGGGTGCGGCGAGAGCGTAAGTCAGTCTGGACGAGGAGCTCTCAATAAGTCCAGCAACTCCAGCAGCAGCAGATTGCGCATTTGAAGGAAGGAAAAGATCATGCCTCTGATCTTTATAAGCCCTCCATATCTGGGGAAAAAACATATTAGGAACATATACTTCATGGATTTTCTGGCCAAAATAAACATGATCATTCATATTCCATTCAATGCAACTTGAGGCTTATATGGCTGGCTCATAACCCAACGAGGTAAAGTTACAAGTACACCCAAAACTAAAATTGCGTGGAGTCGGAAGCATGGAACGTGGGAAAAAAATAGTATTAATGTTGACCATCTGAGCAACTCGGGGCATGCACAGAACATGTTGGCAATCATAAAGAACAATCACCCAATTGGACGGCGCACCAGAAGAAGAATCTCAGTGTCTAGAGGCGACAGTTGGAACTAGTTCGTGTGGACTCTTCAACCATGAGGCAGTGTCGTGTCAGACACAAGCATAAAAAAGAATTCTTTTATTTTGAGTATACTTTTAATAACCTACTTGAGTGTCGCTGGGCTGCGTCGTGTTGTCCCTGGATCAAAGCAACACTCTATATTCTTCAGGACAGACTATAGGTTCTATAAAGGAACGACATGAATGCAAGGAAGTGATGCTGTGAAGAAAATAATTGCTATTAGTAGGCAGAGTCTAGTTTTGGCTCAATTCAATTAACCCTATAGATTGGTTCAAGAAATGATTTGAACCCAAGGATTGCAGGGGGTTAGAAGGGTTGTCTGCTAGAAACACAAGGCAGGCTCTGCTACAAAGCAACATTAAAAATGTTTTTCACTGTGGTTCAACGGTAAACAAAATCACTAAAGAAAGAGAGTTGATATTTTTGAACCAAACATGTGGATAACTGCCACTTTCTCCTCTTAAAGGAAAGAAAGGTGCTATAAACATTGGCAGCCAGTTTTAAAGGAATGCATGTTCAATCACGCGCACATGCTCCACCAACACACCGAGGTTTTTAGTTACCTTATGTTTTCTCTAAATAAAACATTAACACAACGTAAACTGTACAGAATGATGGAGCATCTAACAAGATGAAGGGAAATGGTGATAGTGATGGTGGTGGTGGTAACAAGAACAACAGCGACGCCGACAACTTTTTTCTACCATGGAAAGTCTTTACAATAGATTTCAATGACGTAGCACTAAAAGATGATACAACTATCCGCATTCGGAATGCTAATAGGGGGGGGGGGGGGGGGTGTGTGTGTGTGTGTGTGTGTGTGTGTGTGTGTGTGTGTGTGTGTGTGTGTGTGTGTGTGGGGGGGGGGGGGGGGGGGTCTTGTGTTAAAAATTGTAAGTTGAATGATATGTAAATAGAAGGTGGACACCCAAACCTCAATGGAAATCCAAATCATATGATTGAAACCGAAACATCGTACCATCAAAAGTACTGGCTAAACAGGCAATTTGTCTGAAAGTGAAGGATGAAACAATTCATAATCTCAGCAAGCCGACACATAAACCATAGTGCATTAGAATGTCCTGATATGAAGTTCTTAAAAACATTTAACACGAAAAGAGAAACATGAAAAATATTGTATTGAAATCAGGTCACGCATCAGACATGGTAAGTGACAATAGTTGCAATTTCATAAACATGGCAGTAAAATCTAAAGCAACTCGTTAAGTAACAAACCTACATTAGGCACTGGTGGAGTAAATAAAAAAAGCTTAGGTACAATGCAAGGAAGGGGTGCTATCAGAATATGCCAAACCATGCAAACCCTCAGCATTACTGATCCTTGGTATATCATGATATAGAAATCTCTTGGAACCCAAGTGTCTTGGAAGGAAAATGAGCCAGGAATCTGATAAGAAGAATCAAAAGAGTGAAATACTTGAAACTTACATCAGAAGCATTCAATATGTCATGAACTTTAGTGCAATGAGCGCCTTCAGTCGCAAATGCATGCAGTACCTGGATAATTACAACAGATTATTTGTGGTGTAACAACACACTAAGAAGCAATGCTTGATGAAATTATAGCAGTCCTAATAGCACATAACAAAAAAATCATATCAAAGATACTAAAAGGAAATACCATTTGGACCTTTCCTTCAGAAATAATCTACAATTCGACATGAAATATTTAGTTCCTGTTTTAATCACAATTAACAAATTAAAAGAACTTGGCTCCCTCCTCATCGAGGATCAAAAGTCAACTTCATAAAGCATTGGCTGGGACTCATGAGGGTAGCTTGTCACACCATTTAACTTGGCTAAAAACATTAGAGAGTTTTATGTGTTCTTCCCCATGCATCAAGTAGCCCTAAAATGGACTATCAATATAGCAAGTTACATGGAGTTATAGTTTGAGGCATGAAAATTGAGATTCCAAACACTGCATTGTGTGCTCATTGTTAATCATTGCAAAATGAATTATATTTGGTTTGAAACATTGTACACCGTTAATTGATGGGAATTGCCATTTTCCAAGTCCAATACGTTGCTATTTGATGGATGTGCAAGAAAATACGAAGTCACCTAATAATTAGAGTTTAGGCCCTAAAATGATGGGGATAATCTAATTTACAGATTTGAAGATAATCTAATTTACATATTTGAATGAAATGTGTTTGTTTCCAAATCTTTCGCAAATGACCAGTGTAACCACATAACAGAAATAAATCTTTACGAGCTTCTACAGCATTCCAGACATGAAGGCGGTGTCAAAGGCACTGGAGGACAGAGGGGGTTTCTTCTTTACTGTTTAATCCAGTCAATTTTAGTTCAACAGGAATCATCTCTCTTATGGTCTTTACTATACAATCCCCCCCTACTAACAAGCATTACCTACTACATCTTATGTGACAAACTCAAAAGGCATAATGTAAGCACGTAAAACATTTACCAAGCTCACAATATATTCAATGAGGCTCAATTCAGCGAAGGAAAAGCACGGACACCTGGGCACATGCATGCATGCCTGCTCTCTCTTACACACTTATGCTTAATATATTTTATTTTTTGGGTCGGCAAAATATTCTTATCCTAGGTTTTCTCAAGATTTTACCTATCCGTGTCTTGCATATCAGTCTCCCTCATGTCAGTAAAACATAGAAATATACATTATGTCTTAAGGTACTAGCTTTACCCTTCATAAGGAGAAGTTTAAACCAAATTTTGCAATATGTATGGCTTTAACAGACTTTTTGGTTGAAAGGCCTAAAAAACAATACACATTCATGGTAAGCTTCATATATATGAATAAGCTGCTTCGGGGAAGGGGGGAACCTAAGATCAAAGAATAAGGGACTCTAGAAAAAAAAAATGTAGTTAAATTTAGCAGTAGTATTTCTAAATCGTGAAAGATGGTAGCTTCCTTAACATATGCATACCTCTACCGCAAGAACCCTCCCAATCGAGGCTTCGGATTCATTCCAATTCATCTGCGCGCAGAATCCATGCCTTCCTCCAGCCCTCCAATCAAGAAGACCAAGGAGAACCTCGACCAGACCAACCCTACATAAGTCGGATTTTTTCAAATTCCAAAGATCAGCAAGACAGTCATTGCAGCAAAAAAAGAAACTTTTCTAAACTAACATGTATATACATATTATATTCCCTGGTTCTGATTTTGAAATAGATAGCCATGAAAATGTATGAATATGAAGAGCAATAAGCACAAATAAAACATTATGGAATGAAGCAACTATAGTATCATTCACCAATGAGTTGTCGAATTCCATTAAAACAAAGATTTATATTTAAATAACTTAAAAGCAACTAAAATCATGTTAGATTGTAAGCCAATAAAAACTTGAGTGCCCAGTTATACGAGTTGTAGACTAGAAGTTCCTAGCAGGGTAACATTCCTGACAGTGACTTTATTTTTTAGTCCTTTGACACTCTTAAATAGATCTATCAAGGCCAACTGAGCTTAGCTCAAGCAGCAAAGATATGTACTTTCATTGTGAAAGTTCATAGGTTCGAGTCCTCCCATCGGCAAAGAGATTTTTCGAACAAAAATTTCAAGGGCATGAAATGTACATTAAGGCTAAAGTGGCGTGCGAAGGTTCATTGTGATTCAAGTAAAGATCTAGGAGTTAGTTGTAAGAGTTAATTCCCCCTTATGAAAGCTTCTTTCCCTCATCTTCGTAGCTGGTTCTTTCCCCCATCAGGATGTAAGCCTACAAGCCTTTCTATTAAAAATAAAAAAACTACCAAGCAGTATACATAGATAGGATGCCCATGGCATAATATAATATTAGCTTCAAGAAAGTATAATATGCTATTAGCTTCAAGAAAGTCAAATATCGCAAATGATGAAGCAAGTTCTTGTCCATTGACACGCCTTGAAGAATTCTAAAGTTCTCAAGATAGTGAGTAATGAATCTTCTGAAAGTGCAAAGCAACACAACTCGATTTCTAGATAAATTTGGATAGAGCGCAATAAAAAGGCAGAGCGGAAGTAATCAACACCACATACTAAAGGCACAAAGAGAAAACAGGACATCATCAAGTCTAGAAGAAACACGTTTGAACTTAGAGAGAGTTGTGTGGTATCGGGCAACCGAAACATATATTATAGGTCATATCAAATCAGATATGAAGCATGCTAATCCGATACAACCAAGACAGAACGATTTCATCGAAATTGCCTAATACTGTTTAATATTTGGATGAGATTGGGGGGTTTGGCATACCAAAAGTTCCTTTGAGGGCGGCATATCAAGGAAAATATAAAAAATAAATTGATAAATAGATATCAAGTTCTTAATCTAGGAACCAGTATCGATATTGGCTGAAGGTTACCAGCACTGTTAATAGTAGCTATGTTGTCCATCCCAGATAGGATGCAACAGTTGCCTCTTTAAAAAAATCCAAAAGCAATTGGATGAAGGTAAAAAATTAAGATAATTAGACACATTTTGAGTCTTTTGACATGTTCTTTAACAATAAGTGATAGGACTCATATTCAGCTGAACACTGTACAACACAATAACTGATGCAATTGTAATCTATATCTCGGTAGGGTATATTTAGTTTTTGAGTTGATTTATGACTGCATAAGCTTCAGTGAATTCACTAAAATATAACCAATGATGACAAACAGATTAGTGGCTTAACTATTATTTAACAAGAAAAGGACAACATATTGACACTCACGGAATTGGCTAAAGTTTTACTGCATTTTTTATAACTTTGAAAAACACTCAGGTTGAAAACAAGATTTAGGCCAAAATACTTTCTACAATGAAATCCAGCCAGCTATGTTCCACAGACATGGCTACAAAAGATGGACATGACAAAACTGCATGCAAGAACTTCTTAATAACTATATGGTGCACATGTCCAACACAAGTTTCCAACACTAAAAAAATTCCGTGACAATCACATCATATACCATATTGCTGGTATCGTCTCAGCGACCCAAGAATCCAAGCTACACAGTAAATATCAAGATTGATGAATATTTAAGTCCTTGATAGAAATGTTGAGATTAAATGCTTACTCATTTCATATGACAGCGGAAAAGATCATCATTTAATAATCAAACATATCAAAGTCAACAAATCCAGCTATCAAATTACAACACATACTTGTTATAAATTAGAAAAAAATTTATCATATAGTAGATCAGTTGGTTGGGTAATTTTTTTATTATATTTGGTCTAATCTAACACAATCAAAAGCACGTTCAATATTTAATCAGAAGTCATGCAAAAATTATTTTCTCAAAATGTTAATTTCTCCAATTATTCATGTGAGCACATCAATAATTTAAACGAAATGTCCACAGTAGAATTTGTGTTGCATCAGCTTCCGAATTATACAAGTTTTAATTGAGATAAATTAAATTTTCATTGGTTATAAAAAATGCCAAGTGCTTACTTTTTTTCATAGTTTAGAAAAATAAGTTATAGTTTTAAAAGCCACTGCAACCTACAATCTAATAGTAATGATATTGTGAAAACAATGTGGCTTCCAATACCAATTCCAGAGAAGCAAAACCAAGAACATGACTGAAAATGAGATTTTAAATCTTGATGTAGACATAATCCATGAAATAGACAAATAAGATTCATGGAAAAAAAATGCACTTTAGAGAATAACCACTTGGTTACTAGAAAATTTAATTCAATTAGATGAAAAGTATTTCAATAAGATGGAGCGGCCATCTAAAAATATGACAACACTTTCAATTTTTCATCAACATGGCAAAAACAATCTGTATTTCTAGCAGGATATCGACAAATAGATAATAAAATACATGACATGGCTATTCTTGCTTAAGACTAGCTTTTTTTAATCTAAACTAGTTTATGCCCATACTCAGATTTTTTTAAAGGCAAAAGAATGCGAGAGCAGGAGAAGGAACACTAATTGACAAGGATGGAAAGACTGTAAATAGTATGCCTAGTGCCCCATCATTTCAATATCTTGAACTTTCTTCTTCAGATTTGGCATCCATAGCCTATCCCCATAGCCCATCCCCGTAACTATGCATTTAAAGTTGTGTTCAAGTAAGAGATAGCGTGGGGGGGGGGGGGGGGGGGGGGGGGGGGGGGGACATGTGCCAATAAAAAGACTAGAACAAGCAAGATCAAAATGACATGCATCAAATGATATGCCGATGACAAAGCCATTGATTTTGTTTGGTTGGGGGGGAGGGGATCAGCCTTTTATACTAATTCATTGAGGCCATGATCAGACTGGAAGCAGTTTCAAAAAGAAACACGCCAAACTGAATAAACAATCATTACCAATTGTGATGAATTTTCATATGGATGTTTCATGCAATAAATTATAATATATAATTTCATTTATCAAAATAAAATTGCAAAAAGATTTTGGGATCTTATGAGATGGAATCTCCTATAAAGATTTTTTCCACAAGGAATTGCCCCCCCCCCCCCCCCCCCCCCCCGGGGGGGGGGGGGGGACGTGTAAAATGAAAAACCAATCATAGCCATAACCAAGGTTAGGGGTCTCGGTCTTGGTTTCGGTCTTCCAAGAATTTTAGTTCTGATCAGATTTCGCTCGTTGCGGTGGTTTTGGAGTTGGGTTCAGTTTCATCCGTCTTAGTAGTTTTTCTAAACATTACTAGTATTATTAATATCAAATACTAATTAAAGTAATAATGTATAATACTATGAAAACTTACTTGTATTTTGCTAAACATATTACTTGTACTTGTATTTTACGAACATAATACTAGCATTACTTATATTTTGCTATACATTTTAAACGTTTTACAACTTAGCCATTCCTTGCTTTTAGATAATGGCAAACATATAAATAATGCAACACAGTTAGCAAAATCAGTAAGGTGGCAAACTTGTAAATAATGGTAACATGTTTATCCAAATGTGTAATCTGACGTCACCACTCTCCATCAAAAGAAGCACTTGTTTGCCAACGAAGCCCTCATCTTCAAGCGACCATTTGTCAAGCCAACAAAACCCTCGTCCTCGAATGAAAAAGGCAGTGATTTTTGGATGCAATTGGCCATTCCCTTCGTCGATTTTTTGAGTCCTTAATGGCGGCAAGGCAGCGGGAGAGGCCGGTTGGCAATTCTTCGAGGCAGCGAGGCGACGGGATAGCAATTTTAGATATTCTTCGAGGCGGCAGACTCCATTTCCTTGCAATTTTTTCATGTTTCTCTTCTTCTTTGATTTCTGTTGATATTTATTGATTTCAGTCCGACCATGTTTCGTACTGGCCTTGACTGATACCGGTATGAAACGACCGACACTCAAAGTTTTCGGTTAAACCCATTTTCCTTGGCCATAACTATTAGCAGAAATGAACATGTGGTGCCATTATTCATGTTACACAAATGCTCCATGCAACAAGGATGGATCAAATCCAACATCATCCTAACAACGGATTTGATAAGGATCCAATTTGAAATTGACATAGTCTCCTCTACTTTATTTTTTTATTTTAGATTTTATAGAGATAGAGTTTGAATCTTTTAAGCCTTCTAGTTATATTAAGTCTTTTGATTATTTTATTTAGGATAGAGTTTGAGTCATTTGAGTCTTCTCATAGTTTTGAGTCTTATTTATTGTGAGCTTTAGTCCCACAATAAATGTGATTTTTGAAATCCAAGTTGTAAGTCTATAAAAACCAAAAACTTAATTTTTTTAAGGAATAGTTCAATGAAGGAACAATAGAAATTTTGTTTCTCCATAAAAATTAAATCTTTTCCATTGGTGAGAGAGAAGGCTTGGTTACTTGGATGAGAGGTCCACAAAATCTCCACGTGCATGGTGTGCAAGTCGCTGATCGTTAGATTTTCGGAATGCGAGACTCAAAAAGTTATCAACTTCCAAGCGTTCTTCTCCAAATCCACACATCCATTACCACTTCCGTCTTGCGTCAAACTTAGTATCGGAGCCAAAACCTGATTTATCTTCTTTTTTCCCTCATAGAAAATCTTTTTTTCTTTTAGTTAGGTTTTAGATCAAAGATAAAAAATCCTATCTTTTCTTTTCTTCTTCTTTTTTTTGTTTTCTTCTCCTTCTTGTCTTTAGGATTTAGATTCAAAAAACCTATCTTTTTCGTCTTTTTTCTTCATCGTCAAAAACCCTCATTTTTCCTTTTCTTTCTTCCTTTCTTCCAATTAGATTTGGATTTAAAAAAAATAGTGAGATAAAAAAATCAAAAAAGAGGAATTAGCCAGAAGAGAGAGGGAGAGATTTAAAAAAAAATCAAAAAAGAGTCTAGAAAAAATTATAAAAAGAGAATTTTAAAAAACAGAAAAAGGAGAGGAATTTTTCTTTAAAAAAAAGAAAATAAACTTTTTACTGTCCCAGTCGCCCCAATCCCTAGCTCCGCTGCCACCCACATCAGTCTTCACCGTCATCATCACTGGACCTACTCCTCTTCCATGTGATACAATCTGAAGGAATGATTGAAAAAGTTTATGCACCCAAAAGTACTATCAATGCTGATGAAAATTTATGTGAATCTGATGTTCATACTAATGTCATTAGGTATCTTCCTACAATACTTGAAGATGAGGAAGATTGATGGACCAGTACATATATCAAGGTACATGATAATTCATACAAATTAATAATTGATAGATGTAGTTGTATTAATGGTATCGTCAAATCAGTCCTAAAAAGAATTGGTCTAACAACTAAGTATTACCCACAACCATATATCATCAATTGGACTGATAAGACTGTCCATTTCGTTACCCACAATGCTTAATACATCTCTAGTTTGTGAGCTATCATAATTATATTTGGTGCGATATTATATACATAGATGCAACACACATTTTGTTAGAAAGATCTTGTTTCTATGACCTAAATGTGACGAGTTCTGAGGATGTCAAATATACACATTCGTATTTTAAGGAAGATAATTGTACTGAAATATTACCAATTCAAGATTCGAGTTGTTCAACAAAATGAGTTATACTCCAATGAGCTGAGTATGCGGAGCCATTTGAACATCGAACAAGAGCCTGAATCAGATATCGAGTCCAAGATCAAGTTGAAGCCTGAGTCTATATTTTGTACTAAAAATTAATTTTAAGCCCAAACATGAGATGAATCTACACCTAAAGATGAAGTCCAATCCACACATTGATCATATGCCCGACCTTAGCTTGAAGACACGGCTTATGAAAATTAAACACATCGAGTTTGTCATACCAGATCCTCCACATCCTACCAACAAGCAGTTTCTATATTCTTTTTTCTTTTGTGGTTTGGAATTTAAAAGACATTCATCTGCAAATCTACAACCTACCACACTTCAAAGTTCGTGGACACATCTTCTCTAATTACAAGGAACTGTTGATTTCTACCCAGTTGTGCTACTCCAGTCGTCATTCACCAGGTGGTGAAGTTCTCAAGCCGAAAAAATGATAGAGGTCTAGTTTGAGATTGAAATAGGTTCCTTTTCTTTATTTTATTTTAGATTTTATAAAAGATATAGTTTGAGTCCTTTGAGTCTTCAAGTTATTTTGGGTCTTTTGTTTATTTTATTTAGGATAGAATTTTAGTCCTTGGCTTCTAGTTGTTTTGAGTTTTTTATTTATTTTGAGTGTTTTAGTTATTTTAAAATTTTAGTCACACATTAGATGTGATTTTTGAAACCCAAGTTGTAAGCCTATGTAAATGCCACAAACTTATTTTTTCATGAATAGATCACTGCATGAAAGAATAGAAATTTTGGTGTAAACTTTTAGTTTCTTCATGCAAATTATATCTTTTGCATTGATGTGTGCGAGTGGGTTTGGTTGCCTGGGCGAGAGGTCAAAAAATCTCCGTGTGTGAGTTGGTGATCATTAGATTTTCGTAGTGTGAGGCCCGAAAAGTTATCAACTTCCTTCAAATCCCTATCACATCCTTTCCCACTTCTGTCATGCGTCATGATTTCAGGAACAATGCTAAATTTAAATATTCTTTCATACTCAAATTTTCATTCTATGGTTCTAAATATAGCATGACAAAGATGATCTACAAAAGAAAAATGATTACAACTAACTGATAAAGCAAAGATTAATTTGTTGAAGAACACGAAAGTATAATATGAAGACAAGTAAACTCCAGTAGTTCAACTAAACTGAGGGTAAAATGATGGAGAACCAATAATTACAGTAATGCAGGTAGCAGAATTAAGGTAAAGGGGGTACTTGAAAAGTTCTGTAAAGGTTATCCAACATGAAAATCGTTACTTGATCAAAGTTATAATTAAAATAATGAGAGATTAAAGAAAACAAACTGAAATCTTTGCATATAACAGAATAAAAATGTATAACAGAATAAAAATGTCTTACTTCAACCCTTGCGCCACAAGTGCATCTCTTGCTCTATTTCCAGCAACAACAACACGTTTAAGTGTTTCCAGGGCCAGTATACTGCCACCTTGCCATCCGATTGCTTTCATAAGCAAAGGAACGACCTGGAGACAAGATAGAAAGAGAGAAGAAAATATATCCCGTGACTGATGAAAGAAATAAACCTCAATCAGGAAATAATGCATGTAAAGCTCGAACTGACAGTATCCTCCGACTTCTGGTGAACTTAGAAAGATACAAGCGTCATGAACAAACTGACCAAAAAGGAGAGAGAACCAAAGTATTGAAAATGAAAATAGCAAAATTTTCACTGGCTAATCCTTTTTCCATAAAACTGGGCAGCTGAGGATCCCATCAAAATTGGACCTATCATGAGCCCATTATCGCTTAGATACAGCTGGCTACTGACAAGATGTGAGGTGTCCACCATACCAATTTCACGCCAAAGTTAACTATCTAACGATCCTGGAGTCGACAAACCAAATAGTTTACTCAAAAAAAAATATACCACACCGTTTATAAATCATCTCCCTCATTATGACAAGTCAATCCCTAGATAATTACCCCTCCCAAATTGAGCTGGTATCTACTTGATATAGTCTATTTTCGCTAATAAGACCACAACTCATATCAGGATGCTGAGTATAGGTGCTCTAGGCCACCCCAAGCGGGGTACAGTTGACAACCCCCGTTGTTCAACTTGGGATTTGTGGGTGCGTTTGTGTGGGGACACTGTGCTGCCCAAAACATCAGATTTGACCAACATGCTCCGTATTCTGATAGGTAAGTAACGAGTTGAGCGTGTTATGTTTAGAACCATAAGCTTGGACCCAATGTTTATGGCTGGGTGCTGACATAATCCACAAGCCTAATATAACCGTCTAGAACAAAGTGTACACTATTAACACTCCAATACCTGAGGGGTTCCTGCACTTGTTGCTGCCATAGCTTCTGCACAAGTTGTACTTGATGCCAATTGGTGGAGAACCCGTAAACAACTGAGACGCACACGTTCCTGAGGTGTCTGGCCACTAGATTCTGACAGTCGATCTTCAGTTCCATTTAGCTCATCTGAGTTGGCATTGCCCCCAGATTTCAGTTCTCCAGATGCCATGGTCTCCCGCCTTCCTTCATAAGCCATGGCAGCAACAAGCTTCGGAACATATCCAAGATATCCAACATGGTCAGCTAGTGCAGGATGCACTCGCAACAAGGATACAAGTGCAGCAGAGAGCAGCAAAGGAAGCTCAGAATCAACAGAATGTCTCTCATAATGTGTGGCGGCAATAGATGAAACATATTGATCCAGCAGTCCTTCCAAAAATCTCTTAGGATTTCTCAGAGGAAATTTAGGATCTTTTAAGAACAGCCTCACATAAATCCCCCCAACCTGCATGTTCATGGAGCTTAGAATCTCCATAGAGGACATCATTTAATAGCCTAAATAAAACAAGAAAATTACCTGTGGTTCATCTCGCATCACATGTTGACCAGATGCCTGTTCAGGTATATCCCAATCAACAACACGGCGTTTCATCTGCTCATGGTAAAGGTCGGAGGCCATAGTAGACAACTGTGCAGAGAGAGAAGTTGCCATTGCTGGTGTCCATACAAGTTCAGGTGTTTCTGTTGTTTGTTCAAGAGAGGCAACCACAGCTTCACCAGGCCCATCTCTAATAGCAGACACCAAGCCATCTGGTAGGAACCTTCCAAGCGTGATAGAGACTCTAGGACCATGCATTGGCTGTCCAATAAGCTTACCCAGCAAGGATGCAGCTGCTGCTCTTTGCGGCAAAGGAATCTCTTCTGCAAGTATTGAGTTATGTCAGCAAGAAGTCCAGCTCTAATAAATCTTTTTTGGTACATTAAATGCACGTGCAAAAAGGTAACAATGAAATTAATGCATTATGCAAAGCTCTTGAGGCGTTCTAGGGCAAACTTTCAAATCATCCTTCAAATATATATAACAGGAAGGCTGAAATCTACAAGCAAGTTTAGTTGTGTATTGTGTGCTTCTTTGCTAACAATTTCATAAAAGTAATTGCTGCCTTTTATTTTTATTGCAATGTCCACCCTAAGTTACTGCCAATTGTTAAGCTAATCTATAAAACATGCAGCATTAGAAAAATCACATCAAGTTTTCTGGAGTGAAATAGATAGTACTGAGAATACTTCTGTTCAATTGCCAAAATTCATGAACAAACAAGAAGAAAGAGCCATGGTGACCGCGGGGTTTTTTTTGTTTGTTGGTGGGTGGGTGGGTGGGGGGGTGGGGGGGGTGGGGGGTTGGTGGTGTTGGGGGTTGAGATTTGCGCGTGCATGGTTGCGCGATCAGATCGAGAAGAGTAACCGACTGAGAGATTATCTCTTCTTTGTCTCTGCAGTCAGCCAGGCCCCAATTTATATTTTTTGTTTGCTTTTAAACCTGCTTAATTTGATGTGTTACTGTGTTATTTGATGTGTTAGTGCTAATGAATTAGTGTTAAGTTTTTCTTTAAAAATAATGAACAATTATTTTAGAAATTTGAAGTTTAACGGTACTTTATTTGTTGATGATGTGTTTTGTTGCTTGAACTACTTGTGTACAATCATGTATATATCTCAAAATTCTGCAAGTAATTAGCTTTTCGTAAAGATGGTGAAACGAGATAATATTGTTATTACTAATTTTGCAACCATCATATATTATGGGTCAAATAGTTGAGCTAAAACATCATTTGGCCGAAAACTAAAAGAACTTGAAATATGTCGCTAACATATTTAGACATTATTGACGTTTATTGTTTAACTTTGGAATTTACCATCCTTTGGTAGCATCCTACATGCAAAGAGAAGCTTTAAGTGTTGGAGGTGAAGAGAAATACATCAATCTAGAGGATGCTAACAGCGTCCTAGAAGAAAATGAGTTGGATATCGATTAGAATGAGAGGAGACATTGATGTGAACTTGTTTTATTTGTGGAGTCTTAATACTCTACTTGTTTACTTCACCTATTTTGTAATTTTTATAAGAATTTTAGTAGTTGGTAGTTCAGTATCTTACTTTTCTGATGTTTATTAGGCTTTCATGACTTCCTTTGTGTTGCTACTTAGTATATTTAATGATATTCATGAATGTTTGTTGGTACTTTGTGTAGAAATTACATATAATATGTGGTGATATTTGTAAATAACTTGAATTATTTGAATTAGATTTTTTTCTGATTATGTAAATTTTTTATGATATTTATCCTTTATTAAAACAATATTAGAAATACTTAACAAAAAAGTGTAGCTTACGCTGCGCACTATGCTCATTACGTTTCGTGCTATTAGAAGTTCTAACACAATGCTAAGCACTTCTGCTATTTAAAACAATAGTTTTCAGCTTCTGGACAATTTTACAAATGTTGCATGAATTTAGGCCCTTTAGTTAACATCATCTGTACTTGTCTACTTCAACGATAAATATCCATTCATTTATGCGAGATGAACTAGGAAAAAATATTTACCTTGTACAGGTAAGATAAGTTCCAGAATGTAGACTACTCCCCCATGCTTAGCTGTAGCCCAAGCAAGCTCAGGTGTACCAGCCAATGAATACAGAACAGCAAGAGCTCCTTCCCTACATTTAGGAGCACTGTGAAGTAATTGCAATAGAAGAATAAGGTTAGCCCTCTCTGCAACCATAGCCTCCAAGCAAGGTGCGTATGTGGTCAAAAGAGAAAGTACACGAAGACAAATTTGAGGGATGTTGCTTTCTGCAGGAATAGGTATATCAAGACACTCAAAAAGCGGCACAAGCTGCTCCTTAGAAGAAAACACAGCAGCCAGAGTGGGATTACAGGTTAATAGATTCTGCAATTTTGAAAGGAAACAAAGTATTAGACTTCATGCAAAACCAAATAAAGTTTACTACGGCTGACATACCTGAAGCGACGTCAATCCCATATGAAGATTCTTCACCACTTCAGATTCTCCTGCTGTTTCTTCTGTACTACATTTTTCTTCCTTATTTGGCCTACTCACAGTCCCATCTTGAACTTTGGATGGCTCCCCAAGTGACCCATTGGTATCAAATCCATTCTGAATGTTTGAATCACGCAAACTATGCACTAGCTCTGATATGAATTTAAGCAGAGAGATGCAAAAAGCCTCTGGTTCACTTATCTCATAGTCTGGCTGATTATTGTAAACTCTAAGGTATACATTACCAACATGCAGCTCTTTAGAAAGAGCCTGGTAAGTGAATGAGTGTGACTCTGTCAAGTCATATGAACCATCAGGACATTGGCTGGCACGCTGTTGATCCACAAATTTGAGCAGTTCAGCTCGGGTTGAAGAATTCCAGATAATCTGCATTTCAAAGCAGAAAGCAGAAAACAAGCATCAAATTGGTGTGATCTGCAGTGACAATTCGCATGTACAAATCACTTCTCTTGTCATGCAAAGAAGTTGACATTTAAAAGCCAAATGGAAAAGCTTTCACTTATCATAGTATAAGGATTTCCTAATGAAATTATGCATGATCAAACGTGTTCACATGCCAAAGCCCGGCAATGATTCCAGGAAGACACGAATATTCCTTTCTACAACAAGCAATTATATAACCAAGTTTTGAGAACTCAGTTAGGATTTTAGTCCGGGCGGATTTTAGTCCAGGCGATGAAAAATGATAAGTACCGTATAGTTCCGACAGGTTCATAGGTTACATATTGAGTTTCAGTTTCACAAATTTCGAAGATTTTGTTTCGTGTTTTGGGTTTCGGGTTTTGGTTTTGGTAAGTTTGTTATCTATGTATATAGTTATACAATATTTATTAGCTAGAACTTTTCTAAGATCCCAATCAGCCCTTCACAATTTTATTAATATAAAATAATAAATCACATAACATAAGAGGGCAACGGTCATAAACATGACCTACTGCTTTTAACACATTATACAAGAGCACCACTCCTTTTACAATACCATAGACTGAAATATAAAGCAAAATACAAAACATGTTTCAATCTGATATGATCCGCTCAATTTAAAAGAATAAATTCAGATTTGTGGAAGATTTGTGGAAGAAAGAGAAGAAATTTAATAGTGGAATAGAAAAGATTGCTTAAATTGAAGATAAGTTTATCCTTTTCCGGAGTGGATCTCTCCCTAACTTGTATTTATGGAACAAGTTTAATACCCCAAAAACCCTGAAGATAATTCTCTTCAATTGCAAAATAATCGATAACCAAAACTAGGGCCGGCTCGTAGGCTTAAACCCTCTCCTAATCAATTTCATAATAAAAGACTAATATGCCCCTTCTAAATGCTAAACCCACTACTAAAGAAATGAGCCATGAGAAGTAAATCACCCATCAAGTCAAGTGGGGTCCGAGCCCACGACGTGACCCGTGATTCTTACCGCGCGCCGCCTCCGCCTCACGTAAACCCGGATCACATCATCACTCCCCCCAAAAGACGAACCTTGTCCTCAAGGTTGAAGTCAGGAAACTGCGACATGATGGTGTCATAGGACTCCCAAGTCGTCTCATGGTCCGGCAGTCCCCGCCATCGTATCAGCACCTCGGTGTCCCGTCCGCCCTCACGTCACACCTCCAAGACGTCCTGAGGCTCCAGCAACACTTCCAAATCTTCCGTCAGAGTAAGTGGTAGGGTAGAAGTAGCCATGTGATCTCCTATAGCCCGCCTCAACTGTGATACATGAAACACGGGGTGCAATGTCGATCCTAGGGGCAGATTCAACTTGTAAGCGACTGTGCCTATCCTCACAAGATCACGTAAGGCTCATAAAAGCGGACTGCCAGCTTTTCATTTCTCCTCCTAGTCATGGATCTCTGTCTGTACGGCCTCAGCTTCAAGTACACTCAATCCCCAACCTCAAAGCAAACTTTTTGTGATGACCATCAGCCTTTGTCTTCATAATCTGGTGTGCCCTCGTATGGTGCTTCTTCAACCCCTCCAAGATGACATCCCTCTCGCTCACGTACTGCTCCAACTGCGAAACTGGAGTTGCTCCCTTGCTGTAGTGGACCAAGGAAGGGGACTCTCTCCTATATAAGATCCGAAACGGTGTAGTCTGGGCCGATGAGTGATAGGAAGTGTTGTACCAATACTCTGCCCAAGATAGCCACATATGCCAACTCTTCGGGCACTCGAACGTGAAACAACGGAGGTACGTCTCGACACTCCTATTGACGACCTCCGTCTGGCCATCAGTCTGAGGGTGATAGGCTGTAATCCTCCTTAAGGCGGTCCCCTGCACTCGGAATAGTTCCTTCCAGATCTGGATCATAAATATTGTGTCCGGATCTGACACTATCGATATGGAGAACCCATGTAATCGAACCACCTCCCATATGAAAGCCGTCACCACCGTCACTGCCATATAAGGATGTCGTAATGCGATAAAATGCGCATACTTGCTCAAATGGTTAACCACCACCAGAATCACCGTGTGACCATCGGATTTTGGAAGCCCGTCAATGAAATCCATACTGATACCCTCCCACACCTGATCTGGAAGAGCCAATGGCTACAGTAGCTCTGCTGGAGCCATGGCAAGGTACGTGTGACACTGGCATATATCACAACTGGCAACCATCCTCGCAATGTCTTTCTTCATGCCCCGCCAAAACAGCTCCCTAAGCATCCGCATGTATGTCTGATAAACCCCAGAGGCCCCCAACTGCGCTCACATGGAACTCCTGAAAAATCAAAGGGATGTGCACCGACGTCCGAGGTATCACCAATCGTCCCTGAAATAGTAACCTCCCACTGTCAAGCGCATAACCTGGGTGATGAGATGTCCACTGTGTGAGGTCCTCTCGTATCTGGGTCAGCTCCTCATCTGCATCAACCTCCCTCCAAAATGGTTCCCAATTCAACAGCGGTATTGACAATGCTGCGACGCAAGCGACCTCCCCCTACGTGCAAGAGCGTCTGTCGTATTGTTCTCCAATCCAGGTCGGTATTGAATCTCAAATTTGTAGTCCACAAGTTTAGAGATCCACCTCTGGTGCTCCTCTGCGGCCAACCTCTGCTCCAGCAGGTACTTCAAACTCCGCTGATCTGTGCGCACTATGAACTGTCGCCCTAATAGGTAGGACCGCCACTTTTGAATTGCCAATACAATCGCCATCAACTCCCGCTCATATACGGACTTCAGCCTAACTCGCGCTGACAATACCTGACTGAAATAGGCTACCGGTCTCTGCTCATGCATCAACACTGCCCCCAAGCCATACCTCGAGGCGTCAGTCTCCACCATAAAGGCCTTTGCCGAAATCCGGTAAGGCCTGCACGGGAACAGTGGTCATCACTCGCTTCAACGCCTCAAACGCCTTCGTGGCCCCCTCATTCCACTGAAAACTGTCTTTATTTAATTGCTCCGTCAATGGCCAGACGATGGTGATGTATCCATGTACAAATCTACGGTAGTACACAGTCATGCCTAAAACCCCTCTCAGTGCCCGTACCGTCGTCGGCTACGTCGATACCTCCCAAGTATTGAGGTAGCTCACTCAAGGAATGGCATTTATTTGTTCTAGAGGAAGTATGCAATTTATTTATTGTCAGATGATGAAATACTATGGTATAAATTAGGTGTTGCACATATGGACCAAAATTTCAATCGTGTGCCAAATCAAGGAGGGCCATTACATGATCCCAGTAGATGCAGAAGATGAATTATCTAACTACGACTCGTTCAAATATTGCATTTTCTATAAGTGAAGTCAACCCGTTCCTATTTGATCCCAAGAAAGAGCATTGGGATGCAATTATACGAATCTTAGCATACTTGAAAGGTGATTCGGGAAAAGACTTCCTCTATTTAGATTGTGGACAAGCTAGGGTTATTGGTTTCTCTTATGTAGATTGGGCAGGCTCATCTTTTCAACGTATATCCATGACATGATATTGTGTTTTTGTAATTTGGTGTCATAGAAGTATAAGAAGTAACCTGTTACTTCCAGATCTAAGGTGAAATCAGAGTGCAGAGCTATGGTGAATATCATTTGTGAGTTGGTACAGATTCAGCAACCGTTGAATTTAGGCTTTCTTTGTATACTCACATGTGAATCTATTATGACAACCAGGTTGCTGCTATCTACATTGTAAATAATCCAATGTTTCATAAAAAGACTAAGCATATTGGGTTGACTGACATTGTTTGACAGAAGTGTGATATGAATTGATTGAAACTAGATATGTCAGCTTCACAAACCCACTAGCTAATACGACTACAAAACCTCTTGAAATATGTTGAGTTGATTATATTTGTAACAAGTTGTGCATGTAATATATATACATATATGCTTCAGCTTTGAGAGTGTGGGAGAATGTTAAGATGTGAAGCTGTAAAATGTGTCTCTAGTATGTGATAGAAAGGGTAAATAGCCTTTTCTAACCTTTCTCCTAATTCCTGATCTATGAGTTCTACATCGAGAATGAAATCTTAAAGCGGATCACTTTTTGCAATGTGGACTTAAATTCTATATCAGAAAACAATTTGATCATGAAAGAAAAAGACACCAGATGGTTCTGATTTAGCGAACAAAATCAGGGTCAAATAATTGGGTTTTTTCTCCTAATTCTCCCTTATTTGCACTACAGATCTTTTTGCTTGACTATATGAATAGCAGTTTGTTTCTTCCCTGATATTCGGCCACCTTTTAGGGCCACCTTTCTCCAATTGTTATGGTATGTCCATTTGTTACACTCTCTCCATTTATAACTATTTTTCAGCACTCAGGATGAAAATTATTTTGATTTTATGGGCTTAGAAGTATTGCTAACCACACATTCAGCATAATCAGTTGACTTTATCTAATACTTATAGTCTTCTATGCAGAATCTTCTATGCGGATATTATTTTGTTTGTGTATTCATTTGACTGATACACCAAGATGGATGAATGAGAAATGCACTGCAAATTTCTTTTCAACCCCAAAAGGTTCAAGAATGATAATTTAGCATAGAAGAAAAGCACTGACATTCAATAAACAAATGCAGAAGCTTACCTCTGGAGACTCCAAATTTGAGTTCAGATTTGACAAAAGTTCTTTTGGTGCCTGATCATTTAACATATTAGCAAGCTTTGGAGTAAGCAAAGATCTGAGTGCCGTAGCCGCTGCATCATTGTATGGTGTGGAGATCTCATCACCAAGACCACATAACCTTGAAAGGGCCTGAGCTGCACGAATGGCATGAAGATTTTTAGCAATTTGCACACTAGCACCAACACCATGTGCTTCGTTTGTTTCGTTTTCTTCTGCAGTAGAATCATACTGAAGCAGCAAAGGCAATAGATACCTGAAATAGGAAGTGCATTAAAAATCTATTATGATTGGAGTTTAAGAAAGAAATTTTTAAGAACTAAGTTCATGATTGAAAAATAGAGGTAAGAATTAAATTAAAATACAAATAAACAATAAACAATAAAAAAAGTATCATATTTGCACCAAAACTTGCTTACTTCTCGTAAGCACAAACACTATTTTAAATATCAGCCAAAACATTGGATTTAGGCCTCAAACGATATCTATTATACAATTGTGGGATGCTTTTGAATGGGGTTGCTGACTAGGACAAAGGGGTGGGTAGAAAGACGGTTGGGATTGAATTCTGAGAAATCCATAGGGTATGATTTGAGTTTGTCCAAATTTTGGAGGGAAACCTCTAAAATTTTGGGGCACTGTCTTATACAAATGAGTGATGTTTTTGGAATGGTTTTACTGACTAGGACAAAAGAATGGGTGGAAAGATAGTTAAGCTTTAATCTTAAATAATCAATAATTAGAATGAGAATTTGTGAAAATTTTAGGAGAAAACCCAAAAAAATGGGAAGAACTAAATTTAAAGGAAACTAAATTTTGGGGTGACTAAAATTTATGGGGGAAACTGACTCTGGGGGAACTAAATTTTAATTTAAAATTTTATGGAAAACTTAATCTGGATGAAACTAAATTTTGGAGTGAACTAAAATTTTTTGGAGAACTAAATTTCTTGTGGAACTAAATTTAAGTTTGAATGTCTTTAAATTTTTTATTGGGGAAAATATATTGAAGTTGACTACAAATTTTTTTTGAGAATTTTGACTGGATTTGAATTTTGGGATAAGATATTATACAAATGAGGGGTGTGTTTGAATGGTTTTGATGACTTTGACAAAAAGATGGGTAGAAAAATGGTTAAGATTTATTAATCTAAAGGGATCAATGGTTAGGATGAGAATTTGTTAAAATTTTGGAGGAAAGCCCTAAATTATTTTGGAGGAAACTAAATTTGGGGGAAACTGAAATTTGTGGGGAGAATTGAATTCTCTAGGTAAACTAAATTTTAATTTAAAATTATGTGGGAAACTAAATCTGGATGTAACTAAATTTTAGTGGAAACTAAGTGTTGGGGGAAACTAAAAGTTTTGGAGAGCCAAAAACTCTAGAGACTAAATTTTAGTTTGAATGCTGTTAAAAAATTTGTTGGAAGGGATGTTTTGAAGGTGGCTGCAATTTTTTTGGGAAAGATTTTGAATAAGGTTGAATTTTGAGATAAATATTTTGAATAAGACTGCAAATTTTTTTTGAGGGATTTTGAATGGGGTTGAATTTTGGGATATGATATTTTGAACGAGGCCACAAAATTTTTTCAGGGAGGATTTTGAATGGGTTGAAATTTTTCGGAATGCCATGTGACCTAGGGTCATAGGTTATGACTAGTGGTAAATTAAAAAGAAAACTGTTTGTATCGTCGGATGCCAGTATTGCCGAATACTTATCAGCCAAACATCGCTCGATTTGGCCGCTTCTATAAATTGTTCTCTCATGTCCTAATTTGTTCCTGATATACAACATTTGGAACCTTGGCCACAAGTTTTCCAGTGTATGAACTCTAGAATCCTCTTTCTTCAGAAATACAATCAAAACATAACAGGTTCCAGCTAAACCTTACCACAACAAGCCAGCCCCAAGCAAAGCATCCTGCAATTCAGATGATACTGAAACATGAGCTGCAGTCTGTAGAGCAGCATCAACAGCAGACGGTGCAAGCTCCAATTCAGTAGAATGCACAATATCCTCAACTAGCCCCCCAAACTTAAGCATCTCATCTCTTGCAGTCTCAAATTGACTTAAGACTGAAAAAGTGCGCATCACATTTGTAACAATGATGGCAGCTGGTTCATTTGCAGGCGTAGTAGGCTGCACTACGCACATGCACCGGGAAAGAAGAGTTGCAAGAAGAGGTATACCCCCATCTCTAATAAGCTCTTCACCATTTAATGAAGATGATGCACACCTGAAAAAAAGGACACAAAAGATGCTCATCAATCACCATTAATTCATTTCTAGATGACACAGAAGAGAATGTAGGGAACATTAAAAGTTATGTTGGTTACGTAAGCCAGATTAGTTCTGAAGCTGCAATGAGAAGGGAGGCTCTCTCCGATGAAAGAAAATTGTTATCATCCGTGTCCACAGTGACTGCATTGAGCAACATGGGATAGCCAGCATACTTGAAAGGTTCCAAGACATCCCCATACCGCCTGTACAGGATACATTGCCCCTTCAACAAAAGCAGCAATCTCCATACTTGAGGACCTTGCAATCCTTGCATGGTTGCCTGCACACAGATGATGTGAACCAATAAACTAGGCGAGGTAATGAAATGAACTGAAATGAAATGTTTCTGGAAGAGAGACCAATCAAAAGTTGGGGCTTCAGAGTGTACAATGATAAGAATAACTAAACATATGACACAGAAACGTATAGCTAAAAAGGTGACCATTCAAGTCCATATTTGCCAATCAACAAACATTATGCCCTAATTATAAAAGTATTGTAGGGCCATTCAACAAGATTCATTACGAGCTTTCAATCATGCTCACACAAGTCAACTGACAGCAAAAACCTAAAAGTCATTTTACTGATTGCACTACACATGCAACTAAAAAACACTAAGTTAACTTTTAAATTGTAAATGGAAACTGATAGTATGGTACCACTTATCTAACAGTGGAGAGCCTATACTATCAACGATATCAGATCCTCGATTATGCTGACCAGGTCAACCGTAGTCTTAGTGCTAAGGAACAATAATCACATAGCATCTGAAGACTATATACAAATTAAATAGTTCGACTGCAATGTTCAATGCAGAATCTGAATGGTACCTGCAGCCTCTCATAAGCCTTCTGCACAGATACAAACTTTTCCCTTCCTTCAGGATTTTTGTCAGGATGATATCTTATTGCCAGCTTCCTGTATTGACGTTTAAGTTTATCTTCATCAATATTCTCAATCTTCTTGCTTGTGCTATAACCATTATCCATCTCAGATTGCTGCCTGCTACCAGTATTATCATTAATTAAAATTTCATCCAGAGATATCTCAAGTATTTTACAAGCTTCCTCTTCAGAGAGATCCATAGGCCGTCGAGTTAACTCTTCACGCCACATTGCCAACAGTGACTGCAAGAATTCTACATGCTCAACAATGGGCCAATTTGGAAATCTTATCTCATCACATAAGTTCCTGAGGTAATAGCGATGACACCACATCTCATCTTTTAACTCTGGATATGTCACAGGAGGCATAGGAGCATACTCATATAATGAGTGACAGTGTTGTGATAATTTTTGCGGAAAATCACCAAGATGCTGTAGAACCTGAAACAAACAGAAGGAAAATATATATTAAAAATGCTTCATTGTCATAATGCAGCAAAAAAATTGAGGATTAGTTAATGAACAATGTTCATCAAATAACAAAGTAATGCCCACAACAAACCTGATGAATCAGATTTTCTGCTCGCATCTTGTGTGTCCAGATGATCTCTGGGGTATCGGAGTCCGAAACCATTGCAGCGGCAAATGCAGCTGGTCCACTGCGCTCCAAAACATACAGCAATGATTCTGGAAGAAGTCCACCCAGTACACTGCGTTTTGCCAAGGGTAACGATGAAGATAACGCTGCTTCTTCACCGCCATGAAATGCTTGGTGGACATGGGTAACAGAGAAGAGATGTGCAATTGAAAGAAGATTTGACCCAGGATAAGCAAGGGCAAAATAAAATGCACCAGTACTGTATAATCGAATCATTGCCTTAGGGTTCCTAGTTACAATAGCCTTCAACAAGGAAGCAGCACCTTCAACGATGTTTGGCTCTCCAGTAAGCATAGCCTAGATTGATGTGCAAATAAGAGAAGTGCCATAAAATAATAGATGCCAAAATTCAATAAAATTGTAGATATAATTTTGGAAGAAGCTACAACTAATATAACAAAGAAAAACATTATGTATACAATATACATAAATACAGTGCAGACATGAAGATCAATTATAAAGAAATTACTCGAAAGGATGAAGCATCCAACAACTAGCGGAACTTCAAAATTAAGCTTCCAATGTGCCATAAAATTGTAGCTATTAAAAAACAACTCCCTCCACAGTAAGGATGAATAATAATTGTCATCTAGTCCGACATGCCAGTTGGTTATAACATTAGTTTCCTCCTACCAGATGATTAAACTAATTAGAGTTCAAGTTAGAAATCCAGTTCAAACTTCATCTCCAACAGTAACCTAGAACCAACCCACATAATGGAAGAATGATATCCATGTACCTTTGTTTATATCTTAAATTTGTTACACTAATTCCTATCCCAGATGCAATGAAAGAATTATGTTTACTTACCCCCATGCTTTTCTCATAATTCATACATTGAATGTTCACAGCAACTACCAAGTATCACTCCATAATACCAGGTTAGAAATCCTACTTGCAATGAATCTTAACTGAACTTCAAACTTTACCTGCGCAACATGGGGCAGGCATCGCGGGCTTGACAAAATTCGTTTTACTCTAGGGGTAGGAGTAACAATCTCGCCAGCATCATCAAGATCAGAATGTGCTGAAACCATGTAATGCAAAATAGACAATGCAGCCTCTCCTACCTGAAGGTCGAAAATGTCATATTAAACAAAAACTGTATGGAAAAGGGTAAAATTAGTCAATTTGCATCGAAAAATATATAAATTTAGGACACAAAGCATGCTTAAATCATCAAAATGCACTATAAAATGATTAATATGACTAAATGCATAATACATGCAAATTAGAACATTTGGTCCATATCAACTGATTAAATTATAGGGAGATCACGGGTAAGCATGTAAAAACAATCAACACAAGGTAATAAACCAAGAATAACCTCAAAAGGAGGGTTTATGGCATGTGTATGGGGTTGTTGTATAAAACCATTTAACTTACGAAGTATCCATGGATAATACAATTGACCATGATTTACAATTAGATATCAGATTCTCATTGACTTACGAACCGTACCCTACTTGCATGAAGTGGCAGATGGACTGTATCAACTCGGGTTGAAACCGACCCAACCGGCCACAAGCTCGACCCGTTGCAGGCATGAGATGAGCCTGACCGTAACAAATTACTCCGCGAGCCAGGTTGCACCAGGCAAAACACGCAGACAAGTGATTGGTCAAGCCAGACTCTACTTAACTAGTGAGCTCGTGATCCAACCTGTGAGTTGGCTTGCAAGTTGACACACCGGTTAACCTGCGGGCCAACCCGCAGGTGGGCCTATGAGTCAGACGTTGGGCAACCACCATCTCCATCTATTTTATTTTTTTAAAAAAATTATGGAATAATGTTTTGTGTGCTATTGTGCTCTAGTTATTTTTTTAATTTCTAAAATATCCCATAAATGCATCCCTTTCCTCTCCCTTACACACCAATTCCATCTCTCTCTCTTTCAATTACTCACTCTTATATAATACTGATTAAGCTAGTACTTTTTCTTTAGGGTTTAAGATCGGAGAAAATACACAAGCTTTCTTTCCCAAGTTTTGTGACTTTGTTTGGTAAATAGTACTATTATTATTATTTTATTACGTATTCTCTCGATTTCTATTAAAAATTTTATATAAGAATAATGCCAAAAAGATGGCACCTGACTTACTTGGGTCAACTTGGATCAGGTGCGCTGACGTGGCGGCCGCTCATTGGCCGCTAAAATCTATAGCTTTTTTGACGGCCAATAATAGGCCGCCACGTCAGCGCAGCGCACCTGACCCAAGTTGGTCAAGTGTCATATGTCCTACAGTAATCCCTTTTTATATTGATTTATTATAGATAATCCATATGTTGAAATAGGCGATGAATATGACGAAGTTGACTCAGTTAATACCCAGCGTGGGCACATTTTACAAAGTTGGGGCATAAACAACAAAAAAATTGTTGAAATGTGCAAGTACTGTAAAATAATATACAATCATCCAAAAGGCTCTGTGACAACTACTTTAATGAGACACTATGATAAAGATACATAGATATTATACATGGTTCATCTACTACACAACACAATAGAATCTATTCCATAAAATATAGTAAACGATAATGAAGAAAATTCAATATTTGAAATAGTTGACGAATATGAAGAAGGATCTACGTAATGCCGCAATCTGAGCATATTTTATAATTTTAAGGCATAAAATATCAAAAGATTTTATCAGTAAATATGTAAATAATATAAATACATCCAAAAGGTTTGATACTTTGATTAGACGTTACCATAAATGAGACGTTACCATAAAAACATGAAGATATTATAACAAGTTCATCTATTACACCACACACACTAGAATCTATTCCATAAATTAGATGAAAATCAAAAGGCTGGAAAAGACTGAACATGAAGAAGTTGACCTAGTAATACCGTAGCTTTGGTACATTAAACAAAATTGAGGCATAAACAACAAAAGATTTTTCGTAATGTTTAATTATTGTGAAATTATATCAAATATCCAAGAGGCTCCGGAACAAGTACTTGATGAGACATGATAAAAGACACAAAGACTAAGATATGATAATTGATTCATCTACTACATAATCAAATTAGTGTTTATGATTTTAAAATATGGATTTTGATATTTTAACTAGATAGAAAAGTGAAAGATACTTATATCATGTGTTTTCCATTATGACACATGATTTACTATCAATGTTCATGGTAGCATCCAGAAGACCTTCTACTAGAAATGACAAGGTACAACGCATGGAACTACCATAGAGTACTTTGTATATTGACCATGCAGGCAAGATTGACAAAGCTTGAAAGTCTACAATAATGATGATTAGTTATTAATGCATTAGTATAAAATTGTAAAGAACTACGTAGATATTATTCCCTTGAAATCTGTGTGTAGTTTGAAATGTGCTATGTGGATACGTAAGCAACCATATGAATAGCATTGGGTGCGGTCTATAATGTAAATATGTTGGCTCCCAACTTGGTCTTGGCTGGTATCCCAACTTGGTCTGGGCTGGTATCCTGCTCTCGAGGGGGTGTGGTCCTTGAGCGAAAAATTATTTTTTTCATGTTATTAATGATATTAAAATGTATTAAAAAATCGTGTTGCACTTTGTTTTATTAATAATTTTTGTAGTAATGTTTTGTTAATAATAATTTTTAGTGCTATTAAAAATGTATAAAATTTTAGAATTTTTTTTAAAAAGAAGTAAATAAAAAGGAAGGATATATTGGCATGATTGGCTCGGGGGTACCCCCAACCCAGCCCGCGATGGGTTGGGACCACAAGCCAAACAAGGCCACCCCAATTAAAATACGGGTCAGGCAAACCCGACCAATCCAAACCCAAGATCGGTTAGGCCTGACCCAATCCTCCGACGGTTTGCCGGGTTGACACAACTCGTCCAACCGTCACCCTTGCTTGCAATTGTTGAACATCTTTTAGCAACTACAATTCCCTGACACACCTATAAGAAGATGGCCTTTGCATCATAAAACCGGCACATAAAAAGATTAGAACTCAAAAGATCCTTTTGAGTCCACCTAGGCATATATAGTGTAAGTGGACGATGTGTTGGTGTCATACACATCTCAGACTCCGAAACTTACCTGCCACGTTTTGGATACTTAGAAGCTATGTCCAATTTTAAAAATCAAAAAGTTATGCACCTAAGCTGTGTCGGTTTAAATAAAACATAAAGATAATGTGTCACGCACTTTAGAATCACTTCTCTTGAAAGAACATGTGCATATAATGTTCTTGATTAAGCAAGTACCATGTTATAAAGTTTAAACATCACTAGAACTAGTTTAGGCATCGACTAGATAATTTTAGATCTTTTTATTTGCTTTTGTTACTATTAGAGGATATAGCTTTTTATTATTGCAATGTTATACTATTAATATTTTATTTTTAATAGAACACATCCCTATAATTACGAGTGTTGATGTGTATTAAATCTAAATATGTATGTATGCACATACACAATTATATCACCATGTCCTCGGATCCTACTTTTTAAAAATTTAACATGCCCTTGTATCCATGTTGCATTGTATGTGTGTCGTGTCTATGTCCATACTTCATAGAGTATGAGATATCATCATTTCAATATTACTCCTACAATGTCACACTCAACCATATAAATGTAGAAAGTAAAGACTCTAGCTTCGCAGTAGTGTGATATGAAGAAACTAGGGGTAATGGAAACCCCAAGATTCAAAATTGTACATATTGCAATTGAAAGCAATTCAAAATCCATTTAATACGCATAATAATATTCTACTATAAGCTTTAAACACTGGTAATGCAAAATTCATGCAAGCTCGCATTTACACTCTCATTTATGCAGAACAGCGATAGCAATATTATAACATCAAACAGTGAAAATTGTCAAATTACACATATTGAGCACACACACATATGTCTAAAAAGTAAAACATTCAAATTCCATCTAGCACAATACGAAGAGATTGGACACAACTGGTAGAACATGAAACAAGATTGAGAGGATGTCCGTAATTAATATATTAATATAAATTAGTAACTGAAACCATATCATCCAAAAGCTTAAGCTTATAGGTAGAGGCTCAATTCCTAATTTATGATCCCCCCCTCACAATTTTTCTAATATGGTACTATTACTTTTAATATTCCCCTCAAACTTAATGTATGATCTTTAAGTTAGAATGTTAGATTTTTTTTAAATCGAGACAGAACCATGATTCATATTGAAATGTTCCAGATTAAGCTATTATAGAAGGAGAAGATAAAACCAATAAACAAGTAGGATTACAAGACAAAAAACATTAGATCAAACCATTGCAAATGATCATGATGAGACATGTAAACATGATTATAAAACAGATGACCATTAGGCCAGACATACAGTATGAAACATATAACAATGGATTAGATTTAGGACAAATGATCATTACAAGGTTCACTTCAGGAATCAGGAATCAGGTGAGAGTAGAAACTTTGGTTCTGATACCATGTTAGAATAAAAAAATAAGATAGATGGGGATCACTGTTAACATATTGGTAAAATCATAAATTAGTAACTGAACCCATATCTGACCCAAAAGTTACGCCCGTGTATAGAGGCCCAATTCATAATTCATAACCATCCAGTTCTTACAATTTATTCCAATGTGGGATTATTATTTTCAACAAGAACGGTAGAACAAAGAGACAAATATGGAAATGTCATGGTTGCATCAATTCATAATCCATCTTCCATTCAAAATAATATTCACACAATCACAATCAGAAACACTGACCAGGAAAACTCACACACAAAAAGCACTTGTTATGCAATTTTAGTACTTTTAGAGTTTAGACTGCAGGGCTACTAGAAGCATGTAAAGACAATTGCAAAAATTTCCAGGAGAGGAATCAAACACCAGAATAGAATTTGTCAATACCAGGAGAGGAGTCAAACACCAGAAATAGAATTTGTCAATATCAAACGTCATATATTAAAACCTCGGAACTGTGTAGTTAACAGACATGTATGCATTAGCTGATTTTTGCATATACAGCTATTTTAATGCCACTGCTTTTTAGTTTCGAGTCATATAATATAGAACCTCCCTCTTCATCCTCCAAAATGAGAAGCAATGTGTAACATACCTCAGTCCATAAAATAAAACTCCAAAAGAAAACAAACGTTAAAATTATGACATCATAATCAACGACGTCATAGAGCTAAATAGAAATACCACTAGTAGAAATACCAGTGCCCCAATTTTCACCAAACCATTCCAACCCCTTAAAGCGATTCTAAATATAGGTACAAACTACGCACAACTTCAGCCATTCACTTAGCATTTACCTGAACAGGAGTGAGAACAGGAACACGACCTGCAAGTGCCCAGCGCAGTTCGCGAATATCTCGCAGGCGCTTCCAATCAACCATACCAGAGGCCCAGCACTTTGTCGTCCAGTCAATGGCTTTTTTTGACCAAAACCTTCTAATGGCATCTTTCTCCATTGGTCCAACTTGTTCACCATCATTGTCAATAAACATCCATTCTTTTAACGGTTCCATGAAAGCAGTGGCTGCAATCAAATTGGATTGCAATGGTATAGAAGTCCGTTCAGTAGCTTCATGAGCTACAGTTAGCATATCAACGGCTAGCACACATCCCCCAACCAACACACAAGCTTCTATGTTTGATAGAACTTTCATTAAGGCCTGTGCAAACAGAACAACATATAATTTATATGCTGACAGAAACAAGGTAAACGGACAGGAATGAAATTTCATCTTTCAGCAGAAATTTACATTACCCAATGGATTACAAAATTTTTAAAAAGCACATAAAATTAATAATGTCGCTAAACCACACGAAGAATGGTAGCAAGCATCTAGTTCACACAACCAAAATTTGAACATGTGTAGATGGAAGTGTTTTTCTTCCATCAAATAGATACAGTACAAGTTGACAGCAAAATGAGACAGACCATATGAGAGAAGACTAATTTATTAAACCTATGAAATATCTATAAACTATTCCAAGATGCAGGTTAAACTGAGAATAATTTTCAATAATTGCCCCTTTCCATAGCCACTATATGGAATAATTCTTTTGTTTCCCCTTTCAAAATGCACCATCTGAATGCTCAATTGTCTGTAGGTAAAGTTTAGTTGGAAATTTTTAGACGCATGTATCCAAAACTGAATCATTATTTAGTTAAATTGCTTCAAACTTTGTATTTTGGTACAACATATTCATTCAAACATTTTCTGACACAAGCTCCATTGAAACTTATGAATTAGGGTAAATTACAGTCAAACCCCAATTCTATGCAATGCATGTATCCAAAACCAAATCATTATTTAGTTAAATTGCTTCAAACTAGGCGTTTTGGTGCAACATATTCATTCAAACATTTTCTGTCAACTTCCATTGACACTTATGAATTCAGGTAAATTACATTCAAACCCTCGTTCTATGGGGGTCGTGTAACTTAACATACCTAATCTTTGAAAAACTAGCCCCCCCCCCCCCCCCCCCCAAAACCCCCCCCCCCCCCCCCCCCCCCCCGAGTTATGACTATGAGACCCTTATTTTATAGAAATTGGTGGACTTAGACCCCCTGAAATTAGAAAAAAAATTGCACTTAAACCCCCTGCTCAGTAGGTCTCACTGTCAGTTTCAAAATTTTAGTATGGTAAGTAATATGACCCACGTAGAAAAGAGGGTCGAGTGCAATTTACCCAATGAATTATTCAAAAAAGATATCTGAAGCATTTAAGGGTTCGTGGACATTGACAGCCCCGTAAATATTTGCCAAGAAGAATTCTCTAGTTGGAGTAGCTCCATAGATGACCAACCCCGTTTGATATAAGAAGTCCACCATTAATATATTGATGGCAAACATCTAATGGTTAGAAACATACCTGTGAAAGAAGCTTCGTGTATTTAGCATCTGATATAAGCATTTTTTAATGTTTCTTAATACCTGATATGATAACATATTTTTATGGACAATTCAAATGGTCATGACCTTTCTGCATATGATGTTTAAAATGTGATGAAGATCATATTCTATTTAGTTGGATTTCGTTGGGATTTTATTTGGTTTTTGTTAGAATTTCATTCATTTTTAATTGATTTTATTGGTTAGGATTTTATTTGCTATTTTTTGAAGTTTGTTATTTCAGTTTAGTTCCACGTCGGTTGAGGTCAAATCTGTTTTAAGTTGTAAGCCTATATATAGGGAAGAACTTATTTTATTTTAATCAATGAATCAATGAAGAACTTTAAGACATTAACAATCTCCAATCTGAGAAAAGTATAGTTTGAAGAGAAGTCAAATTTCTTAGTAAAAAGTCTTTCAACCCGAATTTCTCAATTATTCGTCCTCTTGTTTTCCCCAAATCTCTCAAAATTCTCCTCGCTTTACATCAAATTTGGCATCAGAGCTAAAAGATCCTTGTTTTTCCTCAATCTTTTCATTAGTTTAGATCTCCGTTAGTATTTAATCAAAAAAATTCCATCCAAAGCCATAGTCATCATTTTATTTTCCACAAATTTCCGTTTTTTATTTTTCCTAAATTTTCAATATTTTCTTATTTCAAAAAAATCAAAAATTTAAAAAAAAATATTACTCATCTTCACATCTACCAAACCCTAACCCAAAATTAAAATGAATATCATCCTCACCGTCACCATCACTCCTCATTGTCACCATTTTCTACATCTGCAGTCGACGTCGCAGCCTTCTCCATGCACAGAACCCACCACCATCGCATGTTCAATTTTGAGCAGAGATGTCCCAACGTTCCCGACATCGACAAGTCATGCCAAACATTCGATCAGCGAAATCAATCGAAAACTCAGTTAGCATTGATCGCTACAATACCATATCGACAAACCTGGACATGTGTGTGAACCTGAACCTTAACTACACTAGCTCCAGCCGAGATAATCGAGCCAATCTTGAGCCGACATAGCCAAACCAATGTTACTATTGGTCACTTGATCCGACTCGAGCTGATATTGTTCATCAATATAGCCCGAGCTGAGCCGAAACAGATCCCACACTAACTGAGCGGTTGACCAATCAACGGCTCAGACCAGCCGTTGATCGAGCCAAAGCTGAAGACCAGCACGTGGCTTAATGAATTTTCAATATTTTTCATTTTTCCTAACTGCTACTATACCTGAGAGCCCGTTTTAAGAATTTTGAAACCGTTTCAACCCTAATTTTCTATTTGTTTATGATGGTTGCAAATCAAATCGAGCCTTCTGCATATCTTAATGAATTTAAGCTAATTTGGGCCATACTTTTGCCAATTAAGTTAATTTCATGAAGTAGTACAATGACAATTACTACATGTGATATTCTTTTCAGACAGAATATAAGTATGAGATGTTCAAACAGTTCTCACAATTTAAAGGCTTTGAAGACGGTTATGAATATAATTCTTATCGGTATCATTTAGAAATTTTCTTCTCATATATTTGACTTTTCCAATGAAAAATATATGAAAGCATATCACACGTTCAGTGAAGAAATGTTATCTTGATATAAGCAATTTTTGGTTCCTTTTCAAGGTTGATTAGTGTTCAAAATCGATCTTCGATGTTGGTATCTTCGCAAGCGTTGATCAATCCACCAATCGTCTCAACAATTCTCAAATCTAAAGCCTGAAAAGGATCCACTAGAAGAATTACATGAGAGCAATAATAAACTTCTTCAAATGCTCGAACAATTTAAGAGGGAAGCAAGAGCTCAAATCCAAACCTGAGTCTGCAATTGAGCAATTGGGCCTGTGCCAGAACCTAAGACAATCTCAAATCCAAACCTGAGTCTGCAATTGAGCAATTGGGCCTGTGCCAGAACCTAAGACAATCTGAACCTGAGCATAAGGTCGAACCAGATCATGAGTATGTGATTGAAACAAAGACTAAGTGTATGCTCGCATTGGAGCTTGAGCTTGAGTCAGAAGCAGATCTAGATCCTCATCTTAATCATAGTCCAACACCACAGTCCGAGCTAAATCCCCCGCTTAAGCCATCAATTGATCTTATGCCAAAGCTACAAATAGAGACACCATTTAATCTAATTAAGCACATTGACTTTGCCTTTCTTAACCTACCATAACCTACCGGTCAGTAGATTTTACACACATTTCTTTCTTCCATAATCTTGATACATTCTCTAGAAGAAGCTAATTTACAATGTTTTATTTTGGGTCATTGCAAGGTACGAGGATACACGAGAGAATGTTGATTAGACAATTTATGCTATCATACTACAATTCATCATGTAATGAATTTTTCAAAACCGAAAAGAATGAACCGGATCCAGTTCTATTTAGTTAGATTCTAGTTAAGGTTTTATTTGAATTTTGGTTAAGATTTCATTAAGTTTACTTGTTAGGATTTTATTTGATTTTATTTCATATTTAAATAGTTTGTTATTTCAGTTTAGTCACACATGAGTTGTGGTGAAACTTGTTTTAAGTTGTAAACCTGCATATAGACATGAGAACTTCTTTTAGTTTGGTCAATGAATGAAAATGAAGAAATTTAAGTGAATTAAATCCCTTAGTACGAGAAAGTTCTAAATGATGAGAAATCAAACTCATTGGTGATAAATCTTGGAACAATAATCCCCAATTGTTCTTCCCTAATTTTTCACCAATTCTGTCAAAATTTCCTTATTTATACATCAAATTTGATTTTTATTTTAGTCAATGAATCAATGAAGAATTTTGAGATATTAAAAATTCCCAGCCTGAGAAAGGTTGACGAGAAGTCGATTTCCTGGGTGAGAAACATTAGAACCCCACTTAATCATTCTTCCGAAAAAATTTCCCAATTCTCTCAAAATTCCCCTTGTTCTACATCAAATGTAAAGCACCTCATACACAAGTAAGACTTTGGATGCATAGTAGTGTCAACAGCAGACTATCTGATCCACTAATACCCGATTCAGATTATCCATTGTAGCAATTTATCCGTTAGCTGACTGGATCAAGGTTATCAAATTTGTGGTGCACTTTGGTTCGCTGTCATGGTATGGGTGCAGAATATGCTGCTTCAAACAATACATGGTAAGAAGAAGACAGGCTTAACAGATCAGAATTTGATGTCCTGATCCACTGTGGAAGCTTTGCAGGGCCATTTCGGATAATTATGGATAGTGGACAGAGAAGATACATATAAGTTTGAAGATATGTAACAGTGAGCAGTCCGATAGTAGAAACATTCATCATTTAACACTTACAAAGCCAGCCCTGGATTGATGCTTACTCAAAGAATAAAAGGCAGACTAATTATAAAACATGGTCACAATTCTTATAACATTGAATAACCAGTTCAGATCCCAAACTTAAAAACCATTGTGAAAGTCCCAAAAAACATAAATAACTCTATTAAGGAGAGGCTAAATACCAGCATCAAATATATCATAATGGCCCACTGATTCAAATGGTTGTAAGTAGTTTTCTTTCATTTTTCAATATGCTAGTTTTGGCAATCCAGACAGGGAATGCACCATAAATCATAACGGACAAGCCAGAAATAAACCCTAGGGGTATTGGAGTGAATTAGGTAAAACTATCCTCGAGGACAGTCAAAAGTCCATCATGAGCAAGGATCTTTTATTGACCGTATAATGTAAATGGAAATTAAGTTCCAAAAGCTACCTTTAGCAGCAAGAGTAGACGATGCCTCAGTGCTCGATCATCTGTCCTGTCCAAAAGAACTGTTATATGAGCAGTACCATCAAAAGGCCCTATCACTTTATAGTGTTGTTCATAAACAATAGTCATTGCACGTGCACAAAGTTCCCTCACGGAAGAACATCCACCTCCGCCAAAACCATCCAACCTTCCCATATCACACCAATCATCTGATGATCCCAACTCATCGGGAACCGCACCATCCACAGTAAGACCTATGTCCGCGTCACACAAGAAGCGATGATATAACGCCCTAAAAAATGCAACAGGATCACGTAGCGGAAAGTCTTGTGCTCGGAAACTGCTGCTACTCTCTAGCAGTAAACGAAGGTAATATTGACCCACACAGACTTCTTTAGATAGGCTGGAATAACTGACTGAGAACTCAACATAATTCCAAGACACCTGAGGTGGATTATCATGCCCAGTCATAACATCAACCATTGCACATCCAGGAACAATGTCTTCCGTCCTTTCCTTTTCAACATCTAACTTGTGAACTTCTGCTTGTAAAGATTCTCTCAGCTCTTGCCTGGCCCGTTCATTCCATATCAAATCTGCCCGGTTGTGATCTAGACCGAAAGCTTTCCAAAACTCATGCCAATTCAAGAGCAACCTGCCAGATCCCACGGGGGTATTCTCAACAACAACCTGAGCTGGAGCAGGGAGATCAGAATCCAGGGTACCAACAAAATTAGCATCAGAATCAGCTAATTCTGAAGCATTTGAATCCAACAATGGTGATGTGGTAGTCTGCATAATGTTATCCACACCAGCAGCCCCTGAGGCAGCATTATGCACAAACACTGCATAGGAGGATCCACCAGACATGTTTCCAAATGGAGGGACAGAAGGAGAGACAGGAGACTGAACAAAATTTGACTCTTGTAGAGATCTTTGATACTGTTCTGCTCCTCCAGAAGGTGTGTTGCCCAAATCAGTCCCCTCGATGTTGTTAAGAGATGGCATCACCGGGTCATGGGATGTTATAGTTCTCCCAAGTCGACCCCTCCTCTGCTGAAGTATGCGTCTCTGCCTTCTCCTATTAAAAGTAGCTTCGTTGAATTGCTCCTGTGAATTTTCAAAACCGCCATCAGAACGAGTATGCAAATAAGCAACAAGCCCAGGAGGAAGAACTCTGGACAACAAATCAAGAGCAGGTTGATATGAATCCGCCCAAAGTGCTACAAGATGCCGACTGACATCGCGACGTTCACCAGCAGGTAGAAAAAATGCATGCAGCAAGTGCCTCAAAAGGGCGCCATCTCTCAAAGCAGCATCACGCATCGACTCGGCCGCAATTGCATCTTCCTCCGCAATTGTACGCATAATGACCGCCACCGTTTCTCGGACACTTTCAGCAGGGTGGCCAAACAAGACGAACAAGCGGCGCTTCAAACCAGCAACTTGGCGTAACAACTCAACAAAAGTAGTATGCTGAGTTGTTTCTCCATGCGGTTCACAAAGCATAGCTTCAAGAACCTCCACAACTGACATAGACAGTAGAGGCGATACAGATGATGGTTTCAACCTGTTCACCAGGATAGTAACGTAACTCTGATGCGCAAAAAGTACTGATTTTGTATGCATAAACGTAGCATGTCTCTCTCCCTTTGTATCGGCAGTTAAACCAGTATCACCAGGACCGCCCCCAACAAGCATGGCAACCAGGCTTGCAGCCTCAGCTGATACACCCTCTGATCCGTTTCGAAGCAATCCCATTATTCTCCCAACAGCAGCAGGAAATGACATCACATGTGAAGCCGCACTCCTGGAGGCAAGCAACCTACGTAAACATGCAATGAAACCCATCACAGTTGCAGCAGCCTTAGGCGATGGGGGTGGAGGTGGGGGAGCCTCCGGAGGAAGATTGGGCGTTGCGGGAAGCATTGTGATTAAAGCCATCAAGACAACCTCTGGCACTTCAATATTAGGTGGAAGCCCGCTGTATGGAATACATGCATTAAACTCCCTTATTCTCCGCCACAGCTTTGCTCTTGACCCAGGAACCGAACCCCCTTCGGAAACAGCATCTTTGGCAGCTGCAGCTAAATGTTTTAAATGCATGGATGCACTTTCCATATCATCAATAGGACGCTGTGGAGCAAGAGGAAGTTGATGGATCTGCAGATGGGCCCGTCCACATGGAGGATCCATGCGGTGACCAGGCATGGTCAGCCTTGGCAAGACAGGAACAGGCCACTGGCCCTGCATAAATGAAAATGCAGACATATTACAAGACCATCCAGCATTATGTGAAAAGATTAAACAGCTAAGGGAAGTATACTGAAGGGGCACACACACACACAAGTTCTAAGATATAAGCCCCTAACAGACATCACAGTTGGACATGAAATCCGTTATTAAAAAAAAGATTATATTATGTCCATGAAGCTGAATCCATTTTCTGGTATGATGGTTAAGAAGTTAAAAAAAGATTCCATTAGGTCCATGAAGCTGGATTCATTTTCTGTGATGAAGGTTAAGAAGAAGAAGAAGAAGAAGAAGAAGAAAGGGATGAAGGTTAAACAGTTAAAAAAGATTTTATCAAGTCCATGAAGCTGAATCCATTTTCTGGGAAGAGGATGAGGATGAGGATGAGGGAGAATCTATGTGGTGACCAGGCATGGTCAGCCTTGGCAAGACAGGAACAGGCCACTGGCCCTGCATAAATGAAAATGCAGACATATTACAAGACCATCTAGCATTAAGTGAAAAGATTAAACAGCTGAGGGAAGTATATGTTAGACCCACGGGGCCGACGCACGCAAGGGGGGACGCGTGCAAGGGGGAGGAGCCGACTTAAGGGCATTTTGGTCTTTCCGTATTTTCTATTGTTTAGGAAAGGGTTTTCTTATTTAATCTAGGGCTAGCCTTCATTGGTAGGCATGCTTGATGATTGATAATTCTCTTGAGCATCCTTAGATAGATCTAGATTAAAGAGTGCGGACATCCTCTTATCGGCGTCTTGGAAGGAGGATACACCTTTCTTGTATCCAATTATCTTCATTTATTCCAATTAATATCATTTTAATTTCAGATTTGTGTGGATCCTAACAATTTGGTATCAGAGCGACAACGATCCATGACGGCGACAACGAGAAACAAGGATCGAAGCGACGCGGTGAAGGAGGAAAACAATGGAGAAATTGAAGAGATTAAAAAGTCGGTGGCGGCCAATAGCGAGGCAATCGCTAATTTGACGAAGATCATGGGGGAGATCGCGATGCGGCAAGGCAAAACGGAGGAGGCCGTGACTCATTTGGCGTTTCAATTTGCGGCCTTCAACGAAAAGATGGGATCGGAGGACATAAACCCTAAATGTCTCACCTTTGGTGAAAGGAAAGGAAAAGGTGGAAGCTTTCGAAGGAGTGGATGGGGTCTTCTACAAGACGGGGTATGTCACGGAAGATGAAGACGAGGAGCCGGAAAGGGAGGATTATCGCGAGGAGGTGCGGCGAAGGACGGAAGAGGCAAGAAAGGGAGCCAGCCAACCTAGCCGTCGCCTCCAAGACTGGCGCAAGGCGGAGGGGCTCCCCACGGAGCCCGGACATCGAAAAGGGGGGCGTCAACCCCCTCAGTATCGCCAGGGGCCGGCGAGGTATCGCCAGGGGCCGGTGAACCCTTGCCGGCCCCCGACGGGCCACGACGGGCCCCCTAGGCCGCCGGGGGCGGAGAAGCCTCGACAGGCCCGCGTGGGCCTGGACGAGCACCGCCAGTCTGCCGCGGGCCTGGGCGGCCACCGCCAGGCCCCCGCGGCCTGGGCGGACGACAGCAGCTCGAGAAGGGTTTTCAGCCCTATTTGGAGGACCCGGCGCGTGACTTTGGAGGTGGATTTGACCCCGGGAAGGGACATGGGTACTACGAGGGCGGAGGAGGCTATTGGGCTGAGTTTGGGGATGACGCAGAATGGGATGACTTTGAGGGATGACGTGGAGGCCCTCACGGGAGGCAGTACGAAATGCAGGACTCGAGGTGACAGCACTATCGCCAGCCTCGACGTGCAGAGGAAAGGCCCGATCAGGGACACTTTGGAGGAGACTGGAGGGTGCGGAAGCTGAAGATGCCACAGTTCGGATGGGAGGATCCGCATGCCTGGTTGTTCACCGCGGAGAGATATTTCATAGTGCACCACATGACAGATGCACAGAAACTGGAAGCGGCAGCTATTTGCATAGAGGGGAGAGCCTTATGGTGGTATCAGTGGACGGAGAGGAGGTAGCAGATTTGATGCTGAGAGGAGCTGAAGGACCTTATCCTGAAGAAGTTCAAGGATCCCCGCTTGGAAAACTTGCACGAGCAGTTATACACTCTCAGGCAAGAGGGACCGGTGAGAGAGTACATTGAGAGGTTTGAGACCTTATCCAGGAAAATACACAGCGTGTCAGATGAGTCTCTAGATGGCACTTTTCTAAAGGGGCTGAGGCCCAGTCTCCGAGCTACAGTGAGACCCTACAAGCCCGGTGGCTTTCCGAGGTCATCGAGATGGCACAGCTGGTAGAGAACTCACGAGAGGAGGACATGAAAGCCAGGGGCGGCTACAGTGGCCAAGTACAGCAGGGCACCTTCTCTGGAGCCGGCGGGACCGGGGTCACCACTGAGGCAAATCAGGCGAGTTTCGAGAAGACGGGGGAGCAGCTTAGCACACCACCGGCTAGGGACCAATTCCAGAGGATGTCAGATGCGGAGATGAGAGAGAAGCGGTAAAAGGGATCTGTTTCAGATGCGATGAGCGCTTCACCCCTGAACACCACTGTGCAGGTCACAAGCTGCAAGTGTTGATCGCAGAGGCAGACGATGATGATGTGGAGGACGAAGGGATCGGAGGAGATGACGACTCCCCCTCGGAGTAGCACCGCCAGTGATGTCATGCACCACCTTGAGGACAAGGTGGATTTTCAGGGGCGGAGTAGTGTTAGACCCACGGGGCCGACGCACGCAAGGGGGGACGCGCGCAAGGGGGTAGGAGCCGACTTAAGAGTATTTTGGTCTTTTCGTATTTTCTATTGTTTAAGGGAAGGTTTTCGTATTTAATCTAGGGCTAGCCGTCATTGGTAGGCATGCTTGATGATCGATAATTCTCTTGAGCATCCTTAGATAGATCTACATTAAAGAGTGTGGACGTCCTCTTATTGGTGTCTTGGAAGGAGGATACACCTTTCTTGTATCCAATTATCTTCATTCATTCCAATTAATAACATTTTAATTTCAGATTTGTGTGGATCCTAACAGGGCACACAGACACGTTCTAAGATATAAGACCCTAACAGACATCACAGTTGGACATGAAATCCGTTATTCAAAAAAAAAAGATTATATTAAGTCCATGAAGCCGAATCCAATTTCTGCGATGAAGGTTAAGAAGTTAAAAAACTAAAAAGATTACATTAAGTCCATGAAGCTGAATCCATTTTCTGTGATGAAGGTTAAGAAGAAGAAGAAGAATGAATGAATGAATGCAGGTTAAGCAATTAAAAGGATTTTATTAAGTCCATGAAGTTGAATCCATTTTCTGGGAAGACGATGAGGATGAGGATGAGGATGAGGAGTTAATAAAAAGATGAGAGGCCCACTTGTCATGAGTCTGTCAGTATATATATTCCAAACATGAGATGTACTCACAGATGCTGACTACCCACGGTTGTGAAATGACAAATTTACTAATCCTTGTTTTAATCTCATTTTTTCATTTCTCATTAGTGAAACCCACCAAGCCTTGATTTTAATCCCCGCTCTTCTTTTCTTCTCCTATCTACACAATTTGTCCAAGCCTAAACATTCCTGGCATTCAGGTTCAATAGAGAGAATAAGATAATAAAGCAGAGTTTTGATCAGTATACAATGGGAGGGTTTTTTTTTTGTTGGTGGGGGGGGGGGGTAGAAGATATCGGGATTTGGATTGGGTCAGTTTGGGCATTAAAAGTTAGAAAGGAGGAATATAAAGAGTTGGGATTTTGATGGCCTATGGCAGAGGGTAGATAGATGGGGAATTGTACTTGGAGACTAGATCGATAAAGATGGAGATTAGCGTGGATGATCAACATCAGGGTACTATGGTAGAAAACCCATCAGTCACTAGTTAGTAACCAAAAATCTTATAGTTTAGAGCTGAATATTAACTAAACCTTACAATAAATTAACCTTAAGTTCTAATGTTTTATCTCCAAATATAAATGTGTGGGGAACTAACATCTAGTTATAATTTTGGTTAATAAAAGGATGCAAAGACATCGATCCATTTCATAGTCTATATTACAATAAAAGAACAAAAAGACAATCTACCTACTTCTGTTTGCAAGACATCTCGAACTGCTGCAAGCAAGCTATCGCGGGATGTACTTGAATAAACCTGAGTTGAAAGTTACATAAAACAAATTTAGCTAGATTTTTGTCTGCATTGTGGCATGATTAAGTGGTAAAAATTCTTACATGAATGGGGCACCCGTCATTAAATTCTATTGCAAACATCTGCGGCTCTTCAGCAAACCTAACAAGAGAACTTACAGCAGACAGCGGTCGAACAATAACAGCCTGGATACCAGAAGTTCAGCCAAGTATATAAAGGGAATATTTTGGTGTTAAAAGAAAAAAAGCATGCATTTCACATGTCAACTAAAAATAATTATTGCTACACAGATGGAAAAGTGACATGACATCAGATTCAAATAATTAAACATAACCAAGAATTTAAAAAACAATGCAGACTACACATAAAACCAATAAATAAGCAGCAAAACACCCCCTCGCCTTTGTTCAGTTAAATGTCAAGCAGTAGCTAGCCAAGTCCCAATTAAATTTTTATTTAAAATAATAATAATAAACAGTTGGTAGATCTCCACCAATAAGAAAAACCAGATAAATTAAGCCATAAATTCTTACATATTTTGGCTGTTTCCACTAATCTAGATGAATTTGAAGGCAACCAATTTTCATGAATTATGGCAAGCACCACGTATTTATAGTTTCCTTCACCTACACTTGGCACTAATTGAGAAAGGTTTTTTTTCAGTTCACAACGATTTTTAAACTTAATCTCATTCATAAAAACCCCTATTGATGGGAAAACACTTTGATGATAGCAATGATGCTGCTGACATATGCATGTAAATATCGATAGAGGGTGAAGAAAAACATGTGTGCATGCAGAAGTCCCCACAATAATCACTTAGTTAACCAAAAACATTAGAACATTTTTTTTTCATGTATGCATGGTGAAATAAACAAGGGAATAGAAGTTGTTACCTACGTTGCACGGATACTTTAAGTGGGGAAGGCTATCAGTATCGAATACTAGACTACATGATGGATACTTGTTTGGATACTCTTATAAAATAACATAAACATGAAAATTTTAGGCATATCCTAGGCGGATGGTAGGGTTCTAAACATGTGCCCAAGACACATAAGTTTAAAATCCAATGCAGAAATGATGAATGCCATTAGATCAATAAGTGGGGTTATCGAATTCCCACACAAGGTTATCAAAGAGTATCAATATTCTAGTAACTATAAATTGATAGCACTTGGGAAAATTTTATGTGCCCTGAGTTTTTGTTCTTTCTAAAGCATTATGGCCACACAAATCCATGTTATAGATAAATAACATCCACTCGCATGCACATATACTTTTAGACTAGTAGCATCCATAACATGCCTCCTCCAGGGTTTTCATGATTTCTCATTATATATATTGCAACATATCCATATCATGTACCACTTACTATTGCAACCTAGGTAGATAGTTTATTATTTGTCCAAAAATAACTTTATTAGGCAGACATGTAGAGAAATTGTGTGTGCAAGTTCAAAACTTTTATCCAATTCAGTTGGAAACAAAGAAATATTAGTCTTAACACAAACGCCCCTTGTTAAGCCAATAGAGAATACTGAAAAACCTCAAGCTGTGTGCAACCAAGTTCCAAACAGAAACTAGTTAACAGGACCGAGGGCAAAGCAGTAGGAAGAAGTATTATTTGAATTTTTATTTATGTATTCATTCAGGGAACATAAAGCTTAACAAAAAAACAAGCAAAATAAATAATATTCCTCCAAAAGAATAATTTGCTTGATACAATAATTATTTTTAAAAACATTAAAGTTAAAGAAGCTGTAGAGTTAAAAAAGCATCCCTGATCATGGATGAGAATCAATGCCTGCAAACATTTTGACCTTGTATACCAGTTACAATAGCATAATTTAAGTAACTCAAGTGTACCTCATAGTTATCAGGACGTCTTTCAACAAGAGAAATCTTTGTAAGAATAAGCTGACGAGGTACAGAATCGCCTTGCTCTCCTAGTCCTCCCTTAGGTCCAATGCCCAAAGTTAATCCCATGACATTAGCGGTCCCATGAGCCGCAGAGCGTAATCTCATCACAGACCATCCTCCATATGGGGTTTCATCTGCCCCAACTGCCTCCTTCGCTGCATATTACCATAAACTATTGAAGAAATTAACTGATGAATGTTACTCTTGTTTGTAAGCTTACTAAAAGTAAGCCACTAAAGATCGTAACATTGGTAATAACTATAATAAAATTTGATCTACAAATGATTTCAGATGAAAGCATCAATCACAGCCCAGAACGGCATCCTTAAAATCAACATCCAATGTTCTTAATCGAAGAGCATAAGAAAAATGTAACTCTGGGGCAAGATATGGTTCGTGTTGGGAATTTATGGCAATTTTAACCAAGAACAATAGACTCAGACACTGAATAGGCAAAATATTAAAAAAACAAGCCAAGTCTAAGCATGAAACAGATTTGAGGTCTCTCACAAGGTAAACATGAGAGTGACTTTAAAGAAAAGTCGCATGAAGTTCTGCTCTACATCATTTTCCAAGCAAAATATTCATCAAAAACATAAAATAATGATTAACTGTCTAATGATAGTTGGCGACTTAAATTGATCAATTGTTCAGTTGTATTCGTTTTTAACATGTTTGGCACTGCATATTACAATGTTGAATTTGTTATCTCATTTTGGTTGTTTGATGGATTCTATTCATATCATTAATCTAAAAGGACCCAGTCTGTAACCTATGATATGAATGTCACTTCACCTGAAAAAATTGACATCCACGACACACCAGGATATGACACATGCGTGTCCATCTAAATGTCTATCCGTGTCTAACACTTCCAAAATGTATAAGTTTTATTAACATCAGATGCAAGTATCAAATGAAAAAAGCTACATGTTTTCCCCTTTTGACAAAATCTAATTGCTTTATAGATCATAGTACTAGTTAGGCTCTTTTACTCATGTCATTCACAATCCAATACAAATAATAAATAAGTTATATATGTGATGTGGAATGGAAGCATTAGCGTTGTGTGGTGGGAAAAGATTGGTGACTTGGACAAACTAAATTAGGGATTTGTGATAAAATGGATAGAAATTCGGGTCTCGCACCAAGTGAATCACCCATTCACTCGCACACCTCGCATGCAAAAATATTCAAGTACTAAGGTTTCTCACAAATCAACATGATTTACAAACTCAATTTTCAAATCACTCTTCAATATAAAAAAGTTATAGTTGAGACCCGTATTTATAGAAAAAACGAAGTTCTAACTAGACTCAGATTGAACCTCCTAACTAAACCCAAATTCTAAAGACTCATAGAGAGGAAACTCAAAAGATCAAAAAAGAAATCAAAAGCTAAAGAAGCCTAACCAGACTCAAAAAGAACTCAATTGGATCCAAATTGGGTTCCCATCATTCCCCCGACTTTGAAAATTAGACCTCATGGTTAATGGTGACGGTGATTGGTGACAAAGGTTGCCCATCTAGAAAATTTAGCTTTAATACCAATTCTGATGAATAAGAGAAGCATTCGGCTTTTGTGGTGGGGAAAGATTGAGAACTTAGAAAAAGTAAGCTAGGCAATAGTAATAAAGAGATAAAAATTCAAGCCTCGAGCACCCAAGTGAATCGCTCAACCACTTCTGTATCTCTCATGCAAAGAAACTCAACACTAGGGTAACAAACTACTTAGATTTTACAAACGACATTTTCAATTCATTCATCATATAAAAAGTTATAATATATCATTATAAAAAGTTCTAATATAGACATATATTTAAAGCAAAGAAAATTCTTGCTTAGACTCAGACTAAGATTCTCCTGTCTAAATCCAAATTTTAAAAATAAAAGAAAATTCTAGATATTTTTAAAAAGAAAATTAGAAAGATCCAAACAGAAATAAAAAGGAATCAAAACTAAATAAGTCTAAATGGACACGGGATAATTACACTGAAACACCCGAACGGTTCACTCTATTCTCATTGAAAAACCTAATGGTTAAAACCTTTCCACTAAATATCTTAACATTAGGATAATTTCATATTACTATATGGTGTGAGTTGATTTGACTGTTTAAAAGTACAATATGTAATGCACACAAGATGTACTTACAATTTTTAACTATTATATTGCAATCCCTAAATAAAAATTAACGAATTTTTAATAAAAATATTAACTACTAATTGCCTTCATCTACCAAACCCTTCTCTTTCAAACATGTCTCATCTTCTCGTTAGATCCACCCCCTTTTAAGAATCCATGACCCATCTCCTTCTCTTTAGACCCCATCATTCATTAAAACATTTCATCCTCTCTTTTCTTTCTCAAATTGGACTGAATCACATAAAAATTACTCATTAGCATCACACAATAACATCATACACATCTTGTCAAAAATATGAACTTACTGGAACAATCCAGTCTAGTCATTAGCATCACTCATTAGCATTCAAAAATAAGAACTTGCTAAAAATAATGAAACATTTTATTTAAATACTTAAATCATAGTAACGCATTTAAACCCATCTTGTCAAAATAAGAGATGGAGATGAGTTTAGCCTAATTTGTTTGTTTCAACATTAAAGAACACGACTCCTTTGTTAATTTTCAAAAAGTTAGCAAGAAAGCCCAAACACCTATCTGAATTTTATTCCCAATCATCAAAATGAAAGAGCAATCCATGTTCAAAAATCACAACGTTAATCCTCCAAACCAAAACACAACATCACAATAAACAATGAATCAACTCACTCAACTATGTTGCACACTCTTAACGATGGCCGAAGATGAGAGGAACCCATAACCATCTTCTGGGAGTTCGCCAACATGAACTCATTGGCAGAAAGAGAGAGAAAGATGATGAAAGAGTTAGATACATAATATTTCAAAGATTTACCCCTTTCTCTTCTTTTTCTTCTTATTAAAATTTATATCTCATCAATGAGGAGTTAAAATGGGGTAAATTAATGAAAGTATATTTTGGTCAAAGAAAACAACCATCAGCATCGTTAGTCAACATAGCATGCTGGGTAGTAACTGAAAATTTTGAAATGTTAGGTATTTTAATCAAAATGAGGTGAAATGATAGGGTATTTTGTGTAATTATCCCAAACAGACACTCTAAAAACTCAAAATTAGAGCCAAACTAAGTTCCTATCAATATGCTTACATTCAGAAGAAATACATGTGTGTCCTTCGTGTCTGCATTTTAGACAATTGGCACGTCCAACACCTATGTTCATGTTGGAGCACAACGCTCTCGCCCATGTCTACAAATCATAGTTTGTAACGATTGCGTTGGAAATATAAACAGATAAAATAATTACCCAATGTGGCATATTTTCTGTTGACGCTACTAAGAGCCAACCAAGTATAAAAAGAGTAGTATCTCATGATATGAAAACCATTATATGTACAGTAATTGCGACAAGAGAATCTATCAAGTTTTTTCCATGGTCCACTTAAATGGTACTTATTACAAGGACATCTAGTTATTCTTGTCGTTGAATTATGCAGTTTCTAGCATCTTGATGGTGTTATATGTGGGCTACTCGGGGTTCTTTCCATCAATTTTTTTTTATTTTTTTATTTTATTTTGGTTGTTTGGGCGTGGCAGTATTGAACTTTTTTGTGGGTATGTGTGCTTTGGAGGGAGAGTGGTGTTCGTGTTTGGGGTTGATCGGCATTCATGCAACAGACAATGTACAATGAAAGCATAATTATGCAACAAAACATATGAGTCCAATAAAAATTATGCATGAACAGTCATATCTAAGTAGTTCAATACACTGTTGGGCTATCCGTTGCATGTAGATATGGAACTAAAAGAAGTACATTAGAAATTTTGTGGTTAATCAGCATTCACGTATCAGACAATGTGGGCTGAAAGAATAATTATGCAACAAAACCTGTGTGTGCAATAAGAATTATGCATAAACTGTCTTGTCTAAGTATTTCAATACACTGTTGAGCCATCCACTACATGTAGATATGGAACTACAATAAGTAAATTTAAAGTTTCCAAATTTTATCTAGTCCAATCATTCAAAACCAAAATGACAATTATATGTATGAAGGAATAAGTTGCCCAAATGTGTGACCCAATCAACAAAAAAAGTTAAATCTATTGCATCCACTGCATTCTAAAGTTTGGCACGGTTTATTGTATGCTGACAAAAATTGTTACTGCAACCCATAAAAGGCACATCAAAGTTGATCCAAAATGTTATGAAACGTAAAAAAGAACACCAAAAGTATACTTTCGGCTTAAAGTTATTAGACAAAATGACAACAATCATACAAATTATAATAAAGAATTGAATATGTAGTGAAAATTCAAGCATGTACTATGAACCTACCTCGTTTCTTCATAAATTCTGTTATCGTCAGTAACTGTGAACTGTCAACAGACAATGACACACCCACAGTAGATCTTGCAGTTTTGGTCTACACAACAGGTTCAACAATGAAAGTGAATACAGCGAATTATTGTGATGAATGTCCAAATGAACTTTAGAATATTTACTAGAGAGATGTTTAAAGATAAAGTGCAGACACCAACCATACCAAATGTGAAATGATTGTGCTGTTAGAGGTTCCAGCTGCAGCTACAAAAGCTTTAGATTTTCTTCCATATAGGGGACACAGAATAAAACCCCCTCCTTCTGTGCTTCTCTTCGCATAATTATCTGCCAAAAGTACGATAGCAGGGGAATCCATATCTCTAAAATCCAAGCACCACCGTGGATCACCAGATTGTCCATCTAGAAGTTCAACACCAACCGCCGTAATTTTTAGTTTCTGCAGCACAGAAATTTTTTTGAACCTATGAAGCTCCCATAGTATAGAAGATGCATGGGTGGAGTATGGAAATTCCAGCAATTAGTTGAACTTAACAGTTTAAAAAGAATGTGTGAGGAAAATAAAGGTTTAGCAGCTATCAAGTCCCTCAAAATAGATCATGGCCTAAAATTAATAAAAGATCTAAGCCAATTCAATTGCATAGCAAGTAGTTTTGCTACAAAGAATAAGAAGTAATAGATTCCAGAATTATAGCATGCAAGTAGTTTTGCTACAAAGAATAAGAAGTAATAGATACCAGAATTATAGCATGCAAGCACATACATGAAATGTAGACATGCATGATCAAACCAGCTCTTCACCTTAGTTCGTAGCTGTCTAATAAGTGAGAACACAATGATCACATCAAGTATAGACTAAGATCAAATTTTCATTCTCTTTTATGGCGGTGGTTCAGTTGGATTTTACTTCTCTGTGTTGATTGGTCATCATGTGTGGGTGGATAGGTGGGTAGGTGAGTGTTAACAATTGGTTCCTACTACTAGTCGTGCAATATGAATACAACAACAATGGTTCTACCAAATAGTGGTTTTCTCTACATGAATCCATGTTCCTACACCATGGTTAATGGACATACCTATAAAATTAATAGCCATCACATCTTTCAACCTGGCATCGATCCATGTTCATCTAGGCATATCCCTAATCCTTGTCACCCCCAACAACCAGTATCATATCAGCATCATATCCTGATCCACATTCAAACAATCTCACTGGACTCCCTCATCTTAAGTCAACGGAAGAAGTGTAGCTTCTTATAAATACACATTCCAACATATTTCCTAATGCATAGCCACAAATCGATTTCAATATTCCCATTTCAACTCCAGTAATTCTACAAACATGCTTTTCAATTGTGCATCATTTAGATGTATGAAGCATACTCGGTGATATACCTATCTGATGAAATTTTCCCTTCAATTTCATGAGTATCCCATGGTGGATAAGACTAGCTGACTGTATAACCATCCATAAACTTTCCCTTCATTTTCAGTGGATGATATGAGAAATCGAGAAGTTATAAACCACAAATTGTAAAGTAAATTGTTGGGGAGATTAAGCTAAATAAAGACGACCAGAAGTGACTTATAAAAAATTATGTAGAAATATAGAACCTTTGCACTACCACACATTTTTTCTTATCAAGTTCAAAATGACATCATGATTTTCTATTACATAATACACATGATGTAAAGCACCAACAACCAGTATCATATCAGCATCATATCCTGATCCACATTCAAACAATCTCACTGGACTCCCTCATCTTAAGTCAACGGAAGAAGTGTAGCTTCTTATAAATACACATTCCAACATATTTCCTAATGCATAGCCACAAATCGATTTCAATATTCCCATTTCAACTCCAGTAATTCTACAAACATGCTTTTCAATTGTGCATCATTTAGATGTATGAAGCATACTCAGTGATATACATATCTGATGAAATTTTCCCTTCAATTTCATGAGTATCCCATGGTGGATAAGACTAGCTGACTGTATAACCATCCATAAACTTTCCCTTCATTTTCAGTGGATGATATGAGAAATCGAGAAGTTATAAACCACAAATTGTAAAGTAAATTGTTGGGGAGATTAAGATAAATAAAGACGACCAGAAGTGACTTATAAAAAATTATGTAGAAATATAGAACCTTTGCACTACCACACATTTTTTCTTATCAAGTTCAAAATGACATCATGATTTTCTATTACATAATACACATGATGTCAAGCACCATGTGTATGCATTCAAGAATGTTTGTCACCTAACATCCAGTGAGCTCTTTAGTAATGTCCATTGTTTAGTAATCGATGAGGAAAAAAATACGAGTAATTGCACACTTTATCCTTCTCCACACTAATAATGAGGAGGAGGATATGTATGTATGTATCGAAAGTGAAAACCTACGCCACTTAAGTTTTGTTGTTGTGTTGATTTTAGATGATTACATCAAGTGAAAGATTTCTTTGTCTTCATTATCCCATATTCCCCCCCCCCCCCCCCCCCCCCCCAACCGACCAAAGGGACAAAACCAACTATTGACCTTTTATAGTATTGGGTTGTTTCCAGTTGCCTAAGGTTTTGCCCATACAGAAAGGCTGCTCATGCACAAGGTTTTAAGGTTTTCTTAAGTGAACACGTTGCACCGATCTTGGATTGGCTTTACAATAAATATTTTCCATCCATTTATAAAATAATAATCATCTCATTTGCTTAATATTCCAGGACTTCTAAGCCTAGTAGAATTACATCAAATATCTTTTTCCAAATCTCTAGGAAACCTTTTTAAATATGGACCTAGATTCTTGCAAAAGTAATATTTTTATAGTGTTTGGCAAGTGCAGTGCAAGCAAATATATTAATATGATATTCAAGCCTTTGGGAGAATAATTATTCAAGTGTTATGCATAGACGGATGTGTAGGTGTTAACCAATACCATTCATCTCCCAAGTTGGGACTTTCTAACACTAGTCCCCACTAAAACTAAGGGCCTATGTGCACAAATACTATCTAAGAGTTCAATTTTAAGTTTTATGTTCCAAAGCTAAGCAATCGTTACAAGCTAACAATTGCTCATTTTTGAGTGTTCGGCAAATGCTAAATGCATTGCTAAAACTTGTTGACAAATGCGGCCTTTGTTAGCAATGTTATATAATTTAATGTTTCTTCAAAGTGTCCATTGGCGTATCAATGACCCTTCAATGCTTATGAATTGCAAGAGGGTTATATATCTCTGCAAAATGAACACGAGCTTCTTGAATCTTTCACATGCTTACTAGTTTTGTGTCCCATGAGTAGGAAAGCAACGACTCTTGTTTGCATAAAACAGTTGTTTGGCTTAAATAGTCCCATTGAATAAGAAAGGGTGTGTGCATTGGCAAATTCCACCCCCCCCCCCCCCCCCCCCCCCCCCCCCCCCCCCACGCCCCAAACCAATCGTCGTTCCTTTTTCCCAAGTGACAAACAACTCCAGTTCTCTATTTAATGTACTCATGTCAGTGAAAAAAATGGTAGTATGGAAAAGCTTCCATTGCATCATATCATCTACAACAGTTACTTGACTGTCATCAGATTTGGTATGAAGGCCTCTAATAAAAGTTCGGATTTCAAATAAAGATCTGTCAATGGATAATGGAAGGAGTTGCAAAATACATTTGCAACAATTGAAACAAGGCTAATCCCAACACGGGACTCTTATCAATTTCCATCAAAAAACATTGTTCCTTTCTTGTTCGAAATGAATATCTCTGCTTAAGTAATATCTACCAGCAATTCATCCAAACAAACTAAACTCGCAGTGAAGAAAAACGACCACTTACATAAGGAACCCATTCCGAAGTCCTCCTCCGCAAATGAAGCACCGAGAACTCCGTCACCGGTCCGAGCATGCCCCGCCTCACGCGATGCAGCTCCGTCAAGATACTCGCCCGAAACCTTGACGACAACTTAATCCCCTTAAACTTCCCCCTCCCATCAGTCCTCACGTTTACCGTGAACTCCGCCAAGCTCTCATCCCCTCCCCCTCGCCCAATTACAGGTGCCGCCCCTTCGAAGTCGCTGCTGACGTCATAAGAATTCGTAACAGCCAAAGTCGCCGGATCTAAAGTGATGATCGCCGAGCTCGAGATGCATAGTATCCTTTTGTAGCGACCTCGCCACGAGTGCTTGATCACCAGGTACCGTGCGATGTACTCGAGCTCCTCTGCGACGGCGACGGCGACGGTCGAGTTGGCGGCGGCAGGCGGCGGAGGGGCGGTTGTCGTCGATGGATCGGGAGGTGAGGCGGCGTGGCGGGAGACGAAGTCCATGGCTGGTAGTTGGGCTAGGTAATGAGTGCGACGAGCATTAGGGTTTCGGATGATGCGAGACAGAACGAGATTGAAGCCCGAGTTCGCCTCGAACGGGCCGTGGCGGGAATGACTCGCCCCCAGGGCGCCCGATCTTGCGATATCGGAGATCGACTAGAGATCGCCTTTCGTGAATTATAGTGTTTCGATCGATCGATCGATGATTTTGAGCTCTTTGAAACGATCGCTTTTCGTTTCGTTGTCGTCGTCTTTTTTTATGTATAAATTTTTGGATAGTTCTTTGGGGGTTTTTGTCGGGACCGAGTCATGTTACTCATGTACATCGTCGAGTTGGGAACGTCTGATGAGTTGATAACCGTTGATTTTAGAGATGGACGGTGGGCATGTGATCTTTAGCTGTGGCTTTTTTTTTCCCATTACTAAAATGAGAATCAAGGAGGGGAGAAGGAGAAGGCTGTTTTGATTGGGTATACGCACACCCATTTTTGCTTTGCGACAAGACGACTTTACACGCGCCTGGTGTTTTTAAAACTTCATTTTTCACCTTTGTTACTGCAATGGGCCACCCCCCTAGTGAGCCGGGGCAACTCATCCAAAGAAAAAAGCCCACAATGAATGCAATGTTGTGCCCCGTAGCACAGCCATATTTAATTCAAATGGACACCAAACTAGTAAATAAAGATACACAGAAGTAACCATTGGGGCATTTCTTTAACCAATATTAATTTGGATACAATACTCACCATTCAAGATTTCTACAGGGGCAACCAAAATCCTCACAATCTCAGCAAGAAGCATTTGGTAAAAATACACCGAACGACCAATGGACATAACATCTAACATCATAAGCTACATCACATAAAACCAAGCGTTTGCCATCTAAGAGATGTTCTCATCGAGCAAAGGCATATCCATAGCCCATCCGTGAGGTCCTGAATCCTGATGCAACTCGGATTACATACTTGCCCTCAAAATATATTCCATGGGTAACAACCTTGCCGCCAAAAAACCCATGGAATGCCCCAAAAAACAGTGGAGACTAACCACCACAACCCCAAAAGGACAAACTCGCGGACCCTTGTGCATTGCAAGTTAGCCGTTAAGCGACGAGAGCACGCCGCCGCCGCTCTTAGCATGTACGACTACTTGCCAACCTGGTCCTTGAAGCGGAAGAGAGAAACCAACTGCCGCATCAGGCTTGGCATCATGGCCGTCCATGGATCCTGCAACCAAGTCGCTGCGATCCAGAACCCTCAGCAAATCTTCTTCGCATATGTCAGTCTGAGTCAGCTTATCCTCAGCGTCCTCTTCATCACGAAGCAATGCCAACAATTCAGATTCCTGAAAGGTTTAAGATGAAAACACATAGTCAGAATCTAGATGATATGAAAACACAAGCACAATAGAAATAAAAGTCCGCTAGCTGATGGCGAACAACAAATCCTCACAGGGAAAATCATTTAAGAGCTAAATGAAAAAGGATGAACTTGATTGTCAGACAAAAGGCCTGCAAATCAGTGCTATACTGTACAAACAAGTCCAAAATGGAGGAAAAAAATTGATGCTCATGCAATTAATATATGCACTACCAATGGTGAAGTTTAATTCCACATTGGTAAAAAAAGAAATAGATATATGATTGAATATGATTGGATGCAAGACTTCAATAAAGATTTTCCTTTTTTGGGTCAAATTGATCTTCATGATTATTTAGCTCCATGAAATAATATGCATTTGTCCTAACAATAATTCAATATGACTGCATGTGGATATAAAAATGCTGAACTGTCTCACACCCACCACAGATAATAACACCAAATACCCATTCCCCCAAACAGAAAATTGATTGTTTACGTCTGCTAAAGGCGGTTGTAGTTGCATCACATGAGAATTTACCAGCATCTCATCAGAAACACAGGAAGTCTCCAATGGATAATAAGATCGAATTATCTTGATGAAGAAATGCATGACAGAAGACACTGACCTCAAATAAACTGGGCTTCACACTCTCTTGTTGGAATTGTCCTTTTGCAATAACCACATGTTCCAGTTTCAACTTCCCAAATGCTTTCTTAATCATCCTACCCTAAAAAAAATTATTAAAACCAATATAGAGGATCATCAGCCTCTTATTTTAGAATATGATGTGTAATACAAGACGTAACCAAGACGATACAAATCGTACCTCCACAGAATGGGCTGTAGCTAGTCTATATACATGCACAGGCCGAGTTTGCCCAATCCTGTGACATCGATCCATTGCCTGCAAATCCATTTGAGGATTCTGGAATCCTCTATATTTCAGATCAAGACTCATCAACATTCTTTGTAAAGTTATGAAAGCAGAGATATTTAAGGTTTACCCAGTCACTATCATAAAGAATGCATGTGTCAGCGGCTGTGAGGTTAATACCCAATCCGCCAGCACGTGTGCTGAGAAGGAATATGCTAACGCTGCTATTCAAGTCATTGAATGCCTCTATCTGTTATTGAACAATAATAAACATCAACAGTTAATGAAATGGAATCTCATGAGGTGAAGCACTGTATATACAATAGAAGAGACACCGCAGAAATTTGAGATAAAAAGCTCTGAAACCTCACAAAAATTGAAGTTCATGAAAAGGAATCTAATGGAAATTCAATTACATAAATGTAATTTGTTGTACCAGACAAATTCCATTCAAATCATGCTTATGAGCCAATGGTAACTAAGAAATAATAGGTAAATTGATTTTGGTTTTTCCCTCAGATTTGACAAACATGCAATAGCATGGAAATAAAAAGAAGACACAAAAAACAATATATGATGTTCTATATTGCATAAGCACAAGCCTTTTATATTGAATGCAGACTTGTTGGCACATATGCTGAAATAGATTAAACTCTTCACTAAACATGTTCACAAGTCAATAATTATGGTCTGAATCAATTTAACATGAAATAGTAAAGCAGACTGGAAAGACAACAAACACTTCTTTGAAAAATAAATATCTATAAGAACTCAAAAAGAATGTTCACGCGGTTTTGGAGAGAATTTTTTTACTAAGACCACTGACCAACAGGATCAAATTTCAGCTTCAACAAGGCTTGGAGATTGCAGCGTAAACTAGATGATGAAGGGGTTATGGTATGGAATGAAATACTTGAAGTCTACAGCAACCTATTAGCCCTCAATTTCTTTTTCAACTACCTTTTCACAAGCTCAAGACATCATACACACAGTCCCACTTAAAGACAAGGTTATAATTACGGTGCTAGCAAGGACATTGTACGCCAGATGGGTGGATGAGCTAAGGATATGGGAGGCACAAAGACTGATATGTTATTTTTTTTCCTACCAGTTTAGCAACAGGAAAGACAATTGCTGCAGAACGGAAGAAAACCTTAATTAGTGATTTGATAGAAGGGGATAAAAGTTCGAGCATCGCACCTCAAAGATCAGATTGGCAACCAACCTCAACACCTCATATTTAAAAAAATTCATTTGGACTTCTTTCCCAAACGACTTAATCATCCACTCTTACACCTCACTGCACAGAGGTTCAATGGTTTGCAAACAACATAATTTACAAGCTTAAATTTTTTGTTCAATATTACAAAATAAAAAAGTTTAATTGCATATATATATTTATATAGCAAAAAAGAATCACATTGAAAGTCATACTCAGACTCCCAGTATGACGCAAACTTTAAAATAACATGAAAATAAAAGATTATTCCCCAAAGGAGACCCAAAGGACCAATAAAAATAAAAAGGAACATGAATAAAAGAAATATAAAAGGACGCAAAAACCAAAAGCCGACTCAAACTCTAAAAAACCCAAGTCTAGATCCACCTCAGTAACTAAAGAGCCTATTGGTACAGTTAATGACTTTGTGTGGAAGAAAAATGTGTGGCTGGTGCAATGGTGACTAAGATGGAAAACTGACGAAGTGAATCCAAGCCCTACAAAACCCATCTAAATATTTTGTAAGCGCTGCATATCTTTTATATATATTAGTTTCATATTCAAGAATATTTATATAATCAAAAGAACCAAAACTCAGAATATAGTTTTGGTGCCTAGGTAGCATGGTACCAAGCAGCATGGTACCAAGCAGAACAAGGAAACTTTTTTGCAGCTCAGGCGGACACTAAATCTAGGCACTTCCAATGTAAGAAGGCAACAAGCAAAACCAAAACAGCATTTACAGAAAGAAAAAAAAGATCCGAATGGTTGGCAAGCATCAACCATTCACAAAATAACAAAGCATTACCCCAGACTTATTTTGTTTTTTTTTTTTCGTTTTTTTTTGTTTGTTTTGGGTTTGGTTATTGTTTTTTTCTTATTTTTCTTATTTTTCTTATTTTTTTTGTTTTTGTTTTGTTTTTGTTTGTTTTTGTATTTTTTTTGTTTTTTTTTTGTTTTTTTTTTTTTTTTTTTTTTGGGGGGGGGAGATAAAAGAATGGCTCCACCAAGTGTCCTTCAGTCAGGCTACTATCAGTCAACAGCAAAGCTCACAGGTCTCCTTCCACATTTCTAAACCACTACAAGTAGGTCTCCCCAATGTTACCGTCAATGGAAACTATGTATAATCCCTCACGAATGAACAGATTTCGTATCTTGTCTATAAGCACTTCTAACAAATTTCAATAGAAAACCGTTCATACATAAAGCTTAGTCAAAGGCCATATCAATTCATCCCACAATAAGTGAAACTGAAAAAAAAAAGATAGTGGAATAGCCAGAACTTCATGAAATGCAAATGAGTTATGTATGCAAGATATAGATGGCAGTCATCATTAATAGGTAAATAACTGGAATATGAGTAAACAAAAGAATATTGACCATGAAAAATGACTGTAAAATATGCTTGATCTGAGGAAAGAAAAGTTGACAACTGGTACCTGTCTCTTCCTTTCATCCAGCTTAACGCTACCATCAATTCTACAGACCTCGTGCTTTTTCTCGCTCAAGTAATATTCAATTACGTCCAAGACTCTGGTCCACTGGGAGAAGATGAGAACCTGAAAAACCCCACATAATCCAGTTTATTGAAATTCATGAATGTGCATAAGATGCAAGACATACATACTTTATGCTTCCGTTTGAGCAGCAAAGCTACTAGTCTGTCTAGCAGCTGAAATTTGCCGCACTGTTCTACCAACTTTTCAGCAGGTGGATAGAAGTCTGTAGCAACAGCAAGAACCATGAGAATGCATTGGTCTCAACTAAAGATGCATGGCTTAAGTTAATAGAGTCAGTGAAGCACATACATGATCCGTCATATTGAGACTCTAAGAGATCAGGGTGGTTGCAGTTTTTTCTAAGTTGAATAAACAAATTATTTAACTTCCCTTTCATGCCATTTCTGGAGAAACCTGTCTTGTAAATGAAACATCAGCCTGAACTGCACAACTGGCATACATGACATATGTATGTGCAAATGTCCTATTTGTAGATACTAAATTTAAAGCTACATTGTCTAAGAAATTGTATTTTCTTACCAGATGCAGTCTCTTGGACATAGTCCTCAAATGTTTTATTAACTAAATGATCCTGGATTTTCTTTTGATGATCAGTCATGCTTGCATATAGAATAATTTCTTTCTTTCTGGGAAGATTCCTCTCAACATCCACCTTCATTCGTCGTAGAAGGAATGGACGAAGAATGGCATGAAGCTTTGTTACCACCTAAAAAAGAGAACGAAAATGAGCACTTTAATTTATTAAAATACTACATTCAGTTTACATGATATAACAAAGGATAAAGTTACCGCAACCCTTCTCTTCTCTTCTGTATCTTCATCCTGCTGGGAGTCACTATTGCTCCTCCCTGAAAGATCAAACCTGAAAGTGGAATATGACAATAAGTAGCTATAAAGATCAAAGCGGCAGTGTTTTTTTTCCTCCTCCCTTCTGTTGCATGTGTTTTCTTTTCTCTTAATTTTTTTTTTAGTTTGCATGTAGACATGGTTTGGATGCTTCTGGAGAACCAAAGGGGTAAAAACATCACCATAGCATTCACAGTGTAATTAGATACAGAAAACAACCACAACGATATAACATTGTAATAAACTAAGTTTTTGTTGTGATTAAACCAGAAGAGCTGCTAGCACTACAAAATTTCCCCATTATCTTTCACTGGAATCTGGCAAAAATAAAACAGCATTATAATTTTAGAGAGCCATAAAGATTTATGGGGGACCAATAGCAACAGGTCTTCCTGATAGTTCTCATAAGATCAGTATAAAATAAACTATGTAGAACAAGAAAGTTGTGAAAATTGAAACATATTTGTTCCAAGCAAATGAACAAATGATTCTGACATGTTAAAAATATCATCCATACATATAAAATGAGGCTAAACACACGTGCCAATAGCTCTAGTATTTCCTACATGATTCTATTATGCCTATATGTAGCAGTAACATTCAAAAGAAAGATAACTGAAACTGTTTTATTTTAGTTGATTGAAGCCTATTTTAATTAATATGAACCAATATTTTCATGGAGGAACAAAAGAATAAGAACATTCTTTTAAAAAAAAAGAATAAAGTATCTTCATACTGACTGCTTACTTGCAGTCAATACACATACTTACCAAGCTTCAAACTGAGTGTGAGATGAGAAAATGTCAGGCAAAATGAAGTTCAACAATGACCAAAGCTCTGCCAAATTGTTCTGCAGTGGTGTCCCCGTTAAAAGAAGCTTATTTTCAATAGGCAAGCGTTTCAATTCCCTCAATAAAAGGCAGTTCATATTTTTCAGTCGATGACCCTAAGAAAAAATAATGATGATAGAAATAAGAACAATAAAGTTGAACGAGTACCACAGCATAAAATCTGAACAAAATGAAAGAAAAATATTGGTTAAGGCTTAGTGTTACCTCATCCACAACAACATACTTCCATTTATAATGAGCTAAAATTTTTGCATCTCTTAGGACAACCTCATAAGAAGTAATTATGAGAGGAAATTTCGGTCCAACAGTTTTAGGCATGCACTTTTTCCTTATTTCCATCCTTTCTTGCTTTGATCCATGATATATCACAGTACTCATAGATGGAACGAACCTAATGTAAAGCTTCCCAAGGTTATACAGTTGGGTTTGCTTGAATATGAATGAAAAACTACAGTAAATAGTTTTACCTTTGGGTTTCATTTACCCAATTGGAAAGTGTAGAAAGTGGAGCTATAACCATATAAGGCCCATCCAGGCCCTTCCCTTTGAGATGTGCAAGAAACCCAATAGTTTGGACTGTTTTACCAAGACCCATTTGATCTGCGAGTATCCCATTAAGTCCATTTTGCCACAATGATATTAACCATTTAACACCTTTAATCTGATAACTCTTCAGTTTCCCCCCAGTCATTGAAGGTACAAGTTCAGCCTGCTCTTTTGCAGCCCTCTCCTCCTCAGTGAGACAAACATCTTCAAGGGCAATTGTTTCATGAGATCTTGTTAGCATGGCTGCAACAGCAGTCTTTGCTTTTCGCTATCAACAAAACACTCATGTTTAAGTAATATGAAATTGAAAACTTGCAACAAAAGCTACATAGAAAAATACAATTGTTTTGTATCAAATAATATAAGCGCTAAATGGTCCTATGAAGCTATGAGTTATGTCAGTATGGTGATAGTTATCATCTTATCTAAATATTATAAAAAGCTTTTTCAGAAAGAAAATAAATTATTTTAGACACAATCAAACAGAATCAGCAATAATGCAAAAGCAAACATAGACACAAGCTAGGAAGCATAAAGACAGGTGCATGAACTTATACGGAGCCAGAGACAGAACACATGAAACTTGTAAAAGTAGGAGTTTGTGCATGGCACTACTATTACAATACAATAGTTTATATTGTATATATTTTATGTACACACGCGGCAAACAAATATAAAATGGGGCATTAAAAAGCTTAATATTTAAACACATAATTTAGACAAATTCTCTTTATCTTGTAGGTACATTCCTGAGTTATATTAAGCATACAAAAAATCATAAGTATAACCCATGAAATTACATATATGCCCACACACACAATACATATACCCCACCCCACCCCCCAAACACACACAAAATACAAATATAAAAGTAACCATTTCCGGCACATACAAGTATTGGAAAGTGTCCGACATGTGCCGAAGCGTCCCTGTCCAGTACGTGTATGGCTTTATGATGACTGAAAAGGAGGTGCGACAATCACTTCCTTTCAGTTGTGTATTGCGAGAGTAAGCAATAAATTCTGGATGTACAATGTGATCCATTCAAAAGCCAACATGAAATGCATGAAACGGAAAATGTTATCAATAAGGTTGTCACTGCGGAACTTTTTTCTCCAGCGAGTCCTCGTAACTATCTCCTCATAAACAAGTCTTCCCTACTAGTGACAAACTATTAATGAATACATAACTTAAAACCCTTCAGAAACGATAATGGTTAAAAAATGGCAGAATCCTGAAGATTATTGATCCGTCAACGAGCTGTAACAAAAAAAAATAACGTTACAGGCCTGCATACATATGTTGTCAGTCGATGATAGTTCTCACTATAGCCCATAAAAACTATGCATGTTCCACAATATGATACATATTTCATTTACACAATAATGATGAATCCTCAAAACATCATAATAGATATACATGTATTAAGTCACCTTTTAGAAAGTTGTACACATACTTACCAACCTTTTTTGGATCTTTGTCCTACGTGTCTGGGTTTGTCCCATTAACGTTTTGGCTTGATGACTAGGATAAGATAATAAGTTAAGAGAAAGTTTTGGGGGGAAATTGAATTTGAAATTTGAAACTTGAAACTTGAAAACTGAAAACTATTTGTTGAAATTTGGGGTCCTCTCATTACTCATTTGAAAATCGAAATCATTAAACTATTACACAAATGAGGGATGACGATGTGACGTTTGTCCTGGTCACAAGTTGACTGGGACAAGCGATTGGCCAGTGATGCTCCACCACATCTTGGTGGGGCCCAATGGGGGGTGGGTGGGGTTTTGGGCTTAAGTTTGGACTGGGGTTTTGGTGAGTTGGTTTGGAGTGGTTTTTTTACGATTCCATCCATACTTTTCCTCCTTTTGACCCCTAACGCTCCACACACATAGCCATGCTTTTTTCGTTTTGGCCTCTGCTCCTCTCCGCATTTGCGCCCAGTTGACGACTGCCTCCGTACCCTCTGGGCACGGGCATTTTCTAGTTTGTCAAAAATACATTGATATTGACTTTGCCACATATTATTTGTTCTAGTCTTCCTTTGATTAATTTAATAAGTATGCACTGTGTCAGAAGTTATTTACACGCGGTTTAAGGAACTTGGGTAAAATGCCTAAAGTGCTTCCCCATTTTCGAGGTAAAACAAGCAATTCAACTCTTTCTCTTACCTAGTTTACATACAAATTGGTTTACATTAAACCTTTGCTAAGTCGCTACGGCGAAAAGAAGCCACCATCGCGAAAAGAAGCCGCTGCACCATGTTGACTCAATAACTTTCATTTTGAAAACAGACTCGAGCCTATAAATTAAACCCCTATTCATAAGTGGACCAGGCTTGGACTTGAGAAAACATTATGGGACTGGGATTATGAGTTCACCCCTAGCCCAACCCATTCCCACCCTACAATGATACAACTAATGCATCTGTGTAAAGTTCATGTTCATATGAACTCACTATGTTCTCCTAAACGGTTAAACCACCGCTAGTACCTTCGAATATGGGCACAAAACAGACCAGCTTTTATGCAACACATAAAAAATCTCCTAAAATAAAAGAGACAATTAATGAACTGTAAATGAGATGGCGAAGGCATGAGCAACTTGCAGTCATATTAGCTCATCATGTTGAAAAAACTGCATTTACTGCCCACACACTGAGTCAATAGTATGGTATTGCAAAAATCTGAAAGACCCAATTAAAACCATTCAATATTTTAGGTAAGTGTCCTTTTTTGAGCTAAAGGTGGGTGATTAAAAAGTTGGCACCTGCCAAATCCTTGATTTTTTAAATAGAAATTTGACTGCCATTGCTCGGAAAACAATATTCAACCCGTTGATGCATTTTACACGGACATGTAATAATGAAACCTAAATTTCCTTTCCATTTTTTGTCCATGTTCATCTAAGCATACAAGCTCTCCTATTCATTACCCAATACCCTGCTAGAGTTGGTGGGCACATAATCAGTAGAAGTGGTTAGAAACAAGGTGTTGCTTTCCAGATCGTTGGCTTATAACCTGTGAGCAAAATTAACCTGATTAATTTGGTTAAACTGCATGTAATTAATTCAGTTAAGGTACACTACTACATGGGTGACTACTGGATGTGATAAAAACGCCTAAGTTTTCATTTGTGAATGCCAACATTCAAGACACATAAGTCTTCCACCAAGTAACCACAGTATCAAGGAATGATATACATGGGAGGATGTTTTTTTCTTTGAAAGAAAAAAAATTTTAACTAGTTAACATGTATACAACATCTGGTCTGCCTATGGCCTAGGTCAATGCAAGTGACCAGGCACAAGAAATCATCTTCAAGATCAAAATTGCTCATACCACCAGGTTGAATATCCAAAATGCCTACATGGTTTCACCAAAATAGTTTGCTTACTTTTCATTAAACTAAATCTAGTTAAATGATAGTGTCACAAAAATGGCCCAGCAGGTATCACAGCCACTTATAGCTGAAGAACGGCCATCCTTTTTGTCACATCCTAGGGATTGCAAAAGTTTATGAACGAATAGAAAAGCATCACCTGATAACTTTAAGCAATGATCAAGCATACACTATAGCACTCTAGCAACAAAAGAGGCATTGCCCAATAGAACCATGATGAAAATTAATAATCTCAATCTACATCCAAATGTAACAATAGAATTCAGATCATGACTTATTAGTAATAATGTGATTTAAACACAACTCACAGTGTTGTACTGTGCAGCACTCTTAGTGGATTTCCTCTTTTGACCCCTCTTCCCTTTAGGAGCATCACCTTGTTTATTTGCATTATCATGTTCCTCGTGCTTGACCTCAACGGCATTCTGCCAAACCAACTATAAGACTAAAATACAAGAGGATACACACATCAAAAAGCTTTCGATGAACTGCTCACCGCAGTAATGTCATCCATTTTTTCGAGCAGAAACTCGGAGTACAGCTGGGTCTGGGTAAGCAACTCGTCCAACTTGTCAAACTTGAAGTTGGGATCCAATTTGACATCAGTCTTTTTGTTCTCCAGATCTTCCAGTAACATTTCCTCCTCTTCAGCCATGGTCTCTGATTTGATGGAGGTATCTCCATTCTTTACTTCAAACTTGAAGTTGGGATCCAATTCGACATCAGTCCCTTTGTTCTCCAGATCTTCCAGTAACATTTCCTCCTCTTCAGCCATGGTCTCTGATTTGATAGAGGTATCTCCATCCTTTGCTTCAAGCTCAAGTGGCAGAGCTTTAGCAATGGTCTAATATCACCAAAAAAAAGAGGCGAGTGAGGATTCACTAACACCAGGTGTGGAAAAAATTATAGCAAAATTTTGAAAGCTTTTCATCGCCAATCCTGCTCTCCACACTAAAATGATACGATTAATGCATACCACTACCAGACAAAAGGAAATAAACACAATAAAACAAGACGTCCAAAGAAGATCCAATATCCTCACAGAATCCATCTTTTACAAATTTTGGTATTCTAAATGAAACCCCAAAAGTTAAAGCTCACTAAAAAAATACCAAAAGTAATGGATTAAAAACTGTCTTTCTTTATCTTCCCAGTATTCCTTTACTTGCCCACCAATAACAATAAAAATAAAAATATCAAACGCCGCCATCGAAAAAGGGAAACCCTAGATGTAACAGTTGTAATTATGGAGGTATTTTCGAAGAAAACGAAAACCCTAAATGAGAAACTTTCGTAAAGTAAAATAAAATGATATTAAAGCAAATTGAACAGAACCTCGTCTTCTTCTAGAACTGACTTGGGAGAATCAGCGATCGGTTCGTTCTTCGCCCCGTCCTCGACCTCGATCGTCATTTCTACTGCTCCGAACGATTGGGAAAAAAGAGGGAAAATATGAGAAATGGTCTGAAATCGGACAACAATAGACGAAGAAGAGTAAAGATTTTTGATATAATTTTTTAAACGATTTTTTTCCCCCAAACTAAATGGCGAAAATGGGGGAAATTTAAAAAGGCGAGTGAAGAAACGGGGAATGCATATAATAAATAGCGAGGACTGGGTTTGAGCGGGAAATGGAAAGGCGTGCATTTTTTAATGGGGCCTTGCGATTTGATAATTTACGAGAGAACCCGAACGGGGTAAAATAAGATTTTGTTTTGTCACGGGGTGTATCAGTGAAAAATTGAGGGTGATTGAGTAATTTAACTGAGCATAATTCAAATCTGCTGCACGGCCTCTCGGGAAACGCGGAACTGTCCGTGGAAAGAGAAATTCATCCGTTGTTCATGATCTTATACACTATTCATCCCTTTCTACTCGTTCCTAATTTTTTTTTACAGTATTCCGCCTTTTAAATGTTGAATCTATGAGCTCTGGTGTTCATCCTAGTAGTTGAATCGTTCGGCTGTCTCGATGGAGACCCAGGTTCGAATCCCATTACCCTTCATCCTCCTTTTATTTTTCTTTATTTCCCACCTTTTAGGGCTCTGATAGATACATGACGTCTCCGTGTTTGGGGTTAAGCGATCAGGACGAGTGTACCCGTGTTCCACGACCCATGTTTCCTGCTTTCCGATGTATCAAAAAAAATGTTGAATCTGTCTATACCAAAAAAAATGTTGAACCCGTAAGCCAGCGTAGAATTTTGTTTTGCTTATGTCTTTCATTTCAAATTCTTTTGTTATGCTTACAGATATCTCAGTGATCTCTTCAGAAGATCCAATGAAGTGCAGATCGTCTCCGTAGACTGCAATTATGATTAATCGTGTTCTATTTGCTCTTATAAATATGTAATGGCATACTTCATTATTATAGAGTCCTTGTTGTACAAGAAATTCACTAAGTCTGTTATAACACACCGTTCTCGATTGTTTAAGACCAAACAATAATCTTTGTAGCTTAACAGAATAGACGTCCCGATGTATATCTTTTAATCATGTATGCATTGAAAAACCACAGGAAGTTTCATATAAATCACTTTATCGAGATTGCCATATAGATATGCAGTTACAACATCCATTAGTTGCATACCTAATCATTTCTTTGCTGTTAAGCTTATTAAAAATCGGAAAGTGATCACATCCATTACTGGTGAGTATGTTTCTTCATATGCTATACTTAGAGGTTAGGAAAATCCATGTGCTACAAGCCTTGCTTTGTAGCATACGATCTAATTATTTTCATTTCTTTTTCTAACAAATACTCATTTATATCATGCTGATTTGACACCATTTGGTGTCTGGACTATTTGCCCAAAGACTTTGTGTTTCTTAAGCGAGTCCAGCTCTGTTTCTATTGACTCGTTCCACTTTGGCCAATTATGTAGTGATCGTCTAACCCTTGCAATACTAACAACACACACTAGAGGGGGGCGAATAGTGTAATGGCAATAAAATTGTCCAAATAAAATTTAACTTGCAAATGCGGAATTATAAATGCAAGAGGAATTAAATGGCACAATTAATCCAAACGCAAACACAAAGTTTTACCCTGGTTCCCCAAACTTGGGTACATCCAGCCACACCAATATTCACTATATTCCCACACAGAGAAGTGAATACAAATCTCACAAGGAGATACCCCACAAAGAGGATTTATGCCCTACACAAGGACCCAACCAATCCTACACAAGGATCAAGACTCCCACACAGAGAATCACTAACTCTCACTCAGAGAATTAGGGTTAGCCCTACACTAGGACACTCGAACTCCCACAAAGAGAGTTAATTCCCACAAAGAGAATTCCCAAGTCCCACAAAGAGACAACCTCTCACAAAGAGAGAAACTCACACAAAGAGAGTATCCTAATCTCACAAAGAGAAATAGGAAAACAATTTACACCCTGTAAAGTAAATACTCTTACCTGTGCCTTGAGATGCTTACTCATAAATGAATGCAAGGCATGGAAGAGGATCTCCAAGTGTTGGAATATGCTTGAGAGCACTTGGATGATTTCTCTTGAGCTGGACTTCAATGCATGAAGAAAGATGAATGCTCAAATAGAGGGAAATGAAGGAGCTTGAGAGTGGCTTATTGATCTCTTGAGATTTTTCTATAGAGTCAAGAGTTTATCAAATGTTGTCAAGAGTTTTCAAGAAAGGCAGCACACTAATATATATATGAATCCTATATCAAGCACAAAAACCCAAAGAAACAGCCAAATAATCAAATCTGCAACGGCTAGAAACTGGGTGAAAACGACAGGAACAGTCGACTGATGATCATAAGACAGTCGACTAATCAACGGCTAGAAAATATCAAACGGCTATAATCTGAGCCAAGACAGTCGACTGACGAAGTCAATACAGTCGACTAAGAAACAGGACAGGCGCATGTTAATCCTTCAGCAGACGACTGCTGCAGGGGATGGATCGAAACAGAGAGCTGCACTCTTTCTCCAATTCTTCGCACAGGCGACTGATGTTAACACTACAGTCGACTGTCAAAAAGTCAGGCGACTGTATATTCTTCATCAGTCGACTACTGTAAAGTATGGAGAGAAGACATAGAGATGCAGAGATTGCACTTACGCTAGACATGTGACTGTTGACCAAATCTTTGGCGACTGTAAATATACAGGCGACTGGGAACTGATTTACAGGCGACTGTGCGTAAAGCTCAAGTTTGAGTCAATAGAAATGTTGACTTGAGCAGTGCATATCAGGCGACTGTAGAAGGATCTACAGGCGACTGGAAATCACCCAGTCGACTGTGTTTCCCTCAACAGACGACTGACGGAAAGAGTGAACCTATTGGGTTGGATTCTATGATAATCATAAGGTTCACTAAGATGGTTAAATGCATGAGCATGAATGAGCAAACCATCTAGCAAGGCATTACATCAACCCTAGACTCAAAAGAGAGAGAAAGCAATAAAGTAAATTACATGGATTACAATGCTTTCAATAGAGTCTAAGTCTTCAATCTATGATGCCTTGATTGCTCTCCATCATCTCCAAGCTTTAGCACTCCTTGAGTCCAAACATTGGCCCTTCTTCACAAGATGTCCATCCTTACACTAAGTGATTAGTCTCCAAGAAAGATATCCTTGAAATAAACTGAGAGACTAAAACATGAGATCCATTAGCAACAACATAATGTTGTGATCATCATCAAAATAAGATTGGTATGAAACACCAATACTCAACAATCTCCCCCTTTTTGATGATGACACACATTATGTAAATCATAAAGAATTAAAGCACAATGCTAATGATCTCCCCCTAGTTATATGCACCAATTAAATAATGAGCTACACAAAGGTAAATACTCATAAACCAATAACAACATGGTGACATATAATAGGCATGGGTTACATAAACCAATTGCAAAGAATAAAGGCATGCAAACATGAATGGTTTATCTAAACACATATATCTCTCCATATAGAGATATCTCTCCCCATATGCATATGTATATATCTCTCCCCATATAGATATGATTACATAATGCATATATCTCTCCCCCTTGACATCGTCAAAAAGGTGGACATCAAAAATATCCCCTTTTGTCATCTTAACCAAGATGTGACAATATGCAAGAAACGAAAGATATGTATGATACCAAATTTGAAAAATTTCGTGGGTATCAATTCACTATCCCATGCTCCCCCTAGATCATAGAAATGGTCAACTTTTGACTTCTAGGATCTAACACCAATTAAATAATGGAGCCATGGACCATAAGTGTATCAAAGCAATAGATATGGAAAAATCAAGCTTCAAAGATACACACGGATATTGCCAAAAAAAACAATATGAAACAAGTTGGCAATAAACAAGAGGTTTGGTTTGAGACCCAAAATAACCAGATATAAATAATGGTCCCAAATAACCTCCGAAATGAGAGTTAAAATATGTCTTAAAATAATTTAAACATATAATATATTAACTCCCCCATTGACATACACATGGATCATGCATGCATGTCAATAAACCTCAAGGTCCCAATTTTCATGAAAAGAAATAAATTTGAAAAATATTTTCAACATCATGAAACACACATAATCAATGGGTATGCTTAAAATAAACATAGAAGCACAATACCCATGCAATATGCAAATGTGTGAGGAACATAAACATTAGGTAACCAACCCCAAGAGGAGTTTGATTTCCTAACATAATCACACGAGGTGATCACATCCCTAACTAGAGAGTTGATGTATCTATCTCTCTCTTGCACACTAGCCTTAGTGGGAATCCATAAACTCAAGGACTTCCTAGGCAATGGTTTTGCCTTTGCAAGAGGGAAGGATGTGGCATGCTTAGGTGTAGAAACAAATTTCTTAGCATGCAAAGAATGAGGATTTTGCTTCTTAGCAAATAATGAAGATTCTTTATTCTTCCTCATCACCATGTGATCTACATGCTTCTTGTTGGTGTTATTGTTGTACAAGAAGGCATGATGATTCTTCTTAGGTGCTTTAGCAATATTTCTTGAATTTGCACCAAAAGAAGAATTAGAGGTGGGTTTGGGAACCACATTTTGAACACAACCCAAACCTCCTCTATGATTTGCCGGATGTTGTTTTTCCAACAAATCGTGGAGTGAATCCCTAGAATACACAAAGTTTATGAGCTTCCGAGATTCCTCTTCACATTTCAACGTAAGTTGTTGAATGTGAGCATCTAAGCTAAGGTTTTGAGCAATGAGATTTTCATTAGAAGTGCTCAATTCCTTAACTTGAGAGAGAAGTGTGTCTCTCTCACAAGTGTCATACACATGCCTTTCATCATGAACTACACTTGCAATAACTAGTTTATGCATTCTACTCTTAGCAATCTTATATTTTGCTTTTAATTTATTGTAAGAGTTGATGCACTTACTAGCCTTTTCAGAGGCCAAATCAAATTTGAACTTGAGCTCATCATTTGAGATCTTTTCTTCCTCGATCTCAACAACATCATCATCATCATCCTTGCAAGAGCTTGATGACGACTTCTCCTTCGTAGCCGCGAGGCGCGAATCCTCATAGGAGTTGTATGCGTCAAGCCAAGCATCCAACTCTTCTTCGTTTAATCCGGAGGGAATTGGAGTAGGAACATCCATGGCTACAAAGCATGCGTGAGCATCCTCCTTTGTATCCTCTTCTTCGTTACTAGAAGTGTCCTCACGCGAATCATCAAAGGTCCAGACAAGTCCCTTCTTGTGATTTTTGGACTTGTGCCTTCCTTTCCAATGCTTTTTCCCTTTACCCTTGTAAGTTTCTTTAATGGGTTTGGAAGGGCATTCGGTGGACAATTGACCTTTTCCACTTCAAGTGTAACAAGTAGGAACTCTGTTAGAATTGGAAGCAAACTTTGACAAAGACTTACCTTACTTGCATTTGAGGAAATCTTTGAATTGCTCGGCAAGATCCTCAATTTCTTCTTCGCTTGCATCTTCTTGCTCATCTTCTTCGCTAGGAGCTTCTCGACGGAATTTCCTCCTCCACTTGATTGGCTCCTCCTTGGCATGGAATGCAACCCCTTTTTGCTTCTCTAGCTTCTCGGGCTTCGTTGGATGAATCTCCTTCTTGTGTTGAAGATTCACTTCATACGCCATGAGATTTCCAATGCACTCCTCAACGGTATATTTGGACGTGTCATAAGACTCCAAAATTCCGTTGGCCTTTGACTCCCAACGAGGCGTAAGAGAGTCTAGGATCCTCTCAACACGATCCTCTTGAGAAATCGTCTTCCTGAGTCCCTCCAAAGCGTTCACAATATCGGTGAACCTTGTGAACATCTCTGAAATGCTTTCGCCTTCCTGCATCTTAAACATTTCATATTTAGATCTAAACACAGTTTGTTTAGATTTCTTTACCTTCATTGTCCCTTCATGACAAATCTCCAAGGTGTGCCAAATATCATTCGTCGTTTTGCACATGGAGATGCGGTTGAACTCACTAGCAGAGAGAGCGCAATGTAATGCATTTATAGCTCTCGCATTGAACTTGATTGAGTCCTTCTTCGTTTTTGTCCTTGAAGCCGCAGGAGTAGTGGGCTTCTCAAATGGCACCTCCGTGATGTCCCATAGGTCTTGACCCTCCATGTAGATCATCATTCTGATCTTCCAACTAGGGTAGTTGGTTCCGTTGAAGAGCGGGGGTCGAACGGTTGAGTGACCTTCTTCATGAGACGCGGAAGTGGCGTTGAATGCCATCGTTGCAGTAAGCTTTAACCTCGCTCTGATACCAATTGTAGGGATCGTCTAACCCTTGCAATACTAACAACACACACTAGAGGGGGGTGAATAGTGTAATTGCAAAAAAATTGTCCAAATAAAATTTAACTTGCAAATGCGGAATTATAAATGCAAGAGGAATTAAATGGCACAATTAATCCAAACGCAAACACAAAGTTTTACCATGGTTCCCCAAACTTGGGTACATCCAGCCACACATATATTCACTATATTCCCACACAGAGAAGTGAATACAAATCTCACAAGGAGATACCCCACAAAGAGGATTTATGCCCTACACAAGGACCCAACCAATCCTACACAAGGATCAAGACTCCCACACAGAGAACCACTAACTCCCACTCAGAGAATTAGGGTTAGCCCTACACTAGGACACTCGAACTCCCACAAAGAGAGTTAATTCCCACAAAGAGAATTCTCAATTCCCACAAAGAGACAACCTCTCACAAAGAGAGAAACTCCCACAAAGAGAGTATCCTAATCTCACAAAGAGAAATAGGAAAACAATTTACACCCTGTAAAGTAAATACTCTTACCTATGCCTTGAGATGCTTACTCATGAATGAATGCAAGGCATGGAAGAGGATCTCCAAGTGTTGGAATATGCTTGAGAGCACTTGGATGATTTCCCTTGTGCTGGACTTCAATGCATGAAGAAAGATGAATGCTCAAATAGAGGGAAATGAAGGAGCTTGAGAGTGGCTTATTGATCTCTTGAGATTTTCTATAGAGTCAAGAGTTTATCAAATGTTGTCAAGAGTTCTCAAGAAAGGCAGCATACTCATATATATATGAATCCTATATCAAGCACAAAAACCCAATGAAACAGCCAAATAATCAAATCTGCAACGGCTAGAAACTGGGTGAAAACGACAGGAACAGTCGACTGATGATCATAAGACAGTCGACTGATCAACGGCTAGAAAATATCCAACGGCTATAATCTGAGCCAGGACAGTCGAATGACGAAGTCAATACAGTCGACTGAGAAACAGGACAGGCGCCTGTTAATCCTTCAGCAGACAACTGCTGCAGGGGATGGATCGAAACAGAGAGCTGCACTCTTTCTCCAATTCTTCGCACAGGCGACTGATGTTAACACTACAGTCGACTGTCAAAAAGTCAGGCGACTGTATATTCTTCATCAGTCGACTACTGTAAAGTATGGAGAGAAGACAGAGAGATGCAGAGATTGCACTTACGCTAGACATGTGACTGTTGACCAAATCTTTGGCGACTGTAAATATACATGCGACTGGGAACTGATTTACAGGCGACTATGCGTAAAGCTCAAGTTTGAGTCAATAGAAATGTTGACTTGAGCAGTGCATATCAGGCGACTGTAGAAGGATCTACAGGCGACTGGAAATCACCCAGTCGACTGTGTTTCCCTCAACAGACGACTGACGGAAAGAGTGAATCTATTGGGTTGGATTCTATGATAATCCCAAGGTTCACTAAGATGGTTAAATGCATAAGCATGAATGAGCAAACCATCTAGCAAGGCATTACATCAACCCTAGACTCAAAAGAGAGAGAAAGCAATAAAGTAAATTACATGGATTACAATGCTTTCAATAGAGTCTAAGTCTTCAATCTATGATGCCTTGATTGCTCTCCATCATCTCCAAGCTTTGACACTCCTTGAGTCCAAACATTGGCCCTTTTTCACAAGATGTCCATCCTTACACTAAGTGATTAGTCTCCAAGAAAGATATCCTTGAAATAAACTGAGAGACTAAAACATGAGATCCATTAGCAACAACATAATGTTGTGATCATCGTCAAAATAAGATTGGTATGAAACACCAATACTCAACAAATTATTTCTTCGTTTGCATTCAGTAACGGAATGTGTATCATGATCATCGACGCTTTCAGCGCCGTGAATGGCAATATGAAACGTGAAGTCATCGTCGACGATTATACTCTTTCTATCCAACACCTCTCATGTATGTACATAATTTAATGATATTTCAATTTCTCTCGGCAGTTCCTCTGTAGTGGATTCCGGGATGGGCGATGGTATAGACATGTGCTCATTTTTCTGTATGAGTATTGTCCCAAGGTCTCCATGTATTTTCTTTTTCTTTGATTTTGTCATTGGAGCCTGGCGGTCTGCCTCTTTTCTGTTAATGAACGGTCACTTTTGCTGCTAGTGGATCGCATCCATTCTCATGGATGTCAGTACTAGCTGGGTTTTTGCAGTAGGAATATGTGATTTAACAATCTTCCGGTTGTCAGTAAATGAGTCCGGTAACTGATGAACACTGTTTTGTATGTGTATGATCTTCAGGATCTCATCTTCACATTGTTTTGTTACTGGATCATTATGGGTCAATGATTTTATATCCCATGATATTATTTGTGTAATTCCAGATTTTTTTATCTGGTCACAAGTTGGGGGAAATTTGTCTTATCATATTCACATTCTTCAAGTCGTGCCTTGAATGTGTCCCTCGTTTGGGGTTATAGGTATCTAGTTATCGAGGGTGAGTCAAACCCTACATAGATACCTAGAAAACGTTGAAGACCCGTTTTTGTCATATGCGGTTGTGATATAGGGATATAAACTGTGCAACCGATAATTCTCAAGTAAGAGATGTTCGGTGATATTCCACATGCAAGTTGTATTGGATAGCGACTCTGACCTCCAAATGGCCTTATTTTTATTAACGACGAAGCATGCAATATTGCATATCCTCATGCAGTCACTAGCAACTGGGATTTCATTAATAATGGATGTGCAATCCATTGGAGTCTTTTTATGAATTACTCTGCCAACCCATTTTGGGTATGACCATGTGGCACTGAATGTTCAATTTCTATTACAGTTGCAATGCAATATTCTTGAAATGACCGGGAGGTAAATCTCTTAGCATTATTCAGACGTATTTTCTTTATTTGGTTGCCTGGAAAATGCACCCGCATCTTTATGATTTGTGCCAATAGCTTTGGAAAAGCTGGGTTGTGGGACGATAGTAGACAATCATACGAATATTTTGAGAATGCATATGTCAGTACCATAAATTACCGACAAGGCCCGCTAAGGGGATGGATAGGTCTACATGTATCTCCTTGTATTCTTTCGAGGAAGATTGGAGATTCTTTCTCCACTTTTAGTGGTGATGGCCTTGTTATTAATTTTCCCTTTTAGCAAGGGATGTAGGGGAATGATTCTTTCTGAAGAATCTTCTAGTTCTTCAAGTCATGTCCATCGGAATGGGATAAGATGCGGTGCTTCATAACCGATACATGGTGGCCAAGTCTATCATGCCAAAGTAAAAACTTGGCTGATATCAGTCACTTCAGGTGCTCCGTTAAATTAGCTTCATCTCTCCGAATCTTTGTATGATAGATGCATGATAAAAAGCTCTCAAAACGTTCAAGTATTGAGTTAGATCCTTTTTCGTGAGACGTTACATACAAATATACTTTTTCATTTACATTTGCAGTTTCTAAGTGGAATTCGTTTAAACAGATATCCTTGAAACTTAATAAGTTTTTTTTAGAATTCGGAGAGAATAATGCATTCTTTATTTTTATTTCTGTTCCATTTGGAAGCAACAATGTTGCGTTTCCTAAACATTCAATAATATTTGATGGCACTGAAATTGTATTTACTGGGCTTTCATATGGTATAATACTATGAAAATAGCAGTTATATTGAGGGATCGTATGTGTTGATGCACTGTATACTAAGCAATCACGAGAGCGTTCCATCTATTAAAAGATGAATCATATAATCACATTTATTTTCAGAAAAACATAATCAAATTTATTCATACTTCATTTAAACATTCAGATAGCTCTCATAACATTATTTTTAATAAAGATGAACATAATCAAACAAGTCGTCTTTTCGAAGTCTTCAGCAATGAACTGAACTGGAGCATGTGTGGTCACCAGATTTGTTTCAGCTTTTTTCTTCATGCTTTTTTATACAAATCTTGGAGGTGCCGTGAAGTTCTGAACACTTTAGACCAGTGTCCTTTCAGGCCACGTCTATGGCACTAGTATTCCCAATCCCTTCTAAGTGTGGGTGCATCATTTTTGTTATTATCATTTCTGCGCCAAGTGAACTTCCGCCTCTCATCCTTTCTTCGCTCGTGGACTTGTCCTCTGGCCTTTTTTATGTGGTCCTTCCCTCTGTGATTTTCCTTTTCTTTTATTATCTTTCTTCTTTTTGGAAGAAGATGCGCTGGGAGCTTCTGGAGGGGGACAATGCCAGAGGCGCATGTTATGCGTGGCGAGTAGAAGCTCTCTATTTTGTTCAGCCATTAGTAAACTTGACAACTTAGAATACTTAGTGGACGTTCGTTCACGGTATTGCTGCATCAGTATCGCATCCTTTTTATGGAAAAACGTGTACGTCTTTTCAGCATGTGATCTTCTGAGACTTTCTCACCACACAACTTCAGGCGTGAGTTGATACTAAAAAAAGCTGAGTTGTACTCAGCTATGGACTTAAAACCATGCAATCTCAGGTTCTCCCGCTCATAACGTGCCATTGGAAGTATAACATCTTTCTAATGTTTATATCTGTCCTTAAGGGCATTCCACAGCTCCAGTGGATTCTCGACCATAAGGTATTCAGCCTTTAAGGTCTTATCCACGTGACGACGAATGTAGATGATGGTTTGTGCCTTATCAATGTCTCTCGCCTTTCCATCTTTTGTAATAGCAAAACCGAGGGATTTAGCTCACAGATGAAATTTAACATAAAGCTGTGAGCTCGAATAATTTTTCCTTGATGCATCCATCACTTTAAAATCAACGCTTGCGATTTTTACCATTTTATCTAGAAAGCATAATTTTGCATTAATTAATAATACCGAAAAACATTTTCATGCAGAGGCAATGTATAAGCTAATTGCGTGGATCGGCCAATCACACATAAAATAATAATGTCCCAAAGTCCATATTACAATCCATTATATACAAATGAAAGCAAAAATTACAACTTTGGAAACCATTTTGGTCTCATTTGAAAATCTTCACCTTCAGGAGTGGCCTCCACCCCCTGGAAAATAGGTCTTGGGCATTGCATATATTTCATCACTACAGTTTCTCCCAAAAGAAAAATAAAAGTACATGAAAAGTAAAATGTGTAACTAAACAGCCGATCCAAAACCACAATTAGCCATCCATGCAAAATTTGTGCTCATTAAACATGTTCATAACACATCACAGACATCACATATAAGATAAACACACCAATTTTAATACTTAATAATTATTGAGACCACGGGACGATGTCATACACCGTTATGTTAGGTAACTAACGGAAGAGTGGTCGTAGGATCTTCATAATTATTAAATTAATGCTGCACAACATCGCATAAGTTTATCCCAGAAAATGTGGCAGAAAATGTGATGCACTGCATATAAATATGATCCAAAAGTATCATATCTTAAAATATGCAATTTAATTGGTTGTGCAAAAGGGGTCTAATCCAAATAAATTTGATTGGAGCAACATTATATTATATATTGTAAAAAGAAAAAGTTTTCCTTTTTATACACCCAAAAGATCCCCAAAAATCCCGAATTTCCCACATAAAAGTCCACATTTCATCTCCCTATTTATCCATATTTTATTCATTTTTAGGCCATTTGGTCCCCCTACCCCTTTTCTTTTCTATTCTTTTTCTATTTTCTTTTTTTCATAAAAAAATTTGGCCTGCGGGCCTAAGACAGCAGTCTGGGCTGCGGGCTTCACACCCGCAGCCTTCTACCTTCCCCCTCTTTTTTTATAAAAACCATGGCCTGCGGGCCTTCAGGCCCGCAGCCGCTATTTCTTCTTCTTCTTCTTTTTATCTTGTGGGCCGGAGCCCACAAGTCGATGTGGGCTTCGGCCCACAGTGTTAAGAGGGGGTATTTTATTTTTTATTTTTTATTTCATGGGCTTGGGCCATCGGGGGGAGGGGGCGGCTAGGGTTTGCCACCACCCCTCCCACGGCTAGGGTTTGGGGGCAGCGACGGAAGTGGCCGCTGCCGCCCACGACGGGGGGTAGAGCATAGCCGTCCGCGACGAGGGTTCATCTTTCTTTTTGAAGAACCCACAGGGGTTAACACCACCGCGTAGCGGCGGCGTGCTTCTTCCGTGTGGTGGGGGGGATAGGAGCGGCGGAGTGACGCGCGCAGGGGAGGGGGGGGTCCACAGAGGCTATAGTGCCGCTGACGGGGCCGTGAGATGGGTTTTACAAATTTTCGTCTTCTTTTTTATTATTAGTACAAACCATAAAATAGGGGTTTTTAAGTCCGATCTTACAAGATCGACGACGAATGCATCATGATCATGATAAAAATAAGTTTTATGATTTTGAAGTAATACCTCTAGATCTATCCTCCAAATCTAGTGACGGTTGATGAAACCTACGCGTGGAGGTTGAAGGAGCCCACAGTGATGGATCTACCGTCTCCTCATAGCTTTCACAACAAACGGATCTACGGAACTCACGGAGTGCGTGCTGATAACGTGTTATGAATGCGTATTCTGTGGAAAGACCCCCCGGCCTTTATTTATGGTGGATGGGAGAGTCATACATGGATGAGATACAATAAATACGATCATATCTCTTTACAACCAATCTTATCTATTTAAGACAAATTTTAATTTGAAAAAGAAAAGAAACGAGAATAAAATCAAAGTTACTCCTTTTCCTCTTCGGTTGATCCCTCGTTTTCGAGTTACGAGCATTCATTTTGAAGTCCGGCCCGGTAGCCGGTAGGATTGGCAAACGGGTCGGGTCAGGTCGAATTTGACCCGACCCACCCCCGTTATCCGACCCGGATCGAATTCGGGTTGGGTTCGAGTGATCTGGAAAATTCCCGGGTTAGGCTCGGGCGATCCGGAAAATTCCTGGGTTGGGCTCGGGTTAACCCATAGAGTTAAGATTTGAATTATACGAAACTGCTCATTTTTCGATGTCCAACAATTTCTAGCAGCTCGTCGCTTAAACCGCACTGATGACAGCGAGGAAGTATAATTAACCTTACCATTTTATTAATGAAAGTAATACAAGTAACTAAAAAGTTGTAGATAAAGGGAATTGAATCTAAGACATCTTAAAGAAGAGGACAACAATTCAAACCATATAAGAACAACTTCAGTTGCAACTATGTGTTGAAGTTATTATATAAATTTTTTATTTATTGAGAAAGTAAATCGGACCAAATTCGGGTCAGACGGGTTGACAGGCCTAACTCATACCCGACCCGGATAAAAATCCGGGTCGAAACGGGTCAACACGGATCCTACTTGAACCGCATTTGCCCCTACCCATTTCGATTAAGGAGGCTAAGTTCGAATTTGGTCGGGCTCATTTTGCCACCCATATGACCCGTCACGGGCTTACCCGCTGACCCAAACTATTTTTCAATGATAATTACTTAGTTTATTGTCGGTCAAATACATTTTTTTTTGGCCAACTCTAATCAAATAAAGCTTGCGATTATGTAATATGAACATGAATCTTACTTTGAGGAATATTCTTTCTAATGATATATTCTTAAAACAATTAGCCGATCATAATAATCATAGAACGTCGAATCAAATTCTACCTGACAGTTTATTTATTAATTATGGGAAACTTACAAAGCCTAAGATAGAGAGTTAAAATATAAATAAATAAAACCATCAAAGAAGCAAGCGAGGTTTAAAAAAGGGATAAATAAAATCATTTTGATGTCTTATTCTCGAAACCTATCAATTGTGCCTAAATTGTCAATGACTCTCGAAACCTATCAATTGTGCGTAAAAAGAAGGATTATGTTTGTTATGACTCCAAATTATGTTGCACGGATACAAACAGGCAATATAACAAGTTGAAACTGTCTCCAGCTCTAGCAAGCATGAGGATCATGCTCCATATAGCTCAGGTATATACCAATAGCATAGCTATAGATGTTAGCATAACCACGATAAAGAGTATGCATATTCACTCTATTGTGAGGTATTTCGCCCTATAGGTGTGCAAGTCATCCACATCTTTATTCAAAGATAATACAAATGGCATGCATAAAGGGAAAACGCCATACACCCCCCTAAAAAATTAGCAGTTGAGGAAAACAATAACCCTAGGGCTCGGATTGCTCCAAAGCATTAACTCATACTTCCACTCTCAATCAAATAAAGAACACGGTTACTGACCTTCTAACCTTAGAAACCAAGACTGGCATACAAAATTAGATTAAATGAAAATGTTGCATGATACGACCAAACTGTGCCGCCGTTTTTATTAACTTCAACGATAGCATGTATGTAATAAGTAGGTTCAATGGAAATAGCTTACATCTCACGGCGCTGGAAATTTTGGGACAGAAGCCGCTCGTACAGTGCTGTGGCTTGTGAAGGCTTCTGCTACAACCTAAGCCTTGCATCCATCGAAGAGGCTTTTGTCCATCATCAATCGTTGTCGATCTTTGGTTTTCTGATGTGCGATTGACCAAACACTTCACATATTCTTCCAGTAAACAGCTTTTCCTTGTACATTTTAAGTACATTTCTTCGGAATCAACAGACCTTGATGAAAGTTCAAGGCACATTTCCATCTAAAGATTATAGTTCATTTCGCTTTCCAGGTTCTACAAAATGGATAATGGACCTGATATTAATAAGTTCAAAAAAAAATATCAAATCATCAGAAACATCTATAGCTACAAAACCGAGCAGCATCGGCTACGCCTCATGACTCTGATTGGATTCATTGGGAGAGGCATCAGTAACACCAACTTCAGCCGGCCTTAGGACACGATCATAGAGCATGTAACCGGGCTGCAATTTAAATACATAACAAAGGCATATAGTTATTTTTAGGAGGAAAAGAAAAGTGAATGCCAAATTCAAACGGAAACCTAGAAGTTAACATAATCAGGACAAATGTTTCCCCCTAAATGTCTTGATATGCCTATGGTCCAACATCACATCTACAGAAAGAGAAGTAAAAAAGTTGAGCAACTATAAACATAGTAGAAAGCTAATATATTTCTACAGCAGTAAAGCCTCTTCCCCAAATCTTCTGGATTGGCTACATAAGTTTTTTTTTCCGTTCACCTTTCAATTCTGTTAAGGGCCATCTCCTTTGTTTTTTTTTGTTGGTAAAACATCTCCTTTGTTACATAAACAAGTAGTGTAGCATTTTTCTACTGGTTCAATCCATTTTAAGTAGTTGTACTTTTCTAATGATGAACTGCATCTGTTATGATCAACATGTTATCTACTACGGTTTACAGCCTTATTCGCATGGAGCGGCCAGGTTTCTAAAATGCGTACCTTCAGGACAGCAGCAACAGTGCCGGATGGTTTTGAAGGATCGGGTATCTGGAAAACAGCATGATGCCTGTTAGGATCAAACTGCTCACTTGTAGGATCAAATTTCTCCACCCCAAACTTCCTAAACACCTGAAAACGACAATACTTCATAAGCTTCTCTAGGACAAAGTTAATGAAACAAATCAGGTATATGGAAAACAGCAAGATGCATTACTTCTCTTTATTATCAAAAGACCAAAATAGATTAAAAGTAGATATAGCACCTTACCAAAAAGGGAACATCCCCAAAGGAGGGCAATACAAAATAACAAGCAAATACTCAATTTATACAACAAAAAAAAGCACATACTCAATTGCCTAGAATCCCACATTAACCAAAACAACCAAAAAGAAGGCCCTCTATGTAATCATCAATCAACGATAATTGATGAAGCTTCCAAATTTCGTAAGTGGGAAAAAAGATCAAGTGTATACAATTAATTTTCAGAATAAAGGTTGATTCTTCTTAACTTCATCCAGTTACCACTTAAGTACTTGGATAAGAAAGTTAATTATGTAACTCGAGGCTTCTCCACTTAAGATTAGCATTAGCAGATTTGCTCAGAAGCACAAAGAGAGATGAAATACCTCCGCAAGTTGTTTTTCAGTCATCTCAACACCCTCCAACAACGTTTTTAGAAGTTGTACTGCTCCAGCACTGTCTTTGGATAAATCAATCTTAGAAAAGCTATCCTTGACAACAGATGAAGCTCTTCCAAGATTATCCGCAACATCTAAAAGGTTCTTGGCAAAGTTCTGTTCACAATTCAAACATAACAATTGCAAACGAAGGAAATGAGCAAAATAGTTTTCCTACCGCATGAATGGACACACTACACAACATTGATCCCATAATGAAAAAAACAAGTATGACAGGACAGACCTGTATTGAAAATTTTTTGGTGTTTTCTGCCTCCCGTTTTGTCCTTTCAAAAACATTCTCCATTTCAGCATAGCTTCTAAGAACTTTATCTTGCATTTTTTCAATCTCCGTGGTCTTCACTTTCAGTAGCTCATCCTTCTCTGCGGCTAGCTTTACTAGATCATCAAAAGATAGATCAAGCTCTGAATCTGAATCTGAAAAGTGAGTTCTTTTAGTGCTTCTCCTCTTTTTGATAGATTGGGACTCCAGACGGTTAGATTCAGTACTAGGACCTGCATCTTGTGTTTGTTCTGACGCTGTGGCATCATCATTTTTCTTGGTAGCCTCAGCATCACGGTCCACAGATTGGTTAGACTCCTTATCATTGGTCTCAGGGGATGCAGAAGAAGAGACATGTCTTTGAAATGTCGCATTTGTGAGATATGAATGTCTCAACACTTGGCTAGTTGAGGAGGATAGCCACTGGCACACCAAAATTAACATAAGAAAAAGTATACAATATTTATGTAAAGATCAAGATGATCTAGGGAATGCATGCAATATCAGTCATTTTGTGCTACCAAAAACTAAGTAATATAATTTTGGATAAAATTACTTTAGCTGAAGAACAGAGATAAAAACTTATTAAAAGTTACCTCATGCATCAGGATATCTTGTAATTAGAAGTGAGATGGATATTCAAACGACAGAACACTGTTCTGGGCAGTACCGGGTTGTCAAACAACCATCATGTTAACGGAGCAAAGAACAAACTTTTTTGAGGAATACGGACAGCTTTGGTATGGAAAGTAAATCACGTAGTAGGTCCAACCCAGGTACACAAGGGGCGGCCTTCTTTGCATTGTTTAGTCCAGACACATGACATTTAGTTGCAACAAGTAGCAATTTTTAAAGGATTTTGAAGATTTTCTATGCTTATATAAATTTAACCAGGGTACAATTCTCCTTGCTATATCTTTCCCCCTCTCAAAAGGCAGCAATAAGTCCTAAATTCCTAACTAGCCTAATATAGATTTTCCACTTCCAAGATAAACTATCTTTCTCTGTTGCCTCTCTTATCCTCTGAAAAGAATGTTTCCTCTATCCTCTCCTCTCCTCTTTTCACCAAGATTTCATCTTTTCATGCCCACACAAACAGTGTGCCTTATGTGAAGGGAGTTCTCAACCATGAGTGCAAAAGTCAAACACAGCAACTCTAGGAGGTGGAACACGGTAAAGATTTTCAGAAGCATAATGCAAAGCAAAGCGTAAAGACACCATTTAGACTTCTAGGGTTTTAGTTAGGCTTAAGCAACAAAAAGGGCCAAGTCATTTTGAACAAAAAAGAGGGGCAGAAAATCATAACATTGTAGAAAATATAGGTGGGAAGCAACAAATGAAGGGAAAATTCTATAAATGTCATTTTCATGATTAATAATATTGAGTTATAGAAGAAATATGCAATAATTATACACCTTTTTTATTCATCGGAATTCACGGCTAGGCGTGCGCGCGAGGCCCACATCTACCAGGGTTCGAACCCTGGTGGCCACTGTGGGAAAGCAGTGAGATGCCAACTGAGCTAGTGCTCATCGGCAATAATTATACACTTTAAGATAACAAATGTGCAATAATATTGAGGTTCAATCACACAACATTAAAATGTAAAAAAGTAAAACAAAAAAAGTAAAATCAGAATTTGAGAAGTTGCATCACTAACAAAGCAAATTAAAAAAATATTGCTAAAATCGTAATAACAAAAAAAACATCTACATAAGAAGATGATTCTAGAAATATGAAAATATTCAAAATCTTGAATCAGGGCTATAGCATTCTAAAAAGTGCAAAGTGAAATTCGGGGCTTAAAGCAGTGATTTAGTAGGATGTTAACAACAATGGAAAAAGATACCAAAAAGGACTTATGATCGCTCATCATTCTAATCCGCCCTTGCCATCACCTCTCCTACCACTTTAGTCACTAGAGAACATTGTCATCATCGCTAGCACTGAATAGATTCCTGCTACAGCTATCACCATCTTATGCAATGGAGAAATATCGAGTTAGTAGTCATGCTAACTAATAAGTGAAGAGGCTGGGGTTTGGGCATGCTTCATATTAATTGACCTGGTTTAAGGGTAGCAGGCTTGATATACAAAGCAAGTGACCATAAGTAGTTTCACTTATATGACTTACATTTATTTTGTCTCTCGTCATTTGATAAAAAGGTAGTTGCTGCAATTAGAATCCATTGACGAGCAATAGGCAGCGGTAACTGCATTCTCCAAATTAAGGGAGGTCAAGGATTGATGAGAACTGAGTTCTTCCATATCCTTCATCTTTCTACTTTCTTGCTGTTTTCACTTGAATTTTTGTGATGCCTAGACAGTAGACAACACTTAGGCAGGCAACTGGGCATTGGCAACACATTGGCAGCCCACGGCGCCTTCGTTAAATTTTACAACATTAAAGGGACACATTCATCGTTGTCAATGAATTGCCAAAAGACTGCAACATTCCATTCAATTTTGTTGATGTCAAGTAGTTGTCAGGACTTATGAGACATATATTGTGTTTGATGAGTGGTTAATAACTCAAAAGTAGGGGTGGTAATGTGTAAGAGTAAACCCATTTAACAGTAAGATTTTTCTTGTCATTCATTTACCTAAACACATACGGCAACAGCAAGTTGTTCTTACCCATTTATCTGAACAGGTGGAGTAAGGGTAGTTTTCTTACTCTGTCTATATTAAATAAATAATGTCGATATTAATTGTTACTCCTTTGCAAAGTATATTAACTAGTATCAATTCACTTTCCAAAGTTTTCCTGAGATTGTTTCTTCTCTTGTCTAATAGAAATGTTTTCAACCCTTAAGTTAATATTTGACATGACTTTAATTTCTTTCACAACTGACACGGACTAGGGCAAGTATTATTTTTGTTCGAGGTATCTCTCAAGAAATAAATGACTAGATTGTTAAATGTAGATGGTTAAATGGAAGAACTCCAAGACCAAAATCAGTGCATCCTCAATGTGACGAAGAACATACTAAGAAAATATGTGCCTTGACATATAATCTGAATTAAATTCAAAAGACAGGTACATAGTATGGATATATTACGGATTTCAGAATTGAACAGAGTACATCCAGGATGGGACTCAATACATGAAGGGTTGGAGTATAATTGTGATTATGGCAAACTAGTTAATGATAGTGCAAGTGCGCCTACTTTAATTGCATTGTGAAATAAGAAAAAAATTATAATATGATTAACATGAAATTTTGGTGACTTTGTAATGTTTCCTTGATGTGCGTTCATTGTTATCATAAAAGCTCTTCATAATGCAGGTTACACAGCCAACCCATTTCATCCCCTCCGTGAAAGAGAAACAGGAGTTCCTTCACATACATTTTCAATGGGATTCTCAACAGGTGAAGGTACATCGTGTTAAAGACCATGCTTACAACCATAAAACTTTTTAAGGCTTTTATCAATGAAAGAAGAGGAATATGTTGTTATGCGATCAACGCATTAGGATGCAGTTACTGAGCATACAAAATTGGAGACCCAGTTGAACTTGATATAGAACATGTTTCCCTTTAATGATCCAACATTAGGACATAATGCCATCGTCCTAATGGTGGAAGATAATGAAACAGCATATGATAACACTTCTAGTGTTAGTTAATGTGTATTTGACATTGTTTTGAGTAAGTGCTTTTCCACTTTGAAAGAAAACAAATGTTTTTTCCCAATTTAAATGTTGGTAATCACATTGGCAATTAATTTTTATAAAAAGAGGACAAGCCAAAAGGCTACATTTTGAAAAGGTCATATTTTCTAGCCTTTCAACAACATAAGCCAAAAGTCCACTCGTGTGCTCTTATCAGGAATGGCAGGTTGCGGCGACACCGGTGGCAATTTTGTAATTTGGGACCGATGGATGATTTTGTAATTTTGTGACCTAGTGGGATTGTAAATATAGACAAATCAGCCCTATATATATTGAATGTGGTTAGGGTTAGGGATATGAAGAATATTGAAGAAGAAGATTGAGGGATATGAAAGTAGTTGTAAGAGTAGAGATTACATCTAGGTATTAGAGAGTTAGCCCGTTATCTTGAATCAAATGGTAAGAGAGTGGTCTTCCTCTCTGATTAAGACCATTTATCTTGTATTCGACTTCAAAATCTGTAAAAACATCTTTTCCCCTAGGCCTTTGTTCGTTGATGAAGGAACTTTCAGACACTACAAGGGGCTGATTTTACTGGCGGAGTCGCTTTAGGGCAATGTCGACGGATTCCGAGGTACGGCGACCTCCAGTGGGGTCAGTCGATGGCATGGAGTAATTGTCGGGGGCCCATGGTCCATGTACTCTTGGTGATCAACCGCACATCTCGCGGCGAATGACAGAGATCGTGGGTGGTCCTTTGATGCAGGAGGAGACAAGCATCCATTTGACTCAGAAGGGAACGAGCAAGCCTTAGCACGTCCATGGACTTCATACATCAACTTGAGGACAATGTGATTTTTCGGAGGCGGAGTAGTGTTGAGAATGGGGGTTGTAGCCACACCGATGCCGATTTTGTAATTTTAGACCCGATGGACAATTTTATAATTTCGTGTCTTAGGGGCATTCTTATAAACATGGGCAAATAAGACATATAGAGTGAGTGAGATCACTGAGATGTTAGGGTTAGGGATATGAAGAATATTGAAGAAGAAGATTGAGGAATAGGAAAGTAGTGTAGAAATAGAGATTAGATCTAGGTTTTGGAGAGTTACCCATTTATCTTAAATCAAAGTGTAGGAGAGTGGTCTTTTTCTCTAATTGAGACCATTTATCTTGTATTTTACTTCAAAATCTATAAAAATCGTATTTTTGTCCAAATCCTCAAATTTCTTCCACTCAAATCCTAGCATTTCCTATCAAATGGGTATCAGATCCTAGCTCCTCATGGCAGGGGCAAGAAAGATCGAAACTTTAAGCGAGTGGAAACCGAGGAGCAACAACAAAAATTGGTAAGCAGGATGGAATCCCTCAAGAGAAGATATTCTATGATGGAATTCACGATGAAGAAAATCTTGGAGTTCTATTGATGTCCTCAGCTTAAAAAGGATCCTACAATCCCAAAACTGAAGACCACAAGCTCAGAACTGCCAGATTTGGAAACAAGCGACGCGGATCTGAAGCCAAATGACATCAATGGTGTAGATCTGAGTCCAATGAAAGCGAGTGAGGACCCACAAGAGGCCGGTGACCCCCGTCAGGGCCGACAGGAGACTCGCGGCTCCCAAGCGACCCTGCCGAGGTCGACGAGCTTCAAGGGCCCCTGACTGGGGCGAGCGAAACCCTAGAAAATCGCCTGGGCCTCGTGGTCCCAAGGTGACCCTATCTAGGGCCGACGACCATCTGATGGCCTGCTGGAGGACTGGCAAACTCCCAACAAGTCGACAGACCCTGTGGGCCTCTATCCACTGACGAAGAAGCTTTTGAACACTATAGTGGGGCTAATTTTGCTGGCGGAGCCGATTTTGGGCAACTGTGGTGGATTTCAGCTAGAACCTCCGGTGGGGGTCCGACAATGGCATGAAGCAATTGCTGGTGCCCCACGACCCCTGTACTCTTGGCAATCCACCACAACAATGTGTCGCGGAGGACGACAGAGATTGTGAGTGTCTCTTTGACCCAAGAGGAGACACGCATCCCTTTGATCCTGAATGGAACAAGCAATCCCTAGCACGTCGATGGGCTTCATGCACCACGTTTAGAGTAATGTGATTTTTCAAGAACAGGGTAGTGTTGGGAATGCGGGACCGGTGGTGATTTTGTAATTTTAGACGCGAGAGGTAATTTTATGCCCTAGGAACATTTTTTCAAATATGGACAAATCATCGCTATATATATAGTAAGTGAGGAGTTGTGGTTAGGGATATGAAGAATACTGAAGAAGAAGACTGAGGGATAGAAAGTAGTATATGAGTAGAGATTAGATCTATGTCTCGAAGAGTTACCCATTTATCTTGAATCAAAGGATAAGAGAGTGGTCTTCCTCTCTAATTGAGACCATTTATCATGTATTCCACTTCAATATATATATATATATATATATAAATCATCCCCCCGATCCCCAAATTTCTTCCACGCAAACCCTAGCCTTTCCTATCAGATCTCCTTATTTTTCTTTTAGTTTTCTGTCTCCAACGATCTCCAATGGAATCTAAATAATATCAGAATTATTATGTGTCTCCATTATAACTCCATCTAAAGTTTTTCTCTAACACATCTATTCTGATTTCATTTCCTTCCAACAGATTTATTTCAAATATCAATATTTTCTTATAAATACTTAAATTTTAAATTTACCAAACACCTTAATTATATATATAAGCACTCTCCTAAAAAGCACTTTTGGAAGATTCCTTTTCCAAAAGGACTTTTTTTAGAAGCAAAAGCACAGTCTTGAATGTTAAAACTTCTTCTGTAATTTCAGAGACCATTCATACATACTTTTAGTTAGCTTTTTAGTCTTTTGGAACATTCAGGCATTAAACTATGAGCTAAAATAGGGATATGTTGGCTTTTGGAACGTTCAGGCATTAAACTATGAGCTAAGTTTCATGTCTAAAACTTTACATTAGATAGATCTTCTGTTCTTAAGTTACATTATTAGCATTTAGTACGTGAAAGCTTTACTAGGTGGTGATTATGAAATTCTGAACATGGGTGCTAAATGTATTAAGTTCGTTTTACATGTTCGATTATTGGTGTTCCTATATAAGCATGTTGCGACCTTGTCATATGAGCATACCCATGGGGGTTTTCCATGTCAAACATACATACTTCATGTGACTGTGTCCACAAATCATAGCTTTTGGGTATATTGGTTTAAAACATCGTACTCTTTTCATTCCTGCTTTAGGTTTATATGAAGTACAAGAATTTACGAAACACTTGGTAACCATTTAGTTTTTTTGGTTCTTCTATATGTACATATGGAGTTGGAGTCAATGTATTGGAATCACTAGCTGCCAATTGGTTTCCTCATAAGGTATCTTGGTTCTGATATGATGGAGACATAAATGTTCAAGTGAAGTGATTCCAACTCGTCTCCTTGCAAAATAATATATGTTCAAATGGCAACAGTATCCGTATATTTGAGACTGCGAGGAACATTAATATCAGGTAGTATATATGAGTTGAGTTCACCTTCATTACTTTGATGTGCATTGCTCCTATTTCTCATATATGCTTGAGTTTCTAAGAACAATGTTGTTGGCTTCACATGTTTCATTAGTCTTAATTTAAATTTTTTACTTTTTATTTTTCTTCTGTGAAGTTTGTTCATGTGTGTTCCTTGATTGAGATGAAAATTTAATATACTAACAGTATGAAATTAAATATTCCATCTGTGTTATGGTTTAAACATGTATAAAACATATGCACGTTCAATAGCGAACAACATTCAGAAAACCTCATATTCTCGATGGGAGACTCCGGTTCCACTAGCATATCAACGTCATGTAACTAACTGTACTTCCTTTTGATCCTGATATCTAGATGAACTGTTATATGGGCATCATGCAATAAATAAAAAAAATTCAGTCAGAAAACATCATGTTATGAGTTCAAGCTTTGAATAGTATATTTGAACTAATTACACTTGCAATACAGCACAAAGTTAGATGTTGTAGATAACGTTGACTTCAATTATCGATTCTGTTGGGGGGGATGCTTGAATGATTTACTAACCAATGATGATGCTAAGAAGAATGCAGACTCGTGTTTATCACAAGACAAACAAAACCAACCAAAAAAGACTACTTGGAAAATTATTATGTTCCTGCTAATAACTGATCTTATTATGCAATCAAATGTAAGTTATCTAGGAGAAGTGCTTGTTTCGTGGAATGACAATTTTTGGGGAAAAACAAAAAGTACAAATGGTTTGAAAAATCGACGGAAAAAATTTAATTAGCAAAACCGACCAAGTTTCGCCACGCCAGCGCCGAGTGGGATTTTTTGGACTTGGCCGCACTTGACAAGTGCGACAAATTTGGCCCCACTTTCCAAGTGCGGCCAAATTGTATTGCTGGTAGAATTTTCATACTAAAGATAAGTGGTTGGATGATATGATGCTTGGTTGTGGGGTGAGGGGTCTTAGGTTCGAATCTTGGAATCCCCTTTAAACAAATTTTTTGTTAAAAAATAAAAAACTAATTTAAGGAGGTTTTCAAGAGGCGGACCCAAGACCTTTCACTCTGCAACCTAGCGCTGTACCACCAAATCACTTATGTTTGATGTCACATTCTTGCAAGAAATACAATTTGGCCGCACTTGTCAAGTGCGGCCAAATTTGCAGCACTTGCCAAGTGCGGCCAAGTCCAAAAACATTGTTACCAAAATACAATTTAGCCGCACTTGACAAGTGCGACCAAATTTGCCGCACTTGACTCCAAAAAATCCAAGTCATCGCTGACGTGACGAAACTTGATCGGTTTTGCTAATTAATTTTTTTGGTTGATTTTTCGAATTATTTTTAATTTTTAGTTTTTTCGTAAAAATTATACGTCATGGACAGTATGATATAATGTTTTAAGTTATTATTATATTGCTTCCATTCAACATTTGGTTGGTAAACTTGGCATTTGTTGGCTTATATTTGCATGCTCTAAAACTAAAAAGGAAAAAGAACAAAAAACAAAACCTTATGTTGGCATTGCAGCATCATAAAATGATTTATTGGTGACTATGAAGTGTTTTGATATTGATTGGGAGCAGCCAACAAAACGAAAGCCCCACCCTACAGGGGGCTCATGCTGCAATGTGATTTGACAGAGTTTCCTACTAGCTGTTAGCGGCCTTTCATAAACTTGGCTAATCGAGTATTGCAATAAAAAATCGAATAAGCTCCTAATAAAATAACTCCTAGTGCTATCCATTTATAAGAAGGGTGGAATCTTGCAATGGCTATGCCGAGACCCAAAGAGCAGCATGTAGTGATCAAGTTCTATGTCTATGGGTTTTTAGAAAGTTGGCTTTGATTTCCCGTAAGAGCCTTTTAGATGAGTTTAGTTAGGGATCAGCAGAATTCAGTTGAAACAAAATAAGCAAACCAAAATGAGTCACTTAAATCTGTTACGTTCCATAACTGGTATAAAATCTGTTTGTTTCAGATTGACCTATCCTCAAACCCAACCAGATTGACCTATCCTCAAACCCAACCCCCACCTAACTACCACATATCACGAGTGAGTAGCAACACCTCTAGTCCGCATATATTGGCTCGGAAAAGGATATTATCATAAATCAGCTTATCTCTTTTGGGTTTTTCAATTTAATTAACAAATACCGCTTATTTTTGATTCTTTGAACTGCTCCTTGTTTTAATTTTACCCCAGCATACTATTTATTGATCAATTTCTTCAATTTTTGAACTTTACCCAATCATGTTTCTGTTGCTCATTGATCTGTGGAACCTCCCCCATTCTACTGATTCTATATTTTTGTTCCTTTAGGAATTAAGCCCTTTCCTTGGAAATTATCATATCCATCTTGATTCCTCATGTGTGGTCATGTCTAGCTTAGTCTCTTCTCAAATGCAATAACTTATTGGCATTTGATTGATTATATATTCTAGTTTTTTTAAAAGGATGATATAGCTTTTTCTTGTGATTTTAGCTCATATGATTTTAGCTCATATCCATCAACATTTCCAGTGTTCCCTCCTCGTAGAACTGACCAACTGGATCAAAAAGAACCAAATATTTTGACTCGGATGGATTGTTTTCACAAACAATTCGGTTTGCTTTGGTTTGACCCCAAAAAAGAAGCCTGGGCTGAGTTTCAACATGATAAAGGCACCAGTCCGAAGTTTCTCCTTCAACCGTATAGTTTTAAATAACGGAACTGATGCTGCTGTTACTAGAAAAATTGTAAACAATTTAGACACTTCGATGGTTTCCAGTTCTAAAAGATAGTATACATGTAACAACTTTTCGATGGCTCTGACGCTTACATTACAAAATTAATTAATGTTTTTAACAAACTGAAGTTGTATGAACCAGAACAACAACAACAACAACAACAATTCATATTTAAGCACCAATTGTCAATAAAATATCATTTAATATAATATAATGCCAAAAAAAATTTAAAAAAATATCTATTTTAAAATAATCTCATTTACCATAACATCTGCCTGGGTCGCAAAATTCTTCAAACCCTACAACAAAAGCATAAAATCGTATCAGTCAATTATAAAGAGATCGTATTAAACAATTTAGTTGAAAAAAGCACAATTGATAACGAAACACGTATCTACGGTTTCAACTGACCTCTACCTTAGCGGTGCTAGGGTTTTCACCGGCCCGAGCGCCCGCCGTCAAGCGAGAAGCGGCGGGAACGGACCTACGCATCCTTCCAACGAGATGGATTCCGCATCTCAGACGCCCAAGAAAAGTCGCCATATTAAAACCCTAAACCCGAAGTCTTTTGTCTTGTTGATTGAAAAGATTGAATCGAGGAGGCGGCCATGGATACGAGTGATACTAATCACGTTACACATTTTACTAAAGATGTTACATTTTATTTACAAGTTTGTCATTATCTTAAGGGAATTGCTATTAACACATACCAGGTTGCTGAGTTCACAGACCACTTATTTACAAGTTTGCCATTAAAAATCAATTGCTGAGTTAACAGACCACTTAATTACAAGTTTGCCCTACTTCTTCCTCCCGCCCCTTCTCCACCGCCGCCGCCTAGGCCCCCTCGTCCAAGCTGCCACCGAATCTCGTAAGGCTGCAGGGTCTCTGCTACGTGAATTTCGGCGTCAACCCGGTTGAAGCAAATAAAGCTGCAGGTTGGGAATTTATCGATTCATTGAGCAACTGTAGCGGTTTGCAGAAGCTCATCCTTAACGTCAATAAGTTCGGGGGCACACTGCCCAATCCGTGGCCAACCTTTCTACACATCTGCAAAAACTAGAGATTTACAACAATCAGATTTCAGGAAACATTCCTTCTGATATTGGAAACTTGATCGGTCTGAATATTTTGGGAATGGAGGCTACAACATTTTGACAGGAGTGATCCCGCCGAGCATTGGCAAGCTTGAGAACTTTTATATGCTGGCTCTATTACGTAACTCGCTGGGAGGGATGACTCCATCCTCCCTTGGCAACCTCACTCAATTGCTTCGACTCGTGTTGGACGAGAACAATTTGGAATATCACATTCCTCCAAGACTTGTAAAACTCAAGAATGTGATAGAATTCGACTTTTCAGTCAATGATCTCAGTGGCAACATACCTGAAGAAATCTTCGGCCTTACCTATCTGTCCAGTTACATGGACTTATCATACAATCGCTTGGACTGATCGCTACCCGTGGAAGTCGACGGTCTGAGTAACGTTCGATCATTGCTAATCAGATCAAACAAGTTGTCCGGCGAGCTTCCTAGCAGCCTTGGCGTATGCGCGTCACTGGAATACCTCGCCTTGAATCACAATTGCTTCAACGGTGCCATCCCTCAAACTCTTGGCAACATTGCAGGACTCAGAGGGCTGAATCTCTCCGAAAACAGCTTGGACAAGGGGTCCTCGGCGGAGGAGGAGAAGGGGACCGTGACGCGAAGGGGGAGGGAGGAGCAAGGCAAATTTGTAAATAAATGGTCTGTTAACTCAGCAATTGTTTTAATGGCAAACTTGTAAATAAGTGGTCTGTGAACTCAGCAATATGGTCTGTGTTAATAGCAACTCCCTTATCATAATACCAAATTTGGAAGAGACCTTTTTTGTGTCCCCATCGTTTTCTCCGGTGTTTTAAAAAGAGACGACGATTTAAAAAAAACCAAAAATACCCTGCTAAAATGTAACAGTTGTGCACATGGAGTAAAAAGTGTTGAACTTGTTGTGAAGGGAAAAGTAGGGAAATAGGTGTAGGTGGTTAAGAGCCACTCTACACTCATATTTATAGCTTTCAATGGTGGGCCGGATACCCAATGGGCATCATGGGCTTATTCATAACACTTTCTCTTATCCAACCAACATTGAATAAGAGGTTGATTCTTCAGGATCCGAGTTATGATAACTGCCTTGTTAAATAAAGAACAGTTAATCCATAACTTCCCATGTTTTAGGGATGTGTCTAAGGGTGGATACTTCAGGATCCAGAGTCAACGAGGTTGCCTCGTCAAAAACTTGACTACGGAAAACCCTGTGGGGAAAAACGAGTAGCCAATGGAAAAGATACAACTCTGCAGTTGACTCCCCTTCATCTGACCAATCTTCAGGCTTGCAGATTTCCTATGAATCTATACATCAGTCTCCTATGTATCTATGAGTTCATAGTCCTCTCATCCTACACAGTTTACATTTTCTCACTCTCCTTATCCCAATCCAATATACAAGTTTCTCAAAGATACTAGTAGGCAGGAATTTGGTAAGCAAATCCGTCAAGTTATTACATGATTGGATCTTCTGTACCTCAACCTTCTTTTGCTTCTGAAGGTCGTGCGTCCAGAAGAACTTGGGGGAGATATGCTTTGTCTTATCGCCTTTGATGTAGTCGTCCTGTAGCTGGGCTATACATGCTGCATTTTCTTCATGGAGAGGAGTAGGTACAAGCACGCCGGTCATCGGGTCGGTGAAGGTGAGAATATGCTGGAACACAGAGCGTAGCCAGAAACTCTCCTTGCTTGCTTCATGGATCGCTAGAAGTTCTGAGTGAGTGGATGAGACGGTTGTCATGGTCTGCTTTACGGATCTCCAGGATATGACAGTGCCGCCATAGGTAAACATATATCCGGTCTGAGACTTCTCTGTATGAGGATCGGACTTGTATCCTGCATCAGCATAACCAACTAAACCAGTTGATGCCCCTTTCCTGTAGAATAGACATAAGTCTATGGACCATTGGAGGTAGCGCAGAAGATGCTTGACTCCGGCCCAGCGCCGCTGTGTAGGTGCAGCACTATATCTGTCTAGTAAGTTTACTGCAAATGCTATGTCAGGACGAGTGCAGTTAGCCAGGTAAAGGAGTGCACTGATAGCACTTAGATAAGGCATTTCAGGGCCTAGTACTTCATCCCCCTCTTCCAGCGGCCGGAAGGGGTCTTTATGCACATCCAATGATCTGACGACCATTGATGTGCTGAGGAGGTGACACTTATCCATTTGAAACTTTTTCAATAAGTTTGATGTGTAAGTTGACTGATGTAACAGGATCCCATCGTTAAGATGCTCTATTCGAAGACCTAAACAGAATTTTGACTTTCCGAGGTCTTTCATCTCGAATGTTTCTGTCAGGCTTCTAGAAATCTCGACGATCTCTTCAGGAGATCCGATGAGGTTCAAGTCGTCTACATAGACGGCTATAATGACAAATCCGGTTCCCTTTGCTCTTATGAAGATGCAAGGACAGACTGGGTCATTTGTAAATCCTTGTTTCGATGGCAATTACAGGGACCTGCTTATACTAAATTGACGCTTATCGGGTTTGGGGCTTCACCGCTCCACTCCCGTGCGGACCTTTTCACGTCTCACCTCCATTTTAGGGAAGCGGGTCGTGACAGGTTTTAGTGGTGGCCCATGCAGGTCACCTCTGTAACTGCGATTATCGGGATAACAATAATAATGCAAGATTGTCCAACAAATAAGTTCGACATCTGAGCCCTGCGCTGTGAGTCTAATTGTTTCGTTTTCTGCGTCATTAGATGGCAGGAAGGCGAATCACCCGTGGTGGTGGTAGTGGTGCGCCCCCTCATGACGAGGAGCCTGAGCGGGAGCCCACTAATGGAGAGATGATGCGGATGATGTTGCAGATGATGCAAGTTCAGCAGGGTGTGCTCCTGCAGGTACAGAATGCTCCGGTGACTCGAGCTGCTCGGGTGGTGGAAGCCCCTCGCCCTGAGCCCGGGGCGAAGCAGTTCCGAGAGCTGGGTCCTGCGTATTTTGATGGAACCGAAGGTCCACTAGCTGCTGATGAATGGATGAGGAATATCGAGTACAATCTGAAGATGTCCAAGGTCAACGAAGTTAGTTGGGTTGACTTGGCGAAGCGCCAGCTGAAGGATAACGCCAGGAATTGGTGGGATGCTGAAGAAAAGATGTTGGTGGAGCCGATAGCTTGGGCTACCTTCAAGGCCAGATTTGATGGTGAGTTCTTCCCGAAAGCTGCCAGGGAAGAGATGCTGCAGCGTTTTATCGATCTGAAGCAAGGGAACTCGTCGGTGGACATGTACCACCAGGAGTTCATGAGGCTGAGTCGGTTTGCACCGAAGATGGTGCAGGACGCTGAGGAGAGAGCTCAGAGGTTCCTGCAGGGACTCGCTTCGGAGCTCCAGAGTTTTGTGACCTCCTCTGATCGGGAATCTTATCAGAAGGTTCTGATAGCAGCCAAGAGGCAGGAGCTGCTCGTGAACCAGAGGAAGGGGTCTGTAGTTGGTGCTGGGAGGAGGCCTGTGGAGCAGGCGAGAGCTGTGGTTAGACCTGGATTCAGGCCGAACCAACCTGCTCAGTTTAAGAGGCCAGGAGGGCCCGTTCGGAGGACTTGCAATTTCTGTGGCAGGGAGGGCCATATCAAGGAATCATGTAGGAAGTTCTTGGGGCAATGTATTGCCTGTGGAGATCCCGCCCATGCTATCCGGGAGTGCCCGAGGTTGAAGCAACCTTGGAGGACACCTATTGCTGACCCGCCGTTGCAGCAGAGAGCCCCGGTGCCCGCTGGTCGTGGGGTGCCCCTCATTCCGCAGAAGCAGGCTTTTCAGCAGGCCGCTCCGCCGAGGAGGCAGGCATTTCTGATGACTGAGGAGGAGGTTTTGGCCATGGATGAGGTCATTGCAGGTAACTTTCGATCTAATTGTTTCTTCCCTAATTAGTTGATTGTTAAAATTTTGTTGGATGCTTGTGTATGGTGTTGCTAGAGTAAGATTTGATTGATTAGACTGTTTGTTAGGTGTGGTTTTGGTTTGCACGTTCCCTGCCCGAGTCCTCTTTGACTCTGGTGCATCGATGTGCATTTTGGCCCAGAGCTTCGTGGAGAAGCATTCCTTGTCGACGTCCCCTCTCTCCAAGAGTTGGAACATCGTTACAGGGAATGGAGTAGTCACGGTGCGTCGTGGATGCAGTCCTTGCTCTGTGGTGGTTTGTGGACATGAGCTTTATGCTGATTTTATTGTCCACAACATCACCAACTACGATGCGGTCTTTGGGATGGATTGGCTTGCGAGCTTCTATGCTACGATCGACTGCAGGAGGAAGAAGGTGGTATTCGAGATTCCCGGACATCCAGTGTTCGAGTTCAGTCGTGGTAGCAGTTCGCTTGGTCCTGTCAGATTTCGGGCCAGGCCGGTGGAGGCTGTGGCTATGCAGATGGAGCTGGAGTGGCCAGCTGTGCTGCGAGATTATGGCGACGTCTTTCCCGAGGAGATGTTTGGTTTGCCGCCTGATCGAGCTTTAGAATTCTCTATCGATCTTGTTCCAGGTGCGCAGCCGATTTCGAAGGCGCCGTATCGTATGGCACCTGCTGAGTTGGAAGAGTTGCGAAAGCAGTTGGATGAGCTGTTGCAGAAGGGTTATATTAATCCTAGCGTGTCTCCGTGGGGAGCACCGGTGTTGCTGGTTAAGAAGAAGGATGGTTCGCGTCGCATGTGCGTGGACTATCGGGAGTTGAATGCGGTGACCATTAAGAATAAATACTTGTTGCCTCGCATCGATGATATTTTTGATCAGCTTGGAGGTTCGAGGGTGTTTTCTAAATTGGATTTGAGGAGTGGTTACCATCAGTTGAAGGTGAAGAAGGATGATGTTCCGAAGACAGCATTCAGGACGAAGTATGGACACTATGAGTTTGTGGTTATGCCTTTCGGCGTAACTAACGCGCCCGCAGTTTTCATGAATCTGATGAACCTGATTTTCTACGCCTTTTTGGATAAGTTTGTCGTTATCTTTATTGAAGACATTCTGATCTATTCGAAGTCGGAGGAAGAGCATGCCTCGCACTTAAGGACGGTGTTGGAGATTTTGAGGAAGCATCGGTTGTATGCTAAGTTTTCGAAGTGCGAGTTTTGGCTGGATCGAGTTGCTTTTCTCGGGCATGTGGTGACTGGAGATGGTATTTCAGTGGATCCCGAGAAGATTCGGGCCATTAGGGAGTGGCCTGTTCCGTCGTCTGCGTCTGAGATTCGGAGTTTTCTTGGACTTGCTGGTTATTATCGGTGATTCATTAAGGACTTTTCTCGTATTGCTGAGCCGATGACCAGGTTGACGCGGAAGGATGTTGCTTATGTTTGGTCGGGTGATTGTGAGAGTGCTTTTGGTATTCTGAAGGAGAGGTTGACGAGTGCCCCTATTCCTGTTGTGCCTGATCGCAGCGGTGGATTTGAGATCTTTTGCGATGCTTCTGGCAAGGGTCTCGGTTGTGTGTTGCATCAGCATGGGCATGTTGTGGCGTATGCGTCACGTCAGCTTAAGGTTCATGAGAAGAATTACCCGACGCATGATTTGGAGTTGGATGTCGTCGTGTTTGCTCTTAAGATTTGGAGGCACTTCTTGCTGAGTGAGAAAGTGAAGATTTTCACCGATCACAAAAGCTTGAAGTATATTTTCACTCAGAAGGAGCTCAACATGCGACAGCGTCGATGGTTGGAGCTTATGGCGGATTATGAGATTGATTTGCGGTATCACCCTGGCAAGGTGAATGTGGTTCCGGATGCTTTGAGTAGGCTGCCAGCGGTGATGATTTTGACCTCGCAGTGGAGATTGCAGCAGGATTTTTGCGAGTCTGGTGTGGAGATTGTTCTTCCTGGGGAGGCTTCTTCGTTGATGTACATGCTGTAGGAAGATATGTGCCCATAAGGCAATTTATCTTGATTATACGTCTTGTTCATACCGTATATGGTACGTATTATTCTAAGTATAAATCATTTGTATTAATATACTTAGATAATATCCATAGACTTAGAGTTAGGTCCTTACACATCTAGATGAGATCTCGATTATGAGTAAGTAAGAGACCGAATAGAAACGTAAGTCTAAAACGGTTCGTGATCGTAGATGTGTCGAGAACTGGATATCGACACATCGGATAGATCAATGTGTCTTCGTCTTACCTTCGGGTAATGATGATCTCATAGTCATTCGACTTGCTGAAGTCGGAGACGAGACACATGTGCTCATTAGAGAATGAGTTCACTGAACGACCAAGTTAGAGTTATTAAATGGTTAACTTTAATGATATGTCTTTAATAACTCTAGGGTGTTGATAGGTTAGTTGATCCTTAAGACCTGAAGTCATCTGTATAAACCTGTGAACGGACGGTGTAGCTTAGACCCATGATCTAGCTTCGAGGACCAGTCCTGATGAAAGATCTTAGGTTGGGTTGCACCAGAAGCTCTCTAGGTAAGTAAGTGACTAAAATGGGATTCGTCACTTCCATTAAAGGGAAGTTAGTGTTATAGGCTCAGTACGGTCTTTATGTTAATCCTCGGCCGGGGTACGTTGCAAGTTGTACAACGTGTATACAATAAAGACCGTCGTATACTGACCAATGTTGTCTAATAGGGTTGACAGAAAACCATACCCTAGGCCAACATCAAACACAGTCTTGACGAAGGGATTTTAGCTAACGGAATTCATCACTGACACGGCCAATGCAAACCCTATGACACTTTTTGTCAAAGGGTCGATCACGTTATGATGACTCTGAAACAGGGACGACAGCTACTGCTCGTAGTGACCGTCGTCTAAGGGTTTCGAGCCCCAACCTGTAGTAAGGTCAGGCTGTAGGGTCTCACACCGAGTAGTACTCGTGTCTTAGTAATAGGAATATAGAATAGAGAGAAATGTCATTTGATGATATTCACAAGTTAAGTTGTGAAAGTTAGTCGCAATAGCAATAGGGACATAACGTTGCATTAGATGCTAACTTTAACTAAACGTGTTGTAAATTAGTTACGACGAATTTAGTAGGAACAAACTTGTTGGAAAGGGTTACCTGGATGACGGGATCGTCCCGGTCTAAACACAGGTTCAAACCGTGTCCAAATCGGAGCTCAAACGAGCCCAGAAACGCAGAAAGAGTTCAAGGGGAAGTGGGTTAGACCCACCGGGCCAAGAGGCCCATGTGCAAGGGCAAAACGGGCGCGGCCCGCTGCAGCAGCGGGCCCGCGCCCGCTTGTGCAGCGGGTGCAGCCCGCTGCTTGCAGCGGGCCAGCGCCCGCTGCTTGCAGCGGGCACGGCCCGCTGCAGCAGCGGGCGGGCGGCCTGCCCTTGCCCCCTTGGGCGGGCGCGCCCGCTAAGTCTAGCGGGCGCGCCCGCAACTTAAGTCAAATTAGGGTTTTTGTAAACCCTAATGACGGCTACGAATTTTGTGTAAATTGCTAAACTTTGAGCAATTGTTTGAGGGGTCAAACGAAGTCGAAATTCGTCACCGTCAGTTCCTACGCGTTCACCATTCCAAGCTTTTCTGATTGATAGCTTGTTTGGTGTCTGAAGTTTAGTATGTGAGGAGAATTAATTCGTTAAAGTTTGACTTTGTGAAAGGCTAACTTTAAAGTTGAAATTAAGCCAAATGACTTAATTTGTTTTTCTCTTCATGGGGATTGTCCCACATTGCCCGCAACGAGAAGTTGAGTGCTCACTCCCTATATAAATAGGGGTGCACTCTCCTCGTTGAAAAACACACCAGTCAACGATCGGGTAGCTCCAAATTATTGAGCAAGCTCGGTCCGCGACTAAATCTCTCTCTCTACTTTCCTATTCTCTGGAGTAGTCCTAGCACGACTACGAAAGGGGTTTGGATCCGATCCGGACGTCTAAGACGCGGGTTTCTTCTCAAGTGAAACTTTCTACCGCGTGTGATCGGCTCGGAGGCGAAAGCGGCTCGGGCGGATCGGTGCGAGGGTGCGAGGCGGCTCAGGGAGATCGGGTCAACGCGGCTCGGCTACGAGGAGCTTCTCAAGACGGTGCAGTACATCTTGCCTGCTCCAGGGCCAAGATTCCGGGTATGTGGTTAAGCGTTTTTAGCGTAATTTTAATTAGTCGCTTAGTGTAGATCCTTCTTGGAGTGGTCAGACCCACTCCAAGTCGGCATAGATCGGGCTGGGTTCTGGTTCCCCAGAGCCTAGCTAAATAGTTTAGCTAGTCTAGAAATTTTGATTTCTGTTTTTCCGCTGCGATTTTGTGCCTCCGTGGTCCGTCCAACTTAGGACGGATACGGATCCGAGCTCTGGGGGTCCGTCAAAACCCCAACAGTGGTATCAGAGCTTGTTGAGCTTGAGTACGGGTTCTCGGGTTATGAGCCGACCCGAAGTAATCGCTCTTACCGTACCAAGTCCCGATAAGATGGTGATCTTATAATGGGTTGGGCATTGTCGAGAGGCATGCCGTAAAACAAGTTTCTGAGGTATCTTGTGACGGGTCTAGGGTGCCATGGATGATGGGCCTTAACAGCGTCGCAATGATATCAGAGTGATACCCAACAGTGGTATCAGAGCCACGGTTATGCTATAGATCTACTATAGCGATTTTTTTTAAATAGTTAAAAATGCTTAGCCTGCATGTTCAAAACCTTTTAGCTTTATGTTAAATTAGTTTTGAAAATATTTTGTGTTTCAAAAATTACTTTGTTGCAACACGGAAAATTATTTTTTTTTGGGACAAAATTATTTTTATGCGATAAATCTAAAGGTAGTCTCTTTTATTTTAAATACTTTATTAAATTTTTTATGAGACATTAAAAATTTTAAAAGAGTATTTAATGTTTATGTAATCTTTAGAAAAATTTTATTTTTGAAATTTAAGAATTTTTCTTTAGTTACATAAAGTTAGAAATCTTTTAAAACTTTATTTGAAAGCTTCTAAGTGATTTCTAAAATTTTTAAAAAGAGTTTTAAAATTATTTTAAATATATGTAAGTATAGAAATGATTTTATTTCATGAGATGAAGCATAAATTATTTTCTTTTTGTTACATATAGGTTTCTAAAATTATTTTGTGACATTTTAATTTTAGAAGTAAGGTTAATATTTTTTAAGGCCTAGGTTTAAAATTATTAGATAATTTTGAACGACCTAGTTTTATGCGATAAAATTTTATGAAGACTTTAAAATTTTTTAATCTTTGATTTTAAGTGTTAAAATTTAGATTTGCATGTTTGTATTATATAGATAATTTTTTAAACTTGCAAATACCTTTTATATGTCACTAAAAATGAAACTTTCTTTTATGCGGATAAAGTTAGTTTTCATTTCATGTTGTATAACGTATACACAAACCTTGTTAGGTTAGCCATTAAAACATGATAGTGACATGTTATGTTTAATAAAACAAAACAACATTGAACCTAATACCTGATTAGGGTAGTCCCCTTGTTTGTAAATCATTTCATTAAATCGTTTAAATAATGATTTTCATAAAAGACAAAATGTTGAATTGTTTTATTAAAATCCTAATAAGATTGGGGTAGTAAGTTGAACGTAGAACCTTATAGTTGATAAGGACTTAATAAAAGATGTTCAACCAATCTGAAAAATTTTGAATTTTAGGATCCACTAGTTGATAAGGATTAACTAGTTCTTTTAATTAAAAGCCATTTAGTTGTTTGGAAAACATAAGATTGATGACAACTCCTTCAATGGATCATGATGTCGGTCAATGTGCTTGGCTAAAGTTTTTGGACCAACCTAGCTAGACTGGGTAACAAGTGGTCCTGGCTTAGTCAATTCCCTGGCCGCGTCCGCTGGACCGCAAGGAGTCGATTCATGACTATGTAAGTCCATCGACTATACCTAAGTCAATACGATAATAATCTTGTTCAAGATAAATCGTAGCCCTCCTTGTTTTAGGAGTTGGCAACTGTAAGAAACATGTTCCGGTTGTTGAGCTACACTCAAGCCGTGACATGTCAATCTTATAGAAACCGATTTCTTGATTGACATCTTAACCTGACTAAAACCGTTGTCTCATCCCTCGAGCCTCGGCGTAAGTCTAACCAAGAATGTAGTCTAAGACCTGACCCAAACCGGCGCGTCGTGCATACACCGAGCAAAGGGGCAAGTCAGACTAGACACGAAAACAAGGGTCCGACTAGGCTAGCCATTGTGATCCGGTTGAGCACACTCATGATCACAAATGACTAGGGGTAAAAATCGATAGGGAATCATAGTAAATATGATTGACGACGAGTTCGTCTACCAACTGCAGAGTCGGACAACTTGTTGAGATACACTCAAGGTTGTCAGACTCAGGGTAGTCGGATCCCTCTCTCACAAATATTATTTTATAATAAATTGTTTATTATTATGGCTTTAAATAAATTTAGTGGGAGAATATAGTTTTATTAAAACCATTAAAACTATACTACGAACATTTACTAACCATAGTATCTATAAAATACAGAATGGATTCGGGACTTAGATACATGGTTGAGAAGAACGTGCTGGATGGAACGAACTACAAAGACTGGCTTAGGAACATCAAGTTGGTCCTTTCCCTAGCCGGAATAGGATACGTACTGTTCGAGGACGCTCCAGATAAGCCGGATGAAGATTCGACCCACGAGGAAAAGGAAGCCTACAAATTGTACCAGAGGGATGCAGAGAAGGCCAGGTGCCTTACTCTGGCTTCGATGACCAACGAGTTGCAGAGGAAGCATGAACATATGGATGTTCAAAGCATGCTCCTCAACGCACAAGAGTTGTATGGCAAGCGATCAAGAGCTGCTAAGTTCGAGGCCACTAGCAACCTCTGGGGCACCAAGATGGGGACGGAACCCGTACAAGATCATGTTATCAAGATGATCGGGTACGTGGAGGACGCCGCCCAGTTAGGATTTGTCCTGGACAATGAGATGTCCACGGACATTATCCTAAAGTCTTTGACTCCCGATTTTAAGCCTTTTATAACTGGCTTTATAATGAACAGCCTTGAGACGGATCTTCCGGGTCTCCTCAATATGCTCCGGCAGTTTGAGGAGATTCATAAGAAGCCGGCTGCACTGGTTGTTGGCTCTGCTACTTCCGACCAGCCGAAAGGCAAAGGAAAGAAGAGGCAGGTCCCACAACATGCGAAGGCTAAGAATGGGAAGAAGAAGAACAAAGGGGCCCCGTCGAAATCTGAGTGCTTCCATTGCCACAAGATTGGCCACTGGAAGAGGAACTGCAAGATCTATCTTGCAGAGAAGAAGAAGGGGCATACTGATGCCTCTACCTCAGGTACAAATTAAAATTCAATTAAATGCAATTATTTCCATTCATATAGTATGAGAAACTTATAGACATCTGTGTACTGTATACAGGTGGCTGATAAGAACTGGAGATTGGAGAAGTACGGAGATCGGTCGGCAATTAAAGCAACAGTTGCTGCTGGGACCGCTCAAAGACTTCTGGAGACGCTGATCGTGATGGAGATGATATTTTTCTTATTAAAATGTATCATCTTTAAGGATCGAAAACAATGAATGAGTGATTTGCACTCAAGGTTTATTTTTGATAAACAAATTAAGGTTCCTTTTATGAACCCGTTGTTTTGGAATGGATGTCTCGTTTGTTGCAATTGAAATTGAATTGGCTCAAATTTTGTGGATGTGGCTTTTCTGTGATGGTTGCGTATATTTTCGAATAATGGTGTATTGCTTCGATAATATTGATTTTGGAGCTGACTAAATGCTAGAAATCAATCAGTAGTTAAGTGTAGGTTTCAGGGGACGTATAAATTGTGTGCGATCACAATAATACGCACATCAAGATTAATTCTTGATCATCTGCATTTAGTTATTAAAAGAGTTAATACTAAATGTGGATAAAGGAATTTGTACAGTGTAGAACGTTTTGATTGAACGAGTCAATGTCAAGATTCCTTAAAATGATCTTGACTTGACTCATTCGTCAAACCGAATCTGACACTTGTACATTCCATCTAAGGCACTTACCAAATGGTTATTTTTGCTCATAAATCTAAATATGATTTAGATATTATGTTGAAGAAATTTGACCAGGTAATTCTTAAAGTCAGTGGGAGCGTATTAATATACTTAGTTCCGTTTTTCGGTCTAAGTAAAAAGGATTTTTCACTTTAATGAATCTTCTATATAAATCATTAAGTCAAAATTGTTTTGATTTAATAGTATATATAGAGACTTAGGGTGTCAAATATGTAATTGACATATTGACACAATAAAGTGAAGTGAGCTAGAACTGACTTACGGAAATGTTAGACCCCACATCTAAATCGTATAAGCCAACTGTTAGCTATACAAAGTTAGGAAAATTGATCCAGATCATTTTTCCAAAGGATCAACCCTGTGTGATCAAGAGATGTAATTTCAATCCATTAAAATTCGTGGTAGATACTTATTAGTAGAACCACTCTTAGGTTTTGCCATATCAAATGTCAAAGTGACTGATATGCTATAACGGCATGAGATACCGAGATAAATAGCCTAAGTGCAAGTGGGAGATGTAGGAAGATATGTGCCCATAAGGCAATTTATCTTGATTATACGTCTTGTTCATACCGTATATGGTACGTATTATTCTAAGTATAAATCATTTGTATTAATATACTTAGATAATATCCATAGACTTAGAGTTAGGTCCTTACACATCTAGATGAGATCTCGATTATGAGTAAGTAAGAGACCGAATAGAAACGTAAGTCTAAAACGGTTCGTGATCGTAGATGTGTCGAGAACTGGATATCGACACATCGGATAGATCAATGTGTCTTCGTCTTACCTTCGGGTAATGATGATCTCATAGTCATTCGACTTGCTGAAGTCGGAGACGAGACACAGGTGCTCATTAGAGAATGAGTTCACTGAACGACCAAGTTAGAGTTATTAAATGGTTAACTTTAATGATATGTCTTTAATAACTCTAGGGTGTTGATAGGTTAGTTGATCCTTAAGACCTGAAGTCATCTGTATAAACCTGTGAACGGACGGTGTAGCTTAGACCCATGATCTAGCTTCGAGGACCAGTCCTGATGAAAGATCTTAGGTTGGGTTGCACCAGAAGCTCTCTAGGTAAGTAAGTGACTAAAATGGGATTCGTCACTTCCATTAAAGGGAAGTTAGTGTTATAGGCTCAGTACGGTCTTTATGTTAATCCTCGGCCGGGGTACGTTGCAAGTTGTACAACGTGTATACAATAAAGACCGTCGTATACTGACCAATGTTGTCTAATAGGGTTGACAGAAAACCATACCCTAGGCCAACATCAAACACAGTCTTGACGAAGGGATTTTAGCTAACGGAATTCATCACTGACATGGCCAATGCAAACCCTATGACACTTTTTGTCAAAGGGTCGATCACGTTATGATGACTCTGAAACAGGGACGACAGCTACTGCTCGTAGTGACCGTCGTCTAAGGGTTTCGAGCCCCAACCTGTAGTAAGGTCAGGCTGTAGGGTCTCACACCGAGTAGTACTCGTGTCTTAGTAATAGGAATATAGAATAGAGAGAAATGTCATTTGATGATATTCACAAGTTAAGTTGTGAAAGTTAGTCGCAATAGCAATAGGGACATAACGTTGCATTAGATGCTAACTTTAACTAAACGTGTTGTAAATTAGTTACGACGAATTTAGTAGGAACAAACTTGTTGGAAAGGGTTACCTGGATGACGGGATCGTCCCGGTCTAAACACAGGTTCAAACCGTGTCCAAATCGGAGCTCAAACGAGCCCAGAAACGCAGAAAGAGTTCAAGGGGAAGTGGGTTAGACCCACCGGGCCAAGAGGCCCATGTGCAAGGGCAAAACGGGCGCGGCCCGCTACAGCAGCGGGCATGGCCCGCTGTGTGCAGCGGGCGCCCGCTGCATTAGCGGGCGTGGCCCGCTGCACAGCGGGCCAGCGCCCGCTGCTTGCAGCGGGCACGGCCCGCTGCAGCAGCGGGCGGGCGGCCCGCCCTTGCCCCCTTGGGCGGGCGCGCCCGCTAAGTCTAGCGGGCGCGCCCGCAACTTAAGTCAAATTAGGGTTTTTGTAAACCCTAATGACGGCTACGAATTTTGTGTAAATTGCTAAACTTTGAGCAATTGTTTGAGGGGTCAAACGAAGTCGAAATTCGTCACCGTCAGTTCCTACGCGTTCACCATTCCAAGCTTTTCTGATTGATAGCTTGTTTGGTGTCTGAAGTTTAGTATGTGAGGAGAATTAATTCGTTAAAGTTTGACTTTGTGAAAGGCTAACTTTAAAGTTGAAATTAAGCCAAATGACTTAATTTGTTTTTCTCTTCATGGGGATTGTCCCACATTGCCCGCAACGAGAAGTTGAGTGCTCACTCCCTATATAAATAGGGGTGCACTCTCCTCGTTGAAAAACACACCAGTCAACGATCGGGTAGCTCCAAATTATTGAGCAAGCTCGGTCCGCGACTAAATCTCTCTCTCTACTTTCCTATTCTCTGGAGTAGTCCTAGCACGACTACGAAAGGGGTTTGGATCCGATCCGGACGTCTAAGACGCGTGTTTCTTCTCAAGTGAAACTTTCTACCGCGTGTGATCGGCTCGGAGGCGAAAGCGGCTCGGGCGGATCGGTGCGAGGGTGCGAGGCGGCTCAGGGAGATCGGGTCAACGCGGCTCGGCTACGAGGAGCTTCTCAAGACGGTGCGGTACATCTTGCCTGCTCCAGGGCCAAGATTCCGGGTATGTGGTTAAGCGTTTTTAGCGTAATTTTAATTAGTCGCTTAGTGTAGATCCTTCTTGGAGTGGTCAGACCCACTCCAAGTCGGCATAGATCGGGCTGGGTTCTGGTTCCCCAGAGCCTAGCTAAATAGTTTAGCTAGTCTAGAAATTTTGATTTCTGTTTTTTCGCTGCGATTTTGTGCCTCCGTGGTCCGTCCAACTTAGGACGGATACGGATCCGAGCTCTGGGGGTCCGTCAAAACCCCAACACATGCAGGTACAGTCGACGATCGTGGATCGGATTAAGGCTGGCTAGGCTGAGGATCTGAAGCTGGTAAGGATTCGGGAGCAGGTGGAAGCCGGTCTGCGGACTGACTTTTTGATTCATGCGGATGGCTCGCTGAGGTTCGGAGCCATGTTGTGTGTGCCAGCTGGGGATATCAGAGAGGAGCTGATGGTAGAGGCACACAGTTCGCCGTATTCTGTGCATCCTGGTGGCACCAAGATGTACCAGGATCTTCGTTTGAATTATTGGTGGCATGGTATGAAGAGGAGTGTGGCTCGGAGTGTAGCCAAGTGCTTGGTTTGCCAGCAAGTGAAGGCGGAGCATCAGCGTTCGGCCGGGTTGCTACAACCGATTCTGATTCCGGAGTGGAAGTGGCAGCACATCACTATGGATTTCGTGACTGGACTACCTCGGAGTCCGAAGCAGAATGACGCGATTTGGGTGATCGTAGATCGATTGACCAAATCTGCGCACTTTATTCCGTTCCGAGTGGGATAGTCCACTGAGGCGCTAGCAAGGAGATATATGGAGGTAAAATTCTTTTACTCTCCGTTTTTATTTCCTTTTCCTAGTTTAGATAGTGATGTAACGTGAATCGTGCAGGAGGTTGTGCGACTTCATGGAGTCCCCATGAGTATCGTGTCTGACAGAGACACGAGGTTCACGTCTCAGTTCTGGCAGAGTTTGCAGAAGAGCTTGGGTACGCGTCTGAGTTTCAGCACGGCGTACCATCCGCAGACGGATGGCCAGTCTGAGAGGACGATTCAGATTTTGGAAGACATGCTGAGGGCGTGCATGTTGGATTTCAAGGGTTCGTGGGAGGACCATCTACATTTGGTGGAGTTTTCCTACTACAACAACTTCCAGGCGAGTATTGGCATGGCGCCATTCGCCGCTCTTTATGGGAGGAAATGTCGATCGCCATTGAGTTGGGATGACGTTGGTGATCGGGAGTTGTTGGGACCTGAGATGATCGTGGAGGCCGTGGATATCGTCAGGAATATTCAGGAGAGGTTAAGGATTGCTCAGGACCGTTTTAAGCATTGGGCGGATGTTAAACGTCGTCCTTTGGAGTTTCAGCCGGGCGACCATGTGTTCTTGAAGATTTCCCCGAATCGTGGTGTGATTCGTTTCGGGAAGCGTGGGAAGTTGAGCCCGCGATACATTGGACCGTTTGACGTTTTGGAGAGGGTTGGCGAAGTAGCTTATCGCTTGGCCTTGCCGCCGTCTTTGGAAGGAGTTCACGATGTTTTCCATGTGTCGCAGCTTCGTCGATACATTGGCGATCCGTCTCATGCGGTGGATTTTTCGGAGATTACCGTTCGCCCCGATATGACGTATGACCAGCATCCAGTGCAGATTCTGGACAGGCGTCAGAAGTCGCTTCGGAACAAGATTGTCAATCTTGTGAGGGTGATGTGGCGACACGGCTCACCTGGAGAGTCTACTTGGGAGAATGAGGATGAGATGTGAGAGCGTTTCCCACTTTTGTTTCCGGACTCGTGAGTTTTTGGAAATTCCGAGGACGGAATTTTTCTTAAGTTGGGGAGGATGTAACGACTGCTTTTCATGTATCTGGATTTAATATAATATAATATATGTTTTGGTGGATTTTCTCCTTTTGTGTGGTTTTCGTCTCCGTAGTTTTCATTTTCGATCGATTCGTCGTATTTTCTCGTTTCTTCCTTAGGATTGTCGATTTCGAAGTATGTCACTCGTGACGGACTTCATAACGGTCGTACCTAACTATTAGATCAAGCCTAGGAGTCTTAGGAATCGATCCCGGGGCCCCGCGCTCCGTATCGGTACTTTTCTGTGCTCATTAGCCGGTATAAGAAGGGGCACCGACCGACTAGATGACGATCCAGTCGGTCGGCAATCCTTCTTGGACCGACTAGTTAGCTTTCTAAATTTCTCAGGAGTTACTGTTTATCGTTAGTCGGTCTAAGAACGTTGGTTGACCGACTAGGTTGCAAACTAGTCGGTCAGCAATGCTTCTTGAACCGACTAACTTATCATCTTATTTTTGTATCAGCTACTGTTTACTCTTAGTCGGTCTAAGAACGTTCATCGACCGACTAGATGCTAAACTAGTCGGTCAGTACTTGTTCATGGACCGACTAACTCTAGAATCCTATTTTCGTTCAGGAGTTACTGTTTGCACTTAGTCGGTCAGCGTTGGTCGACCGACCGACTAGTTGCCAAACTAGTCGGTCAGTGGTTGCTCTTTGACCGACTAACCAGTGTTAAAACCCTAATTTCTGGGCAGCCGCCAGCTCAACCTATTTATACCCAACCCAAACGACTTCTTCTTCTCCAACACGACCCAAAACCCTAAAATCTTCCCCCTTCAGCCCCCATCTTCCTCCAAGCTTCATTTCTTCATTCCAAGCCTCAAATCCATCATCCAAACCATCCATTCACTCCATCCACCTCTCATCTTCCCCAAATCTCCATCAAAACCCATCAAAATCCCCAAATCCCCCAAAACCCTAGTTTCCCCAAACTTCTCCATTTGCTTCCAGATCTGATCCTAGGGTTCCCCGGAGTGTTTCTTCCGCCTCCTCTCGGTAAGAAATCGATCTACCGTTGTTTTCATATCTTATTGTAAATTTTTATGAAACCCAAATAAAATACTTGTGTTTTGATGATTGTTCCCCATAACAGCGATTCCCCGTAAGCTAGCATCCGCGGAAACGAACTTTCGTAACCGTCATCCCCGGTGATAGGCAAGTGAAACTTGCATCTCTTGATTTGGGCCATGTCCTAGGCCGTTTACCATGCTTTAGCGTAAAAGAGACTAAACAGTGAAAGGATAGCCGTTTAGACGCCATTGACCTAGCTTGACAACGAAGCTTGGTCCGTCACCCCCATCATGCTCATATGTCACATTTACTTTAAATTAACGGTACGCGAATATGTTCATGTCATTGCATTTGCCTGTCACGTTTAAATTCCATTAACGGTACGCAATTATCTGTTCATGGCATTGCATAGTGATTATTTATCGTGATTGCGTAGCACACGCTACAATACCATGTTTCCTGGCTCGTGTTCCAGAAGCGAGCCCTGTAGTTGCTAACCCCAACGCTCGGATACCGGCTAGGTGCACCCCTATGCCAAACACACACTTATTTTCCTGGCTCGTGACCAGAAGCGAGCATAATGAGTTGCTAACCACAACGCTCGACACATGTGGGTGGGGTAAGAGATAAGCGGACTGAGCCCGAGTTGGCTTGATCAGCCACTCCGGCCAGCAGGTGAAATCTCTAGTGTTTAAGTGATTGATAGTGATAGAGATAAACGGACCGAGCCACGAGCTGGCCAGCAAGTGGACTCTCTATGCATTAAGTGTTAAGTGGTAAGTGAAAAGTGATAAGTGTTAAGTGATAAGTGAAAAGTGATAAGTGTTAAGTGATAAGTGATAAGTGATAAGTGATTAGTGAATTGGTAGCTTTTGCTACATCGTGAGTGCTTGCCTCTCTTTTAAACTGTTGCATCATACTTAACTGACATGTCATTGTTTAACATTAAATGCTAGGTTGTTAGTCACTTTCAGTTTCCTTGCCCAAGTCTTTTTAGACTTGCTGACATGTGCCCCTTTCTCTTTTGGGTGACGCAGGTTAGACCTTGAGCCTGAGTTTCTTGCTGAGGGTGAGGTGTTTGCGGACGCCGAGCTTGCGCCCGTGTTGGACGGGGAGTACGTGGACACTGGGGACCAGTCCTAGTGTCTTCGTGGTGTTTTACTTTTGTTAGACAGTTGTTCTGTTGTCGGTGCGTAGCACCTTTACTCTGTTATGATGTTGCTTTTGTTTGGCCTTGTTCTGGGCCCTTAGACTCTTTCTTTTAGCCTGGTGGCTTTTCTGTGATGTTGGATATTTTTGTGGACAAACTTTGGGATTGGTATTTCATACCCGTCTCATACTATTATTATTATTGTTGTTGTTGTTTCGATGGCAATTACAGGGACCTGCTTATACTAAATTGACGCTTATCGGGTTTGGGGCTTCACAGCTCCACTCCCGTGCGGACCTTTTCACGTCTCGCCTCCATTTTAGGGAAGCGGGTCGTGACAGCATTGGAGAAGATGACTGACCTCCAGAAGGTCTTAAATTTATTAAAGATGCAGCATGCAAAATTGCATGTCCCCATGCATTCACTGGCAGTTGGGATTGAAGTAATAATGGACGAGCAATTCATTGCAGTCTCTTAATTAGATATTCTGCTAACCCGTTTTGGGTGTGAACATGGCTACATGATGTTCGACTTCAATTCCATGTGCTTGGCAATAGTCTAGAAAGACTTGTGATGTAAACTCCCCCGCATTGTCCAGACGAAGTTTTTTTATCTGGTAGTCGGGGGAGTGGGCCCGTAACCTGATTATCTGAGCTAAAAGATTAGACAGTGCAATGTTTCGGGTGGACAGTAGACACACATGTGACCACTTAGTAGATGCGTCAATCAGGACCATAAAGTAGCTGAACGGACCACTTGATGGGTGTATAGGCCCACAAATGTCTCCGTGAATTCTTTCCAGAAAACTTGGAGACTCCAGGTCCACTTTCAGTGGAGAGGGTCTCATACTCAGTTTACCCATGTAACATGGTGGACATAGGATTTTACCTTTTTGAAGAATCTTCAGGTTCTTCAAGCCTATACCCCTGGAGCTTTTATGATGCGGTACATCATAACAGATCCATGGTGTCCCATTCTACTATGCCAGAGTTGGAATTCTGGTGTTTGGGGGCACTGCAGGTGTTCTGCCATTGATATTTCTGGAGTTTGTATACCTGTTTGGTAAAGTCCCGAGGGGAGTCCCTTGAAACGTTCCACAATGGTTTTTGAACCATTTGTAAGAGACGTTACAAGCAAGTATTCCCTTTCATTTTCATCGACCGTCTCTAAATGATATCCGTTTAAACGGATCTCTTTAAAGCTTAGGAGGTTTCGGCTGGATTTAGGGGGCATTCATAAGTGTGATTTGTGTGTTACCGGGGAGCAATATGATTGCTTCCACTGATCCTTCGATTTTGTTAGCTGGTCCTGAGATTGTTCTCAGTGGACCAGAGTAGCTACTTATGCTCGTGAAGTAGTCTATGTTTTGAATGATCGAGTGCGTCGATGCATTGTCCACTAGGCAAATTGATTCCATATCTATATTAAGAACGACATTTAAGCCGTAAATAATATGAAAACGAAAAGATCTACTTTCATTTAAGGTGCTTAAATAGATGTTCAACATGGAATAAAAGCTAGATTGATGCATAAAAATGGAAGATACATTGATAGCAATTAAAATTGTTCATGGTCCAGAACTAGAGAGTGTCGTCTCCCATGAAATCTTCACGAGTCCATGAGGTCTCTGGCAACGCTGCGCTCTCTATCAGGGTTGTCTCAGCTCGAGGCTTTGAGGCTTGCCTGGTAAAGGTCCTGTAGGTGTTTCTGTGTGCGGAGATTCTGGACCAGTGGCCCGTCATTCCGCATTTGGAGCACTTATCCTCCCAGTCTTTCTTGGGAGTACCACCTTTGGACGTCCACTGGTGCTTCTTTTCCACGAACTTCTGGTTCTGAGGAGGAGCTTGGGTAGTGGCCTTCTTCCGCTTCTTCTGTTCTTTCCATTTCTGGAATTTTGCCTTTTTGTTCATCATCTTCTTCTGGGAAGACTAGAAGTGTGCATCTGCAGGAGGTGGCAGTGGAGTGGAGCCAGGAGGGCACATGTTGTGAGTGGCAACCAACAAATCCGTATTCTGTTCAGCCATTAGTAGGCATGAAAGCAGATCAGAGTATTTCGTGAACTTCCTCTCACGGTATTGTTGCATAAGGATCATGTCCTTTTCGTGGAAAGACGTGAACGTATTTTCCAGCAACATTTTCTCCGTCACCGTTTCACCACACAACTTCAGGCGTGAGGTGATACAGAAGAGTGCTGAGTTGTACTCCGCTACGTATTTGTAATCATGTATGCGGAGGTGATTCCACTCATACTGCGCACGTGCGAGTATGACATCCCTCTGATGCATGTACCTCTCCTCAAGTGCGTCCCACAGTTTGTAAGGATCCTCGATAATAAGATACTCGTCCTTCAGGGTCGAGTCTAAATGTTTCCTGATATAGATAATGGATTTCGCCTTTAGTATATCGGAAAATTCTTCTGTCTGAGGTGCTTCTTTGGAAGCATCATTTTGAGATGTGGCAGTACTTGTTGTTGCCTTCTCAGTGGGTGTCAGACTGAACCCATGAGATCGCAGATGGAACTTCAGGTCCAACTGCCAACTCAAGTAGTTCGACCCATCGGCCTTCATGACCGAGAAATCGACATTCACAAGTCTGGCCATTAATTGATCTAGCAATATAAAAATAGCATGGATTATAAAACTATAAAAACAATTAGACACCCACGCATGTATTTTTACCATTTTCATAAAGAAAATTAACATTCATGCATGCTTTTTAACATTTTCAAATCGTGAATTTAAAGAAAAAACTTAACATCCACGCATGGTTTTTAACATTTTCATATCAACATTAAACTAGCATGAAGAGAGGTTAACATCCACGCATTTACTGTATAAGCAATGAAAATAAGTTAGGACTATGGAGATCAGCCAGCCGACACCAAAACGAAAAATACAGTCCGAAGTTACATCAAAAAATTGCATGAAAGAATAAATACAACTCGGGAACTTCAGAGAGAAGCACCTTTCTTCTTTGTGCATACGCCTTCGGCTCCTTTTTGGTGTCCTCCGATCTTCTTTTTACATATATTTCCACACCTACAAATTTCTCTCAAAAAGAAAAAATTGCAGAAAAGAAAAGATGTCGGAAACCTGTCTGATCCCTAAAAACATAGCCTAATCGCACATCCACGCAGGTAATATATGAAAAATATACAATCACGCAGATAATCATATCACAGGCATGTAAAGATTAATTAAATAATCTAAATAGTGTGTGACGTGCTAAAAATATTTTTGAAAAACTTTTTACATTTGATTCATATTTTTAATGTTTTATTTTCCGCTTTAACCCTTTTTATAAAGTATAGAATTTCTTTAATTATTTAGGGCTTTGGGGCCAAAAATAAAAATGGAAAAATTGTTTTGTAAATAGGCTAATTTTCAGACTTTTGGGGCCATGAAAATAGCCCATTAGGATTAATTGGGCATCCCCTAAAAAATTGGCCCGTTAAGGGATAGGGTTTCCGAAAAACCCCAGGCGGGGGGCCCGCGGCGTGCTGCCGCGACGGCTGGCCGCTGCGACATGCAGATCTAAATAAAAATGTGATTTTTACCGTGTTTTTAAACTTTTCGATCCTAAAACACGTAGATCTATGGGAAACGCAAGTTTAGATCTAAAAAGTTTTGAGATTTAACTCTAGATTCGACAAGGGAATCTAGACAACGGTCGGTGAAGGATGCCCTTTTCGCTCCCCGTTGAGAAGATTGCGGTCTTCTTAGACTGAGCGGTTGATGGAACTCCTTCCTCGCGCGTCGCCGCCTTTTCCAACGAGCGTGATCGTGCTGATAACGTGTTGTGAAGGGAAAAGTAGGGAAATAGGTGTATGGGGTTAAGAGCCCCTCTACCCTCATATTTATAGCTTTCAATGGTGTGCCGGATACCCAATGGGCCTCATGGGCCTATTCATAACAGAACTAACCAAAATTTCTCACCATGTGCAACAATCATATTTTTTTTGCTTGTGCATAGAGTAATTTTTGATCCAGTAACAAAATTACGCACTCGCCGCACACAATAATGAACAAACCCACTATCTCTGAATGCAAATAGCCCACAGACAACACTGTGTTGCAACGCTCGAAAATCTTGGAGCTAGTGTTTGATATTTTCCAAAGAATTCCTAAGAATTAGTCGAGCATGGTGTCACGACCCGCTTCCCTAAAATGGAGGCGAGACGTGAAAAGGTCCGCACGAGAGTGGAGCTGTGAAGCCCCAAACCCGATAAGCGTAAATAAAACATAAGCAGGTCCCTGTAACCACAAACGGAGCAACAATAATAATAAAAGGAGAGACAGAAATAAAATTCTCATATCTCATAAATTGTCCAACATGAAAATAAGTCCAACATCCAGAAAAGCCACCAGGCTAAAAGAAAGAGTCTAAAGGCCCAGAACAAGGCCAACAAAAGCAACAACGAAACAAAGTATAGGTGCTACGCACCGACAACAAAACATCAGTCTAAACAAAAGGGAAAACACAACGGAGACACTAGGACTGGTCCCCAGTGTCCACGTACTCCCCGTCAAACACAAGCTCGAGCTCGGTGTCAGCAAACACCTCGTCCTCAACAAGGTACTCAGGCTCAGGATCTAACATGTGTCACCCAAAAGAGTAAAGGGGCACATGTCAGCAAGTCTAAAAGACTTGGGCAATGAAACGGAAAGTAAGGCAACTAGCAACCTAGCAGTTTTAGTATGCATGACATGGCAGTTATAACATGAGTGCACAGGCAAGACATGGGGAACAATAAGTACAAGAGAACAATTATCGGGACAAGACAAGAGTAGCCAAGCTACTAACAATCTCAATCAATTCACTATTCACGTTTCACTGTTGTTTGTATATGTTTACGCCCTTCAGCTGAATGGTATAGCATTCACGCTGATTGGCCCTAAAAACTACCCCACACCAGAGTTTACGTCTTACAACTGCAGTTGCTGATCAGGCAGACCCCCAGTTGAATGACCGCTTAACTCTTACCCCATCCCACACGTAAACAAGCCAGAGTCCATGTACACGAGCCCAGCAAGTGAGCCAGGGTTGCCCCGCACGGGAGCTTGTTTTCCAAGTTCACAATCCAATATCGAGCGTTGGGGTTAGCAACTCATTATGCTCGCTTCTGGTCACGAGCCAGGAAACACAAGTATTGTAGCGATGCTACGCAATCACGGGAACACTTAAAGAATGCAATGACATGACAATTAATTTGCGTACCGTAAATGGGATTTAAACATGACATGGTAATTGTGCAACATGATAAATGTCGGATCTAGCTTCGTTGTCAAGCTAGTTCCTAAATTTGCGCTTAGGCGAGTATCATTTTGTCGCCTAGCCTCTTTTACGCCTATAACAAGCAAAATTGCCTAAAACATGGCCTAAACCCTAAGTGGCAAGTTTCACTTGCCTAGCACCGGGGATGACGATCACGAGGGTTCGTCTCGCGGATGCTAATCTACGGGGAAATCGTTGTTATGTGGAAACAATCATCAAAACAACATTCATTTCATTAGGGTTTCATAAAAAATACAAATAGGTTATGAAAACATCAAGAGATCGATTTCTTACCATGAGGAGGCGGAAGAAACACTCCGGAGAACCTATGGATCAGATCTGGAAATGATTGGAGAAGTTTGGAGAACTAGGGTTTTTGGGGGATTTTGGGGATTTGGTGAGATTTTGGGGAAGATGGGAGGTAAAAGGTGTTGATGGAGGGTTTAGATGATGGATCTTGGGCTTGGGATGAAGGAATAAGGGTTGGAGGTGGAAGGGGGCTCAATGGGGGAGAAACTAGGGTTTTGGGTCAAGTGGAGGAAGAAGAAAACGTTTGGGAGGGGTTTAAATAGGATGGGCTGGCGGCTGCCCAGAAATTAGGGTTTTAACACAGATTAGTCGGTCAAAGAGCAACCACTGACCGACTAGTTTGGTAACTAGTCGGTCGGTCGACCAACGCAGACCGACTAAGTGTAAACAGTAACTTCTGAACGAAAATAGGATTTGGATTTAGTCGGTCGATGAACAACTACTGACCGACTAGTTTAACATCTAGTCGGTCGATGAACGTTCTTAGACCGACTAAGAGTGAACAGTACTGATACCAAAAATTAGTTGAAGAGTTAGTCGGTTAAAGAAGCATTGCTGACCGACTAGTTTGCAACCTAGTCGGTCAACCAACGTTCTTAGACCGACTAACGATAAACAGTAACTCCTGAGAAATTTAGAAAGCTAACTAGTCGGTCCAAGAAGGATTGCCGACCGACTGGATCGTCATCTAGTCGGTCGGTGCCCCTTCTTACACCGGTTAATAAGCACCAAAAGGTCCGATACGGAGCGCGGAGCTCCGGGATCGATTCCTAAGACTCTTAGGCTTGATCTAATAGTAAGATACGACCGTTATGAAGCCCGTCACGAATGACTTACTCCGAAATCGACGATCCTAAGGAAGAAATGAGAAACACGACGAAACGATCGAAAATGAAAGTTACGGAGACGAAGACCACACAAGAGGAGAAAGTCCACCAAAACATATATTATAATATAATAAATCCAGATACATGAAAACCCGTCGTTACATCCTCCCCAACTTAAGAAAAATTCCGTCCTCGGAATTTCCAAACACTCACGTGTCCGGAAACAAAAGTGGGAAACGCTCTCGCATCTCATCCTCATTCTCCCAAGTAGACTCTCCAGGTGAGCCGTGTCACCACATCACCCTCACAAGATTGACAATCTTGTTCTGAAGCGATTTCTGACGCCTGTCCAGAATCTGCACTGGATGCTGGTCATACGTCATATCGGGGCGAACGGTAATCTCCGAAAAATCTACAGCATGAGATGGATCGCTAATGTATCGATGAAGCTGCGACACATGGAAAACATTGTGAACTCCTTCCAAAGATGGCGGCAAGGCCAAACGATAAGCTACTTCGCCAACTTTCTCCAGAATGTCAAACGGTCCAATGTATCGCGGGCTCAACTTCCCTCGCTTCCCAAAACGAATCACACTGCGATTCGGGGAAATCTTCAAGAACGCATGGTTGCCCGGCTGAAACTCCAAAGGACGACGTTTAGCATCCGCCCAATGCTTAAAACGGTCCTGAGCAATTATCAACCTCTCCCGAATGTTCCTGACGACCTCCGCAGCCTCCACAATCATCTCAGGTCCCAACAACTCCCGATCACCAACGTCATCCCAACTCAATGGCGATCGACATTTCCTCCCATAAAGAGCGGCGAAAGGCGCCATGCCAATACTCGCCTGGAAGCTGTTGTTGTAAGAAAACTCCACCAGATGTAGATGGTCTTCCCACGAACCCTTGAAATCCAACATGCACGACCTCAGCATGTCCTCCAAGATCTGAATCGTCCTCTCGGACTGGCCATCCGTCTGCGGATGGTACGCCGTGCTGAAACTCAGACGCGTACCCAAGCTCTTCTGCAAACTCTGCCAGAACTGAGATGTGAACCCCGTGTCTCTGTCCGACACGATACTCACGGCGACTCCGTGAAGTCGCACAACCTCCTGCACGATTAACGTTACATCACTATCCAAACTAGGAAAAGGTAATAAAACGGAGAGTAAAAGAATTTTACCTCCATATATCTCCTCGCTAGCGCCTCAGTGGACTGTGTTGAATATTGGACTCCCCGGATTTGGTTTTGGATGATGAGCAAACATAAATAATTCATGAACTAACAATTTGTGAGCGCAGTATTGGAGATCGTCGCAAAAATCACGAGAACATTCAAAGCGACATCTCAAGACTTCTCAAAGCACGTATTCATGCCTAAAGCTTCGTTGAAGCTCTTGCGCCGTTTTGGAAGTCATGAAGAATTAATCGAAGCTCTCGAAGACCGTTCTTTAAGGTTTTATTTATAGTCTTTTAGCTTCGATCTATAGAATGTTAAGCCTTGAGTATATCTTACGATTCTAACTTCATAACGCTCATATCGTAGCTCTAGGATCTTAGTACAAGTTCATTCTAACTTCCTCGAAGCGTCGCGCTTCGATTCGGACTTGTTTGTGCATGTTAGTTGGTACAAGAAGAAGTACTGACCGACTAGATGGTGATCTAGTCGGTCAGCAACTCTTCTTGGACCGACTAGTTTGATTCCTTAATTTCTTGGACTTTACTGTTTACAGTTAGTCGGTCTACGTTGACTCACCGACCGACTAGTTTGTGAACTAGTCGGTCAGTGATGCTTCTTTGACCGACTAGTTGTGACTTACTGTTCATACTAAATTTCTCCTAAGCTACTGTTTATCGTTAGTCGGTCTAAGAACGTTTGGTGACCGACTAGTTGACAATCTAGTCGGTCAACTTTTGTTCTTGGACCGACTAAGTCAATTTGTATTCAGACTATTTCATTTTGCCTCTTAGTCGGTCTACGTTCACTGACTGACCGACTAGTTGTGAAACTAGTCGGTCAGAAAGTCTTCTTGGACCGACTAGATTTCTAGGTCTGAATTTCTATTTCTTCTCAGTTCCTCACTTAGTCGGTCCATGCTGTTTGACTGACCGACTAGTTGATGAACTAGTCGGTCAGTGGTTGTTCTTTGACCGACTAGTTTTCTCAGATTTCTATCCGTTGGGATTTAACCTAATTTGTTTTTATGGGACCCTATAAATACGAACCTAGGTCATTTCTCTCTAGGTTAGAGCTGCCATTAATAGATTCATTGAGATAGAAAGAGATAGCCATTCTCACTCATTTCTAAAGCTCTCTTCCTCACAAGAAACCCATTCTCTCACATTCTAGATCTAGAATCCATCTTGAGAGAAGTTTGTTCTTGGTGAGCCCTTCAAGCTCTAGCTTGAATCAAGTCTCCAAATCTCTCCTAGGCACCTATTGCTGGTCATTTCCTTGGTGCTAGGTCTTGGTGACTTCATCTTCCTCAAATCCTTCCTTTCACCTATTTGGTAAGAAAAACTCAAGGTATAGGATTTTGTGGTAAGTTTGCTTATTTCAATATAAACTCATTTATATTGCTTGTTGATTCTCTCGGTTGTGAGAGAAGGTTGTGATCCCGGGTTGTGGGATTCACTATTGCCATTGTTGTATGATTTGATCTTGTGAAGGTTTTTCACAAGATATTCATAGTGGAAATCTTAGGTAAGGGTTTCTAACCTAAGTATCCGGAGGGGATCCGGGTGGTTGGGACGTAGGATCACCGGGAACAAGTCGGGGAGACTTGGGTGGATCCGAACCCATTAACATCATTTGTTTGCTTTGTTAATTTTGTTGTTGTCATTCAATTTAAGCTTCCGCAAATTGTTTTGGTAGTTGTTTGCACTATAATTTGGAATTATACTCCTTGTTATTTTAAAGTACTATTCACCCCCCCTCTAGTACTTGTGCAGTAGCTTGTAGGGCATTACATTTGGTATCAAAGCCAGATACTTAGCTATGTCTGCCAACGACAACAAGACCGTGCGTCCACCTTCCAACTATGACACCTTCAGGAACCGAGAAGGAGCATCTTCGGTGATGGAAGGACATTCCTCTACGAGGCCTCCATTCTTCAACGGTACCAACTACGGGTACTGGAAATACCGGATGGAAACCTTCCTCCGGAGTGCGTCTCTATGGAGAACCACAATGAAGGAATACATCGAGCCTGAAGAAGAAGACTTTGAGAAATGGACTACCGCGGAGATCGCCGCGGAGGTAAGCAATGCCAAGGCAATGAACGCCTTGCAATGCGCATTGGAGCCCGAGGACTTCAATAAGATATGCACATGTAAGAGTGCATATCAAATTTGGAACTCCCTCCTCATTCTTCATGAAGGGACGAGTAGGGTAAGAGACTCTAAACTCGTAGTCGTAAACAAAGATTACGAAATGTTTCATATGCAACAGGGCGAGAAGATGAAGGAATATTACGCTCGCTTCGTTGACATAATAAACGAGTTAGAGGCCCTCGGCAAGTCCTACACTCAAAAGGAGAAGTGCTCAAAGCTTATCGAAGGACTTCCTTCTTCTTGTGAGAAACGTACCTTCGCCATCGAGGAAGGTAATGACATGAATAAATATACCGTAGTTCAATTGATGGGTAATTTGATGTCATACGAGGTACGCAAAGATAGCAAGGTGAAGTTACAAGAAAAGATGAAGTCCTATTTGAACCAAGACGTGCCTAAGAAAAAGGCAATTGCATTCAAGGCGGCTTCATCCACCTCTACCGATGATGAGGACTCGGAAGAAGAAATGGACATGGAATCCATTGCACTCATGGCAAAGAAGTTCAATCGCTTCTTCCGAAAGGGTAACTTCAAACAAAAATCTAAATTTACTTCTACTAACGCCTCTCCACCTTTGTGCTTTAAATGCAATAAGCCAGGACACATCAAAGCGGATTGTCCTCAAAACAAGCAAAAGGAGAAGTGGAAGGCGCCGAAGTTCGACAAGTCAAAGAAGTACAAAAAGGGGTACAAAAAGGGACTTGTCGGAGCAACATTCACCGACTCCGAGGATTCCTCAATCGGAGAGTCGGACGATGAGAAAGTGGAGCAAGCGCACATGTGCTTCATGGCAAGAGAGGAGCATGATCAAGAATCTTCCTCCTCCGATGATAGCGACGACGAAGGCGATGAGGTAACTATGGATGATCTTAGGGATGCTAACTCTCATTTATGGTCTAAATACACTAAATTAGTAAATAGATATACTAAAGTAAAAGATGACCTAGCTAGCATTCAAACCTCGCCTAAGACTATCATCACCAACAACGACACCGTTGTTGAAGAGTTAAGAAATGAGATTGTTAATCTCAAATCTAAACTTGAACATGTTAGCATTGATGATCCGGAAGAACATAGGATAGCGGATTTAACTTCTCAAAACTCGACTTTGAGTATTGAGAACGAGAATCTCAAATCTCGTGTTTATGTACTCACATCGCAAGTATCCACTTTGGATACTTCTATGCGTTCTCTCAAAGAGAAATATGAGAACACATTAGGCCGAATTAATAAATTCAATAAGGGTAAGGACCATTTGGATAAAATCCTAAGTGACTTACTTCCGGCCAATCACCACATTGGTTTGGGGTATACGATGGGATGTCCATCCAAAGCGGCCACTACCTTTGTTAGGCCAACTTCCGGTGACTCTACGAGTGGTAGCAAACACTCTATTGGTAGTTCATCTACCAATGGTGCTTCCACCTCGTCCACACCCTCTTTTGGAAAGAAACCCACTTTGGGTGGACCTCCAAAGAAGGGGCATGCTTATATGTACACAAATACCATGCCACGTAGGAACACACGTCCTACTCCACCGTCTCACACATATGATGATTTCTATGCTACACGTTCACGGGCACATGCACATCATGTGAGACACCCTCACGCACGTGTTCCCACACATGCATATGTTCACTCATCTCATCATATGAATAATTCTCGTCGTGCACTATTCCATCATGTTCAGTATGCCTATCCACAACATGCATCACGTAGAAATCAACGTCGCATGCATGCACCCAATAGGATGATGGCTCCCAAAATTTTCATTATTTGGAGCCCAAAGGACACAAGCATGGAAGAAAAACAAGTATATAGGAATGCTTATTTTTCGGATGTTGTGCGTAGTAGAAATTATGTGGGGAAGTCTAAGTCCAATTGGACTTGGCTTCCAAAGGTCTAACCTTTGAGGACCCAATGACCTTGGGTACCATGATATGAAAGTTTCTATCTTTAGGTACTCAAGGAAAAGAAAAGGAAGATGAGCAACAAATTTAAATTTAGCTCCAAAGGGAATTGGATACTCGATAGCGGGTGTTCAAAACACATGACGGGTGACGCTCAATTGCTCTCCGGATTAGTTCCCATTGCAAATGGAAACCACGTCGTATTTGGAGGCAATGAGAGCGGAACCATCGTCGGTGTTGGTAAAGTGGGTAACCCGTCTAAACCCTTAATTAGTGATGTTTATCTAGTTGATGGTTTAAATCATAATCTTATTTCAATAAGCCAACTTTGTGACAAAGGTTACAAAGTTAGCTTTGCGAAAGGATTGTGTCATATTTCAAATGATAATAATAAATTATTATTTTCCAGCACACGCCATAAAGATATTTATATTTTGGATCTTCCTAAGTCATATGAACAATGTCTCGTTGCTAACACAAGTGAACAACACTTATGGCATCGACGCTTTGGACATGTGAACTTTGGAACACTTTATAAGCTTTCGAAATTAAATTCCATTAAAGGTTTTCCGAAGCTCGTTTTTGAAAAGAAAAGTTTTTGTGATTCTTGTCAACGTGGCAAGCTTCCTAAATCTTCATTTAAACCTAAGAAAAGCATTTCTACGAAACGGCCACTAGAGCTATTACATCTAGATTTATTTGGGCCAATTAGAGTTGCTTCCTTAGGAAATGCAAGATATGGACTAGTCATCGTTGATGATTATTCAAGATTTACATGGGTATTTTTCTTATGTAATAAAAATGAAGCTTTTGAAAACTTCACAATATTTGTGAAGAAAGTACAAAATCTCATCGGAACCACCATTGTCACTATTCGTAGTGATCATGGGGGTGAATTTGAGAATGAGTATTTCTCAAATTTTTGTGATGATCTTGGAATTACTCATACGTTTTCTTTCCCTCGCGCACCTCCTCAAAATGGTGTTGTTGAGAGGAAGAATAGAACGCTTGTGGAGTGTGCTCGCACTATGCTCGAAGATAGTCAACTTGGTTATCAATTTTGGGCGGAAGCGGTACACACCGCTTGTTATGTGTTTAATAGAATACTTTTGAGGCCCGGCACCAAACAAACTTGCTATGAATTGTTGTTTGGTAGATTGCCTCAAGTTAAACATTTTCGTGTTTTCGGCGCAAAATGTTTTATTAAAAACACATATGATAATTTGGACAAGTTTGATCCGAGATCGGATGAGGGGATATTTGTTGGGTATTCCTCACGTAGCAAAGCCTACCGGATATACAACAAAAGATCCTCTACGATCGAGGAATCACTTCATGTCTCTTTTAATGAGAATTTTACTAATTCTAGAATTTCAAATGATAATGATTCTATGGATGTTTTATGTGATTCGTTTGAAAATTCTAAGACTATTGATTCAATTGATCCTATTGAGACTAACCCGACTAATGAAGTTGTTGAGAATGTGCCTAGTGATCAAGGTATTCCCAAGCGGCTTCATACCGTTCGCGACCATCCCCATGAGCAAGTCATTGGCAATATTCATGATAGTGTCAAGACGAGATCTCAAGTCCACCACTTCGCCAATTGTGCCTTTGCCTCATCAATAGAGCCAAAGAATATAGTTGAAGCTTGCGAAGATAGTGCTTGGATCCTTGCCATGGAGGAGGAACTCATTCAATTCGAGAGGAATGAGGTATGGGAGCTTGTTCCTTTGCCATCGAAGAACCACACCGTCATAGGGACAAAGTGGATCTTCAAGAACAAAACCGACGAAAACCAAGTCGTCATCCGGAACAAAGCTCGGTTAGTTGCTCAAGGCTATCGCCAAGAGGAAGGTATCGATTTCGAAGAATCCTTCGCTCCGGTAGCTAGATTAGAATCAATTAGACTTTTATTGTCTTATGCATGCCATAAAAATTTTAAGTTATTTCAAATGGATGTTAAAAGTGCATTTTTAAACGGAGATGTTGTTGAGGAAGTTTACGTTTCTCAACCTCCGGGCTTCATAAATGAAAAATTTCCAAATCATGTTTTTAAACTAAAGAAAGCTCTTTATGGTTTGAGACAAGCTCCTCGAGCTTGGTATGATCGCCTAAAGAATTTTCTTTTGGATTTGAATTTTAAAATGGGCGAAGCCGATTCTACACTTTTTGTTAAGCATGCGAATAATGATATTTTATTAGTTCAAATTTATGTTGATGATATCATTTTCGGTGCTACTAACTTCACTCTTTGCGAAGAGTTTTCTAATGTTATGAAGGAACAATTTGAGATGAGCCACATGGGCCAACTCAAATATTTCTTAGGTCTCCAAATTCGCCAATTGAACGATGCAATCTTCATCCACCAAACGAAGTATACGGTGGAGTTGCTTAAGCGATTTGGAATGGAGAGTGCTTCCGGGAAAAAGACTCCAATGAGCACGACTACGCATCTTGACAAGGATACGGGCGGTAAGGATGTAGACATTCGTCTATATCGAGGTATGATAGGTAGTTTACTTTATCTTACCGCTGTTGGATATGGAAGACGTTTGTACACCCTTGTAGGGGATGTACGAGGGAATACGGACCTCGAACGTCGCGTACACGAAGTCGTGTGCAAAGGGAATCTGTTCCCTTGCGGAGAGGATCTCTGGATGAGTGGGAAAGTCGCATTATATATGCATAAGTGCATGCGACATATGGCTAATAAAGGGGGAATATCTTAAGCTTATGTTGTACCATGCATATGGTACAACTTAAGCTTATAATGTGCCATGTATCATGGTACATCTTAATTAAGTTGTTCCAAAGGAACAACTTACCCTAAAATAACTACCTTGGGGGCTATAAATAAGACCCAAGGGTAAGCCATTTCTTACACCTTTTTGCATGAAATTCATGCAAGCAACTTCATTCTAGCGAAGCTCTGCAGAAATCCTTTCTCTTCCTCTATCCAAGTTCTTAATCTAAAGTAGAGATTTAGATTGTGGATTTAGTAGCCTTACTCCGTTCGTGAGAAGACTCGATCCGTCGTGGCGAATCCGAAGGCGAAGTTCGTAGACTACCGTGCCGCATACGCAAGCGTAAGTCTAAACTTCATATTATCGATCCTAACTCTGTTTTGGCAGGATCCAACATTGGTATCAGAGCCATATGGGTTCGCCCCGGTCAAACCACCGCCCCGTCGAAACTATGAACGAGTCGTTGTCTTTTTCACGAATGGGTCTCCTACTATTACGGATATAGTAGGAACGCTTCGTGACGGAGAGAACGCAGCGGTTGTTCTTTTCACGTTAGGGTCTCCTATCATTACGGATATGGTAGGAACTCTCCGTGACGGGAAGAACCGACCGTTCACGTAGTATGTTATTTTTCATTTTTGGCACACGGCCATTAGGAAATAACTAATTTCTCGACGAACGGGTGCTTCATCGACGAACGGGTGCTTCATCGAGGAAGATGATGGTAGTTATTTCCATCGGGTAAGAGGAAATTGGTGCATGTGCACCATGGCCAAATGGGCTATGAAGGCTATGCACCCCCCTCCACTTGCGGAGGGGGTTGGCTACGGCCAATAACCACCGGCGACCACCCCATCAAGGGGGAGGAGTATGTGCGGCAACCCCATTCAAAGGGGGTGGCCGGCCATGGCCAAAGGGGCCATGGCCGGCCAATGCCAAATGGCCTTGGCCATGACCGGCCATGGCCAAGCCATAGCCGGCCAAGGCCAGGCCGGCAGTGGCCGGCCAAGGCCAGGCCGGCAGTGGCCGGCCAAGGCCAGGCCGGCAATGGCCGGCCTTGGCCAAGGCCTGCCGGCCAGGCCGGCGCCCTGGCCACTGCCAGGGGCCAGGGCCGGCTGGCCTGCCCTGGCAGAGGCCAGGGCCAATGCCCTGGCCTCGGCCAGGGCCTGGCCGGCCTTGGCCGGCCTCGGCCAGGGCAGAGGCCCTGGCCGAGGGGGCCAAGGCCCCTGGCCGGCCCTTGGCCAAGCCCCGGCCAGGGCAGAGGCCCTGGCCGGGAAGAAGTTGTAGACCAAAAATTGGTCGACCAATTTGGTGTTTTTGGTCGACCAATCCGACAAAAGGTCTGGGTCGATTGCAAACTTGCCAAATGACCCATACGGGGTAACAAAAGGCCTTGGTCAAACTCGAATGTGTCGATTAGTCCATACGGGGCTAACCACAGTGCCGACTAGTTCATACGGGACTAACGTTTTAATGAAGTTTTTCTTTGGGCTTTACTCCTTGAAGACTAGCCATAGTGCTCTACTTCATGCGAGATTAGCCAAGTCATTGTGCTCTACTCTACGGAGATTAGCCAATGTACTTATGAAATTGTGCTCTACTCCTTGAAGATTAGCCTTAGTGCTCTACTTCATGCGAGATTAGCCATGTCATTGTGCTCTACTCTACGGAGATTAGCCAATGTACTTATGACGTTGTGCTCTACTCTACGGAGATTAGCCAATGTATTTTAAATTTTTGAAAAATACGTTTTTCAAAAACGCTTTTCCGCTGCAAAGTACTATAAGAGTACTAACATTTGATAAAGTGAGGGAGAAATATTGAAAGTTACTCTAGATGGTGATTGGAAACATAGTGACCTTTCCGACTCTAGAGTAACATCTTCAATATTTTTCGAAAGTAACTTATCAAATTATGAATATCATTCCAAGTGGGAGTTGATTTTAGAACTATCCATATGGGATATTCTATTATTATTTCAAGTGGGAATTATATTTGAAAAATACGTTTTCAAACTCGTTTTTCCGCTGCTAGTACTATAAGAGTACTATTGTTTGATAAGTGATGGGGGAATATTGAAGGTTGTTCTAGATGGTGATTGGAATCAAAGAGACCTTTTCGATTCTAGAACAACATCTTCAATATTTTTCGAAAGTAACTTATCAAATATAATATAATTTCAAGTGGGAGTTATATTTTAAGAATTTTATGCAATGTGTTTTTGATCGAACCTTCGGTTTTTATGTCTTTTGCAGCATTTTAAAAGTAAAATGTCTTCCGCTTCAAAGAATATCGTCGCTGAGTTAAACAAAGGTGAAAAACTCAACGGCGATAATTACAAACTTTGGTCCATTAAGATACAATACGTTCTAGAGGAGCAAGAAGTGCTCGAAACTCTAAAGAACGTTATGATTGAACCGGAGTTGGGCACTACGGCCCAACACCGAAGAGACAAGGAAGCTTTTGATGCTTGGTCTCGGAAGAATAAGATAGCGCGCATTACGTTATTAAGTAGTATGGCTGATGACATAATGCGCATCTTCCGAGAACATGACCTAGCCATGGACATATGGTCCAAGCTAGAGGAGAAGTTCGGTGGCACATCGGTGTCCAAACTTCGCGCCTTAACTATAAAGTTCGATACATATAAGAAACGTCCAGATCATTCCATGGGGAAACATCTGCGACATATGGCGAACCTTATATCAGAGTTAAAGGACGCAGGTCATGTGCTCACGGATGAGCAACAAATCCAAGCAGTCATACGTTCCCTACCAAATGGGTGGGACCAAATGAAGATGCATCTCACTCACAATGAGAGCATCAAGACCTTCAGCGATGTTTCCAAGCACCTCGAATTAGAGGAAGAGCGGCTTGCGGCTGCCAAGCCAAGTGCAGAAGTGCACATGGTTGCTAGTTCCTCACACGGGGGAAAGAAATGGAAAAATCGTTCGAAGTTCACTAATGAACGTAATAAGCAACCTGAGTCTACCAAGAAACCCAAACATAAGGGTGGGCACAAGAAATGGCACAAGAAGAAAGACTTGAAGAGGATCAAGTGCTTCAAGTGCAACAAGCTCGGTCACTATGCTCGTTCGTGTACGAGTGGAGGCGACGAGGTAACTTGTAAATATACTAGTTACATATGTGTTTCTAGTTCAATATTTCTTGTGGAATCTAATCCATTTTGGATAATTGATTCAGGTGCCACCGACCACATAGCAAGGTACAGACGGTCCTTCGTGGAGTATCACCGGATACCCCAAGGAACGAAGTGGATCTATGTAGGAAACAACACACGTGTTGAAGTGAAAGGCGTTGGGACTTGCAAGCTAGTCTTGGACAACAGCCGCACTCTCCTACTTCATGATGTCCTCTTCGCTCCAGATATTCGAAGGAATATAATTTCTGTGGTTGTATTAATGGGTCTTGGCTATAGCTGGTTTTTTCATGATTGTAATATGGACTTAAGTTGTAATAATACTCTTATTGGTACTGGGTTTGTATTTAAAGGATTTATTGTAATGAGTACAATGTATGATTCCTCATGTAATGAAAATTTCCTTGTTGCAAATTCTAAGACTTATGAGTCTGATGTGAATTGTTGGCACGCAAGGCTTGGTCATATTGGACCAACGCGTATGGATAGACTTGCCAAACGTGGCCTTCTATCCAATGTTTCAAAGGTTGAAATGTCGACCTGCGAACATTGCCTTGTGGGGAAATCTTGTCGCAAGCCGTTTGGAACCGGCACAAGGTCCGAGGTTCCATTACAGCTTATCCATTCGGACATATGTGGTCCGATGAATGTCAAGACAAGACACGGAAAGTCCTATTTCATCACTTTTATTGATGATTTCACCAGATTCGGACATATCTATTTGATATCCCACAAAAGTGAAGCTTTGGCTTGCTTTAAAAACTATATGAGTTTAGTGGAGAATCAATTAGATCGCAAGATTAAGGTCTTGCGAACCGATAGGGGCGGTGAATATCAATCAATAAGTTTTAAGGAACGTTGTGATGAAAAAGGCATAGTACATCAGGTAACTATGCCTTATACTCCTCAACAAAACGGTGTTGCAGAAAGGAGAAATAGGACTTTAATGGAAATGGTCCGTTCAATGATGGCGCAAGCTAACTTGCCAATCACCTTTTGGGGTGATGCATTATTGACGGCCACTTTCATTTTAAACCGCGTACCCTCGAAATCAGTTAGCTCCACTCCTTATGAGTTGTGGAACCAAAGGTCTCCTGACTTAAACATTTTGAAACCTTGGGGTTGTGCATCCTACGCACATATTTCCTCCCATAAGTATGGCAAACTTGGGCCAAGGGGAAGGAAATGTATCTTTATACGATACGCAGAAAACTCCAAAGGTTATGTTTTTATTAGTCAGGAAGACAATGGTGGGCTAATTGAGTTTGAGTCGAGGGATGTCACTTTCTTGGAAAACGAGTTTCCAAGACAGGGCGAGATAAGTCAGGACTTATCTCTATTTGAGATTTATGATCAAGAAGGATTACCTCATTCGAGTGGGAGAATTCTTGGTGAAAATGAAAATACGTTTCAACCTTCACCAATGGATTATACGAATGACGATTATCCTATTCCATACGGGAATAATGATCCAAGTGGGAGCAATTCTAACGACATTCCAAGTGGGAGTGATATTAGAATTGATCTAAATTCAAGTCAACAAGGACTTGAAGAATCTCAAATACGACGTAGTAGTCGTACAAGGTTGGCTCCTCTAAGATTTGAGGATGAATTTCCGCAAACCTTTATGACTTTACTACAAGAAGATGACGAGCCTGCTACTTTCAAACAGGCCGTATCTTGCCCTGCTAAAGACAAATGGATGGAAGCGATGCAAGAGGAGTTAGAATCCATGAAAGTTAACCAAGTCTGGGACTTGGTTGACTTACCCAGAGGACGTAGAGCTATTGGGAACAAATGGGTTCTCAAGATCAAGCATAAGGCTGATGGCTCTATTGACAGATATAAAGCTCGCCTTGTCGCGAAAGGTTTTACGCAACAGGAAGGGATAGACTACGAAGAGACTTTCTCACCTGTTGTTCGTTTTACCTCAATTCGCCTGATTCTGGCAATGGTAGCTTGCTTAGACCTCGAATTACATCAAATGGATGTAAAGACTGCCTTTCTCAATGGAGAATTGGACGAGTAGATCTATATGGAACAACCAACAGGGTTTGTAAAAGAAGGAAACGAACATAAGGTTTGTAAACTTCTTAAATCCATATATGGTCTTAAACAATCCTCGAGGCAATGGTATATACGATTTCAAGAGGTTGTCTTATCAAATGGATTTTCCATGCTTGATGAAGATAACTGTGTATATATCAAGAGGAATAAGAACAAGTATGTTATTATGTCTCTATATGTAGATGACATTTTAATAGCCGGAAATGACAAGGGCTTTGTGATGGATATCAAGGCTTGGCTTTCATCAGTTTTTGAGATGAAAGACATGGGAGAAGCCGCATATATCCTTGGAGTTAAGATTTCAAGGAACCGTTCAAAGAAACTTCTTTCTCTTTCACAGGAGACTTATATAAAGAAGGTTCTAGAACGTTTTAATATGCAGGACTGCAAGTCCATTGATACTCCAATAAGCAAGTGCGACAATTTATGTCTGAAATCATGTCCAAAGAACCAAAAAGAGAAGGAGATTATGGAAAAAGTTCCATATTCCAGTGCAGTTGGTAGTCTAATGTACGCTATGATGTGTACAAGACCGGACATCTGTTTTGCCGTTGGAATGGTAAGTCGTTACCAATCCAACCCAGGGCAAGTACACTGGAAAGCGGTTAAGAGGATAATGCGGTATCTCAAAGGAACTGCAGACTTTGCTTTATGCTATCAAGGAGATGCCTTGAGGCTCGAAGGCTACACTGATGCTGATTGGGCGGGTGATCTCGATGAGCGACGATCGACCTCAGGATATGTTTTTCTACTCGGATCTGGTGCAATATCCTGGAGTAGCAAGAAACAATCCTGCATCGCACTTTCAACCATGGAAGCCGAGTTTGTAGCATTTAGCATGGCAGTTCAAGAGGCTGTTTGGCTTAGGAAGTTCTTAGACAGGCTAATTAATGCAAGTGACTCAGGTGCTGTACCTATACACAGCGACAGTCAAGCATCTATAGCCTATGTCAAAGATCCGAAATTCCATTGTAAGACCAAACACATAGATATCCGCTACAAATTTGCAAAAGACTATGATAAGACCAAGAAGGTAGACATAAGGTACATATCTACGCATGAGATGATAGCGGATCCGCTTACGAAGGCGATCCCCATAGATGTGTTTTACAAACACTTATCATCTCAAGGATTGCGTAAGAGCTGAGTTGTACCAATGTAAATTCCCATGTCTGTAAATGATCAAAATTAATAAAAGAATAAGTTCTTTTTTCAAACATTGCATATGAATTTCTTAAGAAATGTTTGTGTACATTTTTGAAATCTCAGCTGAATTGTGTGTATGTCGGACAGATTAAGGTTGGCTCTCTCACATGAGCAACCGCCTTATCTTATCAGATGGATAAGATAGAGATGAGACTAGTTTAAAGTCAAAATCATTAGACGAATGATTTAGAGTCATGACTTAAACAAGATAGTCGAATGAAAGATCTGCATCATATGGATGCTTACAAAAGATCTGAGATCTGTATCACAAGGATATTTGAAAGAGATCTCATAGGATTTTTTCCTATCTGTCTTATGCAGGATGAGAGTCCGTGAATATTTCACGAGTAGTAAGGGGACTCAAAAAGATAGTCACTGTGGTGTCTGATCTTTTCATCCGTACAACATCATTAAGACATACTCTCCCTGGGAAAGGAGTGATGTTGTAATACGTGTTCATACCACGTATGCATTTCGACCACTGAGTTAGTAGCAATAGTGTTTGCTATTATGTGAGACTCAAAGGCCATATGGGTCTTAACTCTTACCCTCAAGGACTCCAATTGGTTCCTTTAGATTTGACGAAATGATCGCTATCTTAGCGTGTTACTTATGGGCTATGATAATTCGGCTCGGCGGGGCACGTTAGAAAAGCGAGTCTAGTCAAGATCAGAAGGTTCGCAAGAAGAGGAAGATTGATTTCATATTCGCATTTGGACTTTAATGATTCAAAGCTGGCCAGCCAATTGTAATCCAGATGGGATTCAATTGTCGAATATAAAGTATAAGAAATGTGAAGAAATAATCTAGGGTAAAGCATGCGTTGAACTACTCAACTTTGCACCTTCGAGGTCGTTGTGTATCTCTAACAAGTGCACAACAACAGACTCTACGCGCATGACGGTCGCACGGTCTATTTCTCGGTATGATAGATGAAAGAACTAAGAGAAAGATGTTCTTTTACAATCCCCTCAAGTGTGAGTGGGAGATGTTGGATATGGAAGACGTTTGTACACCCTTGTAGGGGATGTACGAGGGAATACGGACCTCGAACGTCGCGTACACGAAGTCGTGTGCAAAGGGAATCTGTTCCCTTGCGGAGAGGATCTCTGGATGAGTGGGAAAGTCGCATTATATATGCATAAGTGCATGCGACATATGGCTAATAAAGGGGGAATATCTTAAGCTTATGTTGTACCATGCATATGGTACAACTTAAGCTTATAATGTGCCATGTATCATGGTACACCTTAATTAAGTTGTTCCAAAGGAACAACTTACCCTAAAATAACTACCTTGGGGGCTATAAATAAGACCCAAGGGTAAGCCATTTCTTACACCTTTTTGCATGAAATTCATGCATGCAACTTCATTCTAGCGAAGCTCTGCAGAAATCCTTTCTCTTCCTCTATCCAAGTTCTTAATCTAAAGTAGAGATTTAGATTGTGGATTTAGTAGCCTTACTCCGTTCGTGAGAAGACTCGATCCGTCGTGGCGAATCCGAAGGCGAAGTTCGTAGACTACCGTGCCGCATACGCAAGCGTAAGTCTAAACTTCATATTATCGATCCTAACTCTGTTTTGGCAGGATCCAACAACCGCAAGTAGGCCCGATATTATGTTTGCCGTATGCATATGTGCTCGTTATCAGTCTCAACCTAAGGAGTCTCACTTAGTAGCGGTTAAACGTATTTTTCGCTATCTAAGTTACACTTTAGATTTTGGATTACTTTATCCGAAATCTAGCACATATGAGTTAGTCTCATATAGTGACACTGATTATGCGGGATGCAAATCCGACAGGAAAAGTACCAGTGGCACTTGCCATTTTCTAGGAAATTCTCTTGTCTCTTGGTTTTCCAAGAAGCAAAATTCTGTATCACTTTCAACCACCGAGGCGGAATATATTGCCGCCGGTGCCGCTTGTGCCCAGGTTCTTTGGATGAGAACACACTGAAGGATTTTGGTATTCATTGTGATACTAGCCCTATCATGGTGGATAACCAAAGTGCTATTTGTCTTTCAAAGAATCCGGTGCACCATTCCCGATCAAAACACATAGATGTCCGACACCACTTTTTAGATGATCATGTTGCTAAAAAGGACATCATTTTAGTGTACGTTGAAACCTAAAAGCAAATCGCCGATATTTTCACGAAACCCCTAAAGGAGGACTCCTTTGTGCGGTTGCGTCGAGAATTGGGGATTATGGGTGAATCCGAGATATAGGGTTCATGTTTCATTCAATTGTCTTGCATGCTATTCGATTTCGCGATATTTCGTTCATGCTAGCTTTATTGAATTTTTGGGAATTTTATGTGATATGTTTGAATTTTTGCTCGAATTCTACTTTGAATGTCGTATTTAAGATTTCGACGTTTTATGTGGTAATTTAGATGACTAATGAGAGTGTTAAGATGTTTCATCCAAGTGGTTTGTGAAGAGATATCATTTATCAACTTTTGGACTCTTCTAGTCGGTTTCAGTTCATTAGTCAACCGACTAGATGCTCATCTAGTCGGTCAGCTAGTGAACTCAGACCGACTAGATCAAGCTTTTATCTAACTCTTATCATTTTCTTTCTTTAGTCGGTCACAGTACACTTACCGACCGACTAGATTGAAAACTAGTCGGTCAGTGAATATACTGCGACCGACTAACTCTAGCCCTAAAAATTTCCTGTTTGCCTCTGTTTCGACTTAGTCGGTTCAAGCTCATTGACCGACCGACTAGATCGTGATCTAGTCGGTCAGTGCTTGAACTGTGACCGACTAAGTGGGTTAGGGCAAACGTGTCTTTTTGCTTCCAGACCGACTTAACTCAACTTTTATCCGACTATTCTTCATTTTAGTCGATGTGTTTTCTTCTCCAGCCCGCAAAAAACACAAAACCCCCCTCGAGCCCTTTCATCTTCCCTTCGTCTCTGGCCAATTTTCCGGCCATCTCCGCCGTCCGCCGCCGTCGACCTCCTCCTCCTAGGTATAACCCCTCTCCTTGGTCTCGATTCCCATTCTAGGGTTTGCTCTAGCTTGATTTCTTCTCTTCTAGGGTTTCGAATTCAGTTCTAGGGCTTGATAAATTTCGAGTTTGTTGTAGGATTCTAGGGTTTGAGCTAGGGTATTTGATCTTACCGTCATCGTTTGATTGTTCTCGTCGTGCCACGATCATGGCAAAGACGAGGATCCCTATCTCTTCATCTGGGGCTTCCCCAATGTCTGTAGAGCCTTCTAACCCTAGGAATCCGTCTAAGCCCAAGCGCCGTGCTAAATCTACCCAAGCTTCTCCGTCTTCGCCTCCTCTGAAGAAGCAGAGGACGGCGACCGTCAAACCTGGAAAACAATCTAAGTCTAGAAAGCCCATACTCCACACACCCTCGACTCCTCCTGATTCCGATACTGAGTTTATCCCTGAGAACGAGCCTGGCCATAGGGAACCTACTCCTCCACTTTGTCCTAGGACTCGCCAGCCTAAGGGAAAGGGCCCAATGCCAGCGGGTGGTGTTGACATGTCGTTGTGTCGCGACGACCCTCTGTGTCTCGCGGCCTACAACCGTATTGAACACTGCCCGATGCTATTGGAGCACTATGTTCAGTTTTCAGATTTCCTTGGCTTAGCTGACCTCCTCTCCTATAATGGGCTCCTTGACTACCTACGCTACGATCTTAAGGCCAACCCTAAACCATATCCTCGCCTGGTAAAATTGTTCTATGCCAATCGTGTCAGAGGCCAGTACGATGCGAGTCACTCCATCGAGACTACTGTCTTGGGAACTCCTATAGTTCTCACGGCAGAAATCTTGGGGGAGATACTTGGCTGTTCGTCGTCTGGTCTCCTTCCTTCTGACATTTCCGTCGATGATATCGCCTCCTTGGATCAGTCCGTTCTTTCTGATATCTTCCATGTGATCCCTCCTACCTTTATTGGAGTTCCTTCGAAGTCGTTCAAGCCAAATGCCTGGGTACTAAATCTCATTCTGAAGTTGTGCTTGCTTCCCAAGTACGGCTCATCGTCTCTTCCATCCCAGCCATTTTTGAAGCTGATTTACGCTCTTTTCTTGGGTTGCGAGATTAATTGGGCTCGCGTTATACTCGATAAGATGGACTCTTTCGAGTGTATTCGCAAGACCAATAAATCTGCGCATATTCCATATCCGTGTCTGTTGACCCTGGTTTTCCGTCATTTCCGAGTCCCTCTCCCTCCTGACGATGAGCGTCCCTTGGGTCCCCCTCTGAACGCGACGGCCGTTAAGAAATCTCTAGCGGCGCTTCGTCACGTGCAGAGGTCGACCGCATCTGCTTCTCAGGCCACTCCCTCAGCTGCTGCAGCCCCCACTCCTTCTGCCACATTAGATGATGTCGTACGCCTTCTTCGTCGGCACGAGTCGCGTTTGGCTCGTACCGAGGAGGTCGTCTGCCGTATGGCTCAGATGATGGGCATTGATCTTCCTCCTTCCGTTTCTGAGGCCGAGGAGATGGACGATGAGGAGATTGACGATCTTGTCACTTCCTTGGCTGGTGGCGATGAGGCCACAACTGCTGCTGCTGCTGCTACCACTTCTGCTGACTGCTCCTGGAGATGGCACCACTTCCGGTGCTCCAGAGCCTTCTGCTTCAGTAGTTCAGACTTCTGAGGCTGCTGCTGTCCCTGTTGACGAGCCTGCTCCTATCTCACCTGCTGCTGTTGAGACCACTGCTGTTGAGACCCCTGCTGTTACTCTTGTTGAGACCCCAGCTGTTGAGCCCGTCGTTTCCACACCTGCCCCGACGATCCCGTCTGTTGACACGCCTCTCCTCCCTGCAGAGCCTGAGTCCACTCCGTCGACTGGACCCACGGAGACTGCAGATCCAGCCACTTCCTCGTGATCATCTGTTCCGAGGACTCTCCACTGCTCATTGGATGATTTACCTTCTTGAGAGTGTTTTTGGGTTAGGATGGGATGGAGTTTGGGTGTTGATTTGTTGTATTTTGATATGTTGGATGTCGGAGTATTTGTTGTATTTTTTGTTGTTGGACGTTGATGATGGTATTCTCATGATTATGTTGTAACAATGATGTATGATGTATTTCTTTTTTATGGGTATGTTGCATTTGATGTATCGATATCTTTTTGGATGTACTCATGATGTTTCTATCTATATATACATCGATGTTCATGTTGTGATATTTACTTCGTCGTGAACATTAATTCTCATTCAATGTCCATGCTATGTAAAATCGTCGCTCGACGATTGAAAAACTTGGTTAAATAGATTGAAATTCTATAATTGTATAGAATTGTTTTCCATGCACAAATTTAACCAAGAATATTGAATATTGAAGAGTATGTTTCTTTATTCAAGAAATGAATAATAATTTGGTATTTTTGATGATTTTAATTATCGCTTTTTGATAATGGACAATTTGGCACACCTTGATTTGATTTCATCACTTTTCCCTTGGTGTCAATTAGTTCCATCGTCATTGTCTACGACTCCCGATGTTGGATTTTCCATTTCCTAGTTGTTGTCGTTGTATGCCCCCCATTTTTGGGATAATGCCAAAGGGGGAGAGATAATGATAATAAATAGCGCAAATGAAAATTTAACTCAATTTCCAAGAATCTAGTTTGATATGTTAGCTTCAGGGGGAGTTAAGATATATATAAGGATTTTCAAAATCCGATATTTCAAAAATCGATTCTCTTTATTTATCTTACTCGTCTGATTGATGCAATTCATATATATTCATTTTGGAATTAACGTGTCATCAATGCAGGGGGAGTAAGTATTTTTCATTTGAATCATTATTTTTGATTATTATTTATGTTGGTTTGTCATCACCAAAAAGGGGGAGAATGTTGAATATTGGACTCCCCGGATTTGGTTTTGGATGATGAGCAAACATAAATAATTCATGAACTAACAATTTGTGAGTGCAGTATTGGAGATCGTCGCAAAAATCACGAGAACATTCAAAGCGACATCTCAAGACTTCTCAAAGCACGTATTCATGCCTAAAGCTTCGTTGAAGCTCTTGCGCCGTTTTGGAAGTCATGAAGAATTAATCGAAGCTCTCGAAGACCGTTCTTTAAGGTTTTATTTATAGTCTTTTAGCTTCGATCTATAAAATGTTAAGCCTTGAGTATATCTTACGATTCTAACTTCATAACGCTCATATCGTAGCTCTAGGATCTTAGTACAAGTTCATTCTAACTTCCTCGAAGCGTCGCGCTTCGATTCGGACTTGTCTGTGCATGTTAGTTGGTACAAGAAGAAGTACTGACCGACTAGATGGTGATCTAGTCGGTCAGCAACTCTTCTTGGACCGACTAGTTTGATTCCTTAATTTCTTGGACTTTACTGTTTACAGTTAGTCGGTCTACGTTGACTCACCGACCGACTAGTTTGTGAACTAGTCGGTCAGTGATGCTTCTTTGACCGACTAGTTGTGACTTACTGTTCATACTAAATTTCTCCTAAGCTACTGTTTATCGTTAGTCGGTCTAAGAACGTTTGGTGACCGACTAGTTGACAATCTAGTCGGTCAACTTTTGTTCTTGGACCGACTAAGTCAATTTGTATTCAGACTATTTCATTTTGCCTCTTAGTCGGTCTACGTTCACTGACTGACCGACTAGTTGTGAAACTAGTCGGTCAGAAAGTCTTCTTGGACCGACTAGATTTCTAGGTCTGAATTTCTATTTCTTCTCAGTTCCTCACTTAGTCGGTCCATGCTGTTTGACTGACCGACTAGTTGATGAACTAGTCGGTCAGTGGTTGTTCTTTGACCGACTAGTTTTCTCAGATTTCTATCCGTTGGGATTTAACCTAATTTGTTTTTATGGGACCCTATAAATACGAACCTAGGTCATTTCTCTCTAGGTTAGAGCTGCCATTAAGAGATTCATTGAGATAGAAAGAGATAGCCATTCTCACTCATTTCTAAAGCTCTCTTCCTCACAAGAAACCCATTCTCTCACATTCTAGATCTAGAATCCATCTTGAAAGAAGTTTGTTCTTGGTGAGCCCTTCAAGCTCTAGCTTGAATCAAGTCTCCAAATCTCTCCTAGGCACCTATTGCTGGTCATTTCCTTGGTGCTAGGTCTTGGTGACTTCATCTTCCTCAAATCCTTCCTTTCACCTATTTGGTAAGAAAAACTCAAGGTATAGGATTTTGTGGTAAGTTTGCTTATTTCAATATAAACTCATTTATATTGCTTGTTGATTCTCTCGGTTGTGAGAGAAGGTTGTGATCCCGGGTTGTGGGATTCACTATTGCCATTGTTGTATGATTTGATCTTGTGAAGGTTTTTCACAAGATATTCATAGTGAAAATCTTAGGTTAGGGTTTCTAACCTAAGTATCCGGAGGGGATCCGGGTGGTTGGGACGTAGGATCACCGGGAACAAGTCGGGGAGACTTGGGTGGATCCAAACCCATTAACATCATTTGTTTGCTTTGTTAATTTTGTTGTTGTCATTCAATTTAAGCTTCCGCAAATTGTTTTGGTAGTTGTTTGCACTATAATTTGGAATTATACTCCTTGTTATTTTAAAGTACTATTCACCCCCCCCTCTAGTACTTGTGCAGTAGCTTGTAGGGCATTACAGACTGTCCCACTCGGAATGGAATAAAGTGCGCGGATTTGGTCAATCGATCTACGATCACCCAAATCGCGTCATTCTGCTTCAGACTCCGAGGTAGTCCAAGCACGAAATCCATAGTGATGTGTTATCATTTCCACTCCGGAATCGGAAGCGGTTGTAGCAACCCGGCCGTACGCTGATGCTCCGCCTTCACTTGCTGGCAAACCAAGCACTTGGTTACACTCCGAGCCACACCCCTCTTCATACCATGCCACCAATAATTCATACGAAGATCCTGGTACATCTTGGTGCCACCAGGATGCACAGAATACGGCGAACTGTGTGCCTCCACCATCAATTCCTCTCTAATGCCCCCAGCCGGCACACACAACCTGGCTCCAAACCTCAGCGAGCCATCCTCATGAATCAAAAAGTCAGTCCGCAGACCGGCTTCCACCTGCTCCCGAATCTTCACCAGCTTCGGATCCTAAGCCTGGCCAGCCTTAATCCGATCCACGATCGTTGACTGTACCTGCATGTACATCAACGAAGAAGCCTCCCCAGGAAGGACAATCTCAACACCAGACTCGCAAAAATCCTGCTGCAATCTCCACTGCGAGGTCAAAATCATCACCGCTGGAAGCCTACTCAGCGCATCAGGGACCACATTCACTTGCCAGGGTGAAACTGCAATTCAAACTCATAATCTGCCATAAGCTCCAACCATCGACGCTGTCGCATGTTGAGCTCCTTCTGAGTAAAAATATACTTCAAGCTTTTGTGATCGGTGAAAATCTTCACTTTCTCACTCAGCAGGAAGTGTCTCCAGATCTTAAGAGTGAACACAACGGCAGCCAACTCCAAATCATGCGTCAGGTAATTCTTCTCATGAACCTTAAGCTGACGAGACGCATACGCCACAACATGTCCGTGCTGATGCAACACACAACCGAGACCCTTGCCAGAAGCATCGCAAAAGATCTCAAATCCACGGCTGCGATCAGGCACAACAAGAATAGGGACAGTCGTCAACCGCTCCTTCAGAATCCAAAAGCATTCACACAATCACCCGACCAAACAAAAGGTACATCCTTCCGAGTCAACCTGGTCATCGGCTCAGCAATACGGGAAAAGTCCTTAATGAATCACCGATAGTAACCAGCAAGTCCAAGGAAACTCCGAATCTCAGACGCAGACGACTGAATAGGCCACTCTCTGATGGCCCTAATCTTCTCGGGGTCCACTGAAATACCATCTCCAGTCACCACATGCCCGAGAAAAGCAACTCTATCCAGCCAAAACTCGCACTTCGAAAACTTAGCATACAAACGATGCTTTCTCAAGATCTCCAACACCGTCCTTAAGTGCGAGTCATGCTCTTCCTCCGACTTCGAATAGATCAGAATGTCGTCAATAAAGATAACGACAAACTTATCCAAAAAGTCGTAGAAAATCAGGTTCATTAGATTCATGAAAACTGCGGGCGCGTTAGTTACGCCGAAAGGCATAACCACAAACTCGTAGTGTCCATACTTCGTCCTGAACGCTGTCTTCGGAACATCTCCCTTCTTCACCTTCAACTGATGGTAACCACTCCTCAAATCCAATTTAGAAAACACCCTCGAACCTCCAAGCTGATCAAAAATATCATCGATGCGAGGCAACGAGTATTTATTCTTAATGGTCACCGCATTCAACTCCCGATAGTCCACGCACATGCGACGCGAACCATCCTTCTTCTTCACCAGCAGCACCGGTGCTCCCCACGGAGACACACTGGGATTGATGTAACCCTTCTGCAAAAGATCATCCAGCTGCTTCCGTAACTCTTCCAATTCTGCAGGTGCCATACGATACGGCGCCTTCGAAATCGGCTGCGCACCTGGAATAAGATCAATAGAAAATTCTAGAGCTCGATCAGGTGGAAAACCAGACATCTCCTCAGGGAAGACGTCGCCAAAATCACGCACCACAGCTAGCCACTCCAGCTCCATCTGCATAGCCACAACCTCCACCGGCCTGGCCCGAAATCTGACAGGACCAAGCGAACTGCTACCACGACTGAACTCAAATACCGGATGTATGGGAATCTCGAACACCACCTTCTTTCTCCTGCAGTCAATCGTAGCATAGAAGCTCGCAAGCCAGTCCATCCCAAGAACTGCATCATAGTTGATGATGTCGTGGACAATGAAATCAGCGAAAAGCTCATGTCCACAGACAACCGATGAGCAAGAATTGCAACCACGATGCACCGAGACCACGCCATTCCCTGTAACGATATTCCAACTCTTAGGAAGAGGGGACGTCGACAAGGAATGCCTCTCCACGAAGCTTCGAGAAATAATGCACATCGATGCACCAGAGTCAAAGAGGACTCGTGCAGGAAAATGTGCACACCAAAACCACACCTAACAAGCAATTAACAATCAAACCCTAGTCTAGCAAACAACCATGTTCAAGCATACAACACAATCTAATCAATCAAAACCAACTAGGAAAGTAACAGCCAGATTGAGGATTACCTGCGATAACCTCATCCACAGCCTCGCTCTCCACAGCGGTCATCAGAAAAGCCTGCCCCCTCGGCGGAACAGCCTGCTGAAAAGCCTGCCTCTGCGGAACAAGAGTTGCTCCACGTCCAGCAGGAACAGACGCTCGCTGCTGCAACGGCTGTGCTGCAACAGGTGCCCTCCGCAGCTGACCCGCATGCCGACAATCCTTCGCGACATGAGAAGCATCACCACAAACTAGACACTGGCCCAAAAACTTCCGACACTGCTCCTTGATGTGGCCAGGCTTGCCGCAGAAATGGCAAGTCTTCAGAATAGGCCCTCCTGGCCTCTTAAACTGAGCTGGCTGATTAGGCTTGAAACCAGGCCTAACCACCGCTCTGGCCTGCTTCATAGGCCTCTTCCCAGCACCAACAATAGACCCCCTCCTCTGACTCAGGTTCAGCTCCTGCCTCCTCGCAGCGACCAGAACCTTCTGATAAGAGTCCAGATCGGAGGAAGACACAAAACTCTGGAGCTCCAAAGCAAGTCCCTGCAGGAACCTCTGAGCCCTCTCATCAGCATCATGTACCATCTTCGGTGCGAACCGACTCAGCCTAGTGAACTCTTGGTGGCACTGGTCCACCGCCAAGCTCCCCTGCTTCAGATCAATGAAGCGCTGCAGCATCTCCTTCTTGGCAGCCTTCGGAAAGAATTCCTCATCAAACCTGGACTTAAAGGTAGCCCAAGCTATCGGCTCCACCAACATCTTCTCTTCCGCATCCCACCAGTTCCGAGCATTATCCTTGAGTTGCCTCTTCGCCAAATCAACCCATCCAGCCGGGGTGATCTTGGCCATCTTCAAGTTATCCTTAATGTTCCGAATCCACTCATCGGCAGCCAGAGGACCCTCAGACCCATCAAAATATGCGGGACCCTGCTCCCGAAATTGCTTCGCTCCCGGCTCAGAGCGAGGGACATCCGGAAGAGCCCGGGCAGCTCGAGCAAGTGGAGCATTCTGAACTTGCAGGAGCACGCCCTGCTGCACTTGCATCATCTGGAGCATCATCCGCATCATCTCACCGTTGGTGGGTTCCCGCTCAGGCTCCTCATCATGAGGGAGCGTACCACTACCCCCACCACGAGTGAATCGTCTTCCTGCCATCTAGTGACACAGAAAACGAAGCAGATTAGACTCATAGCTTATGACTCGAACGTCGAACTTAGTTTGTTGGACATTCTAATATTATTATCGCTATTCCGATAATCGCAGTTACAGAAGGACCTGCATGGGCCACCAACAAAACCTGTCACGACCCGCTTCCCTAAAATGGAGGCGAGACATGAAAAGGTCCGCACGAGAGTGGAGCTGTGAAGCCCCAAACCCGATAAGCGTAAATAAAACATAAGCAGGTCCCTGTAACCACAAACGGAGCAACAACAATAATAAAAGGAGAGACAGAAATAAAATTCTCATATCTCATAAATTGTCCAACATGAAAATAAGTCCAACATCCAGAAAAGCCACCAGGCTAAAAGAAAGAGTCTAAAGGCCCAGAACAAGGCCAACAAAAGCAACAACGAAACAAAGTATAGGTGCTACGCACCGACAACAAAACATCAGTCTAAACAAAAGGGAAAACACAACGGAGACACTAGGACTGGTCCCCAGTGTCCACGTACTCCCCGTCAAACACAAGCTCGGGCTCGGCGTCAGCAAACACCTCGTCCTCAACAAGGTACTCAGGCTCAGGATCTAACATGTGTCACCCAAAAGAGTAAAGGGGCATATGTCAGCAAGTCTAAAAGACTTGGGCAAGGAAACGGAAAGTAAGGCAACTAGCAACCTAGCAGTTTTAGTATGCATGACATGGCAGTTATAACATGAGTGCACAGGCAAGACATTGGGAACAATAAGTACAAGAGAACAATTATCGGGACAAGACAAGAGTAGCCAAGCTACTAACAATCTCAATCAATTCACTATTCACGTTTCACTGTTGTTTGTAGATGTTTACGCCCTTCAGCTGAATGGTATAGCATTCACACTGATTGGCCCTAAAAACTACCCCACACCAGAGTTTACATCTTACAACTGCAGTTGCTGATCAGGCAGACCCCCAGTTGAATGACCGCTTAACTCTTACCCCATCCCACACGTAAACAAGCCAGGGTCCCTGTACACGAGCCCAGCAAGTGAGCCAGGGTTGCCCCGCACGGGAGCTTGTTTTCCAAGTTCACAATTCAATATCGAGCGTTGGGGTTAGCAACTCATTATGCTCGCTTCTGGTCACGAGCCAGGAAACACAAGTATTGTAGCGATGCTACGCAATCACTGGAACACTTAAAGAATGCAATGACATGACAATTAATCTGCGTACCGTAAATGGGATTTAAACATGACATGGTAATTGTGCAACATGATAAATGTCGGATCTAGCTTCGTTGTCAAGCTAGTTCCTAAATTTGCGCCTAGGCGAGTATCATTTCGTCGCCTAGCCTCTTTTACGCCTATAACAAGCAAAATGGCCTAAAACATGGCCTAAACCCTAAGTGGCAAGTTTCACTTGCCTAGCACCGGGGATGACGATCACGAGGGTTCGTCTCGCGGATGCTAATCTACGGGGAAATCGCTGTTATGGGGAAATAATCATCAAAACAACATTCATTTCATTAGGGTTTCATAAAAAATACAAATAGGTTATGAAAACATCAAGAGATCGATTTCTTACCGTGAGGAGGCGGAAGAAACACTCCGGAGAACCTATGGATCAGATCTGGAAATGATTGGAGAAGTTTGGAGAACTAGGGTTTTTGGGGGATTTTGGGGATTTGGTGAGATTTTGGGGAAGATGGGAGGTAAAAGGTGTTGATGGAGGGTTTAGATGATGGATCTTGGGCTTGGGATGAAGGAATAAGGGTTGGAGGTGGAAGGGGGCTCAATGGGGGAGAAACTAGGGTTTTGGGTCGAGTGGAGGAAGAAGAAAACGTTTGGGAGGGGTTTAAATAGGATGGGCTGGCGGCTGCCCAGAAATTAGGGTTTTAACACAATTAGTCGGTCAAAGAGCAACCACTGACCGACTAGTTTGGTAACTAGTCGGTCGGTCGACCAACGCAGACCGACTAAGTGTAAACAGTAACTTCTGAACGAAAATAGGATTTGGATTTAGTCGGTCGATGAAAAACTACTGACCGACTAGTTTAACATCTAGTCGGTCGATGAACGTTCTTAGACCGACTAAGAGTGAACAGTACTGATACCAAAAATTAGTTGAAGAGTTAGTCGGTTAAAGAAGCATTGCTGACCGACTAGTTTGCAACCTAGTCGGTCAACCAACGTTCTTAGACCGACTAACGATAAACAGTAACTCCTGAGAAATTTAGAAAGCTAACTAGTCGGTCCAAGAAGGATTGCCGACCGACTGGATCGTCATCTAGTCGGTCGGTGCCCCTTCTTACACCGGCTAATAAGCACCAAAAGGTCCGATACGGAGCGCGGAGCTCCGGGATCGATTCCTAAGACTCCTAGGCTTGATCTAATAGTAAGATACGACCGTTATGAAGCCCGTCACGAATGACTTACTCCGAAATCGACGATCCTAAGGAAGAAATGAGAAACACGACGAAACGATCGAAAAAGAAAGTTACGGAGACGAAGACCACACAAGAGGAGAAAGTCCACCAAAACATATATTATAATATAATAAATCCAGATACATGAAAACCCGTCGTTACACATGGCAAAAAATCCGAAGATTTCTTCAAATAGCAAAAGAAGGAGAACTGCGTGAGCAACAAAATTAGCGAATTTTTTACCCCAAAATTTTCGAATGATAATTACACCGAGTCATTACAGTTGCTAAGCAATTAATTGATATACACAAAATGGTAATTTTTTGTTGGTAAAAATTGATCATTGTTAATTAATGCAGATAAATTAATTTTAAGGATCTAGATTTATATAATATTGAGAGGATTGAAAAAAGATGAACGAAAATGCAAGATACTAAATTTTTGCTCTATGTTTTTCAATAATACCAAATAAATTTACGTAATTCAGAAAGTTTTACGTAAGGTTCAATAATTAATATATTAGTATGTTTAATGTAAAATTCATGGCAGTGTAGAAAGTTCAGATGGCCTTCAAGACTATACAACTGAGTTTATAGCCATGCAAGCATTCAAAAGTAAATAGGGGCTTGTTAATTGGATAAAGGAAATTGGTAGAGCAAACATAATTGTGGTTGTGGCTAGGTCTTCGGATATGAGTACACTGGGCAATATATTCCCAAGACTCTACTTTACATGTGAAAGAAGTGGAAAGTATCGAGAACACATGAGGAAGATGGAGAAAAGGAACAAAAATCTTGTGGGACCCATGAAGTGTCAGTATCATTTTTCATTAAAGGCTAATATGATGGGGAAGAATGCTGCAGAAGAGATATAGGCTACCACTGTTTGTTTTGAGGTTGCGAATGTCATACCACTCGAGGTAACCCCGATCGTGGAATTCCTCCAACAATGGGTCAAAATGATCGTCTCGTTTAGTACTACCACATATATATTTTTTCGTACGTCGGTGTACGTGAATTTTACGACATACATTTTTAAGCGATAATCCTTTAATTGGGTTTTATCTTCAAAAATTTGCTGTGAGAAATATACTTGCCTTTTGGCTATGAAACTGGCTCCAATGCGTCCGTTTCGTCGAACTGGATTTTTTAGCTCTTTCCGTGTATTTTACTGAGACCTATACAATAATATGAATTTAATACGATTAATATCATATAATATAATAATATAAATACTCGTATACGCATAAATACGTATTACCGTATACCACAGTACGTTTTACTGTTCACGTAAAGGGGTTGGGGCTCTTCGACGTTGCCGTCGGCAACTGAGGGCGGCAGCATGGGCATCGGCCGGCGGAGGGGGCAAAGAGCGATGCCGGCGACAGGCACCGGCAGCGACGTGAACGGTGGCAGCTCAAGCTGCGGCTGACTGCGGGCATTCGAGACGTCACTGGCGACGCTAGCGATGATGATAGTGACGGCGGACAGCGGCGACGGGGCGAGGCGGCTGTGGTTGGTCGAACGGCGGTGGGAGTGGCGGCTGTAGGCTGTGAACGGCGGTGGAAAACGGCGAGACACGTTGTGGGGGCTTGCGGGGCTTGGCTGTCGTCGGGGTTCGCTCAGTGGCGGGCGATGCTGGAGGCAGAGATGAGTCAGTGGCGCCGTGGCGAGGTGAACGTGTGGGTGAAGCATCACGGTGGGCAGGCAGCGTTCTCGTCGGTTGAGAAGAGAGTGACTGCCGTTTCTCGACAGCACGGTGCAGTCAGAGGCGGGGAGGAGCTGGGTCGGTGGCGGAGCGCTGCGGATGCAACGGGGCTGTGGTGGTGACGAGGAGGCCACAAAGATGGGGTTGCCGTGAGTGGGAGGATGGCTGCGAGCTAGTAGAGGGATGGCGGGCGCCGGCGTCGACGGGGCGAGCGGCGGTCTTACTCCGGGGAATGGATAAACAGAGAGAGATCTGTGAGTGTAGAATGAGATGGGCTACCTTTAAATATGAATATATGATAGTATGAGATGTAAAACAAAACATAAGTTTGATGAGGGTGTAGTGAAGGTTGTCGGATCTGACCAATCTCAAGCGGTGGAGTTAAAAGATAGTTAAAAGCACCGAAAAATTTGTTAAGGTTAAAAGTAGTCAGTAGTAAATGTTGGATATTGGACTCCCCGGATTTGGTTTTGGATGATGAACAAACATAAATATAATATGAACTAACACTTTGTGAGCGCAGTTATGGAGATCGTCGCCAAATTCACATAAATATCAATAACGACGTCTCAAGACTTCTCAAAGCACGTGATCGTATGCCTAAAGCTTCGTTGAAGCTTATGGACCTATTTAGAAGTCATGAAGATTCGATTGAAGCTATTGAAGACGGTATCGTCAAGTTTATTTAATAGTCTTTAAGCTTCTTTCGTAGAATGTTAAGCCTTGAGTAGGTCTTACGTTTTAATTCTTCATAACGCTCATATCTTAGCTCTAGGATCTTAGTAGAAGTCCATACAATTCTTCCCGAAGCTTCGCGCTTCGGTTCGGGACTTCTTGTGCATGTTAGTTGGTTCAAGAAGAAGAACTGACCGACTAGATGGTGATCTAGTCGGTCAGCCAAGCTTCTTGGACCGACTAGTTTCTGTCAGTTAATTCTTAGCTCTTTACTGTTTACAGTTAGTCGGTCTAAGTTGACTCACCGACCGACTAGTTTGTGAACTAGTCGGTCAGTGATGCTTCTGTGACCGACTAGTTGAGCTTTCCCTGAACATGCACATTTGAGCTTGAGCTACTGTTTATCTTTAGTCGGTCTGTGCTCATTGATCGACCGACTAGTTGATGAACTAGTCGGTCAACCTTCCTTCTTGGACCGACTAGTTTAGTTTACTGTACATGCCAAATATTTCACCATACTTGCTGTTTATTGTTAGTCGGTCTATGTTCATTTGGTGACCGACTAGTTGGTGAATTAGTCGGTCAACATTTGTTCTTAGACCGACTAAGTCTAATTCTTCTCAGACTTCAGTTTTATCTGTTAGTCGCCACGTTGAGTAACCGACCGACTAGTTGTGAAACTAGTCGGTCAGCTACTCTTCTTAGACCGACTAGTTCCTTAGTCTGTACTTTGATCTTTTCTCAGTTTACTCATTAGTCGGTTTACGTTAATTGACCGACCGACTAGTTGATGAACTAGTCGGTCGGTGGTTGTTCTTTGACCGACTAGTTGGGTTCAGAAAAGAGCCGTTGGAGCCTTAATTGAAACGTTTTTCTCTCTCTCTCTCCTCTAACCTATATATACTTGTTGGGCTGCATTCATTGCTGACAAGGCTGATATTAATACAAGTTTAGAGTTCAAGAGAAATCAATTCAAAGCTCATTCAAAGCTCATTCCCTCCATTCAATAATATCTCCTAACTCTTACTTCCAAAGAGAGATTCATTGAGTGTGAAGCCTTCCAAGCCAAGTGCTTGATTCTAGGTCACCAACATCCCCAAAGCTCTCCATCGCTGTTCTACATCTTGGAGCTAGGGTTTGGTGCCACTTCTTCCTCAAAATCATCCTTGCCCTAATTCGTAAGCAATACTCAAGGCATAGGTATTTTGTTCGGTAAGAAGTTTCTTTATTTCATTTCATATTTGATTTGTAAGTTTCACTCTCGGTTGTGAGAGTGTGGTTGTGATCCCGGGTTGTGGGAGTCACAAATTACATTTTGTATGATTTGACTTGTGGAGGTTTTTCACAAGTATTTCATAGTGGAAATCTTGAGTTAGGGTTTCTAACTCAAGTATCCGGAGGGGATCCGGGTGGTTGGGACGTAGGATCACCGGGAACAAGTCGGGGAGACTTGGGTGGATCCGAACCCAGTAACATCTCTTGTTAGCGTTGTTATTTTTGTGTTGTCATTCATTTTAAGCTTCCGCAAATTGAATTGGTAGTTGTTTGCACTTAATTTGGAATTATACTCCTTATTATTTTAAAGTACTATTCACCCCCCCTCTAGTACTTGTGCAGTAGCTTGTAGGGCATTACATTTGGTATCAGAGCCAGATACTTAGCTATGTCTGCCAACGACAACAAGACCGTGCGTCCACCTTCCAACTATGACACCTTCAGGAACCGTGAAGGAGCATCTTCGGTGATGGAGGGACATTCCTCTACGAGGCATCCATTCTTCAACGGTACCAACTACGGGTACTGGAAATGCCGGATGGAAACCTTCCTCCGGAGTGCGTCTCTATGGAGGACCACAATGAAGGAATACATCGAGCCCGAAGAAGAAGACTTCGAGAAATGGACTACCGCGGAGGTCGCCGCGGAGGTAAGCAATGCCAAGGCAATGAACGCCTTGCAATGCGCATTGGAGCCCGAGGACTTCAATAAGATATGCACATGTAAGAGTGCATATCAAATTTGGAACTCCCTCCTCATACTTCATGAAGGGACGAGTCGGGTAAGAGACTCTAAACTCGTAGTTGTAAACAAAGATTACGAAATGTTTCATATGCAACAGGGCGAGAAGATGAAGGAGTATTACGCTCGCTTCGTCGACATCATAAACGAGTTAGAGGCTCTTGGCAAATCCTACACCCAAAAGGAGAAGTGTTCGAAGCTTATCGAAGGACTTCCTTCTTCTTGGGAAAAGCGTACCTTTGCCATCGAGGAAGGTAATGACATGAACAAGTACACCGTAGTTCAACTAATGGGTACTTTAATGTCATACGAGGTACGCAAGGATAGCAAGCTCAAATTGCAGGAAAAGATGAAGTCCTACCTAAAGCAAGACGAGCCAAAGAAGAAGGCCATTGCTTTCAAGGCCGCTCCATCCACATCCACATCAACCGATGATGAAGACTCGGAAAACGAGTTGGACTTGGAGTCCATGGCACTCATGGCCAAGAAGTTCAACCGTTTCTTCTGAAAAGGTAACTTCAAGAACAAAGCTAAATTTGGTTCTACTAACGCCTCTTCCTCTCCTTTATGTTTCAAGTGCAATAAGCCGGGACACATGAAAGCGGAGTGTCCCCTCAATAAGCACAAGGAGAAGTGGAAGGCGCCAAAGTATGACAAGTCCAAGAAGTACACGAAAGGAAACAAGAAGGGACTTGTCGGAGCTACCTTCACCGACTCTGATGATTCTTCAAGCGGAGAGTCGGACGATGAGCACGTGGAGCAAGCGCACATGTGTTTCATGGCAAGAGAGGAGCATGATCAAGGATCCTCCTCTTCCGATGATAGTGATGACGAAGGCAACGATGAGGTAACTATGGATGACCTTAGGAATGCTAACTCTCAATTATGGTCAAAATACACTAAATTAGTAAATAGATATACTAAGGTAAAAGATGACCTAGCTAGCATTCAAACATCGCCTAAGACTATCATCACCAACAACGACACCGTTGTTGAAGAGTTAAGAAATGAGATTGTTAATCTCAAATCTAAACTTGAACATGTTAGCATTGAGGATGCGGAAGAACATAAGATAGCGGATTTAACTTCTCGAAACTCGACTTTGAGTATTGAGAACGAGAATCTTAAATCTCGTGTTTATGTGCTCACATCGCAAATATCCACTTTGGATATTTCTTTGCGTTCTCTCAAAGAGAAATATGAGGACACATTGGGCCGAATCAACAAATTCAACAAGGGTAAGGGCCACTTGGATAATATCCTAAAAGACTTACTTCCGGCCAAACACCACATTGGCTTGGGGTATATGATGGGAAATTCATCCAAGTCGGTCACTACTTTTGTAAGGCCAACTTCCGAAGCCTCAACGAGTGGGAGCAAACACTCTATTGGTAGTTCATCTACCAATGGTGCTTCCACCTCGTCCACACCCTCTTTTGGAAAGAAACCCACTTTTGGGTGGACCTCCAAAGAAGGGGCATGCCTACATGTACACCAATACCATGCCACGTAGGAACACACGTCCTACTCCACCGGCTCACACATATGATGATTTCTATGCAACACATTCTCGGGCACGTGCACACAATGTGAGACACCCTCATGCACGTGTTCCCTCACATGCATATGTTCACCCACAACATCATATGAATAATTCTCATCGTGCACCATTCCATCATGTTCCTTATGCCTATCCACAACATGCATCACGTAGAAATCAACGTCGAATGCATGCACCCAATAGGATGAGGGCTCCCAAGATTTTCACAATTTGGAGCCCAAAGGACACAAGCATGGACGAAAAACAAATGTATATGAATGCTTATTTTTCGGATGTTGTGCATAGTAGAAATTATGTGGGGAAGTCTAAGTCCAATTGGACTTGGCTTCCAAAGGTCTAATCTTTTGGACCCAATGACCTTGGGTACCATGATATGAAATTCTCTATCTTTAGGTACTCAAGGAAAAGAAAAAGAAAAGGAGCAACAAATTTAAATTTAGCTCCAAGGGAAATTGGATACTCGATAGCGGGTGTTCAAAACACATGACGGGTGACGCTAGTTTGCTCTCCGGAGTGGTTCCCATAGCAAATGGAAACCGCGTCGTATTTGGAGGCAACGAGAGCGGAACCATCATAGGTGTTGGTAAAGTGGGTAACCCTTCTAAACCCCTAATTAGTGATGTCTATCTTGTTAGTGGTTTAAATCATAATCTTATTTCAATAAGCCAACTTTGTGACAAAGGTTACAAAGTTAGCTTTGCGAAAGGATTGTGTCACATTTTAAGAAAAGATAATGATAAATTATTGTTTTCCGGAACTCGTCATAAAGACATTTATATTTTGGATCTTCCTAAGTCATATGAACAATGCCTCGTTGCCAACACAAGTGAACAACACTTATGGCATCGACGCTTTGGACATGTGAACTTTGGAACACTATATAAGCTTTCAAAATTAAATTCCATTAAAGGTTTTTCGAAGCTTGTTTTTGAAAAGAAAAGTTTTTGTGATTGTTGTCAACGTGGCAAGCTTCCTAAATCTTCATTTAAACCTAAGAAAAGCATTTCTACTAAACGGCCACTAGAGCTATTACATCTAGACTTATTTGGGCCAACTAGAGTTGCTTCCTTAGGAAATGCAAGGTATGGACTTGTCATTGTAGATGACTATTCAAGATTTACATGGGTATTCTCATTGTGTAATAAAAATGAAGCTTTTGAAAACTTCACAATTTTTGTTAAGAAAGTACAAAATCTCTTAGGAACCACCATTGTCACTATTCGTAGTGATCATGGAGGTGAATTTGAGAATGAGTCTTTTGAGACATTTTGTGATGAAGTTGGTATTACACACACCTTCTCTTTCCCTCGTGCACCTCCTCAAAATGGTGTAGTTGAGAGAAAGAATAGGACGCTAGTGGAGTGTGCTCGCACTATGCTTGATGATAGCCAACTTGGCCATCAATTTTGGGCGGAAGCGGTACACACCGCTTGCTATGTGTTTAATAGAATACTTTTGAGGCCCGGAACTAAACAAACTTGTTATGAATTGTTGTTTGGTAGGTTGCCTCAAGTTAAACATTTTCGTGTCTTTGGTTCGAAATGTTTTATTAAGAACACGTATGGTAGTTTGGACAAATTCGATCCAAGATCCGATGAGGGGATTTTTGTTGGATATTCTTCGCGTAGCAAAGCCTACCGGATATTCAACAAACGAACCTCAACGATCGAGGAGTCGCTTCATGTCTCTTTTAATGAAGGATTTGTTCCAACTAGAATTTCAAATGATAATGATTCTATGGATGTTTTATGTGATTCATTTGATAATTCTAAGTCTAATGATTCTATTGATTCTATTGAGACTAACCCAACTAACGAAATTGTTGAGAATGTTCCTAGTGATCAAGGTATTCCCAAACGGCTTCATACCGTTCGTGACCATCCTCATGAGCAAGTCATTGACAATATCTATGATAGTGTCAAGACGAGATCGCAAGTGAACTACTTCGCTCATTGTGCCTTTGCCTCCTCGATAGAGCCAAAGAATATTAATGAAGCATGCGAAGATAGCGCTTGGATCTTAGCCATGGAGGAGGAGCTCATTCAATTCGAGAGAAATGAAGTTTGGGAGCTTGTTCCATTGCCATCGAAGAACCACACCGTCATAGGGACAAAGTGGATCTTCAAGAACAAAACCGACGAAAACCAAGTCGTCGTCCGGAACAAAGCTCGGTTAGTTGCTCAAGGCTATCGACAAGAGGAAGGTATTGATTTCGAAGAATCCTTCGCTCCGGTAGCTAGATTAGAATCAATTAGATTATTATTGTCTTTTGCATGCCATAAGGATTTTAAATTATTTCAAATGGATGTTAAAAGTGCATTTTTAAACGGAGATGTTGTTGAGGAAGTTTACGTTTCTCAACCTCCGGGCTTCATAAATGAAAAATTTCCAAATCATGTTTTTAAACTAAAGAAAGCGCTTTACGGCTTAAGACAAGCTCCTCGAGCTTGGTATGATCGCCTAAAGAATTTTCTTTTGGATTTGAATTTTAAAATGGGAGAAGCCGATTCTACACTTTTTGTTAAGCATGCGAATAATGATATAATTTTAGTTCAAATATATGTTGATGATATCATTTTCGGTGCTACTAACTTTGCTCTTTGCGAAGAGTTCTCTAATGTTATGAAGGAACAATTTGAGATGAGCCACATGGGTGAGCTCAAGTATTTCTTAGGTCTCCAAATTCGCCAAATGGACGATGCAATCTTCATCCACCAAACAAAGTATACGGTGGAGTTGCTAAAGCGATTTGGAATGGAAAGTGCTTTCGGGAAAAAGACTCCAATGAGCACGACTACGCATCTTGACAAGGATACGGGCGGTAAGGATGTAGACATTTGTCTATATCGAGGTATGATAGGTAGTTTGCTTTATCTTACCGCAAGTAGACCCGATATTATGTTCGCCGTATGCGTATGTGCTCGTTATCAATCTCAACCTAAGGAATCTCACTTAGTAGCGGTAAAGCGTATTTTTCGCTATCTAAGTTACACTTTAGATTTTGGATTACTTTATCCGAAATCTAGCACATATGAGTTAATCTCATATAGTGATGCCGATTATGCGGGATGCAAATCCGACAGGAAAAGTACTAGTGGCACTTGCCGTTTTATAGGAAATTCTCTTGTCTCTTGGTTTTCCAAGAAGCAAAATTCCGTATCACTTTCAACCACCGAGGCGGAATATATTGCCGCCGGTGCCGCGTGTGCTCAAGTTCTTTGGATGAGACACACACTTAAAGACTTTGGTATAAATTGTGATACTTGCCCTATCATGGTTGACAACCAAAGTGCAATATGTCTTTCCAAGAACCCGGTACATCATTCCCGTTCGAAACACATAGATGTCCGACACCACTTTTTAGATGATCATGTTGCTAAAAAGGACATCATTTTAGTGTACGTTGAAACCCAAAAGCAAATCGCCGATATTTTCACGAAACCCCTAAAGGAGGACTCCTTTGTGCGGTTGCGTCGAGAATTGGGGATTATGGGTGAATCCGAGATATAGGATTCATGTTTCATTCAATAATTTTGCATGCTATTATATTTGGCAATATCTCATTCATGCTAGAATTATTGGATTTTTCGGGAATTTATGTGATATCTTGATTTTTCGTTCGATTTGTGCGTAATCGTCAAATTTCTGTTTTTCGATGTTTAATGGGGTAGTTTAGATGATTATTGAGAGTTTTGAGATATATCGTCCAAGTGTATTATGGAGAGAACTTGATTTTCAAGTTTTTGACTCTTTAGTCGGTTCGTGTTCAGTGACCGACCGACTAGATTGAGATCTAGTCGGTCAGTACATGAACGCAGACCGACTAAATCTTGTCAGTATATCTTGGATTCAGCCACTGTTTACAACTAGTCGGTTCAAGCTCATTGACCGACCGACTAGATCGTGATCTAGTCGGTCAGTGCTTGAACTGTGACCGACTAGTTGTGCCAGGGACTGTTTGGTAATTTGCGATCTCGACCGACTTAAAATGATTTTAGTCGGTCTATTCTCATTCTAATCGGTCAAGTTCTCTTTCTCCTCCAGCTCAAAACCCCGACCCTTCCACTTCCGATCGACTTCCGGCCTTGTTCCGATCATCTCCGCCGTCGCCGGCCGTCGTTCTTCCTCCTAGGGTAACCCTCTCTCCTCCCTCTCCTATCTAGGGTTCATTTTCAGTTTAGGGTTAGGTTTTTCAGCCTAGGTTTCTAGATCACTTCCTCTAGGGTTTCGGATTTCCTAGGGTTGTGCTAGGATTCGTTGATTTGATCTCGTGTCTCGTGTAGTGCCGCGATTATGGCCCGAACACGAATCCCGATCACTCCCTCTAGCCCCTCTCCGATGACCGTTGATCCAATCTCTTCGGATCCCGAGCATCCAACCCCTCCGAAGCGTAGAGCCAAGACCACCCTTCCTTCGTCGTCTTCGCCTCCTCTCAAGAAGAAGAGGACGACGACCGCTAAACCTAGAGGTCAACCGAAACCCAAACCCAAGCCTAAGCCAAAGGCCAAAATTCTTGCTTCTGCTTCTTCGTTCCATACTCCTACCGATTCCGATACGGAGTATAACCCCGAGACCGAGACTCATATGGAACCTACTCCTCCTATTCATCCCGAGTCTAGCACCCACCCTCGTACGTCTACCCGTAAGCCTAAGGGAAAGGGTCCGATGCCGGTGGGCGGTGTCGATATTTCCTTATGTCGCGATGACCCTTTGTGTCTCGCGGCGTATAACCGTATCGAACATTGCCCGCTGCTTCTGGAGCATTTCGTCCAGTTTAGCGACTTTATAGGGTTAGCTGATCTTCTGTCGTCGTCGGGTCTTCTCGATTACCTTCGATATGACCCGAAGGCGAATCCTCACCCCTACCCTAGATTAGTTAAGCTTTTCTATGCGAATAGGATCCGGGGTCAGTACGATCAGACCCACTCTGTTGAGACGACCGTTTTGGGGACTCCTATAGTCCTCACTGCGGAAATCTTAGGAGAGATTTTGGGTATCTCTTCGTCTGGCCTTCTTCCTTCTGATATCTCGGTTGATGATATTTCTTCTCTTGATCAGACCATCCTTTCAGAGATTTTCCATCAGATCCCTCCTGCCATGATTGGCGTGCCATCTAAATCATTCAAGCCAAATGCGTGGGTCCTAAATCTGATTCTGAAGTCGTGCTTGCTTCCCAAGTACGGCTCCTCATCTCTCCCGTCCCAGCCATTTTTGAAGCTTATCTATGCGATCTTCATGGGGAGCTCGATTAATTGGGCTCGAATTATACTCGATAAGATTGACTCTTTCGAGTGTATTCGAAAGTCCAATAAATCGGCTCATATCCCATTTCCATGCATGTTGACCCTCGTGTTTCGTCATTTTCGTGTCACGTTGCCTCGTGACGATGAGCGTCCCCTTGGTCCTCCCTTGAATGCGACGGCCGTCAAGAAATCTCTTGCGGCGCTTCGTCACGTTCAGAGGACGACACCTTCAACGTCTGTCCCTGCCTCTGCCAGTGCCTCTGCTGCTCCCTCTGCCACCCTGGATGAAGTCCTACGGATACTTCGTCGTCACGAGTCCCGCTTGGCTCGTACCGAGGAGGTAGTCTGCCGTATGGCTCGTCAGATGGGTGTTGAGCTTCCTCCTTCCGTGTCTGAGGATGAGGAGTTTGATGAGATGGCTGAGGAGGACATTGAGGAGCTCTGTCGTGCTTCGACTCGTGCCCCCGAGGGCACTTCTGCTGGTACTGCTGCTGCTGGTGATACCTCTTCCGGTGCTGCTGTTGCTGCTACGTCTGCTGGTGCCCCCGAGAGCACACCTGTTGCCACCACTCATGTGGTGGATACTCCGACTGGTGCTCCCGAGGCCACTACGGTCGCTGCTTCAGTGGTTGCCACTTCTGTCGTCGCTCCTGCTGATGCTTCGGACGTTCTTGCTGATCCAGTCACCTCCTCTGCTCCTGCTGAGCCTGCAGTTGCTTATGGTCCTCCCGCTGCCTCTTGAGTTGCTTCGAGGCCTCTCCTGATACTCTTTGGATGATATATCTAGTTGTGAGAGATGTTGGGCAGGATAGTGTGTGTGGCTATGTATTTTGGATCATTGTGATGTTTTGTTTTGATATCTGTGCTGATGTATTTTGCATTCAGAGATGATGTATTTCTTTTTGTGATGATGTATGATGTATTTTTGTGCCCCGATCTGTCGATCGTCGGTATGTATATCGGTGATGTTCTCTGCTTCAAGCATTATATATATATATATCTCAGTTGACATTTCATTATTTTGTGCAATGTATAATTTTTATGTCTCTGATGTTTGATTTCGTCGCTCGACGATATTCACTTGGTTTAATAGAAATTTCTTCTATGAAAACATAGAATTGTTTTCCATGCACTAAATTAACCAAGAAATGTTGATATTGGATAGTATATTCCATAACTCAATCCGTTAAATTGATTTGAGTTTTGATGATTTCGTTTTACGATTTTTCGACGTTGGTATCTTTGACACGCCTTGATTCTATTCGTATTTTTCTCTTTGGTGTCACTTGAACCTTCGTCGTATTCTACGACTCCCGTGCTTTTTAATTTGAGGCCATTGTTGTTGTCGTTGTTATCCTCCCGCTCTTTTTGCTTATGCCAAAGGGAGAGAGATATAATAATAACGATGTGCCAAATGAAAATTTAAAGCATTTCTCCAAGAATCTAACTTGATGTGTTAGATTCAGGGGGAGTTAAGATATATAAATGGATTTTCAAATCCGATATTTCAATAACCTTCATTTGGTATTTCAATAATTCAACAATCGATTCTCATTTAATATACTTCACTCGTCTGCTTGATGCGTATCATTTTTGTTTAAATTGGAATTAACGTGTCATCAATGCAGGGGGAGTAAGTAAATTTCATTTGAATTATTATTTTTGATTATTATTTATGTTAGTTTGTCATCACCAAAAAGGGGGAGAATGTTGGATATTGGACTCCCCGGATTTGGTTTTGGATGATGAACAAACATAAATATAATATGAACTAACACTTTGTGAGCGCAGTTATGGAGATCGTCGCCAAATTCACATGAATATCAATAACGACGTCTCAAGACTTCTCAAAGCACGTGATCGTATGCCTAAAGCTTCGTTGAAGCTTATGGACCTATTTAGAAGTCATGAAGATTCGATTGAAGCTATTGAAGACGGTATCGTCAAGTTTATTTAATAGTCTTTAAGCTTCTTTCGTAGAATGTTAAGCCTTGAGTAGGTCTTACGTTTTAATTCTTCATAACGCTCATATCTTAGCTCTAGGATCTTAGTAGAAGTCCATACAATTCTTCCCGAAGCTTCGCGCTTCGGTTCGGGACTTCTTGTGCATGTTAGTTGGTTCAAGAAGAAGAACTGACCGACTAGATGGTGATCTAGTCGGTCAGCCAAGCTTCTTGGACCGACTAGTTTCTGTCAGTTAATTCTTAGCTCTTTACTGTTTACAGTTAGTCGGTCTAAGTTGACTCACCGACCGACTAGTTTGTGAACTAGTCGGTCAGTGATGCTTCTGTGACCGACTAGTTGAGCTTTCCCTGAACATGCACATTTGAGCTTGAGCTACTGTTTATCTTTAGTCGGTCTGTGCTCATTGATCGACTGACTAGTTGATGAACTAGTCGGTCAACCTTCCTTCTTGGACCGACTAGTTTAGTTTACTGTACATGCCAAATATTTCACCATACTTGCTGTTTATTGTTAGTCGGTCTATGTTCATTTGGTGACCGACTAGTTGGTGAATTAGTCGGTCAACATTTGTTCTTGGACCGACTAAGTCTAATTCTTCTCAGACTTCAGTTTTATCTGTTAGTCGGTCCACGTTGAGTAACCGACCGACTAGTTGTGAAACTAGTCGATCAGATACTCTTCTTAGACCGACTAGTTCCTTAGTCTGTACTTTGATCTTTTCTCAGTTTACTCATTAGTCGGTTTACGTTAATTGACCGACCGACTAGTTGATGAACTAGTCGGTCGGTGGTTGTTCTTTGACCGACTAGTTGGGTTCAGAAAAGAGCCGTTGGAGCCTTAATTGAAACGTTTTTTTTTCTCTCTCTCCTCTAACCTATATATACTTGTTGGGCTGCATTCATTGCTGCCAAGGCTGATATTAATACAAGTTTAGAGTTCAAGAGAAATCAATTCAAAGCTCATTCAAAGCTCATTCCCTCCATTCAATAATCTCTCCTAACTCTTACTTCCAAAGAGAGATTCATTGAGTGTGAAGCCTTCCAAGCCAAGTGCTTGATTCTAGGTCACCAACATCCCCAAAGCTCTCCATCGCTGTTCTACATCTTGGAGCTAGGGTTTGGTGCCACTTCTTCCTCAAAATCATCCTTGCCCTAATTCGTAAGCAATACTCAAGGCATAGGTATTTTGTTCGGTAAGAAGTTTCTTTATTTCATTTCATATTTGATTTGTAAGTTTCACGCTCGGTTGTGAGAGTGTGGTTGTGATCCCGGGTTGTGGGAGTCACAAATTACATTTTGTATGATTTGACTTGTGGAGGTTTTTCACAAGTATTTCATAGTGGAAATCTTGAGTTAGGGTTTCTAACTCAAGTATCAGGAGGGGATCCGGGTGGTTGGGACGTAGGATCACCGGGAACAAGTCGGGGAGACTTGGGTGGATCCGAACCCAGTAACATCTCTTGTTAGCGTTGTTATTTTTGTGTTGTCATTCATTTTAAGCTTCCGCAAATTGAATTGGTAGTTGTTTGCACTTAATTTGGAATTATACTCCTTATTATTTTAAAGTACTATTCACCCCCCCTCTAGTACTTGTGCAGTAGATTGTAGGGCATTACAGTAAAATGGTTAAAAATGTTAATATCATATTATAATAATATTAAATATCGTTTTACGCATGCGATTCCGGAAAATTCCCAAACAATTACCACGGGTTCGTATCGTCGCGGGATCACGAATACGAAGTCCATTTCAGAGTTGGAGCTACGAAGATACGAGTTTTGGGCCAAAATGTTTGTCGTGTGGGTTTGCGTGTTCTAGGTCGATTTGAATCCAGACAAATATGAAAATAATAACGGAAGTACTAAATGACTATTTAATCATGTTGTAAAAGTTTGAAATCGTTTTGATAACGTTTATATAAAAAATTAATTAACAAGGCTATTCTAGTAAGTTGTAATAATATAAAAACTATTAATAGATTTTTGATGTGTCTAAAATCATGAAAATTAGTTATAACTATTTCAATAATTCAAAATATATTTTTTATAAGTAATTTAAAATTGTTTTAGATGTCATACGCCTGAGTAAACAATTTAAAATACTTTTAAAAATGTAAAAATACGTAAAATATGTAAATACTCGTACTGATGGATACATGCCATCACAGCAAACATGCCCTCTTTTTTTGTTAATAGTTTGGGCGGAAGGCGCAAACATGAATAGCAGGGGGGCGGCGGCTAGGGTTTGCTGCCACTGGCCCATATGATTTCATTTTAGGGGTGTGGGGGTTTCATCCGCCGTGAGGCAAGTTAGTAGGCCGGGGCTGCCGCTGTGGGCGGGCGATTTGTCAGGGCCGCTCGTCGTGAGGCGGGGTTGAAGGGGGGCTGCCCGCCGTGAGGCGGTGTGTGGGGTGGGTTGGCAGCAGCCGCCTTCGGGGCGAGGAGCGGAATTATTTGCCGCAGCCTTCGGGGCGGGGAATGTGGTATTCTTTCGTTTTTTTAATTTCATATGAATGAAAGAACCCTAAATATGGTTTTTATGATACAAAAGCAAGTATTGACGATTAAAAATCGTCGTTTTAAATCTATTAACACGATTTCCAATCTGATCTTGCAAGATTGATGGAAAATAAAATCATGATTATGATAAAAATAAAATTTTTAAAGATAGCACCTCTAAATCCGTCCTCCAGATCTAGCGACGGTTAACGAAGCCTACACGTGGAAGCCGACACCTGCGCATGGAAGACGAAGCCGTGCGCGTGGATCTACCGCCTTCTCCTCACTTTCTCACCAAATGGGTTTGGTGGACTACAGTCCTTTATTTATAATAGAGGGAGATGTAATCCCTAATACAAACTCCCATCATTATCCAATTACACCAATTTTATTGTTTTTTTTCAAAAAAAGGTATACTTGGCAGTTTATTAAGTGGAGTGTTGTTATTCGCACCACAGAAATTTATGAATACACCACACTACTTGATTCAACACAACTATATTTTTCACATCAGATGTTCGGATTTGGAGATCCAAACGGCTCTAATACTTTTATTCTTCCGTTCGGAATTGCAAATCCGAACAATATAATAAAATATGTATTGTATTCGGATTTACACATGTATTGAAAATCCGAAAATCTAATATTAAAAATATAAGTATGGTGAATATTGTGTTGTAATCATAAATTTATACGGTGCAAATAACAACATTCTAATAAACAACACAATGTGACCTGAGCAAAATGGTCCGTTCGCGTAGCAATTCTCAAAAAAAAAAAAAGGGATGTGCACCGAGTAATAAGTTAAGTGGCACGTGGACTGTGAAATTTGGTACGTTCGCATGGCAATTCCTCCGAACTAGGGTTTGAGAGAGGGAGGAGAGAACAGTCGATCAAAGTGAAACCACAAAAGGAGGAAGAGGAGGAGGAGGAAGAAGAAGTCATGCCGCTTTATGATTGCTTGCTGCTGATGAAGTCGAGTGTGAGGAAGGAGATGATGATGGATCTGGTCGCTCGAGTTGGGAGGCGAGTGTACCAGAGGAAAGGGGTGATCACCGACATCAAGTCCATGGGCTCCGTCACACTTGGCTACGGCATCAAGAAGCTCGACGGCAGGCACTACAAGGTCCTCAAATTTCTATTTGACCCATTTTTCTTGCATTTTGTCCGATTTGTTTCGGTTCATTATATGCCCACCAAATTTTTGTTTAAATGCCTGGCCCATTAAAACTAATGCTGATAAATAGGCCACAACTTGCGTTGTTTTGTAGTTTGCTCACCATGTGTTTGAATTAATTTTGTGTCGGAAGGTTATCATTCAATCGGTTGAATGTCTTGGCCAAAGCTTTGCGGTTTATATAACTGATGGTGGGTTGTTAAGTAAATTTTTTTGGCTGATTCACTCCTAAATGAATTATATGAGGGGAGTGCAGAGGAAAATCAATGACTGTTGGAGCTTATCTAAGCTGAATGTAATCACTCAAGTGGGTATTATAATAGTTATTTCATGCCAAAATTGACGGCAACGAGGGCTGCTTGGTATTGTTGGATTTAGATCAGAGAGAAAAACATACATGTATGGCTGAAGTGAACTGATTTCATTTCTCAAGATTGATATAATATCAAAAACAGGAGCAGTTTTCTGTTCTTACCCAATAAAGAGCTGGGAATACAGAAAAACACAGTGAAGCAAATTGTGATGATTGATGGGAAATAAAGAGAAGAGAGGCTGCTCCGAATTGAAGCAAGTTCACAGAGAAAAAACAATGATGGGCTGCCTTTAATTTTTAGCCCAAAATTTCGGAATCTTTGGGGGGACAAGGATCCCCTGAACTTTTGGTTTGTATCATTGGTCTCTCTATATCTTATGGAAGGAGGATTTTATGAATTGACTCCCCCCTCTCCTAGGCACTGCGGTACAAGGAAGGTAGAATAAAAAAAGGCGGGGACAATGTTATCTAACTCGTATACCCCTTTTTAGGATCAAGTCGTGGGGGAATTAACTTGGATTTATTATGATAGATGTTGCTATTCTCATACATTTGCAATCTTATCCGTCTCCATTCAGATTGTGTCTTTTTTGTTTTGCTTGTGGACTCAAATTAATGACTATCCTCTCCTTTTTCGTAAAAAGTAGGGAACAGTTATCTTTTCATCTTGACCATTTATTTGTTTATGATCAAAAGTCACAACAACAAATTAATGGAGTGAATAAGAGGATGGAAATTTTTGTTGGTTCTTATCTTAGTGGTTTATGTCTAGGTTGATTCACCCTGTTTGCTTCAGAGAAGTTTGTTTATGATCATAATTCACATGAACTAACATTGTCGGGTGCAGATGAGTCATACATCATCTTAACGATCGTTGGTGTTTAATATAGGTTGGTTCTTGGGCGATGTGATATATGTTAGTCAATTTACACGTGTTTTAGAATCTTTAAATTTTCCACATATGTAATTAATTATGTGAAACCCAAATTCCTTGCATATTCTTTGACAAGAACAATAATTCAAAGGTTTGTTTGTAACTGTTTTAAAAAAGGAAGAAAAAACTTGACGCGTTTGTACATGTTTTAAAAAGGAAGGAAAAAAATGCACAAATACGACTAGAACCTAATACCTCAAATAACATCTACTAAAACGTACCATTTGAACTAAATTATAAAAATAATATTTTTATTAGCAAAATATTCAAATACTAAATGGGTAACATAAAACTATTAAGTTACTATATAAACATTTTGCTTTTTTTAAAATTTGAGTGCGGGCACCCTCTCATCATGTGCAATATATGGGGTCCGACCCTATGAACACATATGCGAGCAAATTACAAGGATGCATATCTTTATTGTTTATGTGTATGGCCAGTTCACTAGTTTGTATATGTTTCATATAAAAAGATATGAACTTCAATGTATTAGTACATGTCAGTATGTCATGTATCAGTTACTTTAATGTATCATGTATCAGAATAGTATAATTTTTACTAGTACAACAATAAAAAATACAGTAAAGAACAAAGAGGATATACAACCAAAACAAAATCACATCATTGGAGACATATCCAAAGCTTTCTTGTGTCTTGCCTGACTAGATGTTGTTGATACATTGTTCATCCTATAATTACCACTGGAATCTTTTCTTTTGATAATTTCATTGGCACTGGAGAAACTTGTTTCCTTTTGGATTTTTCTGAAATTCCTTTCTCGTTTTCCCAGCCTTATCTTTTACTTTGAAATTTACTGAAGCAACGCTCTCACATATTCTTTTTCACACACATTTCCATCTTATCAACCCAATCAAAAAATTATATCCATTCTTTTGTTGCAATTGATACATCCATAATATCTTCTCCTAATAGTTTCCCTTGCCATTGCGGTCCTCATACGAGCTTTCATGCCATAGAAACAATTGGGAATTGTCCTCCAATTTGCATTACTATTTTCCTCTGCCATGATATGTAAAAACAATATGTATATGTGGCAAAAATAGTATGTATGTCAATGTATCATATATGTCAAGTTGTCATGTATTTAATATGTCAAAGTATCAGATATGTCAATGTATGTCAATGTAGCAGTATGTCAATATATCATATATGTCAATGTATGTTAATGTAGCAGTATGTCAATGTATCAGATATGTCAATGAGTATGTCAATGTATCATATATGTCAATTTATCAGTATGTCAATTTATCTGATATACAACAAATAGGGTCAATTTATCAGATATACAACACATATTATATACAACAAAAACATTGTATGGCTTGACTTTCATGATGTCCAAAATTCATCTGCCAGAATATTTTTGCCATATTCTCAGTTGGGTGTCATAACCGAAGCTGAACACATTTGCAATTCAATACAAATGAAGAAGATTCACTAACGAACCCTAGCGAAGAACGTGTTAGCAGATTTATAATATATCCGATGAAGAATGTGGCATAAAATTATGTCAGTTGAAAAAGATGAGTAAATTGATAGATCCGAAAGTAAATCTGAACGTTATTGAAGAAATTAGAGATAAAAAAGATAACTTTGGTTACAATTGTAAGGGGCAACCACCTGATAGATACGAGAAGATGAATCTATTAAATTGATAAATCAAAGTAGCGACAAGTAGAAAAGCTTGATAATTGAATACAAAAAAGGTGTTTTCTCCTCCCAAGACGTCAATAGAGGGCGTCCGCACTCGTCTAATCTATGAAGTCTCTCAATATCAAAATAATAGCATAAACAGAAAGTGACGGCTAGCCCTCCATATATATAATAGAATTTAGGGTTTCTACGCCAAAGGGGCGCGCGCGACTAAAGGGGCTGGCGGGTCTGGGCTTGGGCGCGGGTCTTCCGACGGGAGTAGACCAATGTCCCATCAATACTCCCCAAAGAGCCACCTTGTTCTCAAGGTGAAAGTCTGGAAATCGCGTCGCCATCTCGTCCATAGCCTCCCACGTGCTCTCATGCTCTGGCAAGTCCTTCCACTGCAGCAACACCTAGCGTTCTCCTGTGTCTCTATGCCGCACTCCTTTTAATGCCTCGGGCTCCATCGCACCTCCATATCAGCAGTAAGGGTCTCCGGTAAGGAAGGGGAAGGTGTGTGGTCGCCAATAGCCTGGCGCAACTGTGAAACATGGAACGTTGGGTGAATAACCGATCTTGGGGGCAATCTCAGTCTGTAGGCCACCTGTCTAACCCTTGCCTCAACCTCGAAGGGCCTATAGTATCGTGGTGCCAGCTTCTCGTTACTCCTGTGAGCTAATGATCTCTGGCTGTAAGGTCGCAGTTTTAAGTATACCATGTCCCCCATCGCGAACTGTACGTCACGACGGTGGAAGTCTGCTCTCGCCTTCATAACTTGCTATGCCCTCGCCAAATGGAGCTTCAGCTCCTCCAAAATCCGATCTCTCTCCGCCAAGTACTGCTCCACATCCGAAACTGGCGTCGTCTCGTGCCCATAATGTAGTAAGTGAGGGTGGTCCCTTTCATAAAGAATTCTGAAGGGTATCGTCTGTGCTACCGTGTGATATGATGTGTTATACCAGACGCCAGCCAACGAGCCCACTCCTTGAGATTATCCGAAATGAAGCACAACAGGTAGGTCTCCACACTCCTGTTTATCACATCCGTCTGTCCATCGGTCTGAGGATGATAAGCCGTGCTTCGTTTCAACACTGTTCCTTGCAGCCTGAAAAGCTCCTGACAGAATCTGCTCAGGAATACCTTGTCTCGGTCCGAGACTATGGACTTTGGAGGTCCATGCAGACGAATGATCTCCCTCAAAAATACCTCTGACTTTGGAGGTCCATGCAGACGAATGATCTCCCTCAAAAATACCTCTGACATCGATACTATGCTGTTAGGATGTCGAAGCGGAACAAAGTGCATATACTTGTTGAGGCGGTCGACCACAACAAATATGACGGTATATCCATCCGACTTTGGCAACCCATCTATGAAGTCCATGGAGAGGTCCTTCCATACTCGATCTGGCAAGGACAACGGTTGTAGTAGTCCTCCTGGGGACATCGCCTGGTACTTGTGACGCTGGCACACGTCACACTCTGCTACCATCCTTACCACCTTCTTCTTCATCCCCTTCCAATAGACCTCCCTCTCCAGTCTCTGGTAGATCTTGAGGACCCCAGAATGTCCTCCGACGGCACTGTTGTGAAACTCCTGGAGTATGGCCGGTAGATATGCGGATGTCCTCGGTAGCACCAGTCTACCCCAATATAGTAACCCTCCATCATGAAGAGAATATCCCGGAAACTCAGTCGACCCTTGCAGAAGAGTCTTTCGTATGCCTGCTAACTCAGGGTCCTGCTCCACCTCCTGCTGTAGCGGCTCCAGTCCTGAAGTACGGACACTGCTAGTGCGGCCAGCTCCGCCGCCTCCTCTCGCCGTGATAAGGCATCATTGGCCTTGTTCTCTTGCCCCGGTCGATACTCGATCTCAAATCTGTACCCCATCAGCTTCCGCAGCCACTTCTGATGCTCCTCTGCTACCATCCGTTGCTCTAATAAGTACTTCAGGCTCCGCTGATCGGTGCGTACAAGGAAACTCCGCCCCAATAAGTACGGCTTCCACTTCTGAATTGCCAAGACTATGGCCATCAGCTCTATCTCATAAACCGACCTCAGTCGGGCTCTAGCTGTCAACACCTGACAGAAGTATGCAATGGACCGTTGCTCCTGCATCAACACCGACCCTAGCTCGTGCCCTGACGCATCCGCCTCCACCACAAAGGGCCTGGAAAAGTCTGGTAGTGTCAAGACCGGCACTGTAGTCATGGCTTTCTTCAGAGCCTCAAAAGCTGTCGTCGCCTCCTCTCACCAGTGGAACTGGTCGTTCTTCAGTAGCTCGGTCAACGGCCATGCAATCGTCCCATACCACTCCACAAACTTGCGGTAGTATCCTGTCAAACCTAGAAACCCCCGTAGCCCCCTGAGAGTGGTGGGGCGCAGTCAGTCCAACATCGTCGCGATTTTCCCCTTGTCTGCTGCAACCCCATCTGCTGACACCATATGTCCTAGGTACTCCACCTGTGGCTGTCCAAATAGGCACTTCTTTCTGTTCGCCACCAGCTGATGGTACTGCAACTCCGTAAAGACCACCTGCAGATGGTCCAGGTGCTCCTCCAAGGTGCGACTGTACACTAGTATATCGTCAAAGAAAACAAGTACAAATCGCCTCAGGTACGGGCGGAATACATTGTTCATGAGTGCCTGGAAGGTCGCCTGTGCGTTCGTCAAGACAAAGGGTATGACGAGGAACTCGTAGTGGTCCTCATGCGTCCTAAATGCCGTCTTGGCCACATCCTCCCACCGCATCCTGATATGGTGGTAGCCTGATTTGAGATCTATCTTGCTGAACCAGGCTGTCCCATGTAACTCGTCCAGGAGCTCGTCTATCACTGGTATGTGGAACTTATCTGGCACTGTCTCTTTATTCAATGCACAGTAGTCCACACAGAAACGTCAGCTCCCATCCTTCTTCTTCACCAGGAGCACAGGACTGGAGAACGGGCTCACTCTAGGCTGAATCAGTCCCGCCTCCACCATCTCGGCCACCATCCTCTCAATCTCGACCTTCTGATGCTGAGGGTACCGGTAGGGTCTGACACTGATGGGGGAAGCACCCTCCCGCAGTACTATGACGTGCTCATGGTCCCTCGCGGTGGCAGACCCCGAGGCTCCTGAAAGATCTCCTCAAACTGCGCCAACATCTGCTGCACCTCACCATGTACGGTATTTTCACCACTGGTCTCTGCGCCTCCTTCCTCTGTCAAGGTGTACAACTCAACCAAGTACCCTCCTCCCTCGGTCTGTAAGGTTCGAACATGGTCTTCAGCGACGCTACTACTCTGCAAAGGCTGGAATCCCCCTGTAGGGTGACCGCTCTTCCCTCATCCTGGAACTTCATCCGCAGAAGTTTCCAGTTCACCGTCATCTCTCCCAGCGTCTGCAAACCATGTTATGTCCAAGATGACATTTGTGCTCTCCAAGTCTAAAGGTAGAAAGTCCGCCCTCACCTGTATCCCCTCTAGGGTCAGCACCAACCCCCTGCAGACCCCCTCGACTACTCTCCTTCTTTCCCGTCCGCATCATCACACTGAAGCTCCCGCAGTCGGTCAGCTGCAGTCCCTACTGGTCCACCACTCTCCTGGAGATGAAATTGTGGGTTGCTCCACTGTCAATTAGCATGATCACCTCCTGCTCGCCGATCTCCCCCCTCAACTTCATGGTGTGGTTCGATGTGAACCCTACCACGGAGTTAAGGGACACATCTGCCATGTCTAGCTGCTGGCCCTCTGGCTCCTCATACGCAGCGCTCTCGTCCTCGACGTCTTCGTCTACGTCGTCATCCTCCAACAACAGAACCTGTAACTTACTCCCAGCGCACCTGTGGCCTGGCGTGAACCTCTCGTCACATCGAAAGTATAAGCCCTTCTGACGTTTCTCCATCATCTCAGCATCCGACATCCTCCTGAACTGTCATCATGCTGGGGTAGTGCTACTCATCTCTCCCGTCTTCTCCCTGCTCGTCTGGCCCACCCCCTGGTGGTCCGGCTCCTCCAGCTCCAGACGAGGTGCCCCGCTGTATCTGGCCATTGTAGCTGCTTCTGACTCTCCTATCCTCGGTTTGAGAGTCCTCTACCAGCTGCGTCATCTCTATGACCTCGAAAAGCCCCTTGGGCTTGTAGGGTCTCATTGCAGGTCGAAGGCTGGGTCTCAGCCCCTTCAGGAAGGTGCACTTGACTCGAGTGACTCGCCCGACACGCCGTGTACTCTCTCTGCCAAAGTCTCGAACCTCTTAATGTACTCCCGTACTGGTCCATCCTGCCTGAGGGCGTAGAACTGTTCGTCAAGATTTCCCAGGCGGGGATCTATGAACTTCTGAATTAGGTCCTTCAGCTCCTCCCAGTTATGAATCTGCTGTCTCCTCTCCTTTCATTGGTACCACTCCAGAGCTCTCCCCTCCATGCAAATAGCGGCTGCCTCCAACTTCTGAGCATCTGTCATGCGGTGTGCTGCAAAGTATATCTCCACCGTGAACAGCCAGGCATGCGGATCCTCTTCCCTGAACAAAGGCATCTCCAACTTCCGTATCCTGTAGTCCCCACCAAAGTGTCCCGGATCGGGCCTCCCCTCTGGACGGCGAGGCTGGCGATAGTGCTGTCGCCTCTCGTCCTGGGTCTCGTAATGTCGCGGTGGCTCTCCTCTGCCTCCCCCATAGTCTCCTCGGGGAACCCCACGCCTGCCTTCAAAGTCATCCCATCCCGCGTCATCTCCGAAGTCCGCCCCATAGCCTCCTCCATCATCATAGTACCATTGTCCCTCCCCGGGATCAAATCCACCACCAAAATCACGCGTCGAATCCTCCAAATAGGGCTGAAAACCCCCTCAAACTGTTGATGTCGCCCGCGCTGCTCGCCGAATGCGTCGAAGGCCCGCCGTGGCCCGGCAAAAGCCCCTCGGGGGGGCTGAGGGCCCGCGGGACCTGTGCGCTGTTGCCCAGGGGCCCCGCGGCCCTGTACTAGGGCCGCCCATCGCCAGGCCCCCGCGACCTGGGGGAGGCCCTCGCGACCTGGGGGAGGCCCTGCGGGGGCCGTCGGGGGCTGGTGGGGGATCGCCGGCCCCTGGCGGTGCTGGGGGCCGCCGCCCCCCTGCCGTCGTCCAGGGGCTCTGTGGGGAGCCCCTCTTCCTTTCGCCGCTCGTGGGGGCGGCGGCTAGGTTCGCCGTCCCCTCTCCTCGCTTCTTCCACCTTTCGTCTGATGCTTTCACAGTAATCTTCCTTCCACGGATCCTCCTCGTCTCCTTCGTGTGATCCATCCTCCTCGTAGGGTCGATCCGTCTCCCAATCCTCTTCTTTCTGCTTCCTCTTCGTCAAAGGTGCCGCCTTTGATGATGAATTAGGGTTTCCCTCACCTTGGATGCTTGTCGTCCATAGATCGATGAATTTGTCAAGTTTGCTCCTTGCTTTGATTGAATCGCCTTCAATTCGTTGATGGATTCCGTCAGAGACTTTATTGATTACTCGTTTCCCTTCAACGATCTTTTTACTCCCTCAAGTTCGCCGTTGAATTTCTCCTCCAAGGCGTCAAATTTGTCCTTCGATCTCGTCGTTGGCGCCGCCATGGATCGTCACGCGCTCTGATACCAAATTGATAGATCCGAGAAGATGAATATATTAAATTGATAAATCAAAGTAGCGACAAGTAGAGAAGTTAGATAATTTAATACAAAAAAGGGTATTCTCCTCCCTAGACGCCAATCGAGGACGTCCGCACTCGTCTAATCTATGAAGTCTCTCAATATCAAAATAATAGCATAAACATAAAGTGACGGCTAGCCCTCCATATACATAATAGAATTTAGGGTTTCTACGCCAAAGGGGGCGCGCGTGCGACTAAAGGGGCTGGCGGGTCTGGGCTTGGGCGCGGGTCATCCGGCGGGAGTAGACCACTGTCCCATCACCACCCTCCCAATACGCTGCTAAGATGACATCCGCACTCTTCCCTAGAATATTATTCACAACTCAATAATTTGCATGCCTAGGGCCGGCCGCCACACCCCCATAAATCCCCACTTGCCGAAAAATAGCAATTTACAAGTTTGCCCTTTTATTAATAAAATAATAGAGATTAATTCAAAAGGTGCGAACACGTTCTTGAGTCATGTGGTTGAGTCGAATCCTCCTTTGGTGCGCCGCCTCGAGTACGTGATGAGCCCATCACTACTCCCCCTAAAAGAGCCACTTTGTTCTCATGGTGGAAATCTGGAAACTGCTGTCCTATGATGCTCACCAACTCCCATGTGCCCTCATGCTCTGGCAAGCCCTTCCATCGCACCAACACCTCCCGCTCTCCAGTCCCCCTTTTACGCACCCCCTTCAACTCCTCAGGCTCTAATAAGACCTTCATATCTTCGGTCAATGTCTCCGGAAGCGAAGGAAAATGCGTATGCTCTCCAATCGCCTGGCACAGCTGGAACACGTGAAACACCGGATGAATGACTGATCCTGGGGCAACTTCAATCTATAAGCCACTGGCCCCACATTGGCCTGCATCTTAAAAGGACTGAAATACCTGGGAGAGAGCTTCTCATTTCATCGATGAGCTAGTGACTTCTTCCTGTATGGACGCAATTTTAGATATACCATCTACCCACGTCGAACTGTACGTCTCGACGGTGTAGGTTAGCCCTCACCTTCATGACCTGCTGAGCTCTAGCCAAATGGAGCTTTAGCTCCTCCAAAATCATGTCTCGCTCTGCCAAATACTGCTCCACATCTGATACTGTAGTCGTCTCCTGCTCGTAGTGCAGCAAATGAAGGGAATCTCGACCGTATAAAATCCTGAGAGGTGTCGTCCGAGCAGCCGTGTGATATGAGGTATTGTACCAATATTCTGCCCACACTAGCCAACGGGCCCACTCCTTCGGGTTCTCAGAGATAAAACATCTCAAGTCTTGATGCTCATGTTGACGATCTCTGTATGGTCGTCAGTCTGCGGATGGTAGGCAGTACTTCGCCTCAGAACTATCCCTTGCAATCTGAAGAGCTCCTGTCAAAATCAGCTCAAAAAGACATTGTCCCTATCAGAGACAATGGACATTGGGGGCGCATGTAAGCGGATGACCTCCCTCAAAAAGACATCCGCTACTGAAACTGTGCTATAAGTGTGCTTGAGCGGTATGAAATGCGCGTATTTGTTGATGCGGTCCACCACAACAAATATCACCGTGAATCCCCCAGATTTCGACAACCCGTCTATAAAGTCCATGGAGAGGTCCTCCCAGACTCGCTCTGGCAAGGACAGTGGTTGCAGCAAATCTCCTGGTGACATCGCCATATATTTGTGGCACACGTCACACTCAGCTACCATCTTTGCCACGTCCTTCTTCATTCCTCGCCAATACACATCTCTAGTCAATCTCTCATAGGTCTTGAGGACCCCGGAATGCCCGCCCACGGTACTGCAATGAAACTCCTGAAGTATTGCTGGAATGTGGGTGGAAGTCCTAGGTATCACCAGGCGTCCTCAATAGACCAATCTCCCCTACTGCACGGAATATCTTGGTTAATCTGCTGATCCCTGTAGAAGTGTCGCTCGAATGTCTGCCAGCTCCTGGTCCCCCTCGACCTCCCTCTGCAATGGTTCCCAGTTCTGAAGCACTGAAACAAATATAGTCGCCAACTAAACATCCTCATCCCTCCGTGACAGAGCGTCAACAACCTTATTCTCCAGCCCTGGGCGGTACTCTATCTCGAATCAATACCACATCAGCTTCCTTAGCTACTTCTGGTGCTCCTCTGCCACCATGCACTGCTCCAACAGGTACTTGAGACTCCTTTGATCTGTGCGCACTAAGAAGCATCTCCCAAGCAAGTATGTCATCCACTTCATAATAGACAGGACTATAGCCATCAGCTCCTTCTCATAAACGGAGTTCAATCTGGCCCTCGCTGTCAGCACCTGGCTGTAGTAAGCAATATGATGCTGATTCTGCATCAGTACCGTTTATAGTCCATGACCCGAGGCATCATCCTCCACCATAAAAGGTCTCGAAAAGTCGGGTAGTGCCAACACTGGTACGGTAGTCATGGCCTTCAAGGCCTCAAAAGTAAGTGTCGCCTCGTCGCTCCACACGAACTGATTCTTCTTCAACAACTCCATGAATGACCAGGCGATCATACCATACACCTATACACATCTCCTGTAGTAACCTGTGAGGCCCAGGAACCCACTCAGACCCCTAAGAGTGGTGGGCTAGGTCAGTCCAACATTGCCGCAATCTTCGCTTTGTCTGCAGCAATCCCCTCTGAGGACATCACATCAGTGTTATCAATGACGAATGGCGGCCTAAGGCGGTGAGCCAAAAATCCGCCATAAACATATAGCGGATGAAATAGCGGCCAATGGCAGACGACCAATGGCGGACGACCTATGTGTGTATGTGTATGTTCTCTCTCTGTGTGTGTGTGTGCGTGTGTGTGTATGAATGTGTGAGTGTGTGTAACTGTGTATGTGTGTGTATATGTGTGGGTGTGTATGTGGGTGTGTGATTGTGGGTGTGTGTGTGATTTTGTGTGTGTGTGTGCACGCGTGTGTGTATATGTAATTATGTATGTGTGTGATTGTGTGATTGTGTATGTGTGTGTGTGTGCATGTGTCTGTATGTATTTGTATGTATGTATGTGTATGTTCTCTCTCTCTCTCTCTGTGTGTGTGCGTGCGTGTGCGTGTGTGTGCGTGCGTGTATGTGTGCGTGTGTGCATGTGTCTGTATGTGTCTGTATGTATGTATGTGTACGTTTTCCCTCTCTGTGTGTGTGCGCGTGTGTGAGTGTGTGTATCTGTGTGTATATGTATGTGTGTGTGTATAAAACCTAAAAACCTGCAAAAACAAATAAAAACAACATAAATAATCAAAAAAATAATTGAACGTCCGCCATGTGCGCCATAAACCACCACATGGCGGGCGTTATGGCGGAAATAGCGGGTGCCATGGCGGAAATAGCGGACGGGGCCATATCATGCTGAAAAGCGGATGGCGAATGGCGAATGTCGATGAGCTCAAAAACCGCCAGGCCATTCCGCCATAGCGCCCATGGCGCCGCCATTTGATAACACTGCATCACATCCCCCAAGTACTCTACCTGTGGTTGTCCAAATAAGCACTTCTTTTGATTCACATACAGCTGGTGATATTACAACTCCTGAAACACCACATGCAAATGATCCAAGTGCTCCTCCAACGAACGACTGTATACCAAGATATCGTCAAAGAATACGAGTACAAATCTCCTCAGGTAAGGACAAAATACCTTGTTCATCAGTGCCTAGAACGTAGCTTGTGCGTTGGTCAAGCCAAAGGGCATGACCACGAACTCATAGTGGCCTTCATGGGTCTTGAAGACCGTTTTGGGGTTCCTCCTTCCTCATTCGGATCTGATGATAGTCTAATTTAAGGTCTATCTTTGAAAATATGGCTGACCCATGTAACTCATCGAGGAGCTCGTCAATTATCGATATGAGAAACTTGTCGGGCACAATTTCCTTGTTAAGCGCTATATAATTTATGCAAAAGCGCCAGCCCCTATCTTTTTTTAACCAACAACACCGGACTGGAGAAGGAACTCACACTGGGCTGGATGACACCAGACTGAACCATCTCTGCCACTATGCTGTCTATTTCATCCTTCTGTATCTGGGGGTAGCGATAGGGCCTGACGTTGATAGGGGCCACACCCTCTCGCAACACTATGGCGTGCTCGTGGTCCCTAAGTGGATGAAAGCCCCGTGGCTCCTGAAAACATCACCAAACTGCTCCAGCATTGACTGTACCTCTCGTGGGACCGGTTGCTCTCTACTTGCATCAACACCACCCTCTCCTGCCATCATGTGTAGCTCCACCAGAAAGCCTCCCCCTCTGTCTGGATGATCCGTACTATGGTCTTCAGGGAAACCAATACCCTGCACAGACTGGGGTCCTCCCACTGCTCTCCCGTCCTCCTGAAACTCTATCCTGAGAAGTTTCCAGTTCACCTTCATCTCCCCAACGTCTGCAGCCAAGTCATGCCCAGAATGATATCTGTATTGTTCAAATCTAGAGGCAAGAAATCTGCTAATATCTGTATCTCCTGTAATGTCAGCACCATTCCTCGGCATACACCCCTGCTGCTCTCCTTATTGTCCGTTCCCATCATCACACTAAAACTACCACTGTCTACCAGCTGCAAACCCTGCTGTTCCACTCCCCTTTTGGAGATGAAATTGTGGGTCGTCCCACTGTCGATGAGAACTGTCACCTCCTGATCACTAGTATGTCCCCTCTACTTCATGGTATGGTTCGAGGTGAACCATATTACAGAGTTAAGGGAGATCTCCGCTACATCTAGCTGTCAGTCCTCTGTGTCCTCCTCAATAGCCTCTTCCTCAACCTCCGCATCCGCATCCGCATCCTCATCCTCCAACAGCAGTACCTGCAATTTGCGCCCTGTGCATATATGGCCCGGGGTGAACCTCTCGTTACATCTGAAGCAGAGTCCATTCTGACACTTCTCCATCATCTCCGCGTCAGACATTCTCCTGAACTCACACCTTGCTGGTGGCGCACTGCTCCTCTCGCCAGTTTTCTCTCTGCCAGTTTGATCTGCCCCCGTGGTAGCCTTCACCCTCCTGTAACTGCTGAAGCTCCACGCTGCACTTTTCACCATACCTGCTCCTAGCTCTCTTCTCCTCGGCCTGGTGGTCCTCGACCATCTGTGCCATCTCTATGACTTCCGCCAGCCCCTTGGGCTTGTATGGTCGAATCCCAGAGCGAATAATAGGCTTCAGGCCCCTCATGAATGTGCCCTCTAGTAACTTGTCAGTGACTCTGCGCACTCGTCCCGACAAGGTCTTAAACTTCTCGATGTACTCTCTTACGGGTCCGTCCTGTCCGAGTGCAAATAACTGCTGAGGAAGGTTTCCCAGGTGTGGATCCCGAAACCTCTCTAAAATGAGATCCTTAAGCTCATTCCAACTGGGTGTCGCTTCTTCTTCCAATGCTACCATCCTAGGGCGCTTTCCTCCATGCATATGGCCGCCGCCTCCAACTTCTGTGCCTCCGTCATGTGATACGCCGTGAAGTACCTCTCTGCCATGAAAATCCATGCATGCAGGTCCTCCCCCTTGAACAATGACATCTTCAATTTTCTTACTCTGCCATCACCTCCAAAATGCCCCTGGTTTGACCTACCATTTGTGCGTCGGTGTTGGTGATAATGTTGCCACCTCTCATTATGTGTCGCATATCCTCCCCGTAGCCCCTACCACGGTCTCCATAGTCCCCTCATGGACCTCCTCTGTGTCCCTCGTAATCTTTCCAACCCTCACATGCTCCAAAGTCTCTCCCGTAGTCCCATCCACTTTCGTCAACGTAATTCCCGCCCCCTCCATCGTCACCGTAGTGGTAAACTTCCCCCCGCATATGTCCAGAAAACTCGTGGGGCCCCTGAAAATGCTCCTCGTACCCTTGACGATTCTGCGTAGCCTGGAAGGGGCTGTTCGGCGGCTGGACTGCTCGGCATAGCCCTCTGGTGGCTGCCAGGGGGTCGCCGCAACCTGCCGGACCCCCGGCAGGCCCTGCCGGGGCTACCGGAGGCCAGGCGGCCCTTCAGGTGGGCCAGGCGGGGTCGGTCGGGCCTGTCGGCTGGCCTCCTGGGCGGGGCGGTGGCCCCCGCCCCTGACAGGGGTCGGTCGACCCCCTGGGATGCATCTGGGGGTTCGGTCGATATGTTTCGACTCCTCGGCGAGGTCCCACGACCTCCTCGTTCCTCCATGCCTCTTCCTCATCATCTTTGAAGTATTCGTCGGCATCGGAAATCAACTCTTCATCGAAAGTCTTCGCCTTTTCCTTCCCCTTCTCCAAAGATGAAACATTTTTCGAAGAACTAGGGTTCGTGCCGTCGTTTCCACCCTTCCCGGTGAGAATCGAAAGTTGGACGATGATATGCACGAGGGCTTCATCTGTTCTGTCTTGTTTAGCCGCGAGCCGATCAACGGAAGTCGTTAACTTTGCGATCGACTCGCAGTTCTCCGTTAGGGTTTTCTTTACCTCCTCGATCTCTCCATTACTCTCCTCCTCCGCCGCTTCGCTTCGACCTTTAGCCCTCGTCGACGTCGCTATGGATCGATTGCTCTGATACCAAAATGATAGATCCGAAATCAAATCTGAACTTTATTGAAGAAATTAGAGATAAAAAGATAACTTTGGCTACAATTGTAAGGAGCAATCACCCTCCCAAGACGCCGTTAAGAGGATGTCCGTACTCTTCCCTAGAATATTACTCACAACTCAATAATTTGCATGCCTAAGGCCGGCCGCCGCACCCCCTATAAATCCCCCTTGCCGAAAAATAGCAATTTACAAGTTAGCCCTTTTAATAATAAAATAATGGAGATTAATTCAAAAGGTGCAAACACGTCCCTGAGTCACGTGGTTGAGCCAAATCCTCATTTGGTGTGCCGCCTCGAGTACATGATGAGCCTATCATAAATCTATACAACAAATTCTCAGTTGAGATCATCACTGAATTTGAATCCATTTGCAATACAAATGAATACGATTCATCGACGTATCTTAGCGAAGATTGTTGCATAAATTTTGTGTTTGTAGAAGAAGAGTCAGTAATGAACCCACCGAAGAAATTGGCTCAAATAGTGTGTTAGTAGCAGAAGAAGACTAGATTTATTTGTGAGTATGGGAGACATCATGGGGAACCCTTTATTGACGAGGATCGCACGTGAACATACAAGAATGCCCATGAATCAACAGGTGAGTGCCCGTGAACCAACATATGGTATTGGTTTGAGAGATGAAATGAGAGAAAATTGATACACAATCAATTTTTTCTCAACGCGCACAACGAACACAATTTTTGTCTATTGTGCGCGTTGAGAAAAAATTGAATCACTGAACACTTTTACTAAACACGCACAACAGACAAAAATTTTACGTTTTGTGCGCGTTAAGAAAAAATTGTTCATTCTTTAAACTTTACTCAACACACACAACGGGCAAAATTTTGCATGTTGTACGCGTTGAGTAAAATTTGAAACACTTAACAATTTTTCTCAACGCGTACAACATGCAAAAATTTTGCCCGTTGTGCGTTTTGAGAAGAACATGTACATCTTTCAGTTTTTTCTCAATGCACACAATAGGCAAAATTTTGCCTATTGTGCGCGTTGAGTAAACAATGATCAACAACCTAAATATTTCAATAGTTATCCTTAAGAAACATCCCATTTATTATAAATATTTTGCACTTGAAGGTAAAAATACTAATAAATTAGTCCAAATTAAAGATATAAGGTTCTATTTATATACAAGCATCTTGTACTTGATAAGATAAGAGGTTCTCCAGCCTGGTAAGTTTGTGATAGCACGGATTCTGATATTTTTATCTTTAGAAGGAACATGAGATGGTAATTTTTTCTATCAACCATTCACACAGTTATGATCGAAATCTCCACAAACAAATAGTTATACATATCATTGAGAGGGGAAGATGAGAGGGGAAGATAACGGTTCATTGCTTCTTGCAATGATACGATAATCCGAGTTCTTGATATCATGGCTATGCCTAATGGTACTATAAGTTAATCCAAACTCACAATCTCATATGTCATGGCTGTTGAAAGAAGTCCACTCTATCCATCTTTTAAGACGATCGGCAGCGGTCAACTTAATCTACACATCTTGAAACATAAATAGACCAAATTGTGGTCTTCATATTATCTGTTCATGCATCAAGTCATTTGAAATTTAATGGTTTCACAATTATGAAACTTTTTAAAACTTTCTTTAGATTGATGACCCAATGGCAGATTCAGTTCAGTAGATTTTTTGGGGGATTTAGGTTTCAGAATATAAAGAATAAGCTGAACAACGTGCTAATCGTTTAACAAAAATGTGAAGAGAGAGTTTATTCATGTGTCAAATGCTACCCATGTCCTCATATATACAAGTGTTTTCACTAATCTTGTTTATTTTCCCAATGGGTTGAATAATTCCTAAATTTGAATCTTTTGGAACATGAAAATGAAGATGCTACTTGGCCCAACATAAAGCATACTAACTCCGACAAAAAAACAGAGTATCTCAAAGTACTCAAACCCAACTCCGACCTCAAACATCAAGGGTTTAGGGGAGAGAGAGAAGAGTCAATCAAAGTGAACCTGAAAGAAAGAAAAAAATTAAAAAGGAAAAGAAAAGAAACCGGACCACTTTACAGTTGCCTGCTGCTGGTAAGTCGAATGTCCGGAAGGAGATAATGATGAATCTGATCGCTCGAGTTGGGAGGCGAGTGTACCAGAGGAAATAGGGGATCAGTGACATCAAGTTTATGGGCTACGTCACCCACGGTTACTATATTAAGAAGCTCGACAGCAGGTAGTACAAGGTTCCCAATTTTTCTCTGACCCATTTTACTGATTCATTTTGGTTGTGTGATTTGCTCCAAATGTTTGTTTACTTACCTGACCCATTAAAACTAAGGTTGATAAATATGCCCAATATAGCTTGCGTTGTTTTGCAGTATGCTAACTGTGTGTTTAAATAAATTCTTGTGATAAAACTTGATAAAAAGCTTGAATTATGTTACATATTTTTGATGCCAAGGAGATCGAAAAAATGAGTTGATTGATTGATAACATGAGTTGATTGATTGATACATGTTGCAAGAATATTTTTGCGTTAGGCACATCCATATGAATGCATTGGAATTCAGTAAAATAATTGGATCAATATCATGTAACTAGTCACAGGAAATAAAGAATTTCTGATAAGTCATAATATGAGTAAGTACGTTGGCATGATATCTAAAAGTTGGCTCGTCTTTGTCAATTTTTATTTGCAAATTTGGAGAATGAGCTTCTATGCATGTACAACTAAAGGTTGCATAAGTTCTTATCTTTCATATTCTTTGGATATATGAAGGGAGAAGATGGTCTAGCTCCCAAAACTTTTCTAGATAGAGGCACATTAAAATGCATATAGATGACATGTGGCATATAAGTACATCTATCATTTATACTGCAACGGATGCATTTTTAATACTCAAAGCCGGAAATGTTAAGTTTTAAATCCATGGTAATATAAACTTGTGGAAAATTTCATCAGATCTATGAAAAATACGAAGCAATCCGAAAATGCTTAAATTTTTATTTGTAATTTATGAATACTTTGTTTACATGTATTATATAAAGTATAAGCTACTTTAACATAAATGTCTTGTGATAAGTATTAAATGATATGTGCAAGTATTTCAATACATATATCAATCTAATAATGTAAACTCACTAGCCAGTTACTCAGTTCACGCTATTAAAATTTTAATTATTGATTATTTCATGAAAAATGGTACATTTCTGTGCATTTGCTGATTTGGTTCACGAGGCAAGTTCCCTTGTAGGATATTCTTATGAAGCAACTTCTAAAAACACACTTTTCTTAAGGAGTTTAACATCCTTGGATTGATTCATAAGTTGTATTTGTTGGTTTATGGTTTTGATGCCTTGAGGTATGACTTAATAAGTGTGTGCATTTTGTAATACGCTTATCTTAAAATTGCCTCTATTTCCGATGTTCAGTTTGATAAATTTGATTGAACATCTTCTCTGACAAATACCTTGTGCAGGAGCTTGGAAAGAAGCTGGCATTACTAGTTTCCTTGGCCATTGCTTAGTTTGCTAGCTTTTTTCTACCGGACTATGCATTATATGAATTTTTCAAGCGAAATCCTGAAAGTTCCCCAGAAATGGACATATCTAGGTGAGAATGGGATAGTTTGTGATGGAGATGAAGGAACTAAACTAGTTCTACATATTTTGTTTCATATGGGCAGATGAATTCGTGTAGGTAGTTTGCACACAACTATTGAAATAGCTGTTCTAACTATAAGTTCTAGTACTTTTTATAAAATATTTGACCTGTTTTAATATCTTAAACCACGTTTCTTCCCATCTTGACGATCTATATGATTATTATTAGAAATTGCTAGCCTCCCATGTATATTCATGCAGATTTAGATCATAAAGCTATGTGAATAGTTCATAACAAAATTACCGTCACTGTTTCAGCTAGATAAAAATGAGAAGATTGTTATAGTCCCAAAAGGTTTTAAGATAGTGACACATTAAAAAACATGTAGATGACCATGTTCAATCTAATATGAGCAAGTTCTTTTAGAAAGAACATGATATCTAAGAATTGACTTGTCTTTGTCAATTTTTATTTGCAAACTTGGAGATCGAGCTACATGCATGTTTATCAAAGGCCGTATAGGTTCATATCTTCCATATTCTTCAGATATTAATTAGATTGAATCTCAAGCCCAACCATTCAAGCGTCAACAAGTTTCTTCCTTTTGGATAATTATTCAAGCCCAATCATTCTAGCATCAACAAGTTTCTTCCTTTTGGATAATTATTATACAAGTCTTGACAAAGAACTAAGTTTTGGACACACCAATGGTGTTTCTAACATTTATCCTCCAATTCCCAGAGTAATGCATTTACATATCTTTTTACATGTTTAATTGAGGATGTGGCTTTATGCTTCAGAGGATTATGTCCTCATTGGCTGGATTGCGAAATCCTGACCATTTGATGTAGCCATAATGAATAAAAGTGCTACAAGCTATTACCCTAGTTGTTGGTTTTGTTTTTTGTTTTTTTGGTTTGAGAAAAATACTCCCAATAAAGTTCACCGTCAAGCACTTGCTGCTTTCCTCATATTAACTTGAGCTAGGAAGAATTGATTGGTAGTACACATTCTTTTTGAAATAGATTTACAACTTGGACTGGCATACTGGTTGTCTTTGCTGTCTGCTTTCTGGTAGTATTCCTGATTGGTTTTTATTAATTGTGGTTTAGGCGATATGCTTCTCTCTCTTTGCGAGATTTTGGAATAACTGGTCCTTGGAGATATTTTAGGCATGAGCAGTACTGCTGCATCTACTTCATGAAGGCAATCTTTTTTGAAAAATGCACTGTAGCTTCATATATATGATCCTTACAACTGGTCCACTTGTCTTAAACTATTACAGTCAAATCATTGATTCCTTGAGCCTTATTCCGAGGTATGATCTTCATTTTGCATCAAGTTTGTTAATGGAGTTTTTTGAGCCCGTTAGTAGGTGGCTCGAAATTACTGAGAGCATGCTAATTAGAGCTGTGCGATGTGGCCACCCCCTTCCTAATCATTTAAGGCTCACTCCATTTACCCAATGCATAGGTTCGCGACCCTTAGTCATGAGGGCCAAGCTTAGGAATTCTTTGTTGGTTGCTTTTAGAGGCGATGTAGATTGGCGTTCTGTTGGGTGAAAGGTGTGCCTAGTTATTTGAAATAAATGGCGTAAGTTGGAGTTGTCGAGAAGATATCCTTCAAGAACTGTTCATATAATGACGCGGAAATGCACACAGTTTGCTTATCAGAGCTTTCAGAAGAGATCTTATACCCGCACATTCTTTCACATCTAATTTTCATTCTTGAGATATGAAAAGCCATTAGATTACTTAAATACATCTATTTATCCCACGACGAGAGAGCAAGGGAACCACAATGGAACAAAGGGTATCGCTGTGCTGTACTAGCTTGTTTGTATTACTTGTTTGCATTTTCCATTTTAGGTTGTGTAAACATGAACCATTGTCGCCATTGTATTTTATGCATCTTTTCTTCGGAGTTGATTGGCATCAACTCTGTATGTTGCTGCTAGAGATTTTCATTTGCATTGGTCCGTTTGACCTGCAAATTTTCATACCAATTTCATGCAAAAGAGACTCGGCATTGTTTTCGTGTCCTTACTCCGATGCTTTGTTTTTCCCAGGGTCACCTGATGCAGATGACCTTCATGGTTCCACCCACCTTTAACAAGGAACTCCAGTACTTGAACAAGGAGGATCGGCTGCTCCGATGGCTTGTTGTAAAGCACAGGAGCAATGCTGTGTACGGAGTAGATCAAATCAGTGAGGAAGATGGACACCATGATTTTAGGACATTCCGCGATTTTAGCAAGGCTGAAAGCGAAGGTGACGACGAGGACGATGAGGATGACGACGAGGACGACGATGAAGAAGAGAGTGAAGTTCACTAGACTTGAAAGATGATTTACCTATTGCCTTTTGGTGTTGAATCCTCCGCTGTACAGGTTTCTCATTGAGTGTCCTTGGGAGGTTCTATTAGCGCACATACCCCTGATCATGTCTCTGGGTTTGGGTTTGCTGCAAGTTTGATACCGTTCTGTGAGTTTTAACGTCTATCGGAACCGATTTTTTTTAAACAAGGACATGTATTTATATTGAATTGTATCCGATACTCGTATAGGATAGGTGTCCGATTCTTTGAAAAGGCAGCATGTCCCCTTTTATTGTTGTGTGTGTTCATGTATCCGTATGATTTTTATCCATGCCCATTCAACTTAGGCCTTGTATGCGAGGATGAAGGTGATAGGTTTTTTTTTGCCTTTTTTCTCTGAAGGATAGTACTCTTTGGAAAAGAGACAAAAATTAAAAAGTAATTTGAAAAGTCGACTGCAAAAAAATATTTAGCAAAACCGGTCTAGTTTTGCCAAGTCAACGACCAGGACACTGACTGGGCGTCCCTTGCCGCTGACGGGGCATTTTCGACTTGGCAGCACTTGCCAAATGCGGCCAATTGGTCAAATGGCCAGCATTCGACTTGGTCCACCCGACTTGGTCGTACTTGGCAATTGCGGCCAATTGGTTGGCTATCACCCGACTTGGTTGCACTTGGCAAGTGCCGCCAGTAGGTCGGGTACCCAGTGACTTAATTCACATGCTTACTAATTGGCCACACTTAGCAAGTGCAGCCAATTTACACATATAAAAGTAGCCTTATTCTCCTCATGTCACAAGTCCTCCTCTGTCAAAGAAACCCACAGCCGCCAACCATTTGGAATAAAAAAAAAGCAAGAATCAACCTCTTTCAGTCAAAAATCGCTGGATCCAATATGATCGGGCGAAGGATAAGACAAGAGACAACCGGATCAAAGTCCAGTTTTAATCAATTTCTATTTTTGTAAGGTTTTTACCTCCCTCTAAACAATAATCATTTTTATGTGATTTAGGTGAATTCTTTGAAGCACAACTATGAAATTTTGGGGAAGAAAAAATCTATTTGGAATTTTGTACACGGTGTTAACAATGACAAGTGATCGGATTTTTGTCATATGCTATTATGATGAAAATTTAATTATTGGTGATAATCACGAACCGAGATATGTCGGGGGAAAAGTTAAATCAAACATGCTAAGGAGACCGTCAACGTATACCGAGTTAGTAGAACAGATATATAAGGCCACAAAGATCAGACGTCATGAGTATGCATCGAAATTGGTGTGCAACTGGCCAGTAATGAAGGGCAGGACTACAATTGTGATGATATTTGACGACGATGATATGAATGGTCTATTCAGCTTGAGGGCAAGTCAACATTCAGTTGAAATTTTAGGACTTTGATGAAGTAAATGGATTGAATTTTGGTAACGAAACTGTGAACCTGATGACTTGAAAATAAATCGATAATTGATGACTTGAAAATAAATCGATAATTGGTTTGCATGTGTACATTATGCCATGATTTAATTGTTAGTTTTTAAAGCTAAATTAATTTATTGTTGATGAGAATTGGTTTGGACTATCGTTAATTATTTTATGTCTTCATAATTGTTTATTCTGCAATTATGTTGCATTAATAACTTGATTTAGTAAATACAATATTGCTCTTAAAGTAGCTCTTATGAAAGCATTTATGTGTTCTTATGAAGGCATTTCTGTTAAATACAATGTGTAGTAAAGTAGCTTAATAAGTTATTAAGAGTAATTAAGAACACTAGTAATTAGTATTGCTTTCGTAATCGTTGTAGTTTATTAGTGTTCATTAGATGTGCATATATGTAGTGTGAATTGTCACTTTATAATTGTTAATATAGTAGTAATGTTCCTTTTAATGTTAATGACCATCATAAATCAGTCATACTGTAAACCCACTAGTGTTGATTGTTAATTATTAGCACGTTAGAAAGATTTAAGATGGCTATTGATTAATCTGATAGCTATTGATTAATCTTCACAATCGTAGTAATTGTTGAATATTAATGTATCACGTTGAATATTAATGTATCACCCATAGTTCATGTTAGTTGAATATTAATGTATTACATTGAATATTAATGTATCACTCATAGTTCATGTCAAGTAAATTCTGCCTGCACACTTAGTTGGACTAAATGAATACCATGCTTATCAGTTTAGTTTAATGCTTAACCAAATAAATGATGCAATGCATGCAAGTCTCAGGAGAACTATGACTGTTTATATTTAAAGAACAGAATACCCTGCTTATCAATTTAGTTTTAATGATTAATCAAATGAATGATACCATGATTGCTAGTCTTGAACTGTCTTCATTAAAATTTGAAGTTCCTGATTAATGGTACTAAATTACTTAACATGCTAAGAATAGATTGATCGATTTAATGAATGAATATCTGTGCTGCGTGACATCGTCACAACATCGATTGAATGCTAGCACTATAATGAAATGTCAATGATAATGATTAAATGAAAGAATGTGTTGAGTGACATCGTCACAATATCGAATGAATGCAAATCATCATATTGAATGAATAAACCAACTTCATATCATGCTATCCTGGTAGTAGATTACATTATTGCATAATTACCCCTGCGCACATGTTAGTATTATTACAAGTACACTGCCATTGTTACATCAAAAGAGCATAAGCATAAATCGTGGCAATACACACCCTCGAATAAACCAACTTAATGAATGAAAGAAAGTGTTGTGGGACATTGTCACAACATCGAATGAATGTAACCACAGTGATTATTGGACATTGCTATTGGCACTAAAAATTACATTATCACTTAACATGGATTGCTCACCATTAGTTATCACTGATCATGGTGGTTATTTGTTCACATCATGTTTATTAAAAGCATACCATTAGTATTTATTGATTTCCCTTTTATATTATGTTGCTAGAATTCTTATCACTTTGCCAGTAGATTATATTGTGTGCTGCTAGATTCCTTTTAATAATTGTTTAAGTGAAAGTGAGGCTTGTGAACCTACATAAGTAACCCTCAGTGACATACATTGTATTTGTGTTTTCAATGCAATGTTTGTCAGGTCATGAGGTAGTTCTGCATGTCTTGATCTAGCGTTGCATGATTCCGTTAGAGGCATGATTCTTCAGAAGACCAGTTTTAGGCCGGAGCTCCATGTCATGTCCATTTGTACCAGATTTATGTACCCAGTGTTGTATGGGCCATAAGGCCCCTCTTCATTTCATGCATTGTAATCTATTTTGAAGCAAATGAGATTGTAATGTTGATAATGATTATCTGTGTTGGTTGAGTATGCATGCAAGGACATGTGAGTTAATCAGAGACGTTTAGTGTGCTTAGGCCAAAGAGGAAGGAAGGAGAGAAAAAAAAAGTAATCACTTCTTGTCTTAAGCACACTGTGGCTTGACTCGCGCTCCCAAAAAAGGAAGCGGGACGTGGCATATTTTCATCTTTCTTTTAGGATCAAGGGTTCATAACTCTTTCGAACATCTACCGCTCGTATTCGTTACTCTTTACAACAAGCTCATCTCTCTCAAAAAAGTCGATTATAACTCCTTATGATCTATCTCTTTATGATCTATCTCATATTCATCAAGTAATTTTCTTCGATTATCGTGATGAGCCATCATCGTTGTAAGACTGTAATCCTACTTCAACAACGACTCAATCATACTCTACGATCATGCCACCGGTAAGATATTGACGCTAGCTGCATATGAAAATCACCAGTTTCAAAATCATCATTATCTGGTTAGTGTGAGAGTAGACTCTCCTCCCAATCAAATCTGAGCATGTTCGATATTTTTATTATACTTATTTCACCAAGGTGTCTAGGGCATAGAAATCTATCAAACCCAATAACTCCTTAATGTCTTGAGTCATGCATGCCATATCATAGTCAAAGATGGATTAAACTCATTACACTAATACTTTTGCCTATTCTTCCTTGGCCAAGAACTTACTGATGGATGTATACTAACTCACTGCGACACTAACATCTCAAATGGAGAAGACAAATCCAAACTTAATCGTCACCCCCCTTTACGCACTTTAAACTATTCCCAACGAGTACCTAGCAACGAGCACATTCGTCAGTGGTCAGTAAAGATCAAAGCATAGCATCTCGCGTGTAAGATTCTTTAGCGCGTCTTAGGCGAAGAGATTAAGCTACACCAACATCCACTTGAGAGTTTCTATTGACAGTGAGAATATGTTTACAATATAGAAGCTTCTCGACAAGTCATTCTATGGACTTGTTCTCTAAAAAAGCACATGTACATTTTCTCATGATATCTCCACATCGTATGGCTATGAGAACAGACACACCATCACAATAAAAAAGATAGCATACATTGTATTTTCCTTCTATACAGTCAGGCATAGAGGGTGTTTGGTATTGTGATAATGTAAAAGTGAATTACTTTCAAGGCGTAAAAAAATTGTCTTTCACATGGACACCATCATTTATTACCTTCATATGTCTGTCATTCACTTTCCAACTCTAATGACGTGAAACGACACTTTGGTAAAAATTTCAGTTTGTCCGAGCTACTGGTAACCAACCCAATTGGTTTAATGCAGCATATGTTGCTTTCGTGTGTACCTCAGGTTACAGTATTTAGAACTTACAGTCACAGGTTTAGACAACCTTAATTTGATGCGAAATGGGCATCACATTATGATTTCTCGGCTAGAAAGCCATCAAATTAATGTCTTCTTCTTTGATTGTCAACAGTAAACCTTTGTTTGTCATGGTGAGATACAGCATACTCAACACAACAAAAGAAACATGCTTGCCATATGCAGAAAGACAACCGATACTAATCATGATGAGCTTTGTATTAGTCTTAGTTTAGCTACAGCACTGACTTCATGATGAGATCTGGAGAAAAGGTAGGAAAATTCAGCACCTCTTCAAAGACTCTTGCCCTATACTATAATCTTTATGGTGTTGTTCTTCAGCAAGCACGTCTCAGTGCGGCTAACTTTTAACCTACTCCTCTAATTAACTTTGCATCAAGAGACCTGAAAGTCAATATTAGAGATCTAAAGGTGAGGGTGAAGATTGCACCTCATGAAAATAACTGGCCACTGGATCTCCTCCCTCCATGTCAGCAGTAGTACCAGTAGTCGAGCCCTCGCCCCACAAGTCCAACTCCTTCTCTAAGTATTGCAACCACCTCTCGCTCTCATCCCCACCGCTCGATTCTGCCTCAAGATTCATCGAGGCGCTGTTCTGGTAATGATCATCACTTGTAGCTCTAGGAGTAGTACTAGTACGATCCTTTGCATCTACAATATTGTTTAGGTCGTCATCCATCATGGTCCAAATATCTTGCTCGATCGGAATTAATGGATCGCTATCTTCTAGTCCCATGTCGGAAGATGAGCAAGGTTCAACTGTCATTTGATCCTGTGGGGGTTCTTGCAGGGAGGAATCCTGCAACATGTCCCACAAGTCCAAACTGGGCTCAATGTGGATCTCAATCCTGTCAATCTCTTCGCCTCTCGCTGCCTGATCTAAGCTTGTGTCACCTTCGTCCGAGCAAGAGACGGACGCAGTAGCAATCGACAAAGGCGAGCTAGGCGGCTCTTCGGCCTTTTGTCGTGTGGGTTTTTGCTGATCTCTTGGCGCATATCTTTTCTTCAAATGGGTATTCCACACGTTCTTGATCTCATTATCAGTTCTCCCCGGCAGGCACGATGCAATCTTAGACCATCTGCGAAAAGCAATTAATTAACCCATTGATTAAGGAAAATAAAAACAGTTGATCAAATTAATCGTGGCCGCGACCTTACTTGTTTCCAAGCGATCCATGCAGCTTGATAATGGTATCCTCCTCCTCTTTTGTGAAGTTGCCGCGTTTAACGTCAGGCCGAAGGTAATTGATCCATCTCAACCTGCAGCTCTTCCCACATCTCAGCAGTCCTGTTCGTATTCAAATCAACAAGTTAAATAAGCTAAAATCAATAAAACAATGTTCCATGAAAAAGTTAAGAAAATCAGTAATAATAATAACCTGCGAGTTTCGGGAGAGCTCGCCAGTTGCCATGGCCATGCTTGTGAATATAGGCAATGAGGCGCATGTCCTCCTCCGGCGTCCAGGATCCCTTGTTGAGGCCAACTTTCGCGCAGCATGGCGCTCGGCCTCGACCCATTTCTCAGGTTGGTGAACACAAAAGAGTTGGGTAACTTTGAAGCTTGAGAGTCTATATAAAGGGAGGTATTGGGTTGATTTGATTCAAAACATTCTACCACGTTCTTCAGTTGGAAGGAAATATCAAATATACATTAAAAAAGGATTTTGTGTGAGAGACTAATTATGAGAGAATTGGCACCAAAACTTGAAAATGGTGCAGATTCTTATTATGCTGTTAGGGACCAGAAGACCCATCACTTTGGGGCTGTTGGATGATGTTGGATGGCTGATTAGGACTCCTCACTAATCCCCCCTTGATGCTTGGATGATTGCATAATTATCAATTAGTCGGTAATTAATCGGTCACCGACCAGTCATTAACCAAAAACTTGACAAGAATAGCATTGCTTCAGTTTTTTTTTCCTTCGGTGAAAAGGGGCAGAAAAAAGAGGTTAAGCAATCTCCCCTATGATTTGCGACTGACATTAAGTTATGTGGGCCAAATCCAAGTTCTGAAATCTCTGATTTGATGCCAACATTTGGTTAGTGCATTGACACAATAAAAATTGTTTCATCGTCTGTCTATTAATTAGTTGAAGTTAACATGCCAGTATATATGCAAGTCATAGAGGTATGTGGTTAGTAGTCCATGTCATAATCAGCAGAAGTCTGAGGGAGAAAATGCTGGAAAAATCACAGAGATGATCTCTTGCTGCTAATCAAAGGTTAATGAAAGATGCATTAATTTTGCATTAACCAAGCAAAAAAAAAAACTCCACCAAAATATTCTAAAGCATAGAGTTAATTTTCATATAAGAATTTGACCTGGCACCGTCCATGCACACGAAAGCAATCAGGTCAGCATCATTGGATCATGAGTCTGATGTTTTAGGTCACCAAGCTCAAACCCCACATCATCTCCTCACAAGAGAAGGATTTCAAACTTTTGGCCAGACCCTAAGAGACCGAGGCCCCTCCAACAACCCATGATATGGCTTCTTGAAAAAAACAAATACTGATGTATCTATGCTTAGTCTTTGAGTTAGGGTAACAAACCCCATTGATGTCCATTCACCTTACCGTTACCTAATCTTTGACGTGTGTCTTAGCCGACTCAATTAACCCTTGAGTTCCTCTTTGATGACTTTGGGCAGCTACAAAGCTTTTCTTTAGATTTGAATTGTTTGTTTTTTAGTCCAAGTTCTTGACTCCTGTTTGGGGTGTTCACACCAACATATTACAGACATTTTAGCTCCCCATCTTGTGCTGCTTTGCTTTGTCCCCATCTTGTGCTGCTTTGCTTTGTCACAGGGGAAATGACTCAACCAAACATTAAAGACTGTAAACTTGATGTATGGATAAGAATATTGCTGTTCTTTCTGTGTACATATGCTGACGGGAATGGAGTAACACTCAAAATAGTATATTAGTAGGGGAATGTGCGAACAATTTAGTAATAGTAGCTGACAGTGACAGTAGACCCAACATAACCTCGGCAGGTATGGCTCCGACCTAGGGTTGATGGATCCTCAAAAGATGTACCTTTCATCGTCAATCCAAAATTCCATAATGAGAAAACACTCGGAAACAAGCTCGGCTTGTTGGAGACGAAATGGGAGCTTTTGGTAGGGAAGACGGGAAACGGAAGTTGGTCCTCATTGACATAGAATCCTTGGCCTAGTCGAGGCTATTCTATAGTCAAGCCTGGACAGTTGGTCTCGACATGGCGGACTTGTGGTCAGGATCGGAGTGGCCGGTCTCTGGTCAGCGTCGGCGATCTTTACAAAGAGGGGAGATGGGAAGCTGAGGGGTGGTGGAAGCTTGGGTGTCAGCTCTTCAGCAAAGTTCCGTAGACGTGTCATTGCCGATGGAGACTAACGTGGCGGTGAGCATGGCTAATCAGTTTGCTTGAGGATAGGAAAAGCAAACCAAGAGGAAGAAGAGGAGCAATGGAGAAAGGCGTATCTTTGTGCAGGACATGACCTACTGTTTGTCTCCTTCAATTCATGTGAGCTTCATGGAGAGGAGCAGAGCCAGCAGGGCATAAGTTATGAGTGGCCAGTTGGAGGTCTTTGTTCTACTCTGCCATAAGAACGCAGGAGAGTAAATCAGAGTACCTCGTGAACTTGCATTCACGATACTGTTGCATGAGAATAGCATCCTTCTTATGGAAGGATGTATATGTTTTCTCAAGCATTCAGGTTTCCGAGACTTGTTCACCACACAACTTCAGGCGTGAGGTGATGTTATGGAAAGCTGAGTTATACTCAGCAACGGACTTGAAGTCATGAAGTCGGAGATTTTCTATGGGTTGTTGTGGCTTTTGGCCCTATGTATCTTGTGTGACTTGGGAATTTCTGATTTCCCTGTGTATTGGAATTTTATGATATGCATGCTAGATATCATATTTTTTTTTGGGAATGTAGATCAAATAGCCCAATGATGAAAATGGGGCATATTGTATATCCTTCATACTGGAAGTCTAGCAATTAGGATCCGTCATTCCCCTTCATTTTCTTTTTTCTTCCATTTTTGGTTCATCAACTCTCATTGAATCTATGTGCCCCACCAATGTGCAAGTCTTTCATATCGTTGATGTCCAGATCTTACACCAGAGAACTCAGTTGGGCTGTTGATGCGTGGATCTTTACAACAGAGGACCCAAACACAAGCAGGTTTTTGATGGGCCGACCTCCTTCTCTGATGCCTAAAAGAGAGAAGCACGTCAAAGGATCGGAGGATGGACCTCCGATTCGACTCCGATACTTAAGTCAGTTCAAGCAGGACGAAAGAGGTGTGTAATTTTAAGCGTGTCAATTGAAGTGTGAGTATTCACATGAGAGATTGTGTGTATGATTGAGCCTATAGTTTAGGCATACCTGCTGATGGGGCTGCCCCGCTATTTAAATAGAGTTGGGAGAGGTTACGCCACATTAGGCAGTTAGGATCGCAAGGCGTAACAGACTCCCGTAGATTTCTCGACCTTCACTCTCCTATCGTAAGTGGGAGAGCGGGTATTGAATGTGGAGTTATGAAGATATCATAATTGACTCCATCCAATTTGGGCATTGTTAAGGCCAAAAATGACCGACACAATTGTGTTGCTGACGTGGACCCTTCGTGCTGAGTCGGAGCCTCGTCAACCGGTTGAATGGGACCACATGTTGTAAGAAACAGGGTCGTAGACGGATGATGGTTGGCTTGCGATGCTCGACCGACCCTCGAGCGGTCTGTATGTCGATAGATTAAGGCTGGAAAGCTCTGGAGCGACCCCTCACAGAAAATCGAGATTCGGCAATCTGCACCACATGGAAACGTCAGGGGGGTCAGATCTGGGTTTCGACCCAAATCCCATCCGATGCTTAAGTTAGAATGGGAACTTAAGGAAGAGAGAGAGCTTGAAGCAGCTGAGTTCGACCCACGGAGGTTCGTCTCAGATCTGGCATCGCAAGGTCTTTTGTGGAAGAAATGTAAGAAGTATGTGGAGTCTATGTATTAAATCTCGTCCTTTGGGAATTGGAACCTTTTTGTATTTATAGGCCTCCTGGGTCTTTTCAGCGACGTTGGGAGGATAACGGTTACCAATTATGGTGTCATGATCTCCCGCCTTTATTAGGAGTAACCATAGCCCACGTTCCCACTATTTATGAGCCCGCCTTCAATCCCATGTTCGATTGGTGGGAGTGCAACGGGCGACTGGCTGGTGGGCTTTGACTAAGTCGATATCGGGCTTCTCTTGTGGGCTCTGTGGGCCTTAGTCACTGTCGGTCAAGTCATCTTGAGTGCCGGTCTAATGATTCAACATGCATTCACTCTTCTGTCGTAAGTGGGAGTGGGGCTATTGAATGAGGAGTTATGATGGCGCATGATTGACTCCATTATATTTAGGCATTAACTCTCCTGCCATAAGTGGTAGAGTGGCCATTGAATGATGGCGCGTAATTGATTCCCTCGGATTTAGGCATTTACTCTCCTGCTATAAGTGGGAGAGTGGCCCTTGAATGAGGAGTTATGATAACCGACCTCGCTAGGCAGATTGATCTTCGGGTGATGAGGCCGGTGATGATGCTGATGAGCTAACCTTAGGTGCTTGTCGCTGGACTTGCATAAATGAATATCGGTCAGCCTCAGAGAGTCGTGCCTCGAGCTCGGCCAGGCCGACCTTTCAAGCTGTTCTCCCGTCATCCCAGAGGCCGAAGGAGCCCACCTCAGGTTTTACAGCTAAGGTCGTCCTTATAGAGCGTAGCAGTTAAGGAGCCGACATCTGGTGTCTACCATTAAGTTCGTCCTTGTAGAGCGTAGCTGTTAATGAACCAGGTGTCTACTGCTAAGGTCGTTCTTATAGAGCATAATTGTTAAGCAGCCGATTTCGGTTGTCTACCACTAAGGTCGTCCTTATATAACGTAGCTGTTAAGGAGTCGACCCCGAGTGTTGACCACTAAGGACTGTCTTGTAGAGCTACGCTTGGAGCTTGGACGACTGTAGTTTTGAATGAAAGCTATGCATAGAGCTTGGCCGGAATGACCTCGAGCTCGACGAGTCGACCTTCGAAGCTGTTCTCTGGTCGAGCTCAGACGGGCCAACCTCAAAAGCTGTTCTTGGTTGTCCCTGTAGACTCATTCAACTTTCTGATCGTGCAGTGTGGACCCTCACTGTTGGGCCCGGCTAGGTGTCGCCGGCAGCAGGCCTAGTCTAAATGTCATCTACATTAGCCCCTTGTATTCTAGCTTGACACTATCGACTGAGATGAACGACCCAGGTTGAACGTGGAGAGGTAGGAAGATGAAGCGCAAATAGTCAAAAACTGCATGCCCACCTCATCTAATCATCTATTTTGCCTTCAAAGTGTGGCGGCTAGCTGCGACATGTAGTTTTGTTCTTTTAGCTTAGGACACCGAGGTCAGATCTGTAGGGCCCCAACTCGGCTACTGAGGTAATATTGGGTGTCCGCAACCTTCAGTTCGGACACCCTACGCACCAGCTTAGCCGAGAGCCATCCCTTGCCTTGGGAGGCGAACATTAAGATCCTGCAACTGTTAGGAGTTAGCTGGCACGATGTTAGGTTAGAAATGTAAAGGGAGTGCTGAGTAAGTAGATTGAACGAGAGGCAGAGCCCTTCCTCCAAGTGCGCAGAGTTCAGCGCAATTGCACTTTGAGGTGGATCATCGGGCATTTGCTTTAGCTCTTGAGGAAGGTACATGCCAATCGAGCAAAGGATGCGATACCTTAACCTGAGAAGCTCCAGGTCAGTTGCTTTTACCCTGGACTTGAACTCAACATTACTAAGGCTTGACAGCCTCTCCCAAGCTCTCTTTCCTCCTTTGCCTCATAGATCTGCAATTCTTGTCGCATCAAGGGGTCCAAATCCTGGGAAGAAGGCTCTGACAGCCTAGCAAGAGCACGATGGCTGGATGAGGAACCTTTCAAGGTCGGACAAGGGCCGCAGGAGGAGGCGATGCGATTGGAGCGGCAGGACGACGGGGGTCAAAAGTCATGGCCCCACGAGTCCGAGCAGGCAGCCTCCCTGCCACGGAGGCGAATCGAGACAGTCTCTGAACTACAGACTCTACAATGTTCTCTACCGCCCCCTCAAGGGTGACCCCCTCTCCGCCGAGGGAGACCTTGACGGGCGACAACGATTCTTTCGACGACGATTGCACGTGGTGCTCGGAGGGGTTGCTTAAGAATCAATGGTGTCTAACATTGTTTGATTTGGAGAAAGTGGCAGAAGAAGAAAAAAGGAAACAAAGAGCCTAGAAAAGAGAGATTACGAAAGATAAGAGAGCAAGGAAGCACAAAAACCAAAGACGTACGAGAAAAGCTGTGGAAAAGTATGACTAACTATTGGCATCCTTTGTCCTTTTCTAACTACCATAGGTAAGAACTACCAGGAGCCGATCATGGCCTTTCAATGCCCATGATTGTTCTAAAATGATACCGACTGTTCAAGCACCCATGACCCTCCTAGCCGATAGTCGAGCTCGACCGTTCGATGCCCACGATCTTCCTAGGCAGGAAATGATCACGACCGCCAGCTCCACGACCGAGCAAACATCCGCATGCCACATCGCCACGAATGGAACTTTTCCACATCAGCCGGAGCAACCCCTCATTATACTGAGTGTGCCCCCTTGGCTCCCGAGAAAGTGCGGTCACGTCAGCTCTGCCTTTTTGGGTTCTGTGAGGAGGCGGTCACGTCCACAGATAATTGATGTATGAGAAAAAATATTGTTATTCTTTGTGTACATATGCTAAGGTGATGAAGTTACACTAAAAATAGTATATTAGTAGGGGAATGTTCGAACAATTTAGTTAAAGTTGCCGACAGTAGACCCAATATAACCGCGGCTGGTATGGATCCAAACTAGGATTGACGGATCCGCAAAAGATGCCCCTGTTATCGTCTACCCAAAATTCCACAGCGAGGAAACACTCGGAAACAAGCTCGGCTTGTCGGAGACGAAGTGGGAGCTTTCGATAAGGAAGAAAGGCAGTAGAAGTCAGTCCTCACTGATATTGAATCCTAGGCCTGGTCGAGCTCGAAAACAGTGTCGGGCTAGTCACTAGTCAAGCATGGACAGTTGGTCTCGACATGGTCAGGCTCGACGTGGTCGGTCTCAGGTCATGCTCGGATGGTTGGAGTAAGGTCAGCGTCAGCGATCTTTGCAAAAGAGTAGAGAAGGGAAGATGAGGGGTGGTGGAAGCTTGGGTGTTAGTGTTGGAATATACAAAGCGGAATTTCTAGAGAGATGGATGAAGATGAAGAATACTTAAAAAAAACTTTTCTATTTACTTTGGATCTTGCCACATACAAAACACAAGACTTACATAGATATTATAGGACTCATTGGTATATGTATAAACTCAATACATTAATCAATTAAATGCACATAGAAAATCCAAATACATGAACTAACTAAATAACTATATTAATTAGAGACATAGAAAACTCAAACTCTTAAATACACACATATATATGAATCACCACTTTCAAGATGAATTTTTAGTCATGCATGAACTAATAAAAAGTCAAATAACCAAAAGTCACATACTTTGAATTAAGTTTATATTCTCAATACCATCCTATAAACTTAATTCCTCGTAATTTCAAGCATAATCCTCAAATTGCTAAAAGTGTCATACTTGAGAGCTTTTGTAAAAATATTCGCAACTTGATCATGGGTCTTCATATACTTTACTTGCACTTCGTTCTTCGCAATGCAATCTATGAGAAAATGAGAACATGATATATTGTATCTACATGCTTGCTTCATCATGAAACATCGGGTTCTTTATACTTATCCAATAAACACCAGGTTCTTCGCCAATGCAATGGCCGACTTGTTGTTAACAAAAATCTTTGTAGCCTCCTCTTGTGGCATTTGTAACTCCTTCCACAATTTTCTCAACCAAATAGCATGCCATACACAAGATGTAGCGGCAACATAGTCGGCTTCACAAGTATAGAGTGTCACAATCGATAACTTTTTGAATCTTCAAGTAAAAGTTGTATCACCAATATAGAAAATAAAACCCGTTGTGCTCTTCCGGTCATCCATATCTCCACTTTCACGTACTTCAGCATAGAGAGCATACTCATCTAGGAACTTGACAAACCTATTTTCTATAAAGTACTTGTCAATTTGATATTCCAATCCCTTGATGCTTGCTTCAAGCCATACAAGGCTTTCTTCAAGCTTAATATTGTCTTCATGGCCTTTGATATCATGGTCCAAAGGTTGTTCAACGTAGACCTCTTCCTTAAGATGCCATTCAAGAAAGCTGATTTGACATCCATTTGATAAATCTTCCACTTCTTTTGAGCTGCAAATGAACTTATCATTTGAATAGTCTCCAATTTTGCCACGTGAGCAAACACTTCACCATAGTCGATCCCAGGATGTTGGCTATAGCCCTTGGCTACTAACCCTACCTTGTGTCTTTCTACCCCATTTAGCAATCTTCTTCTCCTTGAAAACCAATTTCATACTAATGGGCTTTTGACCTTCTAGAAAGGTTGCTAACTCTCAAGTCTCATTTTTCTCAATGGACTTGATCACCTCATCCATGGCTCTCCTTCACTTTTCATTTTTCACTTTTCACTACTTCTTCAAACACTATATATTCACAATCGGTAAAATGATAAAAAAGAGTTAGATCTTCACTTAAATTCTTAATTACCTCATATAGATCTTGAAGATTCTATTTGGGGTTACCTTTCACTAGAACTTCAACTAGAAGAAGATGAATACGATATACTCGCAGTTGTGGGTGATCTTGAAGGTGTTTTGGGCTCTTGAATTTCATTTTTTGCTCCTCATCAAGAAAAGGAAAGATATCATACCTATCATTGTCTTCATTACACCAATTCCACAAATCTTCTTCATCGAACACCACATCTCTACTAATAATTGTCTTATCAAGACTTGGATTGTAGAGTTTGTAGCCTTTTGAACGTTGATCAAAACCATTGAAGATGTGTTTCTAGCCCTCTCTAAGAGAGTTCTATTCATCCTCTTGGAAACACCATTTTTGTTAAGGATTCTTTACTACGGTGCTTTTTAATCACCTCATCCTTGCAAACTTTCTATCTTGGTATTCTCCTCCATTATCGGTTCTCAAGTACTTCACATTTCTTTCCATTTGGTTTACAACTTTCGACTTCCACTCCTTGAACTTGGAGAAGACATTGGACTTGTGTTTCATGAAATAAACCCAAACTTTCCTTGAGAAATCATCTATAAATGTCACAAAATAGGAAGGTCCACCTGTTGACATAACCGGGCTCAACCCCTATACAACGGAGTGAATGTAGTCAAGAATGCATTTGCTCTTGCATCCTACATTTGATGTATTTAAGGACACCTTTTGTTTGCCTGCCAAACAAAACTTGCATGGATTGAATTTGCATGTCAGATTCCCTTCAACAAACTCTACTTGTGAATTTCGTACATGCTCTTCTCGCTCATGTGTCCCAACCGCATGTCACAACATGCATTCATCACAATCATCGTATTTCTACATTGTAGATATTGCGGCTCCAACCAAAATGGTGTCTCCATTAAGCTTGTAAAGATTGTTGTCCACTCTTGTACCTTTCATTAGTACTAAGACACATTTAGAGACCTTGAGAATACCATCCTTTCTATTGAAAGTGCATCCTTTAGTCTCAAGCATGCCCAAAGAAATTAAGTTCTTCTTGAGTGTTGTCACATGTCTAAGTTCTCCCAATGTACGGACCACGCCAACATACATCTTGATCTTTATGGTCCACATCCTGATTTTCTTACACAATGCATCATTCCCTATCAACATCGAACCAGCATCATAGACCTCATAAGTATCAAATCATTCACGATTTGGACACATGATAAGAACAACCAAAATCTAAAATCCACACGTGGGAAGTGACTTCTCCCAAATGTACGGACCACGCCATCATACATCTTGATCTTTATGGTCAACATCCTGATTTTCTTACACAATGCATCATTCCCTATCAACATCGAACCAGCATCATAGACCTCATAAGTATCAAACCATTCACTATTTGGACACATATGATAAGAACAACCAAAATCTAAAATCCACACGTGGGAAGTGGAGTTACACTGAGAGACGAAGAGGAAATCACCTTCACTTTCGGAATCCACACTAGCCAAATCCTCATTTTTCGACTTCTTCCCCTTCTTTTGTGCTTTTAACGCTTTGCGATCTTTCTTAAAGTGCCATTTACCATTGTAATAGAAGTATGCAACATCTTTCTTGCTCATTGACTTGGACCAGGAGTTGTACTTCTTGTCTTTGACTCTTTCTTTGCTTCATCATCTATCACTTGATTTCCCTTTGACTATGAGACATTCCACATTGGAATCACCTTTAGAGGATTTTTTTTCCTGTGGCATTCGAGATTATATCTTGGGTCACCTCTTCAAACTTGAGAGTTTTTTCCCCATACAATAAAGTAGTAACAAATCATCATGAGAGTCCAAAAGATAACTCAACAAAAGTGATTTGGTTTCATCATCAAACTTCACATCCAATCTCAAGAGGTCGTAAATCATCCTATTGAAGATGTTCATGTGTTCTAACACATCTTTGTCTTCCTCCATCTTCAAAGCATAGAGTTGATTCTTCAAGTATAGCTTGTTTGATAAAGACTTCCCCATGTAAAGCTTCTCAAGCTTTTTCCATATATTTTTTGCTGTTTTCTCTTAACTAACCTTGTACAAAATGTCATCCGAGAGATACGATTGTATTGTGCTCACCGTCTTTTCGTCTATATCGGCACAATCATTATATTTGATCTTTTTCGACTTCGTTGTCTTCCCCAAAAAGGAACCATGATTCTTTATTGTATAAGAACATTTCTTACCCATATTTGTCATAATCCAAAGTTGATACGAGCATCAAACTTCTCCACCTCAAACCTGATGACTCTGGAAGTGGAAGTTACTTTAGAGGCCATCTGTCAAACATCTTGGATGCACCAAATTTCCGCAACTCAGAAATCTAGAGATTGGAAATTTATTTACCCAAAATGCCCCAAATGAGTAGAAATAAGAATAATAATAACAATAACACGCTCTGATACCAATTATGCGGACCTCAGATTCCTTACCCGAGGTTGGCCATGGATCGATGAGATCGGCTCGGATAATTAGCTCGGCTCTGCTGAGATGAGCTCTAGCAAGATTAGCTCGGTAAACTTGAGATCGGTAAGACCTCCACCATAATAATACCGTGTGGATCTCTACCGATCAACCGAATACAATATATATTTAAGAGGAGAAATAAAACAACCAAGAACAGACACTAGAGTGGAAGAACAATATCCGAGCTTTATTAAAAGTCACCAAGGTACCATACAAAGATTTAAGACCAAATCTTCAACTCGTTGCTTCTCCTTTTTCAAGGCTCTAACTCTACCCTAGCCCCCTTTTGCTTAGGTTATTTCTCTCTCTTTATAATTGATGTCTCAAGATGGAAAATCCCTAAAACAAAGAGACTATTTATATGGTCTATTCAAGGATTACAAGAAACGTACAAGTTTACCCCCAATAAAGACTTATATATACAACTAGTGTTTATGAGCCAAACTCTAACAAGCCCAATCCGTTATTCTTTAGTTTTTCCATCATTAATCCTAGTTAATCTTGTTCTTCTCTAAATCTTCACTTTCTTCCATCATAAACCCTAATGCTTCCGCATCACCATTAATTGATGCCAGAGCTAAAAGTTCATATTCCCCATCATTATCTTCTTCTCCTCGTCATATTGGAATTAAGATTTAGTTTTCTTAGTAGCCAAAAAAGTCTTTGATTTTAGTTTAGAACAATAAAATAAGAGAAAGAAATTTTTTAAAGCAAGTAAAAATTTGAAAATTAAGAAAATGTTAGTGTTCAACTGTACTATTCACTGACATTGTTCATGGTACAATTCATCGAACCTGATTGGGCCTAATATTGGTCATTTTGAACCATTTTAAGTTTGATTCTCGAGTCATTTGAAGCCAAATTCGATCCAGAATTAACCAAGAATAAGCTACTTGAGTTTTGAGTAATTTCGGAGTATTCTTGACTATTGTTATACATGTTTTATGACTTTTTACAACATAACTAGAAATTGTCGATTTATACTCAAAACGATCCTATTTTTTGAATAATTCAATCATTGTTATGTATATATAATACAATTGAGAGATGTGCTTGAATGTGGTTGCTGACTAAGACAAAAGGATGTGTAGAAAGACGGATGTGATTGAATCTTGAAGAATCAATGAGTAAAGATGAGAATTTGTGAAAAATTTAGATAGAAAACCTTTGCATTTTGGGGGGAAAATCAAAAGTTTGCATCTCTAAAAAAAATTTTTTTTTTTTGGGGGGGGGGGCGAAATTTTGGGGAGGGAGAATCAAAATTTTGGGGGAAAGTTAAGCAATCAATAGTTAGGATTTAATCTTAAGGAATCAATAGTTAGGATTTAATCTTAAGGAATCAATGGTTAGGAGGAGATTGTAAAAAATTTATTGGAAAAATTCCAAAATTTTGGAGGACACTAAATTTGGATGGAACTAAATTTTGGGGAGAACTAAAATTTTAAATTTTGAAAGGAACTAAATCTGAAGAAAACTAAATTTTTGAGGAAACTAATTTTTTTGGGTAAACTAACTTTTCTTAAGGAAACTAAATTTTAGTTTGAATGTTGTTAAAAAATTTTGTTGTGGGAAATATTTTGAATGAGGTCGCAAATTTATTTTGGAAAATAGATTTTGGATTGGTTGAAATTTTTTGAGAGTATTTTGAATGCCTCATTATCTAGGGTCACTGGCTATGACGCGCGCGCGCGCGCGCGTGTGTGTGAGGAATGATGTATTTAACATTTATTTTACTTGCTGCAAACTTACCAATAAGAAGTATTTATAAGCCATATGCAAGTTAGCAGTAGACGTCCAATTTTGGTAGAAAGATTATGTTGAAGGTTGTTAGCAATGGTCATGGAGAAAAGTAGAGCGGTCATGGAGAAAAGTAGAGCTTCGATACTGGTATCTCTCCAAACATTGACCAATCAACCGTTTGTCACAATCATATTCAAAGCTAAAGCCTAGTGCACAAGACAACCCTACACAAAACATAAAAGACTAAACCAAAAGCTGAAGATGAAAGTATAGACTGTGCGAGCTAAATGCAAGCTGGGAGACATGCTATGATAGAATTTTGCACAAAGATGCAAGTAGAGAAAGAACTAAAATCAGATTCTCAGCTAATTTGTACAGGACCACGGTTAAAGCTGTAATATACTGCAGGGCCAACCGAACCAAAAGTTGTGCCAGAGAGTGAATCAAAATCCCAATCAAAGTATGAGATAGTCACAGATTGAATCAGATTTTTGGATAAAAAAGAGTTGATCTTCCAGCATGAGTCCAAGCCTGAATCAGCTTTTGAGCCAAGTTGGAGCTATAATAAGAAATAGAGACCCAATCAAAGTCTAAATCAGTGTCATATATTGAATCCATGTTTGAGCCACCATCCAAGCTATTTGTCGATCGTAAGGTAGAGCGCATATGTTTTATTATTCTAATTGATCTATCGCATACAAACTAAGTATTGCATCTCTTTCTATATCCATTTTTATATGGTAGGTTCATCACTCCTAATGTAAATTTCCGAGTTTCTTCATGATGCGTTTATGTCAAATTTTTTTTGGTTTCAATTTCAAAACTCAAGATGAAGTTTTCTCCAATAATTATCCGAGGTTTCAATAATTATCCGAGGTTTCAATTTCAAAACTCAAGATCAAGTTTTCTCCAATAAAAAATATCTAATATGGAACAAGCAACATGCACGTGCAACCTTATTATTAAAATCGAAACAAGCTCTACATTCAGAGAAATTTCAATCATACAAGAAGTCTAAATTATTTTAGATTTTCTTTTAGAGTTTTATTATTTTTAGAATTCTTTTTTTTTTGCTTTGCTTTTTATAATTAAGTTAAGTTAGGAGTTTTTTTATTTAAAGTTTTATTTTATGTTGGAATTATTTGCAACCTTCTTTGTAAAAGACAAGTTTTATTTCTTTTAATAATCTAGTTAGAGTAAAACTAGTTCTCTTAAGAGTCGCGATTTATTTTCTATATAAAAACCATTATTCCTTTCGTTGTAAAATAGATTATGAAGAGTGAAATCAAAAAAATTGAAACCTCGGATAATTATTAGTAGTTTACGATGAACCCTCTTTTCTTCTATGAATCTTTTTATATGTGATGTGTCTAAAGTGGATGAATGATTACTTGGATGTGAAGCCCAAATAATTATGTTTTATTTATCTTTAGTTATCAACATTTATGCCTAGTTCGTCTTGTTCTCCCCCAACGCTTTAATTTATTCCATCACAAACCCTAACGCTTCTGCGTCCCCGTCACATATCCATCAAGGTATGGATTCAATTTGGATATTAAAATTGGATTTCTTTTTTTTGGAATACGGATTTAGATAGGGATATCCGGTGTACAAAAATATATTATACTCAAACCTCACTTCTCTTTAGTAACTACCATCCATATCCACATACCCACATGTGTTTGCCGATTAATTTGCCTTAAAACGATGATATAATAAAGTTAATTTTTTATACCAAATGTAACCGCATGTTTATATCTGATGTCATTTTTACCACATCTGGCGACCGTCCATAAATGGATTGTAGCTGTATCTATTTTTAACGAATATGGATCGTATCGTTCCTTTCACAAATTATCGATATCTGATTCGTATTTTCATAAATGATTTTGGATGCGGATATGGTAAACCCCATTTCTAAATTATATCCGATCCATTTACACTCCTAATCAGTCTAAATTTATTGTGCATTATATACAAATATGTGTGTCCAAACACACATGGTCATGTCCTATGTCCAGGTTCCAAACTATCAAGGATTTATCATGTCACCATCTGCCACTGTGTGTAAGCGGCGTTGTATCTCTGCCCTTTTATTTTTGACCATGCTCCTTACTCCTTAGTTGCTTCAAAAAGTGAGAGCTCGATATCATAATCATTTAGCCTTCATCCCAAAAATTGAGAGTTCTGTATCTATGTTATATTTATTCCATCAATAAACTTGGTTGTGTTACACCATAAATCAACAACTAATGATGGCTAAAATATCACCACCATTAGGAGTGACAATTAGTTGGATTCAGGTTGCATCCTACAAGATCTACTTCCAGGCCCATTGTAGGAAACTGATACGATTTGGATCGTATCAAGGGAAAATCAGCGAAGAAAAGGGATAAAAATTGGAAAAGATGAGATTTTTATTGGAATTTTGAGAAAAGAGAAGATCTAATAGCAAGATAACTTGAGCCCTTTCGAGAGGAACTCGCTCTCCTAACTTTGATGAACGGATCAAAGCCTAAAACCCTCACAATTGACACTTAGAATGTTCTTCACACAATAAGCATGCCTCTCATGACGGCTAACCCTAGATATAAATAGAGAAAACCTAGGAACAAAATAACATAACAAAAGACTAATCTGCCCTTCGACGCCTCTGATAGTAAGTGACCCATCCGCCTTGGGTCCCGCTTGGACCCGTGCCCGCCTATGAGGGTACGGCCGTATCAATACCCGCCCCTAAAAGAGCCACATTGTCCTCAAGGTGGAAATTAGGGTACTGCTCCTGTATCGCCTCATACAGCTCCCATGTCGCATCGCACTCCGGTAGCCCCTGCCAGTAAATGAGGACCTCCCGACGTCGCCCAGGACCTCTCCGTACCGCCCGGACATCAACTGGCTCGAGCATCACTTCCATATCATCTGTGAGCGTAGGAGGAAGTGTGGAGGATGTAGTATGCTCGCCAATCGCCCGACGCAACTGGGAAACATGAAACACCGGATGTATCGCTGTCCCTGGCGGCAGCTTCAACCTGTAAGCAACCTCTCCAATCCGAGTCTCCACCTCAAAAGGCCCATAGTAACGGGCCGCAAGCTTCTCGTTCCTCCTGTGGGCCAAAGACTTCTGCCTGTAAGGTCGAAGCTTCAGGTAGACCCTGTCCCCCACCTGAAAAGTCACATCTCGCCGATGTCCGTCCGCATTGGCCTTCATCACCTGCTGTGCTCGTGTCAGGTGCCTCCGCAGCTCCTCCAACATCCTATCCCTCTCCTCCATCTGCTCCTCCACCTGTGAAACCGGTGTCGCCCGGTGCCCATAGTAAACCAAGGAAGGGGGGTCTCGACCGTACAATATCTGGAAAGGTGTCGTCCCTGCCGCCGAGTGGAAGGATGTATTGTACCAATACTCCGCCCACGCCAACCACCTGGTCCACTGTCGGGGTGTCTCCGAAGCAAAACATCTGAGTTAGGTCTCGACACTCCTGTTGACCACCTCGGTCTGACCGTCCGTCTGCGGGTGGTAGGCGGTGCTCCGCTTCAGCACTGTCCCCTGCACTCGAAACAACTCCTCCCAGAAATGACTAGTGAAAACCTTGTCCCGGTCGGACACTATAGATTTCGGAAACCCGTGCAGCCGCACCACCTCTCGCACAAAAACCCCCGCCACCGATACCGCTGTGTAAGGATGCTTCAAGGGAATGAAGTGAGCATACTTACTCAGTCGGTCAACCACAACCAAGATCACGGGGAACCCCTCCGAACGCGGCAAGCCGTCTATGAAGTCCATGGACACCTCCTCCCACACCTGCTCAGGCAATGCCAAAGGCTGTAGCAGTCCTGCCGGGGCCATCGCCATGTACTTGTGACGTTGGCAGACGTCACAAGCCGCCACCAATCGCGCGATGTCCTTCCGCATGCCCGTCCAGTATACCTCCCGAGCCATCCGCATATACGTCTGCTGCACGCCCGAATGCCCTCCGATCGCCGACCCATGGAACTCCTGGAAAAGAGTCTGAATCGATGCAGACCCCCGCGGAATCACCAACCTCCCCTGGTAGAGTAACCTTCCCCCTTCTACCGTGTACCCTGGCACCCCATCACCTCCACCCTGTAAACTCTCCCTGATCCGCTGCAGCTCTGGATCTGCCTCCGCCTCCTGCGACAGCTGGTCCAAACCTCCCCACTCTGGTATCGTCATCGCCTGCAGCTGGCTCCCCTCATCTCGCCGGGACAATGCATCCGCCGCCTTATTTTCCAGCCCCTGTCTGTACTCAATATCGAACCGGAATCCTACCAGCTTCGACAGTAACTTTGGTGCTCCTCTGCCACCAACCTCTGCTCTAACAGATAATACAAAGCCCGCTGATCTGTCCTCACCACAAAAGTTCGTCCCAACAGATATGGCCGCCATTTCTGAATAGAGAAGACTATAGCCATCAACTCTCGCTCGTACACTGACTTCAGCCTCTCCCTCGTGGTCAACACCTGGCTGAAGTATGCAATCGGCCGCCCCTCCTGCATCAGCACCGCCCCAAGACCATACCCTGAAGCATCCGTCTCTACTACAAATGACTGGCTGAAGTCTGGCAGAGCAAGGACCGGCGCCGTCGACATCGCCGTCTTCAAGGCTTCGAAAGCCTTAGTCGCCTCTTCCCCCCACCGAAAACTGTCCTTCTTCAGTTGCTCCGTCAGAGGCCAGGCAATGGTGCTGTATCCCTTCACAAACTTGCGGTAATATCCTGTCAATCCCAAAAACCCCCGCAATGCCCGCAGTGTCTGTGGTAGAGGCCACTCTAACATCGCCACAATCTTCGCCCGGTCTGCCGCCACCCCGGCGCCTGAGACAATGTGCCCCAAGTACTCGATCTGACTCCTCCCGAACGAGCACTTCTTCCGATTGGCGAATAACTGGTGCCCCTGCAACTCCCTGAAAACCACCTCCAGATGCCCCGTGTGCTCCTCCAATGTGCGGCTATAGACCAAAATGTCGTCAAAAAACACAAGGATGAACCGTCACAGATAAGGGCGGAACACCTTGTTCATCAAGGCCTGAAAAGTAGACGGGGCGTTTGTCAATCCAAACGGCATCACCAAGAACTCGTAGTGGCCCTCGTGTGTACGGAACGCCGTCTTCGGGATGTCTTCTGCTCGCATCCGGATCTGATGATACACGGACTTCAGATCCACCTTCGAAAACACCCTCGCCCCATGCAGTTCGTCGAGCAACTCATCTATCACCGGAATAGGAAACTTGTCGGGCACAGTTTCCTTATTCAGGGCTCGGTAATCCACACAAAAACGCCAGCTCCCGTCCTTCTTCTTCACTAACAAAACTGGGCTCGAGAAGGGGCTGACGCCGGGCTGGATCACTCCTGCTAGCAGCATCTCTCTGACCTGCCGCTCGATCTCATCCTTCTGCACGTGGGGATACCGGTAAGGCCGAACACTGACAGGGGGTGCGCCATCCCTCAGTACGATCGCATGCTCGTGGTCCCGGGGTGGAGGTAACCCCTGTGGCATCTCGAACACCTCTGCGAACTGTTCCAACACCGACTGCACCTCTGGTGGCCCCTCCTCGGGCTCGGGCTCCGCCTCTGTGGTCATCCCCCGAAACTCCACCAAGTACCACTGCCCTGCCCGTCGAATAACCCGAGTCATGGCACTGAACGCTACCATGGCATAGCACAAGCTCGGGTCTCCCTGGAGCACCATCGTCCGCTCGCCATCCTTAAACTCCATTCTCAACCGTTTCCAGTTGGTCATCGTGGTCCCCAATGTCTTCAACCACTGGACTCCCAGGATGAAGTCGACCTTCCCCAACTCGAACGATAAAAAATCCTGCACGATCTGTACCCCCTGAATGACCAGGCAGAGTCCTCGACATAGCCCCGTACTCTCCTCGCACCGTCCATCCCCCAACTGTACGGTGAACCTACCACCTGACATCTGCAACCCCAGCAGCTCCACCACTCGCAGGGACACAAAATTGTGGGTGGCCCCACTATCAATCAAGACCGTAACTGCTGTCTCCCCGACCTGTCCCACCAACTTCATGGTGGAGTTCTGTGTGAACCCCATCACGGAGTTGAGGGACACCTGCGCTTGCTCCAGCTCCACCGGCTGCTCTACTGAGACGACCTCCTCCTCGGCCTCCTCTGGATCGATGTATTCCTCCTCGTCCGACTCGATAGTGATCTGCAGCAACCGGCTCGCGCACCGATGGCCCGGGGTGAACTTCTCGTCGCAACGGAAGCACAACCCTCTGGCCCTCCTGTCCCGCATCTCGGCCGCGGTCATCCTCCGCCCTTGTCCCGCAGGACGTGCTGCTCCTGTCTTCTCCCCCGCTCCGGCTGAGGCGGCCGGCGGTAGTCTCGGGGCGGCGGCCGTAGATGGGACCCTCTGCTGTGGTGCCCCCCAAGTCCCTCTGATCCTCCGCTCCTCCGCCTGCTTCTCCTCCACCCGCAATGCCAGACGAATCACATGCTCTAGGTCCCTGGGACTTTGCATCCATAGCTCGGCTCGTATCGAGGGCTTCAGCCCTCGCATAAATGCCCCCAAGAATACGTCTTCCGACACCCCCTTCACCCTGCCTGCCAACACCTCGCACTTCCCCAGGAAGTCCAACACCGTCCCCTCCTGCCGTAGCCCAAGCAACTTCTCGTAGAAATTCGCCCCCGGTTTGGCCTGGAAACGGTCAAGTAGGAAAGCTGACAACTCCTCCCAAGTCCGAAAAGGGGCTCGGGACATCCTCCAACGATACCAGCTCAGCGCCTGTCCCTCCAGATAGCAGATGATGTTCTCCAATACCTCCCGCTCTGAGATCCGCATCACCTGGAAATACCGCTCCGCTCGCACTATCCACCCGTCGGGGTCTGTCCCCTCAAAAATGAGCATCTTCAACTTCTCCATCCTCCTGTCTAGGTGCATGGTCGGGTGTCCTCCTCCCTGAGCTCCATGGCCTCCGTACTCGGTCCTGCATCTGCCGTAGGTCTCTTCGGGAAACCATCGCGGGCCCCCAAAATTTTCCGCGTACTCCTCCATAGGCCACCTCTAGCGCTCCTCCTCCGTAGCCCCAAAAATCCCGTGGTAGCCTCTTGCCGGGCCCTGATCGCCGCCCGGAGGGCCAAAAAACTGACCCGGGGGGTTTACAGGGCCCCCGGGCCCTAATTCCTTCCGCCGGAGCCCAGCCGACCCCAGGGTAGGCTGCGAAGCCCCCCTGGGGGCCGGCGGGGGCCTGGTTGGGCCCAGGCGGGCGGCGCGGCCCTTCCAGCGCCTCGCGCGGGCCCGCCTGGCCCTCCCAGGTGCCCGTGTGGGCTCGGGAGTGGGCCGCGAGGCCTCCCGAGCCCTCGCGGAGCCCTGGCGGCCCGCACGGGAGGGGGTTAGGGTTCCCCCCTCCCCAGCCGCCTTCTCCTATGGGGTCCGAAAACCCTAGCCTCCCTTCCCCTTGCATGCCGCGTCCCTTCGCCTCCGCAAGAAACCCTAGGGGATCTCCTTCGTGCCGCCGTCGCTCCCGCTGCACTTCCTCCACCCACGACTCCTCCCGGAACCCTAGATCTTCCTTCTCCTTTGTGATTTTGGTTCCCGGAGGTGCCCCGGAGGTGTTCGCCATCAACTTCGGATCGTCCGCCTTCGCATGATGATTCTCCGCCTCGGATTCCTCCCCTCCGATCTCCACATGCTTTCCCTTCCCCTCAAGTTTTTGAAGAATTTTCAAAATCTGAACTTGAGTGGCGTCCGACTCCTCGTGCTTCTTCAACAACCGGGCTTCCATCTCTTTTTGGGAATTGGATAGCATCTCTACAGTGACCTCCAAAGCTCCCACCTTTTTGCTGACCTCTTCCCGGATCTCCTTTCGCAGCGCCTCCATTTCCGTCTTGAATCTAGTACCTTCCGCCATTGGATCTATTGCTCTGATACCAATTTGATACGATTTGGATCGTATCAAGGGAAAATCAGTGAAGAAAAGGGATAAAAATTGGAAAAGATGAGATTTTTATTGGAATTTTGAGAAAAGACAAGATCTAATAGCAAGATAACTTGAGCCCTTTCGAGAGGAACTCGCTCTCCTAACTTTGATGAACGGATCAAAGTCTAAAACCCTCATAATTGACACTTAGAATGTTCTTCACACAATAAGCATGCCTCTCATGACGGCTAACCCTAGATATAAATAGAGAAAACCTATGAACAAAATAACATAACAAAAGACTAATCTGCCCTTCGACGCCTCCGATAGTAAGTGACCCATCCGCCTTGGGTCCCGCTTGGACCCGTGCCCGCCTCTGAGGGTGCGGCCGTATCAGAAACACCCTGCCAATAGGAGAATCTTACATATTAAAAAAGATATATCAGGTACTATAGAAAAATTACTTTTGTATCTATCCTCTAATCTTCACTCCACCGCATTGTCTGGCAAGCTCATCATGTTCTCTATGGCATAAAAACGTAAATGCAAGAGAAAAATTATGTGATTCCTAAACCCTTTACCCTTAGATCTAGTCTGCATTTGCGCTCTTACTAAGATACCATTAATATTTAAGCCACTACAGAAAGTCTTCATACCACATGACGTACATATCGATGTATTATATGGTGCGAAGATAACTTTGTGCAGCGTCTATGTTACATTTGAGGTGGAAAGAGATAGGTTCTATGGAGCCAAAGGGGAAACATCCTTGACTTCCCATATCCACTGGATATATATTAAGGTAATAGTAGCGACTTTATGATAATGTCCTCTGCAAAGATAAAAGAGACAATCTTATGTGTTAGCACTGCAAACAAAAAGGCAAAGTCCATATTATAGTTCTAAAAAGAATGGTGAAACATGAACCTTCTACCATTAAATAACAAAACTAGATGTTCCGGTATACCCTCTCCAAGAATGAACTATAACTCCATGTTTATAGTTGGAAAAATTATAAACATGATATATTAGATGAACTCCTGACAAGCCACGACAGCGAAGAGGCCATGTTACTTCATGTCTAAATCAAACTACAAATAGACACGTTTGGCTCAGACGCTGACCTATTAGGACAAATAACAGCCAGAGTCTGAGATTAAATACATATTGGAAGTAACTAAATTTAAGTTTTCCATTGAGATTTATATTTGGATCTTCATTTTTTGATAAAAGAATAAGGATATGACACCTAGAATGATTTTATAAGAGTCGATTGGCAATTTCTATGCCCTTGAAGTTTTAACATGCGGCCGAAAATAAGAAATCTCACTGCCTCATGAGATATGAGTTCCATCTTTCTCACAGACACACACAGATTGGAGATTCAATGGTACCAACATCATGTTCCTCTTGGGATCAAGCAAAAACCTAAAATTTTTAATTGTCCACATCAGATACATTAGATTAACATTTAACATATAAATAGAAGGCGTATAACCATTTAAGGAAGCCATTACAAATCTAAGCATATCCATTAATTCATTCATAGTATTTCTCCTTGAATCTCCTAATTCTCACCAACCAGAAAAGTCAACAATCATATCAAACCCATCCCTGCATTAACATTAACTCCATAATTATAGGGTCAACATCTGAATATATATGATCAATATAAGTTAGGAGAAGAACCCCAATCCTGAAGTTACAAAGACAAGTAATTGAGGTTTTCCTAGAGCATAAAACTAGGAGTCTGGGATATTTAATTTGAGTAAGCATCACTGCGGCACCTAGAATGATTGAATACGAATCAGTGCAAAAGTTATGAAAGTTGGAATTTTAAAAGTGACGGTAAAATAGAATTCAGGCTGTTTCACGAGATCATCGGTCCAGCTTTGCCACGTACACAAAACAAAAGGAGATAATACCAACATCATGCTCCCCTCAAGAATAAGCAAAATATACCAATTTTACTTGTTTAAATCAATGGATTACATCTTAGACACTTAATGACTAAATAAAACATTTGCAAGTACTTAGACACTTGATATCTAAATAAAACAGTCGCAAGTAATCAAGCACTGAATCACCCATTACCAATCTAGCATTCCCAGCACATCACCAGGTGATCACAAGAGTTTCAACCGTCTAAAATTGAAATGCGAAACACTTTAACTAAGAACGTGATACAACACAATGCCTGCCCGATGATCCTTCGAACAGACAGGCCCAAAAGCCCACAGCTTCAGCTCAACAACTGAGTACCCACGTCAGGCAAATCATTTCCTCGTTTAAAGCGACAGCCGAGCTGATTGTTGGGTTCCTTCATTAAAGCGTCAGCATTCAATGACCGACCGTTAGCTCACCATCAATGACGACAGCTCAAGTAATAAAGCGCCTTAAAGGCTCGGATGTTACCCTCCAACGTCCCGCCTATATATAGTCTCTCAGACAATGAGAGAAGAGAGGGACACAATCGGGAGGGGGGCTGAACATTCTTTTGACAACCAAAAAGTCATGTACTCCTAAACCGGTATCTGCTCCACCAAAACTCTGCATTTCCTTCATAGCTCGACACGATAACTATCGGTTGATCTTTCTAACAGATCGGCCATAGTTACACAAAGCCTCCCTGAGTCGTCAGCTGACTTGAGAATCAGAGGGGATTAGGTCGGACCCTAGATCTGACCCCCCCTAACGAGCTCTTCGTGTTGTAGAAAGCAGAAGGCAACCAAAAGGTAGCTCGGACTTGGCGGGAATAGCCCAGACTTAGCTGCCAGTAGCTCGTCCAGTCTTCAGCCAACTGCCAATAGCTCTCCAAGTTTCCAACCAGCTGCCAGTAGCTCGGATTAAGGTCTATTCAGCTTGAATCAGCTCGTCCAGTCTCCAGCCAATTGCCAGTAGCTCGGATCAAGGTCTATTCAGCATTGGGTCAGCTCGCCAAGTATCCAGCAAGCTACCAGTAGCTTGGGTAGAGTCACATTAGACCCGAGGTTGGCTCGTTCAACATCTAGTCAACGGTAAACGCCATCCTACGCAAGCTACTGCAACCCCACATCATTGAATATCAAGGGTGAGAAAACACCCATAAACAATTGGTGACGTCTGTGGGAAAAAAGTCGACATCCACATCTTCAGCTACACTGACGATGACTTGCCCACTAATGCAGGGCCTAAAAAAGACAACTACCATATGGGCAACGGATGTTACGCCTCACCATGTGGATCTCAGTTCCTCCACTCGTGGAATGTGCAATTATTGACTTTGGAGCAGCTGCATGCGCTCTCACGGGAGATGAGCATCAACATCCAAGCAATGTCTATCGCGATAAAACGATTGATGGGTTCACAGTCCCAGCCAATCGCGAGCCCACCAGTTAACCCAACTTATTCTCAACAACAGGGACAGTGCCGCATCTCTCTCGTCCTGAAAGAATACAGAACGACGAGAAAGGGGGCCACATCTCATCTACAGCCGGTCTCATGAGACCACAGCCCTCACTCAGTGGAGCTGAGGACCATCCCCCTACTCTGCCTGATGATCGACACAGAGAGAACCATCGGGGGTGAAGTCGCAGTCCTCATCGTAAGTCTCACAGAGGCCCTTAAGAGAAAGACTCGGAGAGACAGCCTCCACCATCCGAGCTCTTCCAACAGCACGGATGAGGATCAAGGCGACCACTCTAGCGCTTCAAACAGTTGGCTCAGGAGATCCAGACACCAATGTGATGTACGACAATATTGCTCCTTATTACCGAGCTCAGATGAGGAGCAAACTCCCTTGAAGAAGAGAATCAACTCGGCCCCGCCGTCGCCCATATTCAAGATATCCGACCTAAACAAGTATGATGGTTCGGGTGAACTGAGTGAACACGTCCAAAACTATAAAGAAGTGATGGAGATATAGGGAGCTGACGACTACCTCCTCTGTCGGGCTTTCCTAACGACTCTACAGAAGGTCACAAAGGAGTGTTGCAATGGATTTCTCAATCGGTCTATTGAGTCATTCAAGAGCTTGGCCCAAGTCTTCTGCCAACAATTCATGGCAATGAGAAGGAGGAAGCGAGCTCAGACCACATATTCACCTTGGTGTAAAAAGAGAGAGACATTAAGAAGCTTCCTAAAGCGCTTCAATTCAGAGAGGCTGAACGTCGAGAGCTGCAAGGACGAGATGGCCCTCGCCGCATTCAAGAAAGGAGTACGGTGTAAAGACTTGGAGAAATCTCTGCATCATAAACCGTTTCACAACTTAGATCAGCTCCTTACCAAGGTGGAGCGACACATGATGGCGGAGGATGCGCTGGCCAGAAAAGCTCACATGGACACTCTGGTCACATATGATGACATATAAGGATGCCACAGGTGAGACATCCTTCATGCTCGCCTTTAGAGCAGAAGCGCTCGGACTGAATGCAGTGCATCTGCGGATGTATTATCGGTAAAAAAACAAGTAAACCGAACAAACCCGTGTGCTATTTTTTTGGTTCTCGGTTTTTTCATTCCTCTGAAGATTATACCCTACCGAGCTAATAACTCCAAGAGAGCATTAACGTGAAGACTATAAACGAATTCTTCCATTTCACTTTTCCTAAAGTGCGCATGTCCACAATTAGCATGGATACCTCATCTAAATATCTCATGGGCTGATCGGCTATCCGATCGAGGGACGTCCTTGCAAACCGGTCTAGCTATACGTTTGGAGTGTCAGAGGACCATGCGAGCTAGTCGACTATACGATCAGGGGCCACTCTCTCGCGGGCCGATCTAGCTATACGATCAGTGATAATTCTCAAGACCTCATAGGCTGATCGGCTACACGATTAGGGGACACTCCATCGAGAGCCGATTTAGTTATACGATAAGGGATGTTAGAAAATATTGTGGGCTGGTTAGGTACACAATCGAGAGCCACTCCCTCGTGGGCCGATCTAGATATACGATCGGAGATGTCAGACGATCTCGCGGGCTAGTCTGCTACATGATCAGGGGCCACTCCCTCGAGGGGGTTCTAGTTATACGACTGGGGATGGTTGGCTACATGATCGGACGGTCACTCCCTCGCAAATCGATCTAACTATATGATCGGGGATATCAGAAGACCACGCGGGTTGGTCAGCTATATGATCAGGGGGCCACTCCTTTGCGGGCCGATCTAGCTATACGATTAGGGATAACTCTTAAGAACCTCGCGGGTTAGTCGGCTATACGATTGGTGTCCACACCCTCGTAGGCTGATCTAGCTATATGATCAGGCATGTCAGAATACTTTGCAGGCTACAAGGCTATAATATCGGGAGGCCACTCCCTCGTCGGCCGATCTAGCCATACGATCAGGATGTCAAAAGACTTCGCGGGTTGGTCGACTATACGATCAGGGGCCATTCCCTCACGTGCTGATCTAACTATAAGATCGAAGATAATTATTAGAAGACCTCGTGGGCTGGTAGGTTATACGATCAGGTGTCACTTCTTCAGGGACCAATCTAGCTATACAATCGGGGATAACTGTCAGAAGAACTCGGAGGCTGATTGGCTATACGATTGGAGGCCACTCCCTCGCAGTCTGATCTAGCTATACGACCGATGATTGCTCCTAGCCAACCTTACAGACTGACCTAACTATGCGACCAGGGTCATCTCACTTAAATGCATGCCACATCAACCGACGTCAATCTCTGTAACAGTTGAGCTGAAGCGATGATGGCCATTAATACATCACAATGTCGGTCCGATGATCATTCGAGCGGACAAGCCCAAAAGCCCACAGCTTCAGCCCAACAGACCAGAGGCACCCACTCCAGGGCATCCGTTTTATCATTTAAAGCGACAACCGAGCTGACTGTTGGGCTCCAAAGCACTAGCATTCAATGACCGACTGTTAGCTCACCATCAATGACGACAATTCAAGCAATAAAATGCCTTAAAGGCTCAGACATTACCATCTAACCTCTTGCATATATAGTCTCTCGGACAATGAGAGAAGGGAGGGACACACAATCGAGGGCGAAACATTCTTCTGACAACCAAAAAGTCAGATACTCCTAAACCGGTATCTGCTCCACCTAAACTCTACATTTTCTCCATAGCTCGATGCGATAACTATCGGTTGATCTCCCTAACAGATCGGACATAGTTATCCCGAGCCTGCTTGAGTCACAAACTGACTTAAACATCAGAGGAGATTAGGTTGGACCCCAGATCCGACCCTCTCTAACGAGCTCTTCGTGTTACAGAAAACTGAAAGTAGCCAGGAGGTAGCTCAGACACAGCTCGGACTTGGTGGGATGGCCCGGACTTGGCTGACAGTAGCTCATACAGTCTCCAACCAGCTGCCAATAGCTCGTCCAGTATCCAGCCAGCTAGCTACCAGTAGCTCAGATCAAGGTCTATTCAGCATTGGGTCAGCTCGCTCAGTCTCCAGCCAGCTGACAATACCCGAATAAAGGCACATTCGATCCACGGTTGGCTCGCTCGGCATCCGGTCAGTTGTAGCCCAGTCTCCAGCCAGCTGCCAGTAGCTCGGATAGAGGCCCATTCGGCCCGAGATTGGCTTGCCCGCCATCCAGTCAGCCGCAAACGTCATCCTACGCAAGCTACTATCCAGTCAGCCGCCATCCGGTCAGTTACAACCCTCCCCCCAACCCAATCATCAAACAATAACAGGGATGAGAAAACACCGGTAAACAGAACTAAGGAAAAAATAGAAAACAATTATTCTCTTTATAAACATAAGGCCCAACACCAATTCCCCAAGACAATCAAATTCTCAATATAACACACCAAGATCAATGCAAAGTATTTATGTGCACATAGAGAAGAAACCCAAATAGGGCAAAAAATCAAAATAATCTAATAAATCAAAAAAAGAAGAAACATGTGGTGAACAAGGCAAGAGTAGAGGTCAGAATTGAAACCTATCACTCATGTCCATGTATTATCAAATGCAGCAGAAGTGATTGCCTGCGAGAACTCCTGAAAGCTAATCCTCCCATCCCCGTCTGTATCTGCTTCCTTGATCATCCCCGTCAACTCCTTCGCCGTCAAGGCGTGCCCAAGCTTCGCCATGGAATGAGCCAGCTCGGCCGCTGTAATAAAACCATTCCCGTCTCTATCAAACATCTTAAACAACTGCTTCAACTGATCCTCATTGTAAGGAGATTTAGCAGGGAGAAGCTCGGGAGCAACTAAAGCCACGAACTCCGAGAATTCGACGAGGCCGTTGCTGTTAGTATCTGCCTTTTGGATTAGATCTTCAAGCTGGTCTGGTCTGGGCTTTAGGCCGAGAGATCGGAGAAGCGATCCGAGCTCGAGCTGAGTGAGGCTGCCATCGTTGTTCCGATCGAATGATCTGAATATCTCTCGGAGTTTCGCAAGCTGCTCGTCATCGAGCTTCACCGGTTCCGCGCCGTTACTCATCTCCGGCCGATCAATCGATCTCCTCCTTTCTCAATCTTGAAATCACTGATTCTTTCAGCTCACTCCTCCATAAATCGTTCGATCTGAAGCTGATCTCGCTTGTTTTCTATCAAAATTGGCTCATAGATTCGATCAAATGAGCGAAAGTGGGCAGAATTGTCCAATTCTTGGACTGATCATCATCTGGATCCTGATTTTGTGGGAATAAGGACCCGATCGCTCTGGATTTGAAGCCGGATCCCGAGCGACTTGTCGCGATGGGATCGGCTCCAAATGAAGACGACGACGAGCGAGATGATTTAAGAAATTAGGGTGAGGGTTTGGTTTTGGATTTGGTGCCCTCTCTCTTTCGCATTCCGAAGAATTGGTCGACATCCTCAACTCTCCAACAAAAAAGGAAGAAAAAATTAAATCGAAAAAGTTAATTTTTATTTATTCAAATAAAGGAATAAAAGAAATTTTTTTTAGGGTAATTTTTAGATTTAGGTTAAATTTTAGAAATAATATCAATTTTCGACCCCAAAAAAATTTATTCTCAAAAATCGACCAAGTTTCGCCACGTCAGCGGCGAGGAGCCGCAGATTGGACAATACCGCACTTAGCAAGTGCGGCATTTTTGGCCGCACTTGCCAAGTGCGGCCAAAACCTGGCCGCACTTGCCAAGTGCGGCCAAAAAAAGCGCTTCCACTGCCTTAGTGCTTTAGTTGGCATATTTTGGCAAGTATAGGCCTCAGCATTTTGGCCGCACTTGCCAAGTGCGGCCAAAAATACCGCACTTGCCAAGTGCGGCCAAAAATGTCGCACTTGCCAAGTGTGGTATTATCCATACTAGCCGCTGACGTGTCGAAACTTGGTCGATTTTTGAGAATAAATTTTTTTGGTCGAAATTTGATATTATTTCTAAAAAATACCCTAAATCTAAAAATTACCCTTTTTTTATTAAAAAAAGTAAAGAAGAGAGAGACAGAGCGCCGCGGCGGGATCGGGCCGCTTGTGAGCCACCGCCACGTCGTCGCACGACTCCGTCAACAAGCGCGCTCCTCCTCTTAAAAGCGCCACTACGGTGGTCTGCTTGCTAGCGGGCACCGGTTGTTTATAATTCCTTTTCTGCGACCAAAGGAGTGTGCCTGTAAAATCTATTATAGAAATGCATTCTTTTTTTTATTGAATCTTTCTTCTGACAAAATGTTTAGGAGAGCGATGGGTCCAATGTAAGGTGGGTGAGTGGTTGGATTTGGAGATGAGTGTTTTGGTAGAACCCCAAACAAAATCGCACCACATTTCTCTTATTTGCAAGTTTGTCATTGTTTTTCATAAAACCCAAAGACCACTTATCCTCACGGGCTGAATTTGTTTTTCCACGCCGAATTTGTTGTTCGACGCCTTTGCTTAAATTTTGTACGCTAATTTGTTGTTTCGCGTCGAAGGCGCACGCGTCGAATTTGTTGTTTTACGCAGAATTTGTTGTTCCGCGCCGAAGGCATCTACTAAATTTTTTTACACTAATTTCTTGTTCCACGCCGAAGACGCACGCGTCGAATTTGCTCTACGCCGAATTTATTGTTCCGTGTCGAAGGCGCCTGCGTCGAATTTGTTGTTCCGTGTCGAAGGCGTCCGTGCCGTTAAATATTTTTGCGCTAATTTGTTGTTCTACGCAATTTTTGTTGTGAAAATAATTTTTTGGAGAACAAAAATTTCGAGAGTGGAAATCTTAAATGAACCGTGCCTGCGGACACAAGCTAAGACTAGTAAATATATAAATTGAACTATTTTTGTATTAAAGATTTTATATATTATGAAAATTAGAAAGTTAGCTTTGTAATTTTATTAAAAGTTGTAAACCGTTATATTAAAAAACACTATACGAGGGCTTTGTTGGAAATGTGCATATATAAAAAGATGAACGACAAACTTACTATTTTTCCACGGGAACTGTTGTTAAAAAATTACCGCTTTTTATGGCAGCTACCCGAGACGAGACCAGAAACCCCAAACCAAAACCCTCGCTCTCTCTCTCTCTAGCTCGGTATGCATCGTCAATCCCTGGGATCACCGGGCTCGAAGCAGCATCTCAATGGCGGCGCCGGCGGCCTCATTGAGGCATCCCTCACCGACGGCGCCGGCAACTTCACCGGCAGAGCACCGGAGGACGAGGACGAGATCAAGGCGTCGAAGCCGATCCGTTCGACATCAAATTCACCAAGGAACGTCCACTGGATCCCGATACTCATCCTACTCTGCTTCCTCATCCTCTACATGATCTCACACGAGCCCGCTCACTCAGGTCAGCCCTCTAACCGCTCAGATCTCGCCAATTGTCCCACTTCTTCCCGCTGCTCTGACTCTTGTCTCTTGTTCCGTTTTTTTGGGACAGATTTGCCGAGCACCACGGCAATCGAGCGCATCGTCGATCAGAAAGGTACAATGCCGGTCTCAAGTTTCTTAGATCTTTTTCCCTCTATTTTTCTGTTGTTGAATTGGTGTCGGGTTTTGTGTATATAGCGGGATCGGTTTCGAGAATCGTGACGGCCGCGATTGGGACAAAGCGGGATCTGATGGAGGAGAAGAATCAGCTTCGCAACCGGCGGCTAGGGAATTCAGCAGGCCGGTGAGCGGCGGCGGAGGCGGCACGTGCCGGGGTTGTCCGATTGGTTTCTCACGTGGATACCGTTTTTCATCTTATTCTGGAAAATAGTTATAATAAAGGTTTTTAAATTTTTTTAAAGATTCCAGTAGGATACCTTTCTTGGTTGTTTTGCCATCGTGTGCCGGCGTTGATCGCCGGTTTAGTTTTGGTATCTCGTAAAGTGCGCCCCGCCTGCTGGATACAGCTGTGATGTGGGGCCCGCTGGGGGCAGACAGCTGTCAGGGACATCACCGCGCGCGCACGGGGCTGTTACTGTACTTTATTTGAACATATTCCACTGTGAAGCTCGTAATTCGAAAAGCTGGTCCGAACTTTTCCAACGGCTAGTTGAGAGCTCTCAAAACCCTCGAATTTCAAATAGAAAAATATTAAGTGTCTTATTTTCTGAACAGTAGATTGTAATTTAATTTTGAGAATAATATATTTCATAGATTTCATGGATTTCAGTCAAGCCATATGATACGGAGGTTTGAGAAAATCCAATCGATGAGATTTTCTTAGCTTGAAACTGAAATTTCGGTTAAACTATGTTTGCAGTTGGCCCCCTTGATGTGGATGGAGGTTGTTGGAAAGGAAGAAGAAAGAGACTCTGACAAAGATTGCTCTTAGTCATGTAGATTTGGATCTGTATTATTATCATGAGAATAATGATAATATATACAGAGAGTAAAGTTTTTTGTAGTAATCAATTGCGGCATCAACAACTTCAGTACTAATTTTAAAGGGTGGAGAAGCTGGCGATTTAAAAAATTAAAATGGAAGGTTAGTTTTGTGAGACGTCTCTTTTGCTCCTTTGTAGCCACCTCATTGTTTTTTCGTGACGTACGTGTGGTTCCGTTAAAAACTATATCCCTTTGATACCAAAATAAATAAAGTAAAAATAAAAATAAAAATTATATACAGTGCTTTTCACTTCTTTCTCTCTTCGGTGAGCTCATGAGGAGCTCATTCATTGTTGGGGTCCATCGCATGTGGATGACGCACGAGTTCACGAGACCCCTTCATATCGCAAACAAGGAGGACGTGAATCAGCGGCTTAATTTTTTCTTAAACCTGAGTCTATACCACCTGCTAGAATTAATACGGCAAATATAAATAAATTTTTTTTCAACCTGAGTCTACACCACCCGCTAGAATTAATATGGCAAATATAAAGAGAATTGCTATCTGTACCCTGATGAGTAGGAATGCATAGACCTTTTTTATTCAAATTTGTAAAATCTGTAAACTCTCTTCTCACCTCGGCGGCTCAGTCTCGTCCTTTTCCCTTTTAAGTTAAATTTGGCACAAAAACTAACAAAAACTAATATTGAATAGGGGCGCAGATAGCAATTCTCAATATAAATTGAGTTCTTTAAGGCAACATCTTTTGAGGAAAGCCCAGTCCTGTCAAGTGATCCATTTTTGTAAAACCAAAATACCCATCATCTCCAACAAAAATGACAAACTTTTGAGGGTATTCTTTTTGCATAAAAAATCACCAAAAAAAATCTCATGGGGTTTACCAATGGGTTTCTATTTTTCAAAAAAGTGTTCTTTTTGAATTTTACAAAACAAATGAAAGCAACAAGGTACACTTACAACATATCCAGAGTAATGGAACAAATATAAATGGCTACAACATATATATCACAAACACATGGCATGGCCAAATTCTATGTGCCCACCAATTCTAACAGAACTTTAACCTGCCAAGTATATGAAACAATAGTTATCGTATCAAACCCTCAGGAGGTGCAGGCTTTTAGGGATGCTCACCGGATGCAGCTTTACCGCTTGATTTCGAGGTTTCGGAGAGATGAACCTGAGCAAAATCTTCCTCCAATCCCTTATGATGAACCTCTTCCGCCACGACCTTCTCCTTTGTTTTTGATCCCACGTCAGTTGCAGCTTTGGCAACCTTGCTGAAGGCGCCGGTCACCCATGATGCACCGGTTAACACGTACCTGTTCTTCATGATGGCGGAGCCTGCAGTGCTCACCTTCTGCTCTGCGGCTGCAATGGCGGATTTCGTCTTTTCGGAGACCTGGAATTTCTGATCTACTTCTTTGACCTTCTCGTTGACGGCTGAAGTGCCCATGGTAATCTTCTCGCTCAGACCAATCTTCTTGTCTAGAGAGACGACCTTTGCAGTTGCAGTGGACGTGAGCTGGTGCCTTTCGTCGAAAGCTTTAGCCTTGCCGACAGCATCCTTGCCCAAGATGAAGCCCTTGGCGAGCATGCTGCTGACAACATCTTCCGCCTTTTGGACGGCTGATGGAGGTTGTTCGGTATCTGTGGCATCTTTATGCTGTCATAAGACATCAAGTTAATTGTTGACACATCTAACTATATGCGGGGTATGAACTTGCATGGTACACACCACAGGGGCAGAAGCAACGGCTGAAGGAGGTAGTTGGTAATCTGGTGCTGGTGTAATAATGACAGACAGATCAACAATTGTTGCTCCCTGCGCCATAAAAAATAAATTGTCATCCAAGAGAGAAGAATAAAAATACAGGTAGGCATTAGGAGGGAGAATAATAACTAATCTTTAGAGACATTTATATTCAGGGTTAAACAAAGAGCTGATGGCTTGTTAGATGCTCAAAATGCTACCATTTTACTTTTTTGTGGACACAATGCTATGTTTAGATACTAGAACTTATAGCTAAAGGAATTGCTGAACAACCTTTTTCTTGTTTAATGAGAAGAAATTTATCACCCGAATAAAATTGAGTTATAAGAAATGTAATCACGCACCAATAAACAGAGATTAAGTTTTCATGAACAAATCACTCAGAGAAAGTTCTGAGAAGCACAAACCGATAGAAGCAGGGCAGTCTCTGCTCCTTGTGAATCTTTAAATGTGACATACGCAATCTGTGACCACTCATCCCCCCTGTAAAGAAGGAAAATAATCTTACCATGCAGTCTTCACAGGATGTGGTTAAAGAAAACAGAAACACTGGCTTAGGTGAATAACCTTTGCATTTCGACATATTCAATGTCGCCAGAGAAGGAAAAGAACTCCTTGAGATCTTGTTCAGTTGCACCAAGAGAAACATTGCTAACTTTCACAGTCCTTACCTGTAAGTTTAAAATGGTCGAATGAGGCCAGAAATCATTTGTGTAACTATAATAGAGCACATGCACAGATTCGGATGCCACCTAAACTAGCTTAAGTTTATCACCATTTTACATCATTGCACTGATATGACCGCATCAACGAGTCAAGATTCATAGTTATACAAATATTTAGGTTATGGATGCAAACATTCGGGTAAAAGTTCAAGTTTGCGTCATCTAAGAAATATTTTCAATCTGGGTATTCCCACTAAATCAAAAGGGCATGATAGGCAGATCAAACAAATGAGTAATACCATCCGAAAAGGATACGCATAATTGACCTGGTCCATACAGAGACAATCCAGAAGGAGAAAAATCAAGAATGCATATGTCGTTGATATGTTTCCAAAGGATGCTAAAAGAGTAGGTATGAATCTAAAACTCTTTTATGTCCCATAGATTTGAAAATAGATTTTGCCTAGTTCAAGGACACCTAAAGGATACATGTAACATAAGTAAGCTTCGATTAAGTAGTGTTATGTACTCTTAAACTACTTCTTAGTCAGGGACCAATGTGAGGTTGGTCCCCAAATATAACAGTAGGTCAGAATTTAGACGGCCCCAATAAATAATAATATGATTTTGCATCCCACGGTCAAGCTGACATTGATCCTTGTTTTGGTGCAAACTTCCCAGCCAAGGAAACTGTCAGAGAAAGAGGAGCTTATCATATGGCCTACCAAAGGCCAGCCCGAATAAACAACCCTAAAAAATATCTGAGACTAAGGGGAAGATAGAAAGATTCTGTGTGTGGTTTGATCATACATGATATACAAGAAGACAGTTAAGTGTAGCAATATTAAGATGCATGCTCCAGTTTTCTTCCAAGAACTGATACTAATTTAGTACTTGAAAAGCAAGTCTAACACGTATAGCCATATAAGTTGGTAAATTAAGCATCGAGAATTCAATCAAACAATTAATTATGGTCAGTCAAGACCACTCAACTTTCCTGTGACCTCTTTAGCTTATGATAAGAAAGAAGATGGACCTTCCATGCATAAATGCCCTTAGATAAGACGATATGCATAAATGCCCTTAGATAAGACGATGGACAGACTTGCTATATTCAAAGATAACAACAATGAACACCATGAAATGTACAAATACACATATATACTGATGGTAAAATAGAAGCAAAACTCAGAATATAACGACAATAAACAGCATGAATATTACATGTATATACAACATGATGGTATAATTCAGAAAATACAAGCAGAACTATGAGAATATAAAATTACACTGTAATACCAAAAGAAGAAAAGGGCAGCAGTATCCTGGATACAAAAATTATTGGTTGCTAAGAAATACACAAAAGGGTAGAAATGCACACAAAGAAACATGAACAACATGATTGAAGCATGATATAAGCCATCCCCGTGTAGATGTAAGTAGAGACAAGCATTATTCATGTCATAAAGGAAAAATGACACAAACCAACCAAGAACAGAGAAGTAAAAATATAAAAAAGGAAATATGTAAGTCGCTATTATCAAATGCAATGGACTTACACGTCTGAACTATGATCCCCAAATAACCTCAGCTAGACCTTATGTGATCACTGTTTTAAGACTGTAAAGATTAATGAGGCACTCACAAAATCTTAATGGTCAAATATGTGCACATATCAAGAAAGTGTGGGTACATATATCTATTCATGTTCCCATGAATCCCACCAAAGAAGTTGCGCAGAATATTGTCATTGAATTGCTGGCATTCATTGCATATCATTTATAATAGGACCTTTTGGGATGACTTTTCTCATGAGTTGAATAAGCTTGCATAATCTAATATTTCGGTTCCCAGTGTACTGTGTAAGAGATTCAGATTTCATACTATTGTACAAAAAAATAGACACAAACATTCTACCACTTACCAAATGAAGTTTTTACATCCAAGTAGATGTATAAATCCCATCGACTGTGCATGAAATGTCCAATGCATCTTATGGGATTGTGCATTCATTCAACTACTAGCATAAAATGTAAGGAGGACACATTTTTGTGGCAAAGATGGGATTCAAAATCATCGTTGCGTGCATCATTTTTTGTAATAAAAATCTGAAGCACACAACCATCTGCCACCGCTAGTAGGATGTCATGATAAATATTCAATAGAATCCATTGCAACATAAATTCTCTGAGTGATCACATTTTTGATCTGTTAATCAGAAAAATGAGGAAGTCGACGTCAAAGAACTCGATGTCATATATCTGAGCAAATCTAGCTAAGCTTCTTTACTTTCCTCCCTTACAGACCACTCAGTATTGGACTTGAGGTAAAATCAATCACAGACCTGATTAGAAATATATTCTCAAGTTAACCCCAGCAAACCTAGAAAAGGTTGACTCATGTCTTCCTTTAGATAAGAAACACAATTAATAAATTCCACCTTGATTTCGCATAAGAAGTTGACATGTGAAATAGTCAAACTTCGATGTATGAGTGCATAAAGTAGATCGTGGTGGAAAGCCGCTGTAAGACGAAGAGATATTCTATAGTCATCAAGATGATTTCTTTAGCAACACAAAATTATTTCGGCAAATGCTTTTACAACAAACATATAAACCTTCAAATATCGTTAAAAAAACTTTAACTTAATGAAGGAACTGGCCCTGAGCAGATTTGAATGAAATAGAAATGATCCATATAATCAAGACCCAAATGTTTGAAATGAAAGCGTTGTTCTTATTCTTGGCGTAATAAAGACTAGAAGCAAAGTAGAAACTGATTTCAAATAATATGAATATCACACATCTCAATATGGCAATGACTCATTAACTCCCTAGCTTACTACTTGACATGTCCTCTCGCAGACAATGAATTTTCGAAAACATCTGCACCTTACAAGAAAAACAATTCATATTCTCTAACACAGAATCAAAGAAGGTACAGAATGGATAGCTTGAAATCTGTGCAATATCACCGGTCATTCAAAGAGCAAACAATTACAATTCATAGTAAAAAATCAGTTGCATTACATGAAGGCAGCCTACACCACAGTTTCACACTTAATCAACCATTCGTAGTGAAGTTTGAATTTAAGAAATACCATCTTCTTTAATCCTAATCATATAGATATGAAACATAAATAATAATAAGAAATGATGAGCTCACTGTACAAAACATAAAGCATAAAACATAAAAGGCCAAGGATCATGGTTCGAAAAGTTTTTTAATTTTTTAAATTGTTTTCAAACCATATTATTCCTAAGTTTAATCCATACATATATGTATCCGAAGAAAAATAATGGGTGAACCCTAAGGGGATTAGACCCTCGATCAAGCCGGTGAAAATTTAAGAATTTCATAACAATGGACCATTTTGTACCGATCCGATCAAGTGACTTTGTGTGTGTGTGTGTGTGTGTGTGTGTGTGTGTGTGTGGGTGTGTGGGTGTGTGGGTGTGTGTATGTGTTGGGGGGGGGGGTTCTTGATTTTTAGTATGTGGTTGTATTTACATGTATAATCAACGATTTGGACCATTGAAAAACCCCACAAAATTCATTTCTCATGCTTTTTGCATCAAAGATTTTTTGCACATGAAAATTTGCCGAACATAAAACCCATTCACGATTATGGCACAGAAAGTCATCGAATACTTCAATAAATGTAGCTAACAACTACTGGGGAAAAAAAATCCATAAACACATTGCTAATTTCAATACAAGTTATTACATCATGCACTACTCATCTCAAAGGAAACCAGTAATTTATATCTTCAACCCAACGGGAATAGGCTATTTATATTTTTTCAACTCAAAGGAAACCAGCCATTTGTACCAATTTAAGTATGATCCATTGTTTGCAGTAGAATTTGAGAATAAGGATATAAAAAGGGTAAGCACAGTGACAAAACTGAGCATCAACGATCTTGTTAAGAAGTCCCATCTTCAGCTTAGAAATAAGAGATTTTCAATTCTATTACACTTAATATTCATGATTGAGCCTCAATGCATGGCACTTTGTTGCACTTCATGTCACCTTAAAAGCAAAAAAACCCAATTGTTTGTGATGCAGAAATTGGAGCACACATCAAAAGGGTAGAAGCATGGTAATTAATCTTCGAGAGAATTAAAAATGTAATGTTCCAATAACCAACAACCAGAATGGTGTATGAAAAGTTACAACTGACTAAATAAGTGAGTAGTTCAGTTATGTGTTTCAGTTAAGTAAAACAGAATTAGAGTAAAACACCACGAGCAACAAGTTTAGTAATTGCATAACTTTACTTTCTCCCAGCAAGATCAGATATGTACCAATCCAAATACAAATCACTACTTAGAAAATCTTATGTCATAAAGATACATTGAATCATGAAAATTTCATTCTGCACAAAATTTGACAACAATTAAGATAGTGAACATGTAGCATTTTAAAAAAAAAAAGTGGCTCGGAAGCTTCAATTGGTGTTTAAATTAAATTAACTGTTATTTGAACCATATTTTATAATATGTTCGAAATCCAAACAAGGTTCACATGGTTCATTGAAAATGAGTTCCAACTGAAACCAACATTTTAGGTGGACACTAGATTAAGCTAAGTTAAAGTAAACCATATATTACAGAAACCTGTACAATTTGGGTGAATGCCGGATTAACATAAGCTGACATTTTACCAGAGGCGCTGTCTTTATGGCCATAACATTTATAAGGTGTCATGAATAAATATGCCCAACAGCAAACCAATTGCATTAAGGAACAGAAGCGTATACCAGGCAGGGTACAGTTTGTGGAACACCTTCACTCAAAATATAAAAAATAAATATTGCAGAACACCATTGAATAAAGGTGTGTACTAGCTGCAAGTGAAAATCACGTTCAATTGACCAATGCATACATTCAAAAGAAGAAATCATGGGGAAAAAGAATCTTTTGCTACAAACAACAGATAATTATAAGTCAACATCAAATTGACTCCCAAAACCCACAAATTAGCATGCAACGATTATAGTTAACATGATGTGTGAAACAGCTGGCCAGCCCATTAAGTATTATAAGCTAATGAAGCAAAAGGCCAATATAAATATTGATAAGATGAGCAACAAAACTCAAGGATTCAGCCTAAGGTTATACCAAATATAAAAAATTTTAACCAATAATATGAAGTCGTATAAAAAATGATACCATATACATCTAACTCAACCAGAAACATCCATGGATTTCTCTAGGCACCCCAATAGACTTCCTGATTGCGATGCAGTAGATGTCTGAAATAGAGTTCAGAATCTATCCTCAAACCAACCCATCTCCCGTTTAAAAAGGTTATTTTAGCAAAGATATATTATTGACATCTTTCCAAGAACCAAGCCACCACACTCCAGTAGGGATCATATTTTTAAAACCCTAAAATAAATCAGCATTCTTATTCTGAACTAAAAGTATCGCAGATTTTTCAGAAAAGCCCAAATGATTTTTTTCCCTACAAAACAGAACAAAAAACTTTATTACTATTCGATCTTCCAAATATTACAACAATACTACTTCCTAAGACTCGCCTAACAACTCATACGATACTATAAAAGTGGGAAGTTTCCAGGATTCCATCCATACACGCGCTTAATCAAATAGTTAACAACTCGCAACAACAAACATCAAATAAGAACATTATAATATAAATCCAACACAATCAGAGTTAACTAACAACAAATTGCACATCTCTGACTTCCATTTCACAAATTAACCGCCTTCGTGCTCAAAGGGGCTAAAATACAACAGATCTAATCCGATCACAAGTATCTTGACCAGAAACAGACTAGAAACGGAGAAGACTGAGCCCAAAAACCCTAACAACATATAAGTTAAGATGCTACTGCGAGGAGATCGAAAAGAGGATGAATCAAAGCTCACCGTCATGGCGATCGCCTGAGAAAACCCTAAAGCTTTGGTTTCTTGCGAGAGAAGCTAGGAGGAGGAGTCCAGAGGGAGGTTTCTTTCAGGAGCCGACAAAGCGAAAAACCCAGTGAGCAGGTGATGGCTATCTATGCAGAGAGAATAGAAACGTGAAAGGACAAAAATAACGCGCAGTTTGGGATTCGGATTGCAATGCCGAATGGATCCCGTTACTGCTTGACGTCCCCACCTACGTGGCGACGTGTCAGGCACGACGCTCTCGCGTGTGTCCCACGCGCAAAACGTATGGCATAAAAGGGTGGGGCCGGCTTGTTGGGCCCGAACCCGGCCTTAAAAGGACCTCCTTGGTTGGGAACGGCCCAAAAAGCCTTAGGCCCGAGAGTTGGGGTTGTGAGTCTGTTCATTAATTCAATATCCTTCAAGAAGCTGTTCATTAATTCAATAGTTCTTTATCAAGAAACTTTGCAAAAAGTGGCTGTAGTTTAGTGGTTAGAATTCCACGTTGTGGCCGTGGAGACCTGGGCTCGAATCCCAGCAGCCACACACTATCTTTTTAAAAATTATTTTATTCATCTTTCCTTTTTTTTTTTTCACTTTTAAATTTTTCAAGAAAGAAATATTTTATTTCCCAAGATTTTATGGGCTCGTAGCCTTATTTCATTTTCAATCATATTATGGAATTCAGTCAGAACTTCTCCACTATACTCATCCATATTTTCTTAGCTACGAGGCATTAATAAATCGGTCGTAGCCATCTCGGGCCATTCCTATCACCTGGTCTGACTTGAACATTGGAAGAGATTTAATCTGCCCCAGCTCCGATCAATTGATGAGTTGTTGAATATTACAAGTCGGCCGAAGGCAAAGCCCAGCTCTCCTTACCGACCTAGTTTCACCCTACCTTAGCCTCCCGAGTGGCTATCCTCAAAAGAGATTTCCTAGTCGAAGAACAACGTGTCTCCTAGCAAGCGTACAACCTGCTTAATGCCAAGCTAGGCAAGGACCAACTTTGATATTACAAAGACAACATGTATTTTTAGGCTCTTGATTTTTTTTTATTACGTTTATTTTACTGTTTCAATGAACAAATTGTTGTGAGAATAAAAAATCATATTTTGGTAGAGGCAAATCTTTGTTGTTACTAGTTTTTGTTCAATTCTTTCCAGTTTAAACCCGCCTCCTTTGTATGCTTTTTTTCTTGGCTCCGTCCCTGTGCACGCAGAGCCATGTTCATCGTAATGCAAATACACTCAGGAGATCATGTCCCCATAGATCTTGCACGGCGTCGCCACCACCTACTGCAACAAACCTCGGATCTCGTCCCACACGTGTCACCTCCCCTCACTTACACACGTGTGCTTTCTGCCTCCCAAACTGGTGAGATTGATAAGGCAACAACAAGCTTTAACCCTCCCGTTGCCACCTCAATCTCCGACGCTATCATTCCCCAAAATACTCCCCTTCTACTTCCATGATAGCCTCTGTGCTCCGTCCATCACCGACCTTGAAAAGCTCTCTGCCCTCGGCCACGGAGCCGGCGGCACTGTCTACAAGGCCCTCCACCACCACCGTCATACCTTTTGCAGAAATGAAATATGGCAAACAAGTTCTCAGCCATAACAATGAATTCCCAATCAGGAGAATACCGTACTTTGTTCAGGGAAGTATTATTGAAGAAACAAGTAACCTCTACAGAGAGAAGGATGCAGGTATTTGATTTAAAACAAACCATTTAACAGCAACACCGCCGACACATTGTTGCCCTCTTGCTTCAACGGGCATTTGTTTTACCTGCAGCAACACCGCAGAGAGATTAGATTAACCCTTCCTCGATTACATATCAGTCTCTTTAAATGAAACATAATGCCTCAGAAGCTCTTCAATGAGAATCGATAAGTTTAGAAGTTTACACTCTAAAAATTTAAAACATGATTGTTACGAAATTTCATCTTAAGAAAAAAATATAATACAGGATGAAAGCAATATATTTATAGTGAGAAGATATGCAATTTTATATCACCAAGGCAAAGTGTACTGTGGTCTACTGTTATACTCCCCAAAAAATATAGGCATCAACCAATTGGCAGTGCCACCGGCTTCGTTGCTTACTTCAGCACACAGTCATGTTGCAACATTTCCATTCGAGACCTATTCAATCTCCTGCTCCATGTTTCAGCATCTTTAGCCCCATGGCAGGACCCTCATGTGGGATTTTACCCTGCATTGCTGCTTCTTCGCCCGAATATGCATGGTTACCATTTTGACTTGCATAACCTGCAAGATTGTCCAAGTTTCCAGGGATAACAATGTTCTGACCATGAGTAACCCCATTGCCCCATTGATTTCTTGAAGATGTGACCATATACAGGAATGTCTCCAATTCAATTCGTAAGGTCATGGTCCACCTCTTGTTGGCGAAGTATCTTAAGGAAATGGTTAGAGGATCTATTAATTCAAAAAAATTCGGCTGGATACCTCTTTGATCCATATCCAGCCTCCGAAAAGTTCCCCACACATTTTTTCACTCCGGCTAAGAGTGAAGACGAGTAAAAATGTCAAGATTCAAAGTTGAATTGAACATTGATGCCATGTCCATATCACTATAAAACTTCAGAGTAAATAACAAGAGCTCCCAAACTCATCGTCTGCTCACTCCATCTGTCCTTCAGAACAAGCATAAGGAATAGCTAGTTTCCAAACTCTAGTTCTGCATGACATCGACTGTTTTTCACAATTTCCTTATTCGGGGGACTAGATGAATGTAAATAACTAAAACTGTGAGGAAATGCAACAGGAGATGGATACATGACCCCAAGTCTCAGCAAATAACTCAAGATAACTTCTTCGCCTGTTATGATCATCTAATTAAAAAGGCAGAAACATACGTGACAGTTATCAAAAAATTTAATTTTTAATATCTAATTTTTTAATTTTATTTTTATTTCAGTTTTAGAGTTTTAGTTATTTTGAGTCTTTTAAGAATTTAGTGAGTTTTTATTATTTAGGTGTTTTAGTCCCTTATTGGTTGGGAAAAGAGAGGAGTTGGTTGTAAGCCTATAAAAGGCCCTAGAGACTTGTTATATTTGTCAATCAATGAATCAATGAAGAAATCAAAGAGAAATTTTCTCAAACCCTGTGAAAGTTTCATCCATCCTTGTGAGAAGTCTCAGAAACTCTTAGAGAGAAGCCAAGAACCATAATCTGTCAATTTCTTTCCCAAATCTTTCATCAAATCCCTAAATTCTGTACCATCCTACATCAATTTGGTATCAGAACAGAAGATCACATCTTCACTCTTTCCAGTTCTCAGATTTAAAAAACACGAAAATATTAAAACCTACATGCCGACATTCAAAGCACTCTCCACCGCACAACCCTACCATCATCATCATCATCGCAGAGCCTCACACGCAACCGCATCACCACCACCATCCAGCAACAGCTTCAGTTGATCACCATCAGCTAAAACATGCCACCTCCTCAAGGGGTCGCCGCGATCGACGTTGTCACCTCCTCGCGACTCCCACGACGGAGACGACCACTCATGCGCCAAACAGCTTCGCAAACGTGAAAGAAACCCTAGCAACCACAGTCGTTAACATTTTTGAAGGTCTCAGGTGTCATCGCTGACGACAACTAGGGTCACCGACCCCACCAAAACATTGCCAGCTCCAGCGAACCATCATCAGAATCAACAGAAAATGATGTCGGCGCCTGCCAAGCCGAAGGTGCTACATTATTGGCTCGGTCAAGCTGACCCCGTCTCTACACCGAACCGAACGCCATCCCGAGCCGGCTCAGCCGAGCCAGTTAACCTGGTCAACGGCTCAGCAGTGAGTCATTAGATTTTCAGTGGATTTTCTAGGAATTTTCTACGCAGCTCCACTGTTTTGACGATTCTGGTTCCGTTTGAAGCCTAAATTCAATACCGTTCGTGTCAGTAGATAGCTGACTCAGCCAACTGCGCAAAGGTACCCTCCATGCAAGAAGATTTTGATGTGGTTCGGATCTAGATCTAGAAATTCAGATCTGAAAATAGCAAAAGAACTACTAGAATTCAATTAATTCCTAAATAACAACTACGAATCAACGAAACAATTAACTAGAGATTAATCTAAGGGAATAGGAAAAGCCTTAATACAAATTATCTAAGGAATAATCTAATAAATGGTTTTCTTCAACAATTTTCGCATGCCGCCCATTAGGGTCGGCTCTGGCCATTTAAATAGAAAAGTTACAGAATATGTCAATTTATGAAAATGGCCCCCGGCCACCAAAAGTATCAGTTGCATCAAATTTCTCTAAAGTATGAGAGATTATGATTACTACACGGATGATTACTACAATGCTTATTGTCCTTGAACAATGTATGGTCTGGTCCCATACTTTTATGGCTTCAAAGACAGTTATGGATATGATTAGGAATCACATCTAGAGTATTTCTTGTCCAATTTTAATTTTTCAGTAGAACAGAAATATACATATGCATATCACACATTCAAAGAAGAAGCAATATACTTGTATAAGAAATTTTCATGCCATAGTCGATGGGTAGAGTCCAAACCCCGTCTTCAATATCGATATTCTTCCAATCCTCGATATATTCCGCAGGCACCCCCAACAATCATCCGAGGCCGCGATGGAGGTTGATCCAACACATGAAGCAGTTTATGAGCTTGAATAAAAACTGAAGATAGATCCTGACAAAGAGATTGAGACAAAGTTTAAGCCAGAACCAGTATTGGAGAAATGGCAAGAGCTCGAGCCTGAACACTTAAACCAGAGGTTGACCCAGTACCGCAGTCAGAGCCTGAACCAGAGTTTGATCCAGTGTCGCATTCTAAGCCAAAGACAAAGCTTGATCCAGCATTGCAACCTGAGCCAGAACCCTATCTAGAGCCACATGTTTAAGTGCCACTGGATCCGATTGAGTACATCGAGTTTATTATCACAGATCCTTCTCCCCTAACCAACAAACATGTGCTGAATACTTTTTTGTATTTTATGAATTAAGAGAAACTTTCAGAAGACGTGCTTCTCCCAATCTGCATCATGTTACACTTCAGAGTTCGTAGACGCGTCTTTTCCAACTGCAGAGACATACTAATTTCTACTCAGCTGTGCTATTTTTGTTGTCATTCACCATGTGGTGAAGTTCTAAGCCGGGAAGAATGATAGGGAACAGATATTTTAATTTTAATTTTATTCCAGTTTTAGAGTTTTAGTTATTTTGAGTCTTTTAAAAAATTTAGAGCGTTTTTATTATTTAGGAGTTTTAGTCCCATATTGATTGGGAAAAGAGAGGAGTTGAGTTGTAAGCCTATAAAAGGCCCTAGAGCCTTATTTTTATTTGTCAATCCATGAATCAATGAAGAAATCAAAGAGAATTTTTCTCAAAACATGTGAAAGGTTTCCCTTCTCGGTGAGAAGCATCAAAAACTCTTGGGGAGAAGCCAAGAACCCGTCTATCAAATTTTTTCTCCAAATCAAATCTCCCACCAAAACCCTAAATTCTATACCATCCTACTTCAATATGGCCTATGAACAAATAAGATTCAACCTCACAAAAATGGAAGGATAATATGGAATCGGCAAGGACTCGTGTTCCCACATGTTGATGCATATGAAGCAAGTTTCCCCCAAATATCAATGTATTTATTTTCTAAAAAATGAAAGAGGAATAGTCTGAATACTCAGAATTAACTGAACCATCAGACAGCCCCAAAAAGGCCAAAACAATGAAGAGTGCTGGACTTTTGCGTATTTCTTCCTATAGGAGAAGGGGAAAAGAAAAGAAAATAAAGAGGATCGAATCCAATTTTCTACCATTATTTTCCTTTTGCACTAAAAAAACACAAGAGCTCCAGATCCACACTCCTGAGACTGCATTAATCATACCTAGGAAAACACCACGCAACATCTCAGCCTCACCATAGGCAAAGGCAAAACGACACTACAGGTTAGGCCACAAGCCTTTGGGCATCAAGCCAAATTATCCAATACAATACACAAGCAAGGCAGGTCACAAATATAAATTATATAATAATTCAAAACCTGATTCAGCGGTGCAGGCCTGACATGCCTAGTCCATTTAAACCACCGGTTTTCATGGCCAAACATTACCGTACACTTCAATCAAACACAGCACAGATAACACAGAGACGCTTCAGTCAAATTGCCGGTTCAGCACTTGTGGCAATGAATGGAAGAAAAAGGAAGTCAGCTTTTGCATCACTGATGGAAGTTGCAACATTCGTCTAGGCTCCAAATCCCTTTAGTGGAACCTCCACAACTTTTTGAATAGCCTCTAATATGTAAACCGCTACCTCAGGGAGTAGCATCCAACTCTATTATCAAAGTTTAGAGGATACTTGCCACCAAGCTTCCCTTGTTCACTCTATCCAAATCATCAAACATCAATGAAGTTCAAGATTTAAATTTGACACTAGTCAAAAAAGAATTATAAGCTGTGATAAAGTGATGTGGTGGAACTCAATATGGAAGGCAAATGTATGAAGTAGATTGTCCTAGCAAGGCTGAACCTCGATTTGATGTGCTGTGTACAAATATTTACATACACGAACCAAAAAAAACTAATGAATGATACAGCTCTGATTGACTCCCAACTGCAATAGATCCCCAGTTCTCGGCCTGAAGCACTTCAAAAGTTCTAGATCAAAATAAAGAGATATTCTGCATCGCTCGTGTGCAAGGAGGGGGTAGCATCCAACTCTGTCATCAAAGGCAGAGGATATGTGGCATCAACTATCAAGCATCCCTTGTTCACCCTAACTAATTCACCTAACCGCAATGAACTTCAAGATTTGAATTTGACACTAGTCACCCGTGAATGCATGGATTTGAGAACTTCTTCCATCTCTATCATGTTAATAGTGTGACAGATGCAAATGTTTGCTTCCGATGGTTTAGAGAAAGTCAAATCGGCAGAGGTTCCGAAGATGTAAAAATAGATTAAAAGTCTTTTTTGCCAAGTAAGCTGTTGTGCGCTGTCATTTTTTTATATTGGAAAGATCATGGATTTACATGAGATATAAGATGGAAAGTAACCCCCTTGACGCGGGTGAAGGTGGTTGCTGGCAATAAATGCTGCGACAAATCGGTGCAGCAGGTGCTCATATGGGAGCAAATTCGTCGTCGTCGTCGTCGTCATATCCTTCACCCCAAAGTTGGGATCGGCTTTCATGGACTTAACAGAGTAAAATGTCCTAGTAAGATTAAACCTTGATTTGATGTGCAGTGTACAAAATATTTACATGCACAAAAAACAATGAAAGGTAAGCTCTGATTGACCTTGTAACGTAATAGATCCACAGCTCTCAGCCTAAAGCGCCTTGAAAGTTCTAGATCAGAAGAGAACGTTGTAATGCCCTGCTAAGCTACTGCACAAGTACTAGAGGGGGGGTGAATAGTACTTTAAAATAATTAAGAGGCTAATTCCTAATTACTTGCAAACTCTACCAAACAATGCGGAAAATGCGGAAATGTAAATGTTAGACAACACAGAAACAATCGCAAACAACGATATTACTGGGTTCGGATCCACCCAAGTCTCCCCGACTTGTTCCCAGTGATCCTACGTCCCAACCACCCGGATCCCCTCCGGATACTTGAGTTAGAAACCCTAACTCAAGATTTCCACTATGAAATACTTGTGAAAACCCTTCACAAGTCAAATCATACACAAAGTAATTTGTGACTACCACAACCCGGGATCACAACCACACTCTCACAACCGAGAGTGAAACTTACAATATGAAATTGAAATGAAATAGAAACTTCTTACCGACAAAATACATATGCCTTGAGTAATGCTTACGAATTAGGGCAAAGATGATTTTGAGGAAGAAGAAGTGGCACCAAACCCTAGCTCCAAGATGTAAATCAGCGATGGAGAGCTATGGGGATGTTGGTGACCTAGAATCAAGCACTTGGCTTGGAAGGCTTCACACTCAATGAATCTCTCTTTGGAAGTAAGAGTGAGGAGAGATTATTGAATGGAATGAAAGAGCTTTGAATGAGCTTGGAATGATTTCTCTTGATCTCTAAACTTGCAATAATATCAGCCTTGACTGCAATGAATGCAGCCCCATCAAGTATTTATAGGATAGAGGAGAGAGAGAAAGAAAAACGTTTCAATTAATGCTCCAACGGCTCTTTTCTGAACCCAACTAGTCGGTCAAAGAACAACCACCGACCGACTAGTTCATCAACTAGTCGGTCGGTCATTTAACGTAGACCGACTAATGGAAGAACAGCCAAAAGGTTGAAGCACATACAAAAGAAACTAGTCGGTCCAAGAAGAGTAGCTGACCAACTAGTTTCACAACTAGTCGGTCGGTTACTCAACTGAGACCGACTAACAGATAAAACTGAAGTCTGAGCACAAATTGACTTAGTCGATCCAAGAACAAATGTTGACCGACTAATTCACCAACTAGTCGGTCGCCAAATGAGCATAGACCGACTAACAATAAACAGTAAGTTAGGTGAAAATTGGCATGTACCGTAAAGTTAAACTAGTCGGTCCAAGAAGGAACGTTGACCGACTAGTTCATCAACTAGTCGGTCGATCAATGAACACAGACCGACTAATGATAAACAGTAGCTCAGGCTCAAATGTGCATGTACAGGGAAAGCTCAACTAGTCGGTCCAAGAAGGAACGTTGACCGACTAGTTCACAAACTAGTCGGTCGGTGAGTCAACTTAGACCGACTAACTGTAAACAGTAAAGAGCTTAGAATTGACTGACAAAAACTAGTCGGTCCAAGAAGCTTTGCCGACCGACTAGATCACCATCTAGTCGGTCAGTTCTTCTTCTTAAACCAACTAACATGCACAAGAAGTCGCGAATCGAAGCGCGAAGCTTCGGGAAAGATTGTATGGACTTCTACTAAGATCCTAGAGCTAAGATAGGAGCGTTATGAAGATTTAAACCGTAAGACCTACTCAAGGCTTAACATTCTACGAAAGAAGCTTAAAGATTATAAATAAAACTTGACGATACCGTCTTCAATAGCTTCAATCGAATCTTCATGACTTCTAAAATGGTCCATAAGCTTCAACGAAGCTTTAGACATACGATCACGTGCTTTGAGAAGTCTTGAGACGTCGTAATTGATATTCATATGAATTTGGCGACGATCTCCATAACTGCGCTCACAAAGTGTTAGTTCACGATATATTTATGTTTGTTCATCATCCAAAACCAAATCCGGGTAGTCCAATATCCAACAAACATATGCATCACTCATGTCTAAGGACACATGTTTTACAAAGCAAAAGTCTCATACGCACTGACAACCAACAATTGCGTCTAACCTATGAAGCAGAGCCACCGGCATGTGACTTGGGAATGATACAATATATGTACAAAGATACGACAAATTTTGAAAAAACAGTATACGGGTATGACTAAAATACAACTACACACGTGTGTAACATTCATGGTAGGGTATACACATATAACATCCAATGTAGAATCATCTTAGGTTAGCTGATAGAGCAAGTGTCTTTTGAAAGATTCCAGTTTCAATTCAGATTTGCATTCAATTGATATCCAATATAAAAGATAAAAAAATAAAATTGCTTCAAATTCAATTCAGATCTAACCGGTTTCAATTTTCAACACAAAAAATACAAGCATAGATCTAAACTTCAGATCTAAAACAAAAGATAAAAGTGTTGGAGAAGAGAAAATGGTTGGAGAAAACATCTTTATTGTTTCCTCATTGTCTATCAACCATCATCTCCTGCTATTCTCGCATCACACCCGGTCATTTTGCAATTTCGTTTGATCATATTACCACTGCAACATGAGAGAAAATAAAATAAAGAGATTCAAGATAAGAAAGTGAGAGGGTGTCACCTACGCAGGTAAAGTCCTAATTTTGTTGGGTTAGGTTGGGTTACAATTGAAATAATCCAACCCAAAAAAGAACCCGATACATCTCATGCATGTCTCACGCATATCGGGATGTATATTGTTTCTTTTATTCCCTTTTTTCAGAGCCCAATCTTGATACGTACCCGATACATATCAGGTTTCTTTTATTTCTCTTTTTTACACTGCCCTGTCTCGATACATACTTGGTATGTATTGTCAAGTATCAAAACCGTATTGGTACCTAGTACGTATCGGATACTTGAAGTATTGCTTCATAGCTTCTGACTTGAACCTATATAACTTGTAAAGTTGTTATAGACCTCAAAGGAGGACCACCCTTTTCTCTCTATTTTTATATATCGGTTGGGGTGTGGTTAGAAGAAATTCTTGGTTCTACGCTAAAAAGACAAATGGACACAATTCCATTCAAGAAAAATGGTGTATGTAGTGAAATATGAAGTTCGTGAATTTGATATGCAAAGAAGGCTTGCTAAACTACTTCATGAGCTCATAATTCATGAATATGTGAAACCGGGATGTGCATGTACCATTAACCCCCTCATGAGCTCAAGCGAATCTCAATAAATGTCAAAGAATGTAGAATGGTTTCGTAAAATCAACACTACTGCAAGGTATCCTGTGACTAACATATTTTCATTTTCATGGACATTTGCCTTCCATGCATTACGGGACAAGGAATCATAGAAACAGAAAAACATGTAAGGATGTAGCAACACAATTCTCAAATAAACAAGACAAAGATGTAGCCCTTCGTATGGGAGGTATAGGCATGGCCCCAGGTAGATATTCACTCCCATTCACATGCAACAACAGCTCGGCTCATTGATATTATGCCAACACAACCAGCTGGAAGGTAATTCAAGTTAGGCTGTTAGAAGCATGGTATTACCAGTTATTTAAGTGGACTATCATTCTGAGGCTTGAATTATAAACTGCATATACATGTCCAGTATCCAATCAATTCCAATATTCGACACCCATATCAATGAGGGTGTGATTTTCTTTTAAAAGTAAAAAAGCCATGTGGTATAAAAGAAAATCGGCAGGGTTCTCATTTTCCCACTCACTACTATGCTAGTATAAGTCATAGCATCCCAGGTTGCTTAAACAATTCTATTTCATCTACTTTTCTAAATAGAAATTTTGATTTCATGTTGTCCATATATTATTCTGATGCTGCACCAAACTCATCAAGTATCTTTACATTATTCAAGATATATGGTATGCACTATCGTCAATTATTGCCAATTAGTAACATGATCTCTGTAAATAGCATACACCAATATATCCTCCTGGGAATCAAAATTTGATATCATAGAAGGAACAAAAATTATCATTGCAAGCTGGCATCCTAGTCTGGCACTCTTAACTTGTATATTATACTCATCAAAGCAGTAAAAAAGTTTGTTATCCTTCCGTGAATCCATGAGAAATCTGTCCCAACGGCCATATGATAGATCTATATGACACCATTCAACCCATCCTTCATCAAAGTCAATTTCGGTGCAATCAACTTCTCAAAAACTTTCATTTTGCAAGACAACGGGAACAGACCAAGTGAAAGCCATTGAAAAATTATAGATGATGGAATATTTCACAATCTAACGCTAGAGATAACTTCTATGTGTGAGAATCCATCATCTTGTTCAGGAGTTGACAAATCAAACAAACCAACAAACTCCCATTGACATCAATGATCAATAATAAAGATGCATAAACTAGAAGGTTAAACTTTTTTGCTGCCTGCTAAAACTTCCGCCTTCCAATAAATCAATAGACTAGAATCATAAATTTTTTCAAGCAAAACCCATCAATTTCACCAAATTGTAACAGAAAATGTAGCATATCTGGAATCCAAAAGGCTTACCTTGAGGCCCAGAACTCCAAACTACTACTCCACCTCTTTCTTAGGGCCTGTCAAAAGAAAATCAAGAAATTTATATACAATCTAACCGAAAATTCAGATAAACGAAAAATAATCTAGGTTTTTCCTCCTTTCCGCTCACCATGGAGTTCATATGGGCGGTGATCTTTGCCCCATCCGACGCCGCGGGTGGCCTCGAGGTACTGATCAACCAGGTGGCGGCACTTCTGGAGGTGGTTGACGCCCTCGATGCGGTAGCACCACTTGAGCTTCTCCCTTATGATCTTCGCCGTCTCGATCTGGATCCACTTCTCTCGAACAAGGTGCTCTCGATACTCCAGCATCGCCACCGGATCGCCGTATGGATTGCTCAGGTCGATGTCCGGCGGCGACTCATCGAATTCCACCGTCTTCTTGCGCACCATTTTTCGGCGGATTACAGGGGATGCTTGACCTCCCTTGAGTTGCTGCCTTGCTTTTTGCTCTCTTTCAATTTCGAAGGGGAGTGATGATTTGGCGACGGTAAATAATGGGAGAAATTTTGATTGGGAATTGATTTGGGAACCCACCATTTTAGTCACGCGCACATACCATATATTTACAAGTTTGTCATTCAAACTTCATCAAACATTTTCCCTTTTTGCCCCGCGCGCATACCCACCGTTTTACTCCGACGCCGACGCCGACGAGGACCCCTCTTCTTCCCCGGCCTCCTCCCTCCCATCCCTAGCCCCTCCTCCGACCATCCCAACCCTGCCCCCTGCCTCCGATCTCCTTAGCCCACAGCCCCTCTTTCCCGGATCCGTTCATTTTGATCTTTATGTTCTAAAACCCAAAACCATCAATTTTCAAATGAAATCAAATGGTTTCACTTGTTCATTCACTCATCACAAGTTTAATTGTTTTGTAATAACAAAATGCTTTTGTAACGACTAGATAAATGAGCAAAACCCATTTTCCCATAAGAATGATGGTTTGATGTTTTAGAATATGAAGAACAAAATGAACGGATCCGATCATCGAAAAAATATGGGAGATCAGGTTTTTGCATCTAGCTAAGAAGGAAAATTCCTCCTAGACTAGCCCCCCCCCCCCCCCCCCCCCACAAACATTTATAATCCATTCGGATGGACCAAAGGCTTGGTTCCATATAAGTAAAATTTAAAATTAGTCAATATAAATAGAAAATCTATTCATTAGATGTGATCTAACATATCTAAACTACTTATAAACTAGTATCTATTCAGAAGGAAGAGACGTTGTTGCTCGATGTAGTTCTGTGATTGTGAGTGATGCTTACAAAACCATAGGTCATTGTATCCTAGAAGATAAATCATCGTTCATGCCATGCACCAAGATTTGTCTCCGAGTGACGAGTGACGGTGATGTTGCACCGAGATTCGTTTCCGGCTTTAGTTGTGTTACGTGCACATCAACGTGAAGATACAGGGCATATAGGAGAAAACAATCCAGAATCACTTACACGTGTGACGGATGGAATAAAGTCATCCCGACCCACTTACGCGTGTGATGGTGGAAAGACATCATTCGGATCCACTTGCACAGTTCAACATCGGGGAGAAATCTACCTTTTAGAATAATGACTAGCAAGAATTGACCATATAAATCCCTTCTTCTTGAGTTTACTATAGATTTACCCTACTCGTTTCATTATTTTCCAACAACAGATGCATCCATGGTCTGACTCCACGTTCTGAGATGGAAATGTTACGTGAAGGATTGCAGCGTGTTTCACAAGGTAGAAGAGAATCCACAACAAAGAGAAATGCACAGAAAATATGCAACGCTCCATATCATTCGGTACTGCATTTAGAACACGAGCACCAGATTCTTTGTACAAATGCATTGCTTTGCATGGCCGCTAGGTGCGGCAACCAGTCACCAGGCAATAGTTTCCATATAATTCGCATATTAACTCGACGGTTGCTGACAAAAATACACACTACTAAAATCTGATATCAACCCCTTGAATCAGATGCAAGAACGCCCATTTGGGCTGTGATATTATCCATATTTAGCACATTGTTCCAGGTGCTCCCCGATGCTGAAGTTAGCGGCTGCTTGTCGATGGCTTCATGTGTGCTTGAAGCTACCTCCTCGGTCTCCCCAGACTGCGGCGGGCTTGCCGCCATGCATTCGCCCAGTAATTCCATGATAAGCTTTTCATCGTCGTCAACTTCCTCCATCGGCAGAAAGGCGTCCAATGCCATGGCAACCGGCTTGATAAACATGCTCTCGTCCACTGGCATGACGAAGTCATCAATGGGAATACCACCCACAATTCCATCCAGAACTATTTCTTGATTTTCTGGACATTCACATGGCATGGCCCCCTGAACAACAGATAGCATACTTGTATCTTGTATCATATCGGCCACACTGGTATCTGCTATACCGACTTTGGATTGAATCTCATCAGATATGGCTGACGACGAGCAAGCTGCTGAATAGCCAGAGCTCATAGCCATAAATGGATGAACCTCTGACTTTTGAGGGACTTCTGCATGGGTAACTCCGGGGTTATGATCCAACGAGCTTCCTCCGGCTAGGGGTTCAGGTGGTGAAGGGAAATTATCAGCTAGAATTCCATCAGAGTTATTGATAAGTTCATCCAACCTTGGAGGTGTATCGCACTTTAGCATCTGCGCTAGAAGTGCAGCCCCAGCGTCATTCGTTGACAGCTGATATTTTATTATCTGCCCATCAAGAGGATCACTTCTCTCTTCCGAGCCGCTGCTTTCTTGCCTTGGCAACCTCCGTTTCTTGTTGGGTGCGGCGACTTGGTGATTGCTTTCATTCTGATGCGCGAGTTGGGCAAACAGTCCAGGGCTCTGCATGGCCTTTGCCAAGAACGACATCATCAGTTGCTGACGACGTTCCATTCCTTGAAGGCGCTTCCCCAGGGTCTGGAGCTGATTGTCTGTTCCCTGCTGCTGCTGCCTCAGCCGAATCAATTCTTGCATGAGCACGTTTTTGTCCCTTTTGAGTTTCTCAATCTCTTCATCCAGCCCAAACTTACACACCTCAACGCACGCTGTGAAAGAGGAATTTTGTGGCTGAGACAATGGTGCTTGGTGGTGTGCATGGGATGATTTTCTCCTGTTTATGTTCTTCAGCATATGCTTCTGGCCTCTTAGGAATCCCTCATTGGCAAATTCCCATCTATCAGGATCAACCTTTTTGAAACCCTGCATCAGAAATGCATGCAAAATAAAACAGAAGGAGTGTTAGCTGTTCAGAGCTTAAAAGACATAATATTACACGAGAGAGATTAGCTTTGCAAGAATAAACAGACATGGAAGAGAAAACGGAGAACGCCAAGTACCTACTCCCCGGGAAGATTGGCCAAATTTTATAAATAGGATGAAAGAAAGCTAGAAAAATTAGGTTCATTCTCCTGCAATGGGCATTTCCTTTATAGCTGCAAATGACGGAGAGTTTACAGTGTTGTTACCTGCCATGGTTAGACTAATTAATGATCAATTCCCAGTGCATCCACTAAATTTCCTCAGGTTCCATGACATGTCAAATAAAGAAATAAATACAGTTATGGAGCCAATTATTTTCAAATGGAATGAGAATTATTAATTCAATAATGAACTTGTTCCAGGCTCCATAACTATGCAAACTAATTAGAAACATTTAACATTACAGATCCATAAGACAAAATCACAAATTATAAGTATTTTGTTAACCACAACTTGTTTGTAGTATTACAGTGATCCAGTAAATGATACACAACGCAACTATCCAGCCATCCACAGTTACAAGCTTGCTGATGATTAAGACTGCAATCAAACATTCGGCTGATTGGATTATATTAAAGTCCATGCACTGCGCCAAAATTATGAAGTTGAGGTGAGTGTTGATGGTTTCATTTTTATATGCTACCCCACCCACCCACCCACCCCCCCCCCCCCCCCCCCCCCCCCCCGCGGTTGAGAGCCCATTATCGCGTGCTGACACATGGTTTTTTTAAATTAAAAAAATCTGCTTTTATAGTTGCAGTCCCACTGAGATTTGAACTTGGTTGCAATGATACCATGACAAGTCCCTTCCACTACACCATAACTTTGAAGTTGTAGTGACGGTTGAGTGTTCCATTTTTTTATATTATAACAGATTAAGTTAGCTCAGGAAAAGAAAAAAAAAAGAAAAAGAAGACCGAATAACAGCTTCCAGTTTCATAAAGTCTTTTCCAGATTTTTAAGGTCGGGGTGAGAACCAGTCGGTTCAGTTTGGTTTTTGGTAAAATTTTCAAAACCGAAACTGAACCGACCCCTTATACAAACCGACCGAACCGAACCAAGCATATGTGCTAAATGGTTCGGTTCGGTTTCGGTGCAACTAGTCGACTAGTAGTTAAGCACTAACCGACTAGTTCAAGCACTAAGCACTAGTTGACTAGTGCTCTCTAGCCCTGCATATTTTTGGCTTGGTCGGTTCGGCTCGGTTGACTGAACCAGACCGAAAACCAAACCAAAACCGATAATTTACCTCTTAAAAGAGAACCAAACCGACCGTTTTCAATAGATTCGATTCAGTTTTTCGATCGGGTCTTGGTTTTTCAGTATGTTTCACTCACCCTTATTTTAAGAATATTAAACGGAAACATCTTGCACCTTTCCTACAGTTTATGGTAACTTGACTTTAGTGGAATAGTATGCCAACTAGAGTGTTTTGTAGTGATTTGATTTCTTCTTTCTTATTGTGGCACAGCTATTATGGCGTGGTGGAGTTTTTATTTTTCAATCGATTAGCATGAGTATCCGGAAGTTTTCATTGTAAGTTTCCTCGGGTTAAAAGGCTATGATTTAGGGGCGATGGGTGTTAAGATTACGGTTTATGGCCATCCAGTGACAAATCTATAAATTCTAGGCACAAGGATAAAACTGTAATTTCAGGAGGTCCAATGACACATCTGTAATTTTGGTCTGAAAACCAAAGGTTAAGGGGCATTTTAGTAATTTAAGGGTGACGGCTCATTAGACGTTTTAGTATAAATAAGAGGGAGATTAGAGAGATGGATATGTTGAATTTGGAGAAGAATTGATAGAAAATAGGGGTAGATCCATTAGATCTTAGAAGAGTTATGCTTTTCTCTTGAATCAAAAGCTAGAAGACAGTCCTCCTCTCAAAAGATACCATCTATCTTTGTATCCACTAACTATTATCAATAAAAATATCATCTTTTTCCCAAAATACACTCCTTTAGCACTAAAAATCTCATCTTTGCCATAAAGATCCAATCTTTTCATTAAAATTAAATTTTTGTCCCTAAATCGCATCTAGATCGTATCAAATTGGTATCAGAGCGTAGATTCTGATGGCGACAACAAGAAAAGTAGAAGTTTTGAGAAAAAATTTGTTGGCTTTGTGGGAAAATTGAAGAAAGCAATATTGAAAGAGTGAAAAGCCGCCAACGGAGCATTACTCCAGCGGCATATCCCTATGCCTCCTTGCGAGGCGACCCGGGTTCAAACCCGGGCGGATGTGAGCACCACGCGCGAGCTTTACCAGCATTCCAACTGACAAAAAAGAACGATTGAAAAGCCATGATGAACTAACTCTTTAAGGAGACAATCCGCCAATTATCGGAGGAAATTTCGGAGATCTTTTGCAAATCCCGTCGGAATCTAGATATGAAGGAAGACGAAACCGATCGTTGATCCAGGACAAAAAGTGACGCCTCTGGCAAAGAAAAAGAAGAAAGAGGTCACCTTGGACAAGGATCTACAACAAATCAGCGACAAATCGTGCACGAGGAGCTTAAATCCTCTTATACAAACATGGGAAAGGCAGACAATGCAGAAGAAAAAGCAGCCTTGGGCGGCCCCTGGGCGGGCCTTCAGAAAGCTTTCAGCCTCCTGGCAGGCCGCACAGGTTAGGCTCAGTGACAGATGGACCGTTCCAAGGCCCGACAACCCCCAGGGAATTTTCTTAAGGTCCTGCGGGACGTGGTTAGCAGACGAAGCACATCCTCAGCCTTGGCGACATCATTTTGGGCACGTCAGGCCTTCAGGCGAGAGCTTGACGACCACCGTGGCGTTCATTCGCATTTCGAGAAAGGTGAAGGAGATCCTAGAAGGCCCAACGACCGCAATGGAGACCCACGAGGCTTCGGTGGGGCTAAGGAATGCCCACGGGGAGGCGGCGACCCATTTGAGGGCAACGACGATGGCTATAGAGGCATCCCGAATTTTGACACAGGAGGAGACGAACACCCTCATTCGGAGTAGCATGTCTCACGAACTTCATGCACCATTTTGAGAACAATGTTTTTCTTTGAGAGTGGAGTAATATTGGGAGTAGTGTTTATGGCCATCCAATGACAACCATGTAAATTCTAGGCACATGGGTAAAACTGTAATTTCAGGAATCCAGGGACAGATCTGTAATTTGGGCTGAAAATCCTACGTCATAGTAATTTAGTAATTTAAGGGTGACAACTCATTAGGAGTTGTATTAAAAATAAGGGGGGGTTTAGAGAGATGATTATGTTGAATTTGGAGAAGAATTGATAAAGAATAGTGGATAGATCCCTTAGATCTTGAGAGAGTTAGGCTCTTCTCTCGAATCAAAAGCTAGGAGAGTGGCCCTCCTCTCGAAAGAGGTCATCTATCTTTGTATTCACTTTCTATTATGAATAAAAATATCATCTTTTCCTCCAAAATCCACTCTTCTAGCCCTAAAATCCCATCTTTGCCATAAAATCTCGTCTTTCCACTAAAAATCCAATTTTTATCCTGATCTCATCCAGATCGTATCAAGGGGGACTAAAAGATAGTTTAGTATCTTTCTTATCAGTAATGAAAGCAACCGGCCATGCCGTCATGAAATAAGAGCATCTAGCTCTGCCCATTACAAGGAAATGAAAAGAAATGTGACCCAGACCAGCTAGGTCATGACGTGGTGTCAGAAAGCACTACTATTAACAGAGTTGCTGATTAGCTCAAAATTGGCTTTTAGAAAAACAATGTCATGATGGCTTTCACTTACAAAAAGGTCTTCCGACATTCTAACAACATTGACAACAAATACATAGTCCTTCCACGTTTACCCCAAATCAAACTCTATGCTACAATACCCCCGCACCTAAATGTCTCAGTGTCCTCCTCCTTCCGGCCTCAGTTAGCAATGTACGTCAAGCAGCTTAACAACCAGAACTTCCCCTTAAATTAAACGTTAGGCTCAATCTGAAGACTTCAAGGACAAATATGACTCAACAGGAAGAACGAAATAATTGGATGTAAATAAAGTAATATAAATTCCACCAGTAAGGCTTCATCCCATGGAACTCGAAGTACTAGTTCTATGTCAAACCCCACTTTGCCCAAAAGACTCATAAGTTGTGGCATCACAATGTATATCACGCAATTTCTACGCTTAACGAAGGGTAAAGCTGGGATTAGGAAGAAAAGATTTCTAGGTGATCACATTTCACTCACATGACCAATGGTGCAGATGAAGTCCTAACAGAATGCACAAGTACAGCAGGATAGGAGAACAGAGACAATGTGTAAACTGTAAACGATAAGTGTATCTTCTGTAGTCACCCGAATACAAAGGAAATAGGTATTCGAGAAAGGGCAGTTTATTCAACTCAATGGTCAAATAATCAAAAACTAGTTTTGTAAAAGACACATGATGCTTGCAAGGGATCCATACATTCCGTGATCATGAACAACCAAGTCCTGTTTAACACAGTTTATGCAGATGAGACATTAGTCCACAAGGAGTGATGCCACAAACCAACTGGAAGGTTCCCTACCAAAAGTGACACTCGAGTTATTAACATTCCTACATATCCATACTACTCTTCTTCATAATTCTACCAGATGGTTACAGAATGGTAGAACCTATATAACCGAAGTTTGAATAGTTTATATGCAATGAGCCCAGCCTCAAAGATACTGCAAACACTAAATATTCCCATCAACATAAGTGCCATATTAAAATGAAAAGTTGAGATGAAATACTTTAATTTCATATTTTAGGTGGCAGTGTCTTTAATATGCTTCAAATCCCACTAGGGTCATAATTAAAAAGTGGATTTGATAATAGTATTGTCACACAAAGATCTAGGTTTCGCCCATGAAAAGGGTGCACTACATGCTGGGATGTGTTAGAATATATATACATTTACCCCTCCCTCATCACAGCTTGTGGATGCTGGGTGCAACGACGGGGACTTCAACAAGTAGACCCCGTCTGTGAAACAATGTTGTGTCAGTAACATGTCGGGCACACGTATTGGACACATTTGTTGTGTGTATCCACTAGCATTTGCCACATGTATCCTCTAGCATTTGCCACGTGTCATCGTGTCCATGTTGTCCCTTTCCTTGTCAATGAAAAATATGAAACAATGCATTCTCTCAGTGAGTTTTTCTTATTTGCATCTCATATTCTGGGTTGAAAAAAAATGTCACCAGTCAACTGCTAAGAGTGTGGTTTCTGGAAGTGCACGTAGAAGTATCTCTGGATGTGTCAACATGCAAGAAAGCAATCAACACTAATCTATGGATCAAATCCAGCTTTAAACAATGCTTCAAATGGTCTCAGCATCGACAAATTGTGCGTGACTACTAACTTCAATGCGGTCTTGTCATTGACATCACTGACTTGCGCCAACATTTATATAGAAAATAGCCAACTACATGCAGAGTTATTATCCATGGCATGCCTGACATTCTTTGATCGACTATATTGCCTATGAATCCTGTTTACCATTAGCTTTTAGATGGATAACTGAAGTGCCAAACTGAAATAAAACAGTTAGCTCGCAAACATCGGTCCTTTCAGGCATATCCACAGAGAGGTATCCGTAAAGAACCAATGGAAAATATACACATGATGAATTCAAAATGTCTCAATATCCTTGTATGATTTTCGAAATGAGTACCTTTTAACATACAATATCCATAGAATTGAGATTTAGCATATGAAACAAAATTTGCAATCTCCAAGCATATGCATATATGCTTGAACTATATAGGCATGACAATTTTAGCATAAACATAGCATATATTATATTATCACACAAGGAAACAAAATTGGTGAGAAATAAACATAAAGTTCCACAATGTCACAAACCAAAGTGACAAAAGCGTCAAGCATACTAAATATTACAACCCATATTGTTTTTCAAATTACACACCCATAAAGCATAAGCATAGTAAATGTTTCTACGACGTCACATTTCCTTCTTTCCTTCTTGATCTCTGCCAGCTCCTTGTGAATCTCATCGATGACTTCATCGGTAATTTCAAGTATATCCATGATGGCTTGCTTCATATGATCCATTCTTGCCATCAAATCTCCCCGAACTGTGTCCATCTTCTGGGACATCTCAAGTTGCATCTTGGCAAGCCTAGGAAATATGGCTTCTTGAAAAGTGGTTATGTAGGGAGGAATATCCATGGAAGATGAAGACTGTCCCTGCTCCATCTCTTCTTCTTCTTCTTCAGCTTATTATTCTTCAGCTTCTTCTTCTTCAGCTTCTTCTTCGGTGGGGTTCTTGGAGGGGTCCCAATTAAGACCCATTCTATTAAGAGCACCCGAATCAAACCTACTTATAGGCTCTATGAAATGAGTTTTTCTATCGACGTCTATCCCGGCAGAGATGAAGATATGTGTGAGATAATGTCCATGGTGAAGAGATGTTGGGTTTGCTGAGGTAGCGCTATGGATAATGTTTTTCATGATAATTTGAGCCCAGTTTACTTTAATCTTACCAATCATAGCATAAACGCATTTAGCTTGGTTCATGGAGAGAACGGCTTTGCTTCCACCCTTTTGATCAATGTTGTATGAAAGGATGTTCGCAAGAATGTGTGCAAGTGGTGTGATGTCACCGGTGGGTAAACTTGGTTTGTAAAATTTACCTTCTTGATACATAGGCTCGAGAATATCAATTTCACGCAGTAGTGTCCCTGTGCTAGGGATTCCAAGCCTAAGTCCTAGTCCTTGTGTGTCAAGCACTATGAGCAAATCTAAGACTTTGGTGGATAACTTGGGGGTTCTGGAGGATGTGGATGTGTTTACAATCATATTGGTGTAAAACAGATTGATTAGCCTAGGGTAGCATCTACACCTATTGTTGTGGGAGAACAAATCTGTGTGCCCTTAAAACTCAAATATTGAGTAAATGTCATAATTCTCAAGATCTTTAATTTTCACATACCTCTCTTGGAGGATGATTCTATGAGCATTGAAATCAAAAGTTAAAATTAAATCAGGCTTATTGAGGTAATGGATGATAATTTCCCTTTCGGATAATGGTTAAGAGGAAGAGGCTTACATTCTCTTCTTCTTGATAGCAACTCCCCTAACCATGGTTTCTAGAGATGAAAATAAAACTAGAAAAGATGAAATTTTGAAAGAGGATTTGTATACCTAGGAGATGAATGAAGCTTCCTTCAAAAATCTTTCTTCAACTCCTTGATCTCTTGAGCAAAGATGAAATTTTTAGAAAGAGTAGGTTGAGGATGGAGGCAAGATGAAGAAATGAGGGAAAATGTGTAACATCTAGGATTTGACTAACTTACTAAGAGATCCTACCCTAGAGTTTGAATCAAGTGTGAGGATTATCTCCACTTAGTGAATTTGAGTGAATAAAGGCAATAAAACCCCAATAAGATGCCAAAAACCAAAATCCAGAACCCAATAGTCGACTAGAAGTTCGGCTGCTGTTTTATGATACTGAAAATCCCCCAGATAGTCGGCTATCCTCCCAGATAGTCGGCTATATCTGTCAGTTACAGTGTTTAACATTCAAAAATCAATCTAAATTGCATCAAACTGATTTCTAATCATTTCTAATCATCCAAACAGTTATTCTAATACATCAAAATGATTTCAAACATATTCAATTATTTTATAAAATCCAAAATATAATTCTTACGGATTTTAGCTTCTTTTGCCTCTCTCTCCATCCGTGTGATCGATGGATTCTTGAGAGAAGTTTCTTTCTGCTAATCCCCTCAGTGGTGGATACTTGAAAATAAAAATATTTGGTATCCTTTTCATTTGGGTCCGATGGATTAGTCGAGATAAAAATTCATTTTAATGGAAGCCAAACCCAATGCGGTTTAGTACTTCCTTCATGCATATGGGGTATAGTTTTTATTTAAATGAACTTTAAGCATAATACATCTCTTTTTTCATCTTGACCGTGCCATTTTTAGGGATCCAAATCTTGATGAAGCTGTTTTTCACATTAGCATCCCTACAATGCTTATCTACATGATTAGGGTTGGATTTTCGTACCATAAGCCGGTTGTTTATCAATAATGTCATTGAGCTTCCCTTTTCCTTAATTGAACTTATCCACAATTTTTGAAAGATCGTTGTATTTCCTTTTTGTTGTGGTCACAATTTCTCCTAGGTCATATATTCTAACTTTCATTCCATTGACCTCGTCCAAAAGTAATTTATTTATATCAATCAATTTTTCATTTTCATTTTCGATCTCTTCTCTTCCGTATTATCCTAAATTTCTTGTACAATTTATGATATTCTCTAATAAGTTTTTCATGGGCATACATAGTTCTTCGTAAGCACCTTTTACATCAAAATCATTATCGCTATCGCTATCGCTATCACTATCATTACTACGAAGGTCGTTGTCGCTATAGTGATGCGGAGAAATAGTTGTAGAATTTATTATCTTTGATGAAGTTGACGCCATGAAACACATGTGTGCTCGTTCTTCTCTTTGTTCTTTTTCGTCGGATGATGTCAACGATTCATCGAAACTTGAACACATTGCTTTGATCAAAAGCTGCAAACGCCTTCTTTTTCGACTTCACGAACTTTTTCTCCTTGTAACTTCTTTCTTTCTCCTTTTCCTTGCCTTTTCCTTGGTCGTGATTCTTCTCCAATGGACAATCTCTCCGAACATGTCCTGGTTTGTTACATCCAAAACAGATAATTTCGTTAGTAAAAACGAGACTTTTGTTTGTAAAACGAGACTTTCGTTTAGCGAACTTACTTTGGAGGAATTTCTTGAATTTCCTCGATACCATCACAATTTCCCTTTCATCTTTGTCGGAGTAATCTGAGTTTGTGCTCTCTTCGTTGGCTTTGAACACCAAGTTCTTTTTCCTTCGTATTTCTTGGATCTTCATGTCTTCCTCTAGCTCCATCTCATACGCCATGAGATTTCACATTAGTTCTTCTATTGTGATCGTCTTCATGTTGTGTGCTTCTCGGATGACGGTGATCTTTTTCTTCTATTCTGGTCGAAGTGATCGTACTATCTTCATCACCTGGTCATGTTCAGGAATTTTCTTTCCTAACCCTGCAAGCTCATTTGTGATGTTAGTAAAACGAGTATTAACATTGATAATATTATCCCCTTTTTCCATTTTAAAACTTTCAAATTTACAATTTAGCATATTTATTCTTGATTTTTTTACCTTTTCGGTTCCTTCGTAACTTACCGAGAGAGAGTGCCAAATTTGGTGTACTATTGAATTCTGCACCTATAACTGCACAAAATAGTGCGTTCATAGCTTTAGCGTTTAGATTACCTTTCTTCTTTTCATCGGCTGACCATTTTCCGGTATTCGCCTCAACAAGTAGTATGTACTGATCTTTCGTGATCGTCCACGCATCAATGTCTAAGGATTGTAGATGCGTCTTCATTCGGATCTTTCAGCTAGCGTAGTTAGTTCCGTTGAACAATGGTGGTCGCATGGTGTTGAGTTCCTCTGAATGGTGTGATGGTGATGCCATCGCTTTTAACCTCGCTCTAATACCAAGTGTTGGATCATGTGGATGGCAGACGCCACTAGAAGATGGTTGAATAGGGTTGTCAATAAATAATAAAATTATTCGCGTAAATTAGAACCCTTCTATTTCGTCGCCTAAGTCTCAAATGAGAGTTACCTCAATTGTACTTAATCAACACAATCTTACAAGCTTGTTAAAGATATGAGTACAGCGAAAAATAAAAATATCAAGCAAGTAAATATGAGAGATAGAGAAAATTAGACACATCGCAAACACACGGCTTTTACCCTGGTTCGGTCCAAACTTGGCCTACGTCGAGCAACACATCCACTAGCTCTCAACGAGAGCAACCTTGTCTCAATGCAACGAAGCAGATGTCTTACAACCACCTAGCTACTCTTGATAGGAATTTCCAACACTAAGTTACAACCAACTAGGAATTTCACTTACAACACACCACCTTCCCTTTACTTGGGAATTACAATTTGAAGTCTTCTTCAAAGACTTTACAATATATATGAAAATTGAGTACAAGATTCATAAAGCCAAATGAATATATTAGTGTATATGTGGATTAAGAAATCGAAAATCCTTTTATCAAATTAAATGATATAAATGAGCACAAATTTAATCAAGCGGGATAACTTGAAAATGGTTCTCTAAAATATGCATTTGGGCTTTAGAGATCAATGATCAAGATTTTAATCTTTGAGAAAAATATGATTGAAGAGCACAACGATTAAAAACGAAAACCTTGAAGTTTGAATTTCAAGAGAAAAGGCTATAAGTTTTGGAGATCAAATCAAGTTTGTTTAGGCCAGAAATAAACACAGAAATAACAGAGAATTGTCATCGACAATGCCTTTGAAGAACTGTCATCGCCACCGTGCTCATCTTCGCCTCTTACGTTAATCTCTGAAACCGAAAACTCTAGTACCAGTTTGTTGTGCGTCAGCGGAATACTAGAACCGTCGGACGATCAGAGATGAGGATAAGCAACGACGAAATAGAGCCCTATGAAGATTGTAACTTTAGGCCGACGGTCGTCCAAGGGAACACCATTGAGCTTTATTACGAAAAGAAAAAACAAATACAAATCTTCAACTTCAACACAAAGAAGCACTCAATGTCTCTTCAAAAGCTCTCAACATAATCTCTCAAAGTTGGCTCTCAACAAAGGCGGCTCAAAATTCTCTCAACAATGTTCTACTTAAAACCCTCGCCTAAACACCCCTTATATAGCATAGGGCACAACTGATGCTCTAATAGAATAGAAATTCATAATTGACAAGAACTCTGACTCAAATGGAATCATAATCCAATCACAACTCTACTTCGGATATAGCTCTGCATCCTATGGTCGGCTCCTCCGAGTTGTCAAACTCTACGCTGAAGACCGAGCTGACGAAGTGTCGAGCTGAGCTGTACAAAGCTCGGACTGTAGAGTTGCCGACCTATGAGCTGCTGATCCTCCGACTTGTGAATCCATGCACTATAAAAGTCCATTAGCTCGGCATTCCCGTAGCTGACTTGTGCAGAGTCAGATAGGCGGGATTCGAGCACAGGCGAGCTAGCTATACACAAGATAGCTCGGTTGCACATCTCTAATACTTCTTTAGTGCCTCAATCGAGCCAACTTTCACAGTATCACACATTCTTAGCGTTAACTTTTTTGCTTTGGTATATTATAAAGAAATCATCCTTTGCATCATCATCATTTTCCTCCATGTCAAAAAAAATTCATGATAACACCGCTGGTTATAAGGACCAACATGCTCTCATTTTATGAACCACAATTTGCGAATTATATACGACATCGAGTGATGTTGCACATAAACAAATTAAGCTTCTATAAAAATTACACATGCCAGAGTATTCCAAGGTTTAATTTTCCATTCTTTAAAGATAATAACAAAAGGCAATCACATTCATTTGTGTAAGAAAATTATTAACAGAAGATTTTTTTCCCATCATATCAATATTTTATGGAGGCTACAAGAACGATGCAGTACATGCTTGATTGGATAAATCTAAGTATCTTTTGGTGACATGTCTTCCTATTGTATTCCTTTCAGTCTAAAGATACAAATGCAAAGAATGATGTAAATTTGCTCGTTAAGTATCATTACTATGATTATAACAGAAAAACCATTAACCAACCATCTAATAAACTATACCCTAACGTATCAATTGTCAATTGCAATCAAATACAAACTCTCTCTTTGCATTCATCTAGTTCATAAAATCGCACAGATATTGATCATATATCATGCTATGCACAAAAAATTCACATTGCACAGAAGACAAATTGCCAGTGTAGCCAAAAACCCTATAATTTCTATTACTACACAAGAAAACTATCAGAAATTCCATAGTAAAAACAATCAAGATTCATAATGCGTGTCATAGATGGGAAGCAAACAAGTGGACGATTATGAATAACATTAAAAATGGTATCATATGATTAACGAACGAAAATATTATGGATTGAAAGGGAGTAGTAGGCGTACATAAGTATTCAGCTGCCGTACGAAGCTCGAGAAGTTGCCGTGCTTGAAGTATTTGGGCAGCATACTCCTAGCGAACTCCGACTGGTTCCACACCACGAAGCTGTTGTTCTGCGAGCCCCACGAGATGACGGCGTCCGTCGCCGGATCGTCGACCATGTCGTACGTCTTGCTCAGGAACGGCGGCGGAGTGTTAGGGTTCAGCCCCACGTTCGCCTCCGCCTCGCCTCCGCCTCCGCTCGATCCGCCGCCCATTTGATCGGTTCAGATGGCCCTCATAGAATCCCGGAGACTGCCACTGCTGCTTTGACCTTATCGTTACATGCGGTGACCGGAACCGGAAGATGGGCGAAGATTTGGAATTCAACAGGAGCTACGACGGTGTCGATTTTCTAGCGAACGAAGCTTGTTCTAGTTGCCCCTAGATTTACGGGATATATCGAAAGTGGCACCAGCGGTATCGGGCGAAACATTTATGGGCTTTGTGGTAGTTTGGATATTTTGAGAAAATCGAATGTCAATGTATATGAGGCCTTGCTAATGGTGGCAGCTGTCCCTCAACTCAGGGGCTCACGTGAACTGAGCACCCTTTTGGCAATATATCACGTGAGCTTCTATCCTACGGCGATTCCTTTTTATATTGGGTTTTTCGAGTAATTAAACTTTTAAACTTTTAAATATGTCTTATTTTATAATCTATATTATAAAAGAGGGATGTTATCAAGAGAAATTGGATAAGAGATATTGGACATGAGAAATTGGATAAGAGATATCTATATTATAAAAGAGGGATGTTATCAAGAGAAATTGGATTAGAGATATTGGACAAGATAAATTGGATAAGAGATATCTATATTATAAAAGAGGGATGTTATCAAGAGAAATTGAATAAGAGATATTGGACAATAGAAATTGGATAAGAGTGATGTTATCAAGAGAAATTGGATAAGAGATATCTATATTACAAACGAGAGATGTTATTAAGAGAAATTGGATAAGAGATATTGGACAAGAGAAATTGGATAAGAGATATCTATTATATAAAAGACGGATGTTATCAAGAGAAATTGATAAGAGAATTTGGACATGAGAAATTGGATAAGAGAATTTGGATATCTATTATATAAACCAGGGAAATTGAATAAGAGAAAATATAAGAGATGAGATTTTGAGGGATAAAAGAGGAGGTGGGGAATTTTGCACATACAACCCCGGTTTTTGTATTTTTGCATATGGACCCTCCCACACACACACCCACACTTTTTATTCTCACCCCTTCCGGCCATTTTTTCCAGTTCTATGAAGATTTTGAATCTTATCCTACTAGGACAAAGCTTTGTCCTACGTGACAAGTTTGTCCTAGGTGGTAATGACAATTTTGGGGGGACTTAAATTTTGGGGGAAAACTTAAATTTGGGGGGAAACTTGAAATTTTGTGGGAAAACTTGAAATTTTGGGGAACATGAAATTTGTCGGGGAGAAAAACTCAGCCATTAAATAAACCGTGCCCTATGGGCACGGGTAATGACTAGTTTATCAACAATCGGCCGCAAGATTTCAGCAGCCGGGTGAATATGAACGTTTGGGTGAATATGAACGTTTGATGGGAAATGGTTTTCGAGAAAGTTGAATAGTGTTTAGGGGTTGGAATCTTGAGGCCTGTTTTTTTGATGGAAAGGATGAATGAAAAAGTTGGGAAAGTTTGAAATCTGAGGAGAGAGAAAATAGAGTTTTGTGTTCTTTTGGGTGGAAAGTTATATGGAAAGTGTGGTTAGGAAAGTAAAGTGTGGTCCACCCAACTTTCTTATGTTCTTTTGGTAGTAGAAAGTTGGAATGAGTAAGTGGAAAGTTGGAGAGTTGGAGGAGAGAGATAGAGAGAGCTGGGATAGTGGGACCCACAAAATAGTAACTTTCTACAACTTTTCCATGGTTTCTTGAAGATTACAAAGAATCCCAAAAACGATCATTCGAAGTGCCATGTCAGCAAGCTTTCCACTTTTAACTTTCTCACAAAAGAACAAACTCAAGGAAAGTTGATTGAGAAGGTGAATGAACAGTGCCAAAAATCACTTTCTCGTTCACTTTCCATGCAAAACAACAGCCCCTTAGGGTCTATTCTTTTGCAAGAATGCGGTTTGTGAAAAGTTGTATGAATGTGGAATCTTGGTCGAGAGAAAATTGGCGCATTGTGTTTCTTTGTTGGAAAGTTGAGTTGGAAAGTTGATTGTGGGGTCCACTAAACTTTCTTGTGTTATTTTGCTTGGAATGTTGGTTAGAAAGTTGGATGAGAAAGTTGGATGTGGGCCAATGTGGTTGAATTAATAAATTAATAAATTAATAAATTAGTATTTTTTAAACTAACCTAATTATTTAAAACTAAATTATTTAATTAACACTAAACTAATTAATCAATCGATTAATTAACTAAACATATTAAACATTAACTAAACCTAATTAATTAACCGAACTATATTAACTAAACATGTTAAATATTTACTAAATCAAGTTAATTAACCGAAATATTAACTAAAACTAATAAATAACTAAAAAGTATTTAATTATAGTGATGTGTGTGTGTGTAGTCAAAAAAAAGTGAGTTGAGGAGTGAACAATGCCCTCCACGAGATTATTGTTCAATCCTCACAGAAAAGGCAAAATGGAGAACGCGAACACTGTTCGCTTCTCTTCACTGATTGGTTCGCAACACGTCGTGTGGGATCCAGCGAGCAAGATTCCACCGAAATCCCTGCAAAACGCGGAGAAAACAGAAGACCCCAGCTTTCTCAATTTTGCCCGCTGGCTTAGATTGGATTCCAAGCTCCACAATCTAGCAACCGAACGGCCCAACAAAATCACAACCCAGGATTCCGATGCACATTGCGTGAACAATGTGCTTAACCCACATTCTCGCCCACTTTCTCGCAAAAGAACAGGCCCTTAGGGTAAGAGAAGTTGGGGTTTGTGTTTTTTTTGACAGTGTATTGAAAAGTTGTTTTGGGTAAGTTTTGTGTGTCACGTGCAACTTTCTTGTGTTTTTTGTTAAGAAAGTTGGATGAAAAAAGTGTGGGGTGTGGTCCACAGAATTAAAATAATAATCAATTGAATATATTAAATTAATTGCAACCAAATGGAGTACATCAATATTACAAACAAGGGATGTCCAACTAGGTTTGTCCTAGTTGGCACCCTTTGTCACAGTCACAAGCTGACTGGGACAAGTGTCATATCAGAAAAAGCACTGTTGATGACGCCGACTTAGCGTTCGATATTGATGTTCACGTCGCTCAATGCGACGATGATATCGATCCACGAGCTCTATCTGAATGCAAACGCAGAGATGATTGGCCAAAGTGGAACGAGGCAATAGGAGTAAAGCTGGACTTACTCTTGAAATACAAAGTCTTTGGACCAGTAGTCCAGAGACCAAGAGGTGTAAAACCTGTGGGATACAAGTAGGAATTCATAAGGAAAAGAAATGAGAATAATCAGATCGTACGCTACAAAGCACGGCTTGTAGCTCATGGATTTTCCCAACGACCGATGATAGATTATGAAGATACATATTCCCCTGTTATGGATGTGATCACATTCCGATTCATAATAAGCTTAGCATCAATGGAAGGCATAGAAATGCAGCTCGTAGACGTTGTGACTGCATATCTATATGGCAATATAAATAAAGATATCTATATGAAACTTCCAGATGGTTTCAAAATGTCAACAGAAATAAAAGGTAGACCTCTGGACGTTTATTCTGTTAAGCTTCGAAGATCATTATATGGTCTTAAGCAATCGGTGAAAATGTGGTATAACAGGCTGAGTGAATTCATTGTTCAACAAGGTTTCACCAATAATGAAGTCTGCCCGTGTATTTTCATTAAAACTGTCATGCCCTGTTTTGAAGTATACGTGTATTCTATTGTGTACACGCGGTATTTCTACTTATAATGCATACGTAGGCATGAAGTAAACATAAATATTGATGTATGTAACGTAGTGCAAGGGGGTTGGGCCGTAATGGGCGGCTAAGAGACGAGGAAGCGAGATTGGGTACGGGAAAAGTGCGAGGGACGACGTTGGTGCAAAACAACAGGGATGTGTTTAGACGTGAGTGTGTATGCATGTGTAGGCATGCATGGGTGTGTGTAAGGATGCCATGCAAGTGTGAAAGGGGTTAGGGGTCAATGGCAACCCCTGTAAATTTTTAGAAAGGCGAGGGGCAAAACGGTCATTTGGACTAAATTTGTTGTACATACACACTTAAATGGTGTGTACGTAAAGTAATGGAAAACTTGTAAATACTTGGAAGATGGGGGTATCTTGGTCATTTTTCCGCATGGAATATTCCATTCTTGCATGAGAAGAAATCACTTGTAATTATCTTCTTCTTTTCTACACTCTTCTTTTCATTTCTAAACTTTTCTTCTCTTTTCTCCTTTCTCATTTCCCCTCCCCATCCCCACCATGGCCGGCCACCTACTAGCCATGGCTGAAATTATTCAAAAAAAAGAAAATGAAGAAGAAGAAGGAGAAAGAAGATGGAGAAGAAAGAAGAGAAGGAGAAGAGGAAAATGAAGCTTTTGAGGTAGGAATCTCTTGGAGTTGAAATTCCAATCAATTTAATTTTTGTTAATTTGTTTTTGTAGCATGTTTTATCTAATATGTGTTGTAGGTAGTCAATTTTTACATGTTATTGCTCAATTTCACAACTTTCCCTTTGGAATTCTTAGCAAAGTCATCTCCTTTAAAATTTCAGAAACTTTGATGTCTGATTTTGCCTTGTTCCTGATTACTGTAGATCGAATTGTGTTTCGAAAAAAATAAGCGCTTGTAGATCTTGAAGTTCTACCCCAAAATCATGTAAAATATGACATAGTTTCAATTCAGAAATTAGGAGAAATAAATCCATCTTTACAGCATGTCTGTTTGATTTTCAGTGTTGACACAGTTTAGTAAAATTGTCCTACAGAGCTGCACACATCTTGAAATTTTATGATTTTGGTCTTGTTGGAAATATAACAAGTTTTTCTAAAAGTTCATCAGACTGCTCTTATGTCGAATTTCAGGCTAGACCGTGTCCAAAATTGGCTTTGAACACAAACCCTAAAATCTGTCTAAAAAACAGAATTGACACACTTCACTAGTTAATTCATCATAAATCATATATTTCATATTTGTGCATGAAATTTTATCTGTATATTCATAACTGATATATCTTCAACTTTCATTTATAAAGGTTTGTTAAATTCCCAACAGAAATGGATGATATATGTTGATCTCTATGGTTGTTCTTGCAATTTCAGCAAGCTGAATTCATTAAGTGCTATTCTTTTCATTAATTGTGGTTAATTGGCCATCTTTATTCTTGCTTACTATGGTTGTGTGGTGGAATGAATGTTCATACCCTTGACACATGTAAATTTTATTGTGTAGCCATGATATGAATGACGCCCGCCATGTGTTCGATGAAATGCCTCAATGAAGGCAAAATCCAATAAGTTGAGTAACTTGCATATGTTAGTGTTGGCCTTGGGCCACGGTGATGATTGGTGAAGTTAGTGGCTTGAATGGCATGGATATATCGAAATTGTGAGTGGATGATGTGTGGAGATAGAGGGCATGTCACGTGAGTGCATGACCCCATGTTTAATCATGGACAGCTGACGTGACATGTGCACATCCATGCCATTGAGACCACTAACGTGTCACTTATGATGTTAACTTATAAAATTGGATATATCTCAGTCCTCTCTAATGAGGGTGAGTTAGCAAAGCCCGGGTTTTAGGGGGATTTGAGTAAATTGTGTATATGAGGCCTGGACTGTGAAGTTGGGAGATGATTGTGTGATGTGTGGAGTGCAACAGGCGAGATATTCCGGCGGATTGAACCTGTGTTTAGAGCGGGACGATCCCGTCATCTAGGTAACCTTTTCAACGCGTTTATTTAATTAAATATAGTCTTAAACAATTTAAGACACATTTAATCTCTTTTGCACCATATGCAAATTAGTCCCTATCTAAGCTTAAATTATCATTTGCATCAAATACAAATGATCCGAGGGCATATTCCTCTACATCTCCCACTTGCACTCAGGATCATTTGTCCCGAATGCAGGAGATGATTGCAAACATCTTTTGAAAAATTTTATCCCTTGCATCAAATGCAAATTATTCTCCCTAACTAATTTCTACCTATTACTAGACGAAGGTCACACTCTGTGTGAGACCCTACAGCCTGACCCTTACAACAGGTTGGGCTTGAAGCCCTATACGGCAGTGACCACGAGCAGTGGTTGCCGTCCCTGCTTCAGGAATCATCATTATGTGGTTGACTCATTGACATGAGAATTGTCGGGACCACCCTGACTCATACGCTTCAAGTGTCACCCAATCAAAGACCTTTCGACAGGCCTTGCCTCGAAGCTAGGTCAGTTGATCTAAGTGGCACCATTTACGCATAGGTTTGTCAAAATGACCTCAAGTCAAAAGACCAACTAGCCTATCATCACTAAGAGTTTATCATTGACAGATTGGTCAATATAACCATATGATAACTCTTGTGGATCGTTCAGTGAACTCATTCTCTAATGAGCACCTGTGTCTCGTCTTTGACTTCGCCAAGTCAAGCGATCATGAGATCATCACTACCGCTAAACGGTGAAGACTAAGACACAATGGTCTATCCGATGTTTCGATATCCTTGTCTCGAAACATCTACGACCACGAACCCTTTTAGACTTATGCTACAGACGGTCAAACATTTCTCCATGATCGAGATACTCATCTCGATACCTGTTTGACCTCGCATAAAGTCTCAGGACTTTACCTAAGTTAATATCTAATGTTAACTACATTATAAAATAACTTAGATAAATTATTACCAAACAGCTTACTGTTATTTCGAACAAGATGTTTGTGCTATTCACACATGAAGATAGATAGCCTCGAGGGTGTCATCTCTCAACATCTCCCACTTGCACTCAGGCCCATTTATCTCGGTATCTAATACCGTTTTACACATAAGTTTTCCCGACTTCATGTGGTAGAGCCTTCGTGAGTGGATCTGCTAAAACCGTCTACACTATAGACTTAGGGAGTTTCTATGTTCATATTAGACCAACCATTTGAATCTCATTCAAATAATTCACTAGGTCTGTCGGAATCCATAATATTTATTTCCCTGGATCTTATCCAGTTCATCGTACCTTACGATAATCATTTAAATTAGTTACTGGTCATTTCAAATGGCTCATATCTATTTCTGATAAAGTATCAAACTCTTTGATTACTTAATCAAAATAAATGTTCCATCTCTTTGATGCCTTGCATGTAATTTATACGCTCCCACTGACCTTGAAAACTCTCTGGCTAATTCATATAAGTTGGTCCGTCTAAATCATATTTAGAAAAACGAACTTATAAGTGAATGCTCCAATTTTCATGGTCAACATGAGCGTTTTACATCGAGTTTGGTCCGAGTAGTTCTGTACACATCTGCTGGTGGAAAACGGTTTCATTATAATCCGTTTTATAGGAATTAGTATGGAAAAACCGTTCTCGACCAACATGATTGCACTTCCCTATTTTCCTTTTCTGCACCAATCTTTCAACTTAAAGATTTACTTGCAGTAAGTGAGGAAACATTTTCCTTGGGCACGTAAACTAAATTCCAAAATTTATTTACGCACACGGACCTATTCTGGTTGCATCAAGTTTTTAAATCGGAGTTACTTCTCCGAATTTCATCCCGGAAGTTGACTAAATCATCATCAGTTATGATGTCTAACTCGACTCTTCGTCTCACGAGATTCGAGTAATTATACAACTTCCTAATAGGAAGGACTTATCTCAATTTTCTTTTAATTACACAAGATTTTATGTAGCTAAGTATTTAACCATTCGATCTAATCGAATCAGTTTAAATACTTTTGTCTTTTCGTTCTTTATTTTTTCAGACTTGTGTTTCATCAAGAACACGTGTCTTAATAAAATATACGAATAACTTATTTTGGTTGATCTAGACTCGGGTACATCAGTATGTACCAGACTGAGTTCGACAACTCATTTTCCCACTGTCTTACAGATAGGTTTCGGCCAATTTTATCTAAGAGGATAAGACTCACAAGTGTCCGTAGACTTCACAATACGAGAGGTCAGACCCCTCTTTATGTGACTTGTGAAGCTTAGTCTCTCGATACGGCCTAGTCTATTTTACCATATAAGTTTGCTACTATCTTGTGTATTTATATATTAACATTTAATATATATATATATATATATATATATATATATATATATATAGTTATTAAAATTACTTAACACAAAACATTGCTTCCGAAGCAAGGTGACGACATTCTTCCAAAAAATGTGTTAGACGTTTTTGTATAACTATTTATTCTGAAATCGTGACATCAAAATATATCACATTTTCATTTCCTCCTACTTATGCCTTTACTAATGATAAATTAAACTAACTTTCTCAATTGACTTTCCGGAGTGCCTTCTTCCTTTTCTAAATCACATTTAGATATTAATTAACCCAACATAAATAGCTATGCAAGCATCTTATGTATCCAAACGCTTGAGCTTTGCAATCTCGAGTTTAGCTCAAGAAGTTGCTTGTCTCAAGATCCGGTTGGGATACATAGTCTTGCACCGCTCATGCACTCGTATTCGACTCAAAAGGTTTGATCGAATTTTCGAACTTTGCGGATCGGAATTGTTTGTCCATACAACATTGAGGGTAGCTCGACAAGTTGTAGGGAGAAACATACTTCGAATATCCTATATGTTCAAGCTGCCTCATATAGAGAAGAGTGACATGTAGCTTTAATTTATTTGTTGGACCCAGAACTTAATGAAATCATATTTCTTAAGTCTGTTCTTTAGAAGGTCATTTAATGTCAACGAGAATATAGTTTAATTCCATCAATTAGAATTTAACTTGATATTCAATCAATCAACTATCCAGTTAACTTATTCCAATATTATATTTTGATTCCTTCGGTAAACATAGCCTTGCCCTAGTTTTTGCATATGTTCAATATAAAATATAGGTAGATTGGCTTTCATCTATCTATATCCTCCCACTATTTTACGATCGTTTTACAGCTTAATAACGAACGATTTAATCGAATTTAAAATTAGTGAAAGAGGGATCCAATCATCCCGAACCTCACAACCTTGAGGAGACTCAACAAGTTGATTGATTCCATGACTGTTAGACTAACTCTTGGTCAATCACTTCACATGTGATTCCCTGTCGATTTTTACCCACAGTCACTTATGATCTTGAGGAGACTCAACAAATCATAATGACTGGTCTAGTCAGACCCTTGATTTCGTGTCCAGATTTGACTTAAATCGATACTCGAGGAGACCCGACGCATCGATTTGGGTCAAGTCTAGACTACATCACATGTATGTTGGAGTTTGTTCCTTAAAGGAAAAACAAGTCACAGCTTGAGGAGACTCAACAACTATAATTGTCTTCTTTGAGTTACCAAGCTCCAAAATCAAGGAGGGATACGAATTAATCTTTAATAAGATTTATAACGCATTGACTAGATATAGTCCAGGGTGTCATACAATTATGATTCGCGACATTGCGGTCCAGCGGAACACAGCCAGGGAATTGACTAAGCCAGGATCACTGCCCCTTGTACTAGCAAGGGTTGACCCAGAACTCTTAGCCAAGCACATTGACTGGATCATGGTCCATTGAATGAAGCTTGTCATTTTTGTATGTGTGCCATAGACTAAACAGCTTTTATTAACAACTAATTAATCCTATCAACTAGTTGCATCCTTAAATTCAAAATTTTAGGATTTGTTTAATAACTTTTATTAAGTCCTTATCAACTATAAGGTTCACGTGCTATCCTAATCATTATTAGGATTTTAATAAATTTTATTAACAACGCTAAAAACGAAGTCCTTTAATGAAAATTAATTATAACAATTAGAATTACAAATTCATTAAAGGGACTACCCTAATCAGGAATTAGGGCTTGAAGTGTTGTTAATGTTTTATTAAAACACATCATGTCATTAAAATTCAAGTAATAAATTTTAATCATTATTTAATGGCTAACCTAAAGGGTTGTCTTGTGTTATCAAATAAGGGACAAGAAGACATAGTCATTAAAAATTTACACTAATTTTATCGCATAAAAAGTGTACAACTATTTAACAATTAAATAGACTAAAGTTTATCGCATAAAAAATTTTAGCATGCATACTTAAATTTAACATTTAAATTTAAAAATACGATTTTTAAAACATTTTATTTTATCTCATAAAGTAAAAGCTTGTTTAAAAAATCATAACATTTGCATGCTACTTTAAAATATTTATCGCATAAAAATTTTAAACTTTTAAAATCAGTTTTTAAAAATATCTTATAAATTTAAAACATCATTTAAAAAATTCCATGTTTAAAATTTATCACATAAAATTTTAAACAACATTTTAAACTTATCGCATAAAGTTTTAAAGCTTTAAAACAATTTTAAAATTTATCACATAAATTTAAAAATTCCATTTTAAAAATTTCATGTTTAAAATTTATCATATAAAAATTTTAAACATTTAAAAATAATTTAAATTTATCGCATAAATTTAAAGAAAAGATTTTTTTTTAAAAAAAAATTAAATTTATCGCATAAATTTAAAGAAAACATTTTTCTGTAAAAGCATTCAAATAATGAATTCGCAGTCCTAGATCAGCATACAGACCTGGCTCTGATACCAATGCAGAGTTTTCTGGGACCCTTAGGGCACAAAAACTCTAGTCCCGTCCTAAGTCGGACGGAACATAGACAGAAATGCAGCGGAAAAATTTTATGTTAATCTAATTAACATGCAACCCTAAGGAACCAGACCCTATTAGCCAGGATCTCTGCCAACTTGGGGTGGATCTGACCACCCCAAGAGGGATCTAACTACAGCGAATAATTAAATGAAAAACTTAAACACATACCCGGAATCTCAGCCCTGGGGCAGGCGAGATATTCCGCATCGTCTTCCGAGCTGCTCCCGTCCCACGCCGAGCCGCTCCTTGAACCGCTCCCCGAACTGCTCCGCATCCCGAGGCGATCAATCCCATGTCGCCGAGCCAACCACGCGCCGAAGAAAGTTTCACGCGAGTGAAACCTCCGCCTAGATTTCGGATCTGAATCCGAACTCCTTTGCGACTTTGCTAGAGCCCTCAGGAGCAAGGCAGAAATTTATAGGGAGAGGAGAATATTAATTTAGCTTAGATCCGAGCGTGCTCCAATATTTACGAGAGCCGCTCAGATCTAGAGCTTGGGACGAGTTTTGAGGAGGAGAGCAGACCCCTATTTATATAGGCGGCTGACTGCTCCCCTTTCTCAAAATCCGATGTGGGACTATTAATTGGATTAATTAAAATCAAGTTAGTTTGCACTTCACAAAGTGCAAACTTCCGTGAATTTTAACTCCCTCACCGTTGAGCTTCAATGTTGGTACAACCTACCAAATCGAAGAGGGTTCAACGGTGAACGCGTAGGAAAAAACGGCTCGTCAATCCGAGTCCGTTTGACCCTTCAAACAATTGTCCAAAGTTAGCCAAAAGTCATGCTTCTCTTAGAAACGTAGCCGTCAAGAAAATCCCAGGTTTCAAAAAACCCTAACCAGAAAATTCGGGCTTGGTGGGCCTCCATTTTCGCTGGTTTCAGCCCAACAGTTTGGGCTGACTTGTTTTGGCTATAACTTGTGCATTTTGACTCCGTTTTTGACGCGGATTGAACCTGTGTTTAGAGCGGGACGATCCCGTCATCTAGGTAACCTTTTCAACGCGTTTATTTAATTAAATATAGTCTTAAACAATTTAAGACACATTTAATCTCTTTTGCACCATATGCAAATTAGTCCCTATCTAAGCTTAAATTATCATTTGCATCAAATACAAATGATCCGAGGGCATATTCCTCTACATGGAGCTTATACCCACTCGCCTTTGCCGGGAGTGGAGGGGTCATACGGAGGTTGGGTTATATGTGGATAGCCTCACCCCTGCCAGGGACGGGGGAGGTGAGATGCCCGGTGTTGTACAGTGCCCGTGTCCACTGCGCCGTGTTCTATATTCACCCCAAATTTGGGGTGAAGTCCAGGTCCTGGTATCACACAGTTTACCCAAATTCCAATTAACTCAATTCTAAAATAATAAAATAAGATTTATGTGTTACTTCTACTGCTGGCATCACTTTCACTCCTCCCTTGCCCGTACTTTGTGGCTCTGTGTCATGCCTCAGGCACTTGCACTTATCTTATTTGATATTGGTTGCTTGAACCCTCGTGTTATTAATATTGTTGTTGTTATTATTATTATTCGTGCTAACCCTTTCCTTGCAGTAACTCGACATTGGACCGCAGGTATGATTTCCTTGTTTTAACCATTTAATTTTCATTATATCTCTTAGCTACTTGCTCTATTTCTCTTGCTTGCCTTGTGATTTGATAACTTTAAATCGGAGTTCCAAACCCAAGTTGGTTCCTACTGGGGCACGCATTGACGTGCTCCCCCCTATTTTTCAGGTAAGGACAGCAGAGTTGGTGGTGGCTTGGAGTTGAGTTTCAGGGATAGTGTTGGTGTGAGACTGTGAGTTGGGGTTGTACTGTGACTGGGATGTCTTGGCAGAATGAGAGCAGTGTATATGTATTGCTACGCTTGGGCTGTTTAAAAAAGGAAATATGTTAAATATGAAGTGTTGTTATTGTTTCATGAGGTTGTTTGATATAACCGTGAAGTTTTACTTGCGCTATCCCAGCATGTGCGTAGTGGCCTGCCTGTTCAGTTTCTCCTTTCTCTTTCTTTTCCTCTCTCATCACCCTCACTCTTCGGAATACTTGGAAAAAAAATTTAAGTATCGGGTATTCTGGGGAATGGGGCGTGACAAAAACCACGGGAACAGGATTAGTATTAATAGTCGTCTATGTAGACGACTTAAACCTTATCAGATCTCATGCAGAGATTGATGATATATCTGCAAGCCTCAAACTAACGTTTGAAATGAAAGACCCATGCAAGACTAAATATCGTCTTGGCTTACAGATAGAACACCTCATCGGATGAATCATGTTACAACAATCCACATACACAAGGAAATTACTCAAAAATTTCCATATGGATAAGAGCCATCCTCTAAGTACACAAATGGTCGTTAGATCTTTGGATGTACATAAGGACCCCTTCCTGCCGCTGGAAGAGGGGGATGAAACATTAGGTCCTGAAGTACCATACATTAGTGCAATTGGAGCACTGCTATATCTGTCAAACTGCATGAGTCCCGACATAGCTGTAACGCCCCGTTCCCCGGGATACTTGGAAAGTACGAATCCGTCCCAGATTCTCCCAGAGTAGCGAGTGTTACGAAGAAAGAATGGAAAAGAAATACAATTGAGTCAGGAGGTCACCGCGCACTGCTGGGGTAGTACCTGTAACGTTCTCACGATTTAAAATCACCAACACAGAGAAAGAAAACAAAAACACAAAAAGAAACAGAAACCAACTCAGAACTAACTAAGCCAGCTAAGAAACTTATACATAAACACCAAAGTCCAACAAAGTCCATCTTATACAACAACAATAACGCCTAGAACGCTTACTAAACCAAAAACCCAACCCAATAAAGGACCCAAGAGTACAAGTCTATCTAACTCAGTCTCACGACCACCCTAAACACCTAGGACAACAACACGACTCAAGCTCCACTTTGCACAAGCACACCCCCAACTCAGCACCACCAGCTCACCACACCAAACCCTGCTACCTGAAACTGCCACAGTTGGGACACGTTAACGCGTGATCCAAGAGGAAACTCAACTAGCACAGAGAATACTATTCTCAGGTTGTTATTTATAGGCACAAATATGATACAAGAGACAAAGAGAGCTACAGTTACATCAGGCAGAAAGTAAAAGCAGACATTACATATTCATGGCAATCAGCACTTAATTTAACTATGTTCGAAAGCCTGAGTAGTGAGTACAACACTGATATGTAACGGCCGGTAATTTTTAGGTATGATTAATTGCATGTCTGCTTGTATTTTTTCTTCCGGTTGTCAGAGTATTTTTATCCGTAGAGTCGACGCGAGCGCGTCTAACTTTTTCACCGTAGTTTAATAGTTAATATAGTTATTTACAAATTACGATTACTAATTTATTTTACTAATTATCAATAATTACTTTGGTTAATTATTAGTTACTTAATTAGTTACTTAATTAGTTACTTAATTAGCTAATTCATTAGTCAAACTTCCTCCCCTCACGTTTTTCTCATTCCAAGCCAGATACATCCCCTACCAAACCTCATTAACTCTAAACCTAATTCTTGACTAACTCCCATCGTTAATGAACCATGTCCCCTGCCTCTTCCTACTTCAAGGAGCACCGATCAACTCCCCTGCAACGTTGATCAGCCCCTCACACATTTCACAGTTTCAGCATCTCCCCCCTCCCGATCATCAATCTCCCCTCTCCCGTTCATCCACAGCAGGCAACCAAATTCATTCAAACCCAAATCAAAGAAACCCAAATCCAAAATTCCAAAATCAATTTCAGATTCAACCTCAAATCTGAAAACACCAAGAATCAAAATCCAAAACCCAAAGCAATCTCAGATCTGAATTAATTTCAGATTCAAATCAAATCAAGAAACTTCAAAAAAAATTAATCAAAAACCCCCAATCTTTTCCTTCTCCCTTCCTCCTCCTCCCTTGGCCGGCCGCCGCTCCAAGCTGCCCTGCCCCCGATCCCCGCCCCCGATCCGACCCACGCGGCCACCACCTCGCGCGCCGCCCCCAGGCCGAACACCGCCCCCGGCCGCCCTCCAGACCCGCCGGACCGCACCCCCGTGCCCCCCTCGCCTCGCCAGATCCCGCGTCGTGCCGCCCTCAGGCCGAGGTCCCCCCTTGCCCCTTGACAGTGTCCCCTGCAGGCAGCGAAAAGAAAAAGAAAAAAAAGAGAGAAACGAAAAAGAGACAGAACGTGAGAAAGAGGAGAAGAGAGAGAGATAGAAGTGGAGAAGAGAAGACAGAGGGTAAAGTAAAGGTGAGGGTGGTTGGGTTTTTAAGTAATAATAGTTAGGTGTATATTTTTTTAAGATAGGTATAACCTGTTATTCTTGTAAAGTAAGTTAATTTATAAGGTAATAATAGGTTATGTTAAGTTTTATCATATGTGTTATTATCTAAAGTTTTATAAGTTAGTTATTAGTTAAGTTAAGTATTAAGTTAAACGTTAAATAAGTTAGATGTTATTATTAATACGTTTGTATTGTGAAACTAACTCACTTTTGAACCAGGTACACCGACCGCCTTTCAAAACACGCCTTTCACTACAGGGCGAAACGGTAACTCATCGTACCCTAGCTATGGGGTTTAAAAACAGTATTGATGCATGCCAAAATTAGTTTCTTTTTATTAGCAAAGTGTTTCACTTGAACGGTTAGCTAAACCTGATAAATTGCACCGTACCGTAAATTGAATTGGACTCTGTGACATGCTTATCCGAAAGATGTAATTGGAAAAGTGAATAATTGACTCGTAAATGGTAAGTTGGTAAGTACGGTAACCTACACACACACACACTGGGTTTTTGGGGTAACTTATAATTGTGGAAGTGCTGGAGCGACCAGTCCGATCTGCAGTGAATAGTATCGTTTTGATTGAACCGTATCGTTCTGTGGAATAGTACCGTATTGATTGTACCGTACCGTATTGATTGTATCGTACCGTATTGATTGTAACCCGGGATATCAGGTGGACTCTTGGTTGCATATCGTACTTCCCTTTATAAGTCACGTAGGATTAGGCACAGCTAATAACCTCGTAACTGGTCATTTTTAAATATTGTTTATTGCTGACAGAATTGAAATAGTTGTAAATCTGTTATGTTACTTTTCTGCCCTATTGTACGCACTTTACTTCTTGTCTCTTTAGATTGACATGCTAGTTTTGTCATGCTCATTTATTGTTATAAATATCATGCTAGAGTTACTTTGAGTTACGTCTGACCCTGGCGACCCTTCTTTTTGTGGTAGTCTCGCCAGATACAGAACAGGTTGAAGAAGTTGCAACAGGGACTGCTGACGCTGAGTTTGCTGTAGAGTTTGACCAGGAGGACGCTGGTTAGTAAGTGTGAGTGTGTGAGTGTTATATTATTTAATGTATCAGAGTGGCTTGCTTGGTGTGTATTTGTACTTCGAGTGGTATTTTTTCCTTTCATGTACGCTGCTGGTTTGTAATAAGGTTTATACCACTTCCATGTATGAGTATTTTGGCGTATTTCTGCAACAGAGCCTGCATTGACTTCATTGGTGCCTAGCAGGACTTGCGCATGTTCCAAACAGTAACGGGCCCGAGAGCGGGTCGTTACAGGTTTGGTGGCCCATGCAGGTCCGCGCTAAATACCACATGAACAGTACAGGAAGTTCAGAATATGCCGTATAAAATACTCAAAGGAACTGATCAAACCTTATGAACCGCAGGAAGGCAATGGAAAGGAACACTTCAGGAAGCGAGGACAGTGCGTTTGGATCCGGGATCAATCACCTGAATGAGGGTCCCAACCAGAATGATGCTGGTAATGGAGCCAACACCGGTCCGAACGCGACAGCATTTCCGTCCGCACTAATGGAGCCAACACCGGTCCGAACGCGACAGCATTTCCGTCCGCACCATTGTCTGCAGAAGATTGCATGCGGGGCATGTATGCCATTCATCAGCAGCTTGGACAGGCTTTGGAGCAGGCCTTGCGCAGAGAGCAGAAAGCTGACCCAAGTGCTTATCACTTTCGAGGGATGAACCCGAAAACTTTCGTCGGGACCGAGAATCATCTCCAAGCCGAAGAATGGCTCAAGAGCATTACTGATGATCTGAGAGCATCTCAGATCCGAGAAGAAGCATGGGTAGCTACCGCCAAAAGGCAATTAACTGATGGAGCTCGAGATTGGTGGCAGGCGGTAGAAGACCGCTTGGGATTACCGATTTCGTGGGATGTCTTCACCAAAACATTCAATGCTCAGTACTTTCCCCCACAAGCAAAGATCCTGATGAGGAAGAAGTTCATCAACCTGAAGCAGGGATCGATGACCGTGGATCAGTATGACGCTGAGTTCTCCAGGCTCAGCAGGTTTGCCCCGGAGATGGTTACAGATCCATTGACTCGAGCCCAACAGTTCCATCAGGGGCTCAACATTGAGATTCGAAGGATGATGGTCAGTGCTAGTCCGACCACACATGCTGAAGTACTGGCCATTGCTCGTAACCATGAGATGGTTGAAGTGGAAGCAAAGGAAGAACGAAGGCTGACAGCACCTGCAAGGCCCCAACCAACCCAAGCTGGGCCAAGCAGACGGCCACAGATACACCGCCCTATTCAGCAGGTTCAGTTTAAGAAGCCAGGGCAACAGCAGCAGGCCCTCCCGGTCTGCCACTTTTGTGGGAAGCCTGGACACATCAGGTCTGAGTGTCGAATTCTTTTGGCCTTTGTCTGGTTTGCGGAGAGTCAGGACACATGGCTAAGGATTGTCCACATTATAAGCAACGTGCTACAGCTCCGGCCCCAGCCCATAGTGCTGTTTCGACTGGGAACGCTCCACAGCGTCCACCTCTACCCCCACAGCAGAGGCAGTTTCAGCAAGCAAGGCAGCAGCCACCACCGAAACGCCAGGCTTACACCATGACCGTGGAAGAGGCTGAGGCTACCGGTGAAGTGATCACATGTATATTTTCTTGCATAGTTCGTAATTCATTTCTTTCATTAGCATTGGTTGCTTTGATTAGTGTTTATAACTTAGGTGTCATACTAGTAGCTGGAAACCACGCCCTCTCCTTGTTCGACTCGGGAGCATCACACTGCTTTCTGGCGAGTCGATTCGTTCGCACGCACACTATTCCTGTCAAACCTTTAGCATCTGGTTGGAACGTCAATACGGGTGGCGGAGTGATAAAGACGACCCGTGGGTATCCTCAATGCCCAGTGGTTATTTGTGGGCGAGCGTTATTTGCTGACTTCATGATGATATATATTCCGAACTTTGATGCTGTATTCGGGATGGATTGGTTGGGAACTTTCCATGCCACCATCGACTGTAGTCGAAGGAGGTTAGTCTTCGAGATTCCTGATCATCCAAAGTTCGAGTTCACTAGCGGAAGCAGATCGGTAGGCCCAGTGGAGTACAGAGCCAGATCGACCGAAGCAGTAGCAGCCGCAATGGAAGCTGAGCCTGAGATACCAGAAGTAGTTCGAGAGTTCTTGGATGTGTTTCCAGACGACCTTACAGGTTTGCCTCCGGATCGCACTCTCAAATTTGCCATTGAATTAATACCAGGAGCTCAACCAATATCTAAGGGACCATATCGTTTAGCACCATCTGAGCTAGAAGAATTGCGGACCCAACTAGATGAGCTTCTAAAGAAGGGATGGATACGACCCAGTGTATCTCCCTGGGGATCTCCTATATTGCTGGTGAAGAAGAAAGATGGATCCATTCGTATGTGCGTTGACTATCGTGAGCTGAACAAAGTCACCGTGAAGAACAAGTACCCTCTACCGCGCATCGACGATCTTTTCGACCAGCTCGGTGGATCAAGCGTCTATTCGAAGCTGGATCTGAGGACAGGGTACCATCAAGTGAAGGTGAAAGACGAAGATGTTCCAAAGACTGCATTCAGGACCAGATACGGACATTACGAGTACTTAGTAATGCCGTTTGGTGTAACCAATGCACCCGCGGTATTTATGAGTCGCATGAACCAAGTATTGTATGAATACTTGGACAAGTTCGTAGTAGTCTACATCGACGACATTCTCATCTACTCAAAGAATACTGTGGAGCATTCAGAGCATCTCCGGAAGGTTCTCGAGACCCTGAGAAGACACCAGCTCTATGCCAAACTTAGCAAGTGCGAGTTCTGGCTGAACAAAGTGGCGTTTCTAGGCCACATAGTGTCTGGAGAAGGGATTGCTGTTGATCCTGAAAAAGTAGCCGCTGTTCAAAACTGGCCAGTTCCTCGAACGGTGACCGAAATTTGAAGTTTCTTGGGACTCGCTGGTTACTACCGAAGGTTTATCAAAGACTTCTCAAAGATCGCAGGAGCCTTGACGCGGTTAACGAGAAAGGATGTGGTGTTTGTTTGGTCGAAAGCATGTGAGGATGCTTTCCAGGAGCTGAAGAAGAGATTGACGACTGCACCTATTTTGATCATTCCAGACCGATCAGGAGGATTCGAAGTTTTCTGTGATGCATCTGACAAAGGACTTGGATGCGTGCTACATCAACATGGTCGAGTCGTAGCATATGCATCCAGGCAGTTGAAGATCCATGAAAAGAACTACCCCACTCATGATCTTGAGTTGGCGGCAGTGATTTTTGCATTGAAGATTTGGAGGCATTTCCTATTAGGCGAGCATGTGAAGGTGTTCTCGGATCATAAAAGTCTGAAGTATCTCTTCACTCAGAAGGAGCTCAACATGCATCAGAGACGATGGGTAGAGCTCATGGCGGATTATGACATTAACCTTCAGTACCATCCTGGGAAAGTCAACGTCGTACCTGATGCATTGAGTCGTCTTCCAGCGGTGATGACCCTTACGACTCAGTGGAGATTGCAGCAAGAGATCCGGGACATGGGTATAGAAGTGATTCTCCCAGGGATGTCTGCATCCTTGATGGGCATGCATATCCAGTCAACCTTGGTAGAGAGGATCAAGAATGCTCAGATGGATGATGAGAAGCTGCGGAAGATCAAAGATTTGGTGATAGCAGGCCAGATGCCAGAGTTTAAGATTCATGCAGATGGATCCTTAAGGTTTGAAGACAGGATCTGTGTACCATCTGGCGCCATCAGAGAAGAGCTATTGGAGGAAGCACACAGTTCGCCATACTCCATACATCCTGGAGGTACCAAGATGTATCAGGATCTGCGACAGCATTACTGGTGGCATGGCATGAAGAGAAGCATCGCACGAAGCGTAGCAAAGTGTATTGTGTGCCAACAGGTGAAGGCTGAACATTAGAGGACTGTCGGCTTATTACAGCCCTTACCCATTCCGGAGTGGAAGTGGTCACACATCACGATGGACTTTGTGACTGGACTACCCAAGAGTACGAAGCAGAATGACGCTATCTGGGTGATCGTAGATCGATTGACCAAGACCGCACACTTCATTCCTTTCAGAGTAGGCCAGTCTACAGAAGTATTGGCCAAGAAGTACATGAATGAGATTGTGAAACTGCATGGAGTACCTCTCAGCATTGTCTCGGACAGAGACACCAGATTCACATCTCGTTTCTGGAGGAGCCTCCAGGAAAGCTTGGGGACTCACTTGAGTTTTAGTACGGCTTACCATCCGCAGACAGATGGGCAGTCAGAGCGTACTATTCAGATACTTGAAGACATGCTGCGGGCATGTATGCTGGACTTCAAAGGATCATGGAAAGACCATCTCTATTTGGTGAAATTTGCATACAACAACAGCTATCAGTCTAGCATCGGTATGGCGCCTTTTGCGGCACTGTATGGAAGGAAGTGCCGATCCCCCTTGAACTGGGATGATGTAGGAGATCGAGAGTTGGTTGGTCCTGAGCTAATCACCGAAGCCGTGGATGTGGTTCGGACCATCAGAGAGAAGCTGCAGCTGGCCCAAGACAGGTACAAGCATTGGGCAGATGCGAAACGTCGACATCTAGAGTTTCAGCCAGGAGATCATGTTTTTCTGAAAATCTCGCCCAACCGAGGAATGATTCGTTTTGGGCGGAGAGGAAAGCTTAGTCCTCGATTCATTGGACCATTCGATATTTTGGAGCGAGTAGGAGAAGTGGCATACAAGCTTGCATTGCCCCCTGCCTTAGAGGGAGTGCACAATGTGTTTCACATCTCGCAGCTGCGTCGCTATGTGAGCGACCCTAGTCATGTCGTGGACTACTCGGAGATCGCAGTTCGTCCAGACTTGACATATGAGCAGCAACCAGTGGAGATCTTAGATCGACGTCAGAAGGTCTTCAGGAACAGGACTATTGATCTAGTCAGGGTGATGTGGCGTCGCGACTCACCTGGTGAATCTACCTGGGAGCGAGAGGATGAGATGCGAGAACGTTACCCCTACCTTTTCCATGCCCTGTAGATAATTCCGAGGACGGAATTATTCTAAGAACGGTAGGATGTAATGGCCGGTAATTTTTAGGTATGATTAATTGCATGTCTGCTTGTATTTTTTCTTCCGGTTGTCAGAGTATTTTTATCCGTAGAGTCGACGCGAGCGCGTCTAACTTTTTCACCGTAGTTTAATAGTTAATATAGTTATTTACAAATTACGATTACTAATTTATTTTACTAATTATCAATAATTACTTTGGTTAATTATTAGTTACTTAATTAGTTACTTAATTAGCTAATTCTTTAGTCAAAATTCCTCCCCTCACGTTTTTCTCATTCCAAGCCAGATACATCCCCTACCAAACCTCATTAACTCTAAACCTAATTCTTGACTAAACTCCCATCGTTAATGAACCCTGTCCCCTGCCTCTTCCTACTTCAAGGAGCACCGATCAACTCCCCTGCAACGTTGATCAACCTCTCACACATTTCACAGTTTCAGCATCTCCCCCCTCCCGATCATCAATCTCCCCTCTCCCGTTCATCCACAGCAGGCAACCAAATTCATTCAAACCCAAATCAAAGAAACCCAAATCCAAAATCCCAAAATCAATTTCAGATTCAACCTCAAATCTGAAAACACCAAGAATCAAAATCCAAAACCCAAAGCAATCTCAGATCTGAATTAATTTCAGATTCAAATCAAATCAAGAAACTTCAAAAAAAAATTAATCAAAAACCCCCAATCTTTTCCTTCTCCCTTCCTCCTCCTCCCTTGGCCGGCCGCCGCTCCAAGCTGCCCCGCCCCCGATCCGCGCCCCCGATCCGACCCACGCGGCCACCACCTCGCGCGCCGCCCCCAGGCCGAACACCGCCCCCGGCCGCCCTCCAGACCCGCCGGACCGCCCCCCGTGCCCCCCTCGCCTCGCCGAATCCCGCGCCGTGCCGCCCTCAGGCCGAGATCCCCCCCTTGCCCCTTGACCGTGTCCCCTGCAGGCAGCGAAAAGAAAAAGAAAAAAAAAGAGAAACGAAAAAGATACAGAACGTGAGAAAAAGGAGAAGAGAGAGAGAGAGAGAGAGAGAGAAGTGGAGAAGAGAAGACAGCGGGTAAAGTAAAGGTGAGGGTGGTTGGGTTTTTACGTAATAATAGTTAGGTGTATATTTTTTAAGATAGGTATAACCTGTTATTCTTATAAAGTAAGTTAATTTATAAGGTAATAATAGGTTATGTTAAGTTTTATCATATGTGTTATTATCTAAAGTTTTATAAGTTAGTTATTAGTTAAGTTAAGTATTAAGTTAAACGTTAAATAAGTTAGATGTTATTATTAATACGTTTGTATTGTGAAACTAACTCACTTTTGAACCAGAAACACCGACCGCCTTTCAAAACACGCCTTTCACTACAGGGCGAAACGGTAACTCATCGTACCCTAGCTATGGGGTTTAAAAACAGTATTGATGCATGCCAAAATTAGTTTCTTTTTATTAGCAAAGTGTTTCACTTGAACGGTTAGCTAAACTTGATAAATTGCACCGTACCGTAAATTGAATTGGACTCTGTGACATGCTTATCCGAAAGATGTAATTGGAAAAGTGAATAATTGACTCGTAAATGGTAAGTTGGTAAGTACGGTAACCTACACACACACTGGGTTTTTGGGGTAACTTATAATTGTGGAAGTGCTGGAGCGACCAGTCCGATCTGCAGTGAATAGTATCGTTTTGATTGAACCGTATCGTTCTGTGGAATAGTACCGTTTTGATTGTACCGTACCGTATTGATTGTAACCCGGGATATCAGGTGGACTCTTGGTTGCATATCGTACTTCCCTTTATAAGTCACGTAGGATTAGGCACAGCTAATAACCTCGTAACTGGTCATTTTTAAATATTGTTTATTGCTGACAGAATTGAAATAGTTGTAAATCTGTTATGTTACTTTTTTGCCCTATTGTCGCACTTTACTTCTTGTCTCTTTAGATTGACATGCTAGTTTTGCCATGCTCATTTATTGTTATAAATATCATGCTAGAGTTACTTTGAGTTACGTCTGACCCTGGCGACCCTTCTTTTTGTGGTGGTCTCGCCAGATACAGCACAGGTTGAAGAAGTTGCAACAGGGACTGCAGACGCTGAGTTTGCTGTAGAGTTTGACCAAAAGGACGCTGGTTACTAAGTGTGAGTGTGTGAGTGTTATATTATTTAATGTATCAGAGTGGCTTGCTTGGTGTGTATTTGTACTTCGAGTGGTATTTTTTCCTTTCATGTACGCTGCTGGTTTGTAATAAGGTTTATACCACTTCCATGTATGAATATTTTGGCGTATTTCTACAACAGAGCCTGCATGGACTTCATTGGTGCCTAGCAGGACTTGCGCATGTTCCAAACAGTAATGGGCCCGAGAGCGGGTCGTTACATGATATAAGGACCGGGACACTCGTCCCAAGGTGGAACGGTAGGAGCACCAACGACTCCATAGAGCACCAACGACTCTACAACAACTCAACCCGCTCACCTAGTGAAACGGAGCCCATCACTCCAATTAGTGCGAGTGAAGACAACAACTACAACTCATCACCGTTGTTTTTCAACAACGACGGCGCCAACGGTGAAACTCACAGTCATGTCCTCATACCCTAGTCGTACCCAGCCTTTCCCCAACCCCTCCTAGGGTTCTCACCAACCACACGGCAGTTCGAGACACGCATAAGATTAAATCTACATGTTATTGAAAAAGTAGCATACACCGTCAAGTGACATAGAGCTAAAAGCAGCACTTAGAATTCCATTGAGCTAAAAGCAACATTTAGATTGACATAGAGCTAAACGCAACATTTAGATCGACATAGAGCTTAAAGTAATGAGCATGAAACTTAAAGTTAAATAAGAGTAGCATGCAACATAAAGTGACATAAGGGTAGCATGCAATATAATGTTAACATAAACGAGGCATTTAACATTGAAATGTAACAAGCTAGTATGCAACATCGCAACTTTACCCGCATTAACTTAGCAACTTTACCCATATTAACAACTTTACCCACATTAACAACTTAAAGCAACTGCAACTGCACATGGAAAATTCTATTAGGCTGCAACTATGACAATCTACACCTAAGCATTCCTATCAAAATGCAACATTAAAATGACATAAAGGTAATTATGGAAATTGATTGCATTTAAATTAAAAGAGCTAGCAGGTGACAAAATGGCTTAAAGGAATTTCCCAAAATTAAAAGAACCCCAGCATTTCCTTTCCATCTTCCCATCACAACTATCCATATCCACAAAACGGCCAGTGGCTAAATTAAATAGAACAATTACCACAACTTACCCAACACAACCACTTGGCATGTATACTAACATTTTGCATAACAACATATGGCAAGTCACTAATACAGATTTAACATATGGCAAGTTGCTAACATATTGCATACTAGAAGTGAGCTACCAACATATGGCAAGTATACTAACATTTTGGTCTACTAACATATGGCATGGCACAAATGCTTGTCATGAATCATACAATAAGATTTGCCAACAATTATCCTAGTAACATGTGGAAATCATGGCACCTAACATAACTTGCACAAATCGAGTTATCTCATGCAAGAGGCAACATTTAGCATACTAACAAGATAGCATGTGAACATGAGGCTTTAATGAAAGTGCTTAAGACGTATATTAAAAGATGCGATTTTTAGTAGGTGAATTTGGTTCTTCATCAAAGATAGGATTTTTAGTAAGAGGAATTTGGATATACTTAAAAATACGAGCTTTACTTAAAGATCTAACATTAAAAAACAATCTTTATATGTTAGACAAAAGTTTACTTCTAAAAATACCGACTTTTGCCAAGATACATATAGATTTATCCAACAATAAATTCTTTAGCATAATTACACCAAATCTCACAAAAAATGACAACTTTAACAAGTAGCTAACAAACAAAACATTCAAATTGTTATGAATAGGACTCATTGGGCCTATTGGGTATCCACCCACATGAGTAACCATTATGAATACTATATAAAGGAGCCTAGGGGTTTCCTAGCCTCAACCTTCTCCAAACTTGTTTCTCGTTCACAACACGTTATCAGCACGATCACGCTCGATGGAAGAAGCGACGGCTCGTGAGAGGAAGACGCCCGACGGAAGCTCCGTCAAATTTTTTCGCGACGCATAGTTTCGTGAGACGACGCGGATTCTTCGGGCATCCTTCATCAAACGTCGCTAGATCTGGAGGACGGATCTAGTGGGTAAGACTAAACAATTTTCTAGATCTAATACATATTTTTATGTGATCTAGATATCAAAAATATAATTGTTTATGCATGGATCTAAATTATTAGATCAAAAAGTTGATTGTTTATATGCGAAATCAATGTTTTTACATTAAATATCTAATTTTTATTAGATATAACATCGATTTAAAGTCTAAAAATTGTTTTTAAGATAAAAATCTGTTTTTTAATAGATTAACAAAAAAGGGTTTTTTTTGCTCTAGCCGCCGGGCCGCCGCCTCTGGCGGCGGCCGCCGGCAGGCCCCCCCGAGGGGGGGCGTCGACAGGCGCCGGCAGGCCCCCCCCCCGAGGGGGGCCGCCCCCCTGAAGGGGGGCACCGGCAGGCCCCCCTGAGGGGGGGGGGGGGGGGGGGGGGCAGCCCCCCTGACGGGGGGGCGCCGGCAGCCCCCCTGAGGGGGGCGCCGACAGGCGCCGGCTGCCCCCCCTAAAGGGGGGCGTCGGCAGCACCGGCAGGCCGCCCCCTTCAGGGGGACGCCGCCGCCGGCAGCGAAGCACCGCCGCCTACGGGCTGCAGCCGCCATCCCCTCTCCTCTCCCGCATTGAAACCCTAGGGCTTTGGGAGATGGGCCTTTTTAGGCCCAATAATGAAAAATAAATGGATATTTAAATTAAATTTTAATTCCAGCCCATTGGGTTTCTATCCAAATTGGGCCCAGAATTGATCTTTAATTTATTTTTCTATTAAAATTTCATTATAATTCCCGAAAAATTCTGGATAAATCCAGAAAAACTACGGAAAATCAGGGGAAGGGGATTTAAGCATATTTATAACTTGCCCTCAATACCCCTTTTGGGGTATTGAGGGCAAGTTATAAATATGTTCATAAAAGGGCTATTCAGCTATTGATTACAGATTTTCTTCTTTTGTCTTTTTCTGATTAATTATCTGTGTAAATCATCACCGCATTTTGTTGGATTATTTGATTAGTATTAAACGAAAAGTTCTCTCTCCATTTTTATTGCTAAGTGATGTTGCATACATTCATTGCCCGTTGCATAATTTAACATTTAATATTATTACATGTCTGTGATAATTAAATGAATGTGTAGAAAATTATATGCCTGCCGCATATTTAATGATTTCTGTGATGTACATTTTATTTAGCATGCTAATATCATTTTTATATATTTTAATGCCTATAGGTAGACTATATATCTGCGATGAGATTATTTAAATGCCTGCAGCATATAAATAGCATGTGTATACATCATACTTGTTTCAATTCAGGTTAATTGAGCATAATTTTTAGTTCCTGTCACGCCCCGCTTCTCATTAGGCTTGAGAGCGAGGACGCGAACGGGCCCGCTTATGCAAGTAAGGAGGATGTACTTTTGCTTTTCTCTCTTCCTTGACTTAACACAATAAGCGTCTGTGTGAAATACCGCAGGTTCTTGCTTGCATTACTTAAAAACAACGCAGATAAAAAAACATTATTACAATCTCAAATGTCTCAACCGTATTACAACAATGTAGAAAAGAGGAGTGGGTCTTATGACCCGTACAATAAGTGAAAAGAAGTGCAATGAAAGTTCTTGGTCCACTGATTCAGCTATCTCAGCTAGTTCTCCTGGTAACCTGTCTCGTAAACTGACATACATTCAAACAACATGAATGTATGTCAGCAAGGGTCTGCAAGTAGATGTCAGATGACCCAAGGCAAGATATATATATAAAAAGTTATATATATGGCAGTTTTACAGCAGTTAAAGGAATTTACACTAGCATGTATTTCAATGAACTGAAGCAGTTAAAACAATTATGAAAAGTTACACTAGCATGGTAGTTAAAGCAACAAGTTACATTAGCATGGTAGTTCAGTAATAAAAATTGACATGGCAGTTGAGTAATGTAACATCAGTCTGTAATTAACTTTCTTTTTCAATTATTTAACTGTGTGTGCAAGTCCGTGAATAAGATTCCCGCCGTTAGACGAATAGTAAATAAATACACCTTCAAGTGCCCCCGAAGGCGACTTGTTTACTACCGGCTAGTGCCCGGGAACCAACCCCACCCAAGTGTATTTTCCTGAATCACGTGCCAGGATGCTAATCCTTCATATACTGAAACACGAGTCCAGACTAGTCGCATGTGACGTAATCACATGTGACCGACGAGATTAACTAATAGCCAACGGCAGAAACATCTGGTAGCCAACGGCAACTGGTAGCCAACGGCATGTAACATCGGTAGCCAACGACATTTAACTACGGGAGCCAACGGCATTTAACTACGGGAGCCAACGGCATTTAACTACGGGAGCCAACGTCATTTAACTACGGGAGCCAACGACATTTAACATTCTATAATTATCAACAGTTCTAAAATTAACCATACATGTCCAGAAACATTATCATTCACAAAGTATGTTCATTTTGATTATTAAGGGGTCCATACACATGCACACGAGTTTAAGTCTAGCAATTCTATAAAAAAAAGTGTGTTTGTGTCAGCAATTAAGTGTACAACATCAGATAGCACAAAAACATAAAATAACTGCACGCTTGCCTGACTGGGACAGTTTAGGTTGTCCGAGTAACGGTAGGAAAGTTCGCGACGTATCTGCGTCATTAAATAATAACATTTATTATAATTAGTAAAAGTGTCGTAAATGAGAATTAACGAATTTGATTAGAAAGTTAGTTATTCTCGTTATTGTTCTAAGATAAGGTATTTCGAATTATATGTTGTTTGGGTTCGTTTTGATGGGTACTACGTAATGGTGATATAGGTTCTCTATTTTGGCTACACAAGTTAAGGAATTAAATTTATTGTGAATTAAGCACACCATTAAAATAACCCCCGTATTGAATTCGCCTAATTTTACAGGGTTCACTGACTAAGGTGACGATTACACTGGGTTATAAAAACAGGGCACACATTATTTTATTATAGTTTTATTACACTTACATTATTAACAAGTAATAACATACTCTAACATCATTTACAAGTAATAACATACTGAAATCAAATGATACAAACTAATTAACATTAAATAACGCTAATTAGAGTTAATTAACTTACTTAGGCTAATGACATGGGTTAACATGGTTAATGACATGATAGATATTTTATTTAATAGCATCACCAACCTACTTTGACTAAGGGTAACATGTTAAAATATACATTATTTAATAAACAACTTATCTACTTCTCTCTCTTCTTTCTTATTTTAACTAAGGCTGCTAGCTCCTTTACTCTATTCTAACTCTTCCTTCCATATTGCAGTCTAGTGTCTCTTTCCCCTTTTTATTATTTTATTTCATTCAATGTTTGCAGCAAAGAGGGTTGTTCACACAATGGGGAAGGAATCACTCACGCAACGCACGCACGCGAGAGGGGGCGATGGATGGGCGTGCTCCGGCGTACGGCAGTGCGGGCGGGGTCCTCCGGCGTACGGCGGCGCCCAGGGTGACGGCCGGCGGCGGATTCCGGCAGCAGGGCGGCGGCGGATCGGCGGGCGACGCGCGCTGATGGCCGGCGGCGGCGGGCTCCCCTCAGGCGGCGGCTGTGCTGGGGGGTGGTCGGCCATGGTGAGGGGAGGAGGAAGGAGGAAGAAGAAGAGGAAGAAGGGGTTTTATTGTATTTAGATCTGAAAATGGTTTGGTGTTTCTGAAATTTGTTTGGGTTTCAAGATCTGAATTTTGTTTTCAGATCTCTTCTCTTGTTCTTGGTCTCTGGTTCTAATCAGCTTTGGTTTGAGAAGAATGATTTTGGGAGGAATGTTGTTTGAGGGTGGTTTTCTTTCTCTTTTTTTTGTTCCTGATGAGGAATTTGATTTGGGGAGAAGGATGGGTTGAGGTTGATGAAGAACAGTTTTGGATTTGGGAAATTGTTTCTGGTTTGATTTTGTTTTTGTCTTGGAGAATTTGCAGGTTAATTGGGCAGGGAAAAAGACCATGGTGGGTTATGAAGATGAGCAGGGGAGGAAGACGTTGTTGTTCTTAAGGAGATTAGCAGGGGGAGGTGATGAAAGAGGAGGAAGGTGATGGCTCCGATGGGTTCGGCTTCGCTGATGAATGCTCATGGTGGAGGGGAATGAAGAGGATTAATAAGAGGTTGGATGTAATACAAGGTCAACCCTCCTCTTGATGAGGGTTTGGTGAGGTTTGAAAACGAGCTCCCACGTGAAAACGTGGGCTGCTCCTCTTCTCCATGACCAAGTGCAGATAGAGGGATGAATGGTTCAATTACGTAATTGTTTTGGTCGGCTATCATTAACTTAGGGGTTGGTGGGTGGTATCAGTTTGACGAAGGAACGAAAACGTGGAAACGTTTCGTTCGGTGAAGCTAATTTAAATACGGTTGAAACTTAATTCGGTTAAGTTAATTATGAGAGGTTAACCTAGGTGAGTAGTAAAACTAACTATATAAATGTAATTAGTAATTATTAAAAGTAAATAGTAAAGACCATTAGTAAAAGTAATTCGTACATGGTAAAAATGTAATGATCGTACATGGTAAAAATGTAATGAGTAAAATAATTAGTAGATGGTAGAAAGTAAAAGTGAGTAATTAATAATAATAATAAAATATCGTTTCTCCAATAATTACCAAAAATACCACGAGTTCGTATTTTCGCGAGGAGCACGAATACGAAGTCTATTTTAAGATCGTATTTGCCTCAAATTCGTATACGATAATACGTAAAAATATTTAAACTCAAAGTCATATTTTAAAATTGTTTAAACTATTTTTAAATCCTTCGGACGTATTTGAACCCTTTCGTAACAGTAATACGTAAAAGACATAAATTATGGAAATACATGTATTGCTGGATACGGGTCATTACAGTTCCCAAGCTTTATATTATATGTATGATGGGCTCATGATATGACGATATTTATGACAACAAGACAATCATGATTTCAAAAAGTTTAACATCATATCCACTTTGACAAAATGAACCTGAAGTTCAAAATCAAATCAAAAGTCAGCACCCTTTCCCCTAATAAAATAAATATCAACAAAAATGATGGCTTATACGAAAACCATTTATGCGATCTTTTTAGAGATGCGCATTTTGCGGTAAATATTGACACCAGCAGTTGTCATAACACCGCTAAACTCTGTGAGAGTCATCTCACTTTACAATGTATGATTTTTGAATCCACCCCTTACTTTTAAGTGTACGCCCGAAGTCGTGACTTAATAGATAAGTGAGAAATTAAAAATTTCGTTGCCACGTATTTGTTTTCCCCTCTGAGCATGATAAACTATCCACATAAAATTTGAACGACTCAAGTAAATGGCCTGAAGCTATACTCGAGCATTCAAATAGACTTTTTAAAAGTCTCTTATTAATTAGAAAAGTGGAAGTATAAAATAATTTGCTCAAGCCTCTGCTTATGTCTCCTTAGCAAGACTAATTTTCATTGTCCTTTATAAATAAGGAATATTGAAATAAGGGGAAGTTCAGGATCAAACATGACCTGAAATAAAAATAAGGAAAACTTAAAATAGGGGAAGTCTTGAATTAAATGGGAAAGGGAAGATATGATATACCTCGACGTGGAGTAAGCAATGGCAAGCCAATATCAGACCAGAAGTTCTGATGAGAGCCATAATGTTTTTGCAAACATGAATGTGCATTAACTTATGCCATATAAAAATATATACATATCTGGTCAAAACGACGAAAGTCTAATTGACCTTATGTATATTTAGCTACTCACCGAGGACAAATAAACTTTGAAATCAAATATAATCTGTTGTCATAACATAAGTCTTAATGAGCATGATTATTGTTGTATGTTTTCAAGAGCACACATCACACTATGTCACTTGTTGACTTAACAAAATCATCAGTATTATTCTCTTGTAGTTTTAATACATTTTATTTTACTGCGAATGATTTGCTATCTTGAATACCCCTAAAAATAAAATGTGGATGCCATATACTCTCTGAAACTTATACCGTTTCAAAGGATATTCGTCAAAACGAAATCCCTAAATGACTCAAGAAATAAATGAAGCCTGAAGATTTGTCCCATAATGATCCGCACAATAGTCAATGTGAAGATGTAATCCTTCACAGTTTGAACACAGTTCAACTATTACCGAACAAAATTAACTTGAGCATTTTAATGGACTTTTCAAAAGTCCCACATAAATTCAAAAAGTGGAATTATTTTGGAACACCAGAAGTGTCCAGAATCGACCATTCACATGGAAGACATCATCAACCAGACGAACCCGAAGATTCTTCAAAAAGGGTGAAACTTTCATTGTCCTATTCAAAAGGGAAAAATGATAATGAGATCATCTCCATTCACATGGACATTGACTCTCCCCACTTCCTCAAAGGAATTTAAGATGATATACTATCATCATTAAAGATAATTAAGACCTTTAGGTCTCTTGAGAGTATTTAAGGGATATAAATAGGCTACGTCCACTCCCTTAATAGAACTGATGATGTACCCTTGGTGTACTCATCAATATATCCTCTAAAAATGGTCATTATCCAACCACATTTTTTTTAAAATAGTGGTAACTTTGGATAAAAATGGGAAATCATAAATAATTAGCAACAGTGGTTGCGTACACTCAGCTAAACACACCATTAGAACCCTTTTATATGAGTCTGATCAACTCCATATAAACATTTTCTAAGAATGGGTTTAGAGCACATCTAAAAGATGGTACGTCTGTAATGCTGTGTATGTGTTCCTGAAGCAACACTACATAAACTGTCATGATGCCACAAAGAGAACACATTCATCAGGACTAACCAACTTTGATGAATAGATTCCAAAATCTCGTATGAGTAAGGCATTTATACACGTCTTATAAATTGTGTGTTGATGGTAAAAAGGATCCTGAAGATCCTTCAATTCCATATTTGGTTCAAATCATCTATGAGCCTGAAGCTCAAATTGACCATTTAAAAAGTAAATACATATGATCTGATTATAATCAGACTGACAATTTAAATATTGTCAAAATTTTCACATCCCTGCTACTAAAAATCCGGCTAGGATTGACATACCAAATATAATGGATGCAATCCACCAGGAGCAGAAGTGGACGTCCTTAAGAGATGAGAGGACATACCACTAAGATCCAAAGAGAGAAATCTACTCCTGGAGACCGAAAAAACAATACCACCACAGGAAAGTGAGCTCAAATCCAGAACATTATTGCAACTTGGTAGCTAAGGACCCATTCTGGATCTGTCCATATTCTTTACCCGTCCCAGAACCTTCACTTCTTTAACGCGTCGTGAAGGAGACACCTCTGGGAGAAATCAAATGTTTATAGTACGTAAGGGGTGAGTCTTTGGACAAGAAAGAACACATTTTGTCGACAAATTCTCTCATATTTCACTTTGCTAGTTAAATATAAAATATCGATTCCACAACTCTGCTTTGCCTGAAGCAAAGATAGAGATTTGGCCATATTAAAATAATGTGGAATGAGGCAATAATAAGGTGAGCTGGACTCACTTATGAAATATGAGGTGTTGGACCTGAAGTCCTGGTATCAAAAATGATATCAAATCCTGTGGGATAACTGAGTATTGGAGAATTAAAATAAAATCGTTAGCTATAAGCATTTTAATTTGCTATAGCTTTAGAGGTATAAATCGCTCAAACCAGGAAGTAATCAAGTAAGATGAGCTGAACTCACTTACAAGATGAATCTGATGCATCGACTGGTTTATGTCAAGGCGTAACCCAACGAATGGCAAAAGGAGGGAATTTTTGGTTGATGTTGCTATTGAATGTGACAACATTACCGATATAAAATTTCTTCAACTGCATGTACAAATTTTTTCTTTACTTTCCTTTCTTTTTGAGACATATATTAAAGGAAAGACAACCTAGACGGAGATCCTTAAAGGACTCATACAAAAAGGTTGTTGTTTGCACCTCTTAAAAACAGTATTGTTCTTAAGAGAGCAAATTAAAAGAATTGAGATTATTTTAATAACTCAAAATATTATCGGATCTCCTGAAGAGAAAATACCGAAATATCTGTTAAAGCATATCTATCAGATATGATATAATATGAAAGTCCTAGCTAGGCATAAATTCTTGGCTTACAGAATACAATCATCCTGAAGATGAATAATCATCCCGAAGATGAACAATCATCCTGAAGATGACATTAATCATCCTGAAGATGAACTATCATCCTGAAGATGACATTAATCATCCTGAAGATGAATTATCATCCTTAAGATGACCTATTATCCTGGAAATGAACTATCATCCTGAAGATGACATTAATTAATCATCCCGAAGATGAAAACTTCATACAATGACGATTGATGAAGAAACATTAAAATCATTCTCCACTAAATACACCTATTTGGTTGTATGGATATACATTAAAAGACCCCTTTCCATTAGCTGGAAAAGGGGATGAATATATATGGTCCAGAAGTACCTTAAGTGCCGTTGTAACACTCTTTTACCTGGCCAACTGTATGCGTCTCTTTTGAGCGTTAGCAGTTAGCTATTAACCAGGTACAGTGCAGCGCCTGCAGCGCACAACTGGACCAGAGATATGTAGCTTCTGCGCTATCTCCAAGGGTCGAGGAAAAATCCTACATGTTAAATGTATTTGCATATGCAGGTTACAGATCATCGCGATGAATAGTATAAAAGGAACGTCCACCTCCTGAAGATCTACACAGAATCCTCCTAAGTCTACATCCATCTACCATCCCAAGAAACTCATCACCCAAGGAGCAGTTCAAGAACATACAAAGCCAGGTCCTGAAGTACCTTTGCAGACAATGACGATTGAGACGTGGAGCTATCTACCAAGTTTGCAGTGCTCTTTCAGTTTCAGCTACTGCCATATATGAGTGAAACTTGTATAGATGAGTGATGCTTGTACTTTACTTTCGCTTTCGGAATGTTGTAGATGAGATGGATTTATAGACACATAGGAGATAAATGTATAGATATATAGGATATCTGCAAGCCAAAAGCTTGATCAGATAAGGGGGAGTCAACTGTAGAGTTGTACTCTTTTTCCTTGGCTAGTGGGTTTTCCCACGGGGTTTTCCATAGTCAATGTTTTAATGAGGCAACCACATTGACTCTGGATCCAGAAGTATACACCCCTCGACACATCTCCAAATCAGGGGAAGTTATGGAGTGATGTACTCTTTTCCCTTCGCTGTCGGTTTTTTCCCACATGGTTTTCCATAGCTAAGGGTTTTTAACGAGGCAGTTACCATTAACTTGGATCTAGAAGTATCCACCCTTTAAGATACTCATTAGTACTAATGAATCATTCGGTATTCATAAGTCGATTATACCGCGTTGGTTGGATAAGGGGAAGTGTTATGAATCGGACTCATTGGGCCTATTGGGTATCCACCCACATGAGTAACCATTATGAATACTATATAAAGGAGGCTAGGGGTTTCCTAGCCTCAACCTTCTCCAAACATGTTTCTTGTTCACAACACAAATTAATATTTCTATACTATGGTGAGAATCATACCTTAAATCTTCATCCTTCCATTACTTCTCCTTCCTTAAAAGCTCATTCTTAATGCCATCCTCCATCACTCGTCCTTAAATCTCCTTCCTTTTTCTTTCTTTCCTATTCTTCTTCATTTTTCTTTCCTTTTTTGTTCTTCACCTCACAAAACCAACGACAAGGAAGGGGACCAAATGGAATGGACATGAAAAGAGAAAAGAAAAAAATAAGGAAGGAAAGAAAGAATATTAAATCCCCTTAGAAAAATATCACCATAAAACATTTCCATAAAAGGAAACATCCTCATCATCCCAAGTTCCCTTTATTTACAAGAATGCCATGACCATAAAAGGAAATACATCATCCCCAAGATTCTCTAGTATTTACTAATATGTCATTTCCATTTATGGTAAGTCCTCAACATAATATCTAAGAAGTCCACTTATTTACAAGTTTGCCATTTACTAAAAAAAGGAAAGTCTCTTCCAAAATATCTCCATCTCTACACACAATCATATACTCTACACACACTACTAACTAATAACCAATGTGCCACTACTATACACACTCCCGTCTACTCTACACACACACATCCTCCTACTAATTAACAAATGTGCCACTATGCACATCCACCCCTACTATACATACACACAACCAATTAGTATAACAATACCATCATCATTAATTGTAGTAGTAATAATAATAAATAATGCACTACCACGTGCACTACAATACATTTTACTATATACACCACATATGTATATACACTCTACACACGTATACCAATACGCATACACTACACACATATATAACCATATACACCCTACCGTAAATGGCACTAGGGCCATTACAATAGCGTTCGCAGTCGACCTACTAGACAGATACAGTTCAACACCCACAGAGCGTTGTAGAGGAATATGCCCTCGGATCATTTGTATTTGATGCAAATGATAATTTAAGCTTAGATAGGGACTATTTTGCATTTGAAGCAAAAGAGATTAAATGTGTTTTAAATAGTTTAAAACAATATTTAATAATATAAACGTAAGGAAAAGTTCACGGGTAAGACGGGAATGTCCCAGTCTACACCCAGGTTCGAACGGCGTCCAAATCGGACACCAAATGATCAAGATATGCCCAAAAGAGTTCAACGGGTCAGACTAGACTGACCCAGGACAGACTGGGTCTGGCCTGGACGCTTGGCTAGGCCCAGGCTGACCGGGCCTGAGCGCCCGGGCCTGGGCGCCCAGCCCAAGCCAGGCTTGGGCGCCCAGGCGCCCAGCCTGAGCGCCTGGCCTGACTGGGCCAGGCGCCCAGTTTGGGTGCGCCTGGCTGGGCGCGCCCAGATCAGGTCTGACCTGATATGGGCTCTTCCAGCTGGCCTGGTGGGCCCCAGTTCTAGGGGTTTGAACCCTTACTGTGCAGAATTATTTGACGGCTCAGTTTTTGCGAAAAACTAGCCTTGGGCTGATCTTTGGACGATCAACTGGAGGGTCAAACGAACTCCGATTGACGAACGGTTTTTTCATATGCGTTCACCGTTGAACACCCTTCGAATTGATAGGTTGTATCAATACTGAAGTTCAACGGTGAGTGAATTAAAATTCACGGAAGTTTGCACTTTGTGAAGTGCAAACTAACTTGATTTTAATTAACTCAAATTAATAGTCCCATATCGGATTTTGAGAGAATGGGAGAGTCCGCCGCCTATATAAATAGGGGTCTGCTCTCCTCTTCAAAACTTGTCCCAAGCTCTAGATCTGAGCGGTTCTCGTAAATGTTGGAGCACGCTCGGATCTAAGCTTAAATTAATATTTCTCCTCTCCCTATAAATTTCTGCCTTGCTCCTGAGGGCTCTAGCAAAGCCGCAAAGGAGTTCGGATTCTGGATCCGAAATCTAGGCGGAGGTTTCACTTGCGTGAAACTTTCTTCGGCGCGTGGTTGGCTCGGTGGCACGAGGATTGCTCGCCTCGGGATGCGGAGCGGTTCGAGGAGCGGTTCTGGGAGCGGTTCGAGGAGCGGCTCGGCGTGGGACGTGGAGCGGCTCGGAAGACGGTGCGGAACATCTCGCCTGCTCCAGGGCTGAGATTCCTGGTATGTGTTTAATTAAGCATTAGTTTAATTTAATCGCAGTAGGCTAGATCCTTCTTGGGATGGTCAGACCCATCCCAAGTCGGCATAGATCTTGGTTTATGGTCTTGGACCTTAGGGTTAAAAGTTAATTAGATTAACATGTAATTTTTCCGCTGCTTTTCTGTCTATGTTCCGTCCGACTTAGGACGGGCATAGAGTTTTTGTGCCCTAAGGGTCCCGGAATTCCCTACACTGGTATCAGAGCGAGGTTTGCGTAACGATCTAGCCTGCGATTTTATTAAACCATGAAATGCTTTTAAATGCTTTTAAAAATGTTTTTAAAGTTATGAGATAATTTTCAAAAATGTTTTAGATGTTCAAATATTCTATTTGATAAATTTTGAACATGGAAATGTTTAAATGACGTTTTAAAATTTATGTGATGATTTTTAAAACTAAATTTAAATATTTTAAAATTTATGTGATAAGTTTAAAGTGCCTAAAATTTTATATGATAAAATTTTAAGCATGAAAGTTTTTTAAAATGATGTTTTAATTTTATGAGATATTTTAAAACTGATTTTAAAGGTTAAAATTTTAAAGTAGCATGCAAATTTGTGATTTTAAAAACAAGTTTTTATGAGATAAAAATAAAATATTTTAAAATCATATTTTAAATTTAAATATTAAATTTATGTATGCATGCTAAAAAATTTTTATGCGCTAAACTTAGTCTATTTAATTGTTAAATAGTTGTGCACTATCTTTATGCGATAAATTAGTGTAGCTTTATTTTAATGGCTAGTTCTTCTTGTCCCTTATTTGATAACACAAAACAACCCTTTAGGTTAGCCATTAAAAATGATTAAAATTTATTACTTGAATTTTAATGACATGCTATGTTTTAATAAAACATTAACAACACTCCAAGACCTAATTCCTGATTAGGATAGTCCTTTTAATGAATCTTAATTCTAATTGTTATAATTAATTCTCATTAAAGGACTTCGCTTTTAGCGTTGTTAATAAAGTTTATTAAAATCCTAATAACGATTAGGATAGCACGTGAACCTTATAGTTGATAAGGACTTAATAAAAGTTATTAAACAAATCCTAAAATTTTGAATTTAAGGATGCAACTAGTTGATAGGATTAATTAGTTGTTAATAAAAGTTGTTTAGTCTATGGCACACATACAAAAATGACAAGCTTCATTCAATGGACCATGATACAGTCAATGTGCTTGGCTAAGTTTGCTGGGCCAACCCTTGCTAGTCCAAGGGGCAGTGATCCTGGCTTAGTCAATTCCCTGGCTGTGTTCCGCTGGACTGCAATGTCGCGAATCATGATTGTATGACACCCTGGACTATTTCTAGTCAATGCGTTATAACTCTTATTAAAGATTAATCCGTATCTCTCCTTGATTTTGGAGCTTGGTAACTCAAAGAAGACAATTATAGTTGTTGAGTCTCCTCAAGCTATGACATGTTTATCTTTAAGGAACAAACTCCAACATACATGTGATGTAGTCTAGACTTGACCCAAATCGATACGTCGGGTCTCCTCGAGCATCGATCTAAGTCAAATCTGGACACGAAATCAAGGGTCTGACTAGACCAGTCATTATGATTTGTTGAGTCTCCTCAAGATTATAAGTGGCTGTGGGTAAAAAACGATAGGGAGTCACATGTGATGTGATTGACTATGAGTTAGTCTACCAATCATGGAACCAATCAACTTGTTGAGTCTCCTCAAGGTTGTGAGGTTCAGGATGATTGGATCCATCTTTCACTAAATTTTAAATATTTTAATTCGATTAAATCGTTCGTTTTTAAGCTTTGAAACGATCGTAAAAATAGTGGGAGGATATAGATAGATAAAAGCCATTCTACCTATATTTAATTTTGAACATATGCCAAAACTAGGGCAAGACTATGTTTACCGAAGGAATCAAAATATAATTTTTTAAATGGAATTAGTTAATTGGTCAAATAGGTTGATTAATTGAATATCAAGTTAAATTCTAATTGATAGGATTAAACTATATTATCGTTGACATTAAAATGACCTTCTAAAGAACAGACTTAAGAAATATGATTTCATTAAGTTCTGGGTCCAACAAATAAATTCACGCTACATGTCACCCGTCTTTATATGAGGCAGCTTGAACATATATGATATTCAAAATATGTTTCTCCCTACAACTTGTCGAGCTACCCTCAAGGTTGTATGGACACACAATTTTGATTCGCAAAAGTTCGAGAATTCGATCAAACCGTTTGAGTTGAATACGAGTGCATGAGCGGTGCAAGACTATGTATCCCAACCGGATCTTGAGACAAGCAACTTCTTGAGCTACACTCAAGATTGCAAATCTCAGGCGTTTGGATCTATGAGATGCTTGCATAGCTATTTATTTATGTTGGGTCATTTAATATCTAAATGTGATTTAGAAAAGGAAGAAGGCACTCCCGAAAGTCAATTGAGAAAGTTAGTTTTATTTATCATTAGTAAAGGCATAAGAAGGAGGAAATGAAAATGTGACATAGATTGATGTCACGATTTCAGAATAAATTGTTATTATACAAAAAATGTCTAACACATTTTGACGAATGTCGTCACCTTGCTTCTGAAGCAATATTTTTGTGTTAAGTAATTTGTAATAACTATTATATATTAAAGGGTTATTTAGTACTGACCCCCTGTGTTTTCTCAGAAATTAGTAGTATTAACCCTATATTAAATGTTAATATATACACAAGATAGTAGCAAACTTATATGGCAAAATAGACTAGGCCGTATCAAGAGAGTAAGCTTCACAAGTCACATAAAGAGGGGTCTGACCTCTCGTATTATGAAGTCTGCAGACACTTGTGAATCTTACCCTCTTAGATACAATGGTCGATACCCATCAGTAAGACAGTGGGAGAATGAGTTGTCGAACTCAGTCTAGTACATACTGATGTACCAGAGTCTAGATTAACCAAAATAAGTTATGCGTATATTTTATTAAGACACGTGTTCTTGATGAAACACAAGTCTGATAAAATAAAGAACGAAATGACTAAAGTATTTAAACTGATTCGATTAGATCAAATGGTCAAATACTTAGCTAATTAAATCTTGCGTAATTAAAAGAAAATATGATTTTCTCTCAGGTCAAGTCTGTTAACACATCCGTGTGTTAAAAGAATGAATCACACTGAGTTAGACTTGGTGCGATCAATAGCAAGTGACTCTGAGTTAAGTCCTCCTTCTGGGTTAAGTCCTAGATAGTAATGCATAGGTTTTGATAATGTTCTGTGAGGACATTATCAATAAGATATTCATAAAATCAATCATTAAGAAGTTGTAAAGTAACTCGAATCTCGTGAGACGAATTGTCGAGTTGGACATCATAACTGATGATGACTTAGTCAACTTCTAGAATGAAATTCGGAGTAGTAACTCCGATTTATAACTTGATGCAATCAGAATAGGTCCGTGTGCGTAAATAAATTTTGGAATTTAGTTTACATACCTAAGAAAAATGTTTCCTCACTTTCTACAAGTAAATCTTTAAGTTGAAAGATTGGTGTAGAAAGGAAAATAGTGAAGTACAATCATGTTGATCGAGAACGGTTTTCATATTAATTCCTATAAACAGATAATGTTGAAACCGTCTCGCCAGCAGATGTGTACAGATCTACTCGGACCAAACTCGATGTAAACGCTTAAGTTGACCATGAAAATTGGAGCATTCACTTATAAGTTCGTTTTTTTAAATATGATTTAGACGGACCAACTTATATGAATTAGCCAGATAGTTTTCAAGGTCAGTGGGAGCGTATAAATTACATGCTAGGCATCAAAGAAATGGAACATATATTTTGACAAAGTAATCAAAAGTTTGATACTTTATCAGAAACACATATGCGCCATTTATGACCATTAACAAATTTAAGATTATTATCGTAAGGTACAATGTTATGGATTCCGACAGACCAAATGAATTATTTGAATGAGATTCAAATGGTTGGTCTAATATGAACATAGAAACTCATTAAGTCTATAGTGTAGACGGTTTTAGCAGATCCACTCACGAAGGCTCTACCACATGAAGTCGGGAAAACTTATGTGTAAAAACGGTATTAGATACCGAGATAAACGGGCCTAAGTGCAAGTGGGAGACGATGAGAGATGATACCCTCGAGGCTATCTATCTTCATGTGTGAATAGCACAAACATCTTGTTTGAAATAACAGTAAGCTGTTTGGTAATAATTTATCTAAAGTTATGTTATAATGTGGTTAACATTAGATATTAACTTAGGTAAAGTCCTGAGACTTTATGCAAGGTCAAACATGTATCGAGATGAGTATCTCGATCATGGAGAAATGTTTGACCGTCTGTAGCATAAGTCTAAAAGGGTTCGTGGTCGTAGATGTTTCGAGACAATGATATCGAAACATCGGATAGACCATTGTGTCTTAGTCTTCACCGTTTAGCGATGGCGATGATCTCATGATCGCTTGACTTGGCGAAGTCGTAGACGAGACACAGGTGCTCATTAGAGAATGAGTTCACTGAACGATCCACAAGAGTTATCATATGGTTATATTGACCAATCTGTCAATGATGACTCTAAGTGATGATATGCTAGTTGGTCTTTTGACTTGAGGTCATTTTGACGAACCTGTGCGTGAACGGTGCCACTTAGATCAAATGACCTAGCTTCGAGGCAAGGCCTGTCGAAAGGTCTTTGATTGGGTGACACTTGAAGCGTATGAGGAGAGTGATGACCAAGAGAGGATTTGTCTCTCCCGGTAAATGGGAGTTAGTGTCGTAGGGTTAGTTCGGTCTTTAGTAAAAACTCTTGCCAGAGTATGTTGGAAGAAGTCCAACATTTTTTACTGAAAGATCGATAGAAACTAACCGGAGTCAAGTTATTGGGGTTAACAGTTTGACCGTACCCTAGACTTGATCTACACGACATAGTTTAGACGAAGAGACTATAACTGCGGAATTCATCACGGAAACAGTCAGGGTGGCCCCGACAATACTCATGTCAATGAGTCAACCACATAATGATGATTCCTGAAGAAGGGACGGTAACCACTGCTCGTGGTCACTGCCATATAGGGCTTCGAGCCCAACCTGTTGTAAGGGTCAGGCTGTAGGGTCTCACACAGAGTGTGACCTTCGTCTAGTAATAGGTAGAAATTAGTTAGGGAGAATAATTTGCATTTGATGCAAGGGATAAAATATTGCAAAAGATGTTTGCAATCATCTCCTGCATTCGAGATAAATGATCCTGAGTGCAAGTGGGAGATATAGAGGAATATGCCCTCGGATCATTTGTATTTGATGCAAATGATAATTTAAGCCTAGATAGGGACTATTTTGCATTTGATGCAAAAGAGATTAAATGTGTTTTAAATAGTTTAAAACAATATTTAATAATATAAACGTAAGGAAAATTTCACGGGTAAGACGGGAATGTCCCGGTCTACACCTAGGTTCAAACGACGTCCAAATCGGACACCAAATGATCAAGATATGCCCAAAAGAGTTCAACGGGTCAGACTAGACTGACCCAGACCAGACTGGGTCTGGCCTGGACGCCTGGCTAGGCCCAAGATGGCCGGGCCTGAGCGCCCGGGCCTGGGCGCCCGGCCCAAGCCAGGCCTGGGCGCCCAGGCGCCCATGCTCAGGCCCAGGCGCTGGGCGCCTGGACCTGGGCCTGGGCCCGCCCAGGCGCCCAGGGCGCCTGGGCCAGGCGCCCAGTTTGTGTGCGCCTGGCTGGGCGCGCCCAGATCAGGTCTGACCTGATCTGGGCTCGTCCAGCTGGCCTGGTGGGCCCCAGTTCTAGGGGTTTGAACCCTTACTGTGCAGAATTATTTGACGGCTCAGTTTTTGCGAAAAACTAGCCTTGGGCTGATCTTTGGACGATCAATTGGAGGGTCAAACGAACTCCGATTGACGAACGGTTTTTTCCTATGCGTTCACCGTTGAACTCCCTTCGAATTGATAGGTTGTATCAATCCTAAAGTTCAACGGTGAGTGAGTTAAAATTCACAGAAGTTTGCACTTTGTGAAGTGCAAACTAACTTGATTTTAATTAACTCAAATTAATAGTCCCACATCGGATTTTGAGAGAATGGGAGAGTCCGCCGCCTATATAAATAGGGGTCTGCTCTCCTCCTCAAAACTTGTCCAAAGCTCTAGATCTGAGCGGCTCTCGTAAATGTTGGAGCACGCTCGGATCTAAGCTTAAATTAATATTTCTCCTCTCCCTATAAATTTCTGCCTTGCTCCTGAGGGCTCTAGCAAAGCTGCAAAGGAGTTCGGATTTTGGATCCAAAATCTAGGTGGAGGTTTCACTTGCGTGAAACTTTCTTCGGCGCGTGGTTGGCTCGGCGGCACGAGGACTGCTCGCCTCGGGATGCGGAGCGGTTCGAGGAGCGGTTCGGGGACCGGTTCGAGGAGCGGCTCAGCATGGGACGGGGAGCGGCTCGGAAGACGGTGCGGAACATCTCGCCTGCTCCAGGGCTGAGATTCCGGGAATGTGTTTAATTAAGCATTAGTTTAATTTAATCGCAGTAGGCTAGATCCTTCTTGGGATGGTCAGACCCATCCCAAGTCGGCATAGATCTTGGTTTAGGGTCTTGGACCTTAGGGTTAAAAGTTAATTAGATTAACATGTAATTTTTCCGCTGCTTTTCTGTCTATGTTACGTCCGACTTAGGACGGGCATAGAGTTTTTGTGCCCTAAGGGTCCCGGAATTCCCTACAAGCGTGACTGGAACAGAATTAAGCAACTGCGCCACATCCAAGGGTCGATTGACCTGGGATTATACTTCCCAAAAGGTGGATCTTCCACTTTGATTGGTTATGCAGATACATGTTACAGGTCTGATCCACACAACGAGAAATCACAGACTGGTTTCGTGTTCACCTACGGTGGTTGATTCGGAGTGAAAAGTGTATATTTATACCCCCTGTTTGTGCTAAGAATTACACTTAATATTGCTATTTTGAGTGAATTTTCACTTTATGTTTCATTTTAGGGCTTACTCTCATTTTTGGCACAAAATATGGATTTTATCATCTTTATTGGCTTCCTGATATTTTTCATATGCTCCTGATATTATTGTGATCATATTGTCAATTTTTGAGAATTATTTGAGCGATGTATTATTTTATATGGATTTTGGAAGTCATTACTGTTTTATTGTAGTCATTATATTCATTTCATCATCAAATGGACTAATTTCTCCTCCTCCTATTTTCAAGTTCTCCTGGAGGGTCTTGGGGATTTTCCAGAATTTTCTGGGATTTTTCTGGGCGTCCTAGATATTTTTCGAGAATTTATTTGGAGGAGAAATGGATTTTTAAATCAAGAAAAAGAATATTAAAACGGGGCGCCACGTGGCGCGATCTGGTGGCGCCACGTGGCGCGATCTGGCGGCGCCCACGTTGCGCCATCTTCGCCCTCATTTGGCCGCTTTTGCAAGCGGAGTAGCAATTGCGAGGCACGCGCCTCCGGCGTGCCCCGCTTTTGGAGATGGCCCGCTCCCTTGGAGCAGGCGGGGCAAATTTCGGGCCGGGTTTCGACCTGGCCCGGTTGCTGAATTTGCAGTATCGCGCGCGACTTTTGGATGCGGGCGGCGGACGCAAATGCACATGGATCCGACTTAATAAGCCCTTTTCTCAGATCCGAACTGCTGCTATTCGAGTTATATGCGAAAATTGGGGGTTTCCAGCCCTAATTTTCATTTTTTTCTAGCTGAATGGGTGACATTGGAGGCCATGGGGGAGGTTGATGATGCTTGAGGAGCTTGGATGAGCATTTGGGAGAGGAAGATTTCATCTTGGAGTGACACTTGGGTGAAATTTCCCTAATCTCTTGTGTATTTGATTTAGGTTTTTGTGTTGTAATTTGGATGATAGTTTTGAGTAAAGACTTCTCATTTTTCATCATGATTCTCTAAATCTTGCTTGTGTGGTTGTGTTATGTGATTGTTGTTGTTGGGTTGTGAATTTCATCTCTAGCATGTGTTTATCTTCTAAATTGGTGGATGAAACATGAGTTAGTTTGTTTATTGGAACCCTAAGGGGAAATCCAAGAAGAGGCTCATCCTAGCGGACCCTCTCTAATGTGCTCATTGTTTATTACTCGCATGTGTTTCATTCATTACTTATTGCACCCCACTTGTTCGATGAAATGCCGCATTTTTCGATTGAGCTTCATTAGCCGGATAATCAATTGAGTTATATTTGGGATGATTTCTTGCGCCCACGGCCTTATTCACATGCACACCACATGAGTCCTCCTCGTTGCTTGCTGATTCGGCTCTCCACCCTTAGTACGTAGGCTAGAATTGTAGATTCAACACAAATTTTCACTCTTTTCCACCATAGTTGAGATGGTTGTCTCACGCTATTTTCTCTCTTTATCGATCAATTTTGCGAGTGTAGAACGACTTGTCCACGTGATCCGACCCGGTACTCACCGGTTATTTATGAATATATTGCATTGACGCTCCTACGCTTGGGAGTGGAAGGCGTGCCTTTGCGCGTCCTCTGGTGTAATCAGTGGTATGGCCATCTCTTGGAAATCTATGAATCAGACCACTACAGCAGTCTCATCCAACCACTCAGAGCTCCTGGCGATCCATGAAGCCAGCATAGAATGTGACTGGCTTTGTTCAGTCATTCATCACATTCTAGTGACGACCGTCCTGAAGACGGACGACCATGAGCCAACCACTTTATTTGAAGATAATGCAGCTTTTATAGCTCAACTACAAGCTGGTTTACATCAAGGGGGACATGACGAAGCACATTTCTCCCAAGTTCTTCTGGACGCACGCGCTACAAGAGCAGAAGCAGATTGAAGTACGACAGATTCAGTCTTGTAATAATTTAGCTGATTTGTTTACTAAGGCATTACCTAGATGTACTTTTAGAAAGCTTGTAAAAGATATATGGATGAGATAGCTGAAAGACCTACAAGCATGAAGTTTGTACGGATCAGGGGGAGTCACTTGTGTATTGTACTCTTTTTCCTTAAGCTGTTGGTTTTTTCCATTGGGTTTTCCACAGCTAAGGTTTTAACGAGGCAAACACAGTAACTCTGGATACAGCAGTATCCACCACATATTATTGTATTGGATCCTGAAGAATTCATATGATAAGAATGGATGGATATGGTGGTGTTATGAATGTGGGAGACCTTTGGTCTCCACCCACTAACCATCCACTATTACACACATTTAGTAGTGGGTGTCCCTTGGGGTCTAGATGATGTAACCCATGTATGAATGGATATAAATATGGCTATGGCTTAGACCATTAGCTAGTTCTTCCAACTCTCAACACCAATGCTTTTGTTAATCTTTGAAAGTATGTTTAAATTGATTGGTGCTGGCATCAACAGCCTGATGAAGAATCCTAATGATATAAGGTTGCATGCTTCATTGTAAGGTTTAATATCGTACATAACCAATGAAATAATTACGAGGTATTAAGATCTCACATCAACGTATACAATTGATCTCGCCAAGGCTACATATGTTCATCCTTATTTGATAACTGGTTATATGCTTCTCACTTGTAATTCCTTATCATTATGCCGATAGATATAAGCTCGTCGTGGTAGGGATGGAGATGCGATGGGACTGGACCGAGAGCTCCTGAACTGGCCCTTAAATTGTCCGACGCCGGCATCGACCTTTGTAAAAACAAGAATGGGGTTAGAGCTTTCATCAAGGCTCAATTTTTTGGCCAAGGACCAATGCTGACATAATGCCCAACCCTGTCCCGAGCCACTTTCTTATCATTTTTTAAAACATGTAATTTCAAAGACCATTAAAATATATGGCTCAATCCATGTGAAAGTAAAAGGTTGTCCAATATAATTTTAACCAGGGGTGTAACCACCTTAGGCTTGCCCTGGGCACTGGGCAGCTGCCCAGGGCAAGAAAAAGTAAAGTTTTGTTATATATAATACTTCATAGATATCACACATCATCTTGTTGTGGTCAGGTTGGTTATCACATTTCTTTAAAGAAACTAAAGGTCTTCCATTCGAGTCCTGGTGATCTTTAAAAATGCCTGTTGCAATATAATTTTATTCACTTCCTTTTTAAAACTTTCGGTTTAAAAATTTACATATTTAACCCCCGCAACATTCTAATTGCAGTATGATCCTTGTAAGGTTAATAATTTACATATTTGATCCTGAGTATATTCTAGTTGCAAGATGGTAACTTTCTCTCTTTTCTTTTTAAAACATTCGGTTAATATTTTACATGTTTAACCTAGCAACATTTTAATTGCAGGATGATTCTTGCAAGGTTAATAATTTACATATTTGACCCTGAAAATAATCTAATTGCAGGATGTTGTTTGCATGTTTATGCCCTTTGTATATTTTACATAATTTCAGTATTTTATTTATTTACACCACAAAACTGGGTTTTGCATTGAATTTGGTACTTATTGTAATATAGAATGGTTTTTGATATTTTTCTTTGATTTTTACTAGAGATTTCATGTCTTTGTTTATATTTTGATCTTATTAAAGCATTTATGTAGGAATTACTTTTTCATCTTCATTTTTCAATATTGTCATTCTTACTGTGGTCTCATGAGTATGCTAATGATATCTTTGGAAAAAATTTTCCAAACCACCACCCAAAATAAGTATGATTGTTTTTTAGATTAGTTATATAACTAACTAAAAGTACATCCGTAGATGTTATAAACTTTCATCATTACTGAAATTTCAACATAATAACCTTTATTTGACATAATGCCAGTGCTAGAAGCCAATGGTATTTTTAAATATTATTGTTTGTATCATCTTTATCTTCACCCAGTGCAAAAAACATTCCTGGTTACGCCACTAATTTTAACCCAATGCATTCTCATGCATTCTCTTTAATCAAAATCAACATGCTCATTTTTTTTAAAAAATCCGATCTCAATTTTTCTCTCTTTCTAGTGCATGCCTTCCAAAAAATTAAAACATGATCCAAATATGATCTCAAGATGGTAGCTCGTCGCTATTGTGGAGAGAATTGTTGCATGTTTCTAGATGTAGATATGATGTACTCATATTTGGTACACAAATTTTTTACTTAGTCTTTTTGATCAGCTCAACAATTCTTACATGAAATGTAATTTGATTTCTTATTTATTCAACTCGTTGATTCCAACTTGTGTTTTTATGTTCCATCTAATGGGATGAGAAGGGAAGAGCTGAGCAATTAGTAAGACACGAATTGTAAAAATACACCAGAGTAATTTCCATGAAGCTATCACTTGCATATCTTTTTGACAACAACCATGAGCACATAACCAGTAAAAACTTATGAAGTTGATGAACATTATTATTATACCACACACACGTTACATGTATGTTTCCCCCTTAAATTTTAGTTTGAAATGTTACTACTAACAATGATGAATTAGAATTGCAACTGAAACAAGCAAAGGGTCGGACCAAAAGATTGAGGCCCGACCTCAAAGCCAGTAACCAGTGGTAGAACTACAATTTAAAAGGTTCAGGACTAGGACTGGGGCCGGGACCAGATTTTAGACCCAAATTATAGAGGTTGAGATCGGGGCCTAGACCCAGCATGTTTTCGGCCCTGTCTCGTGTGCATGAATCTTTGTGTTTTATTTTAATGTTTTTATTGTAATTTTATTAAGCTAGACCAAATAGACTGGTCTAAAACACTCAAAGTGTGTCGTATGAATTGGACATCTATTTTGCCCGGACCAGCCGGACCGGACCGGCCCTGATAATTCTCATCCATTGACCACATTAGATGCATGATGAAAGCTCAGTACTTAAGCACGACAAATAAAACACAAAGATAAAACATAAACACCAAGGTGACACAAGAGACTTGGTAACGCAGTTCGGTGCGCACACCTACATCTGCGGGGCCACGCCTAGAAAATCAGAATACTCCACTAAAATAATCAATGAGTACAATCACTAATTATCGCGATTCTATTAGGAGGAACAACCTCCCCCTCAATACAAACCGTGATGGGTGGTGTCTACCAACCCATGGAGTATTCTCGGCAAGCTCCCCTTGTCTGCAAGCTCCCCTTGCACAACCGACTAGATCAACTCCCTTGATCCTACGTGCGTAGCCGTCGGCCTCCTCCCGGAGTTCTTCAAAACTTTCGTCAAAAGTCTCCCTAGCTGCAAAACCGCACACACGTTCAATGCATTGCTCCCCCTCAATCACCGAGTAGATAAGGAGGGACGCTCGCTAAAATACCATGCAGAATCGGCAGCCCACAAATTAAGGAATCACTTCGGGCAAGTGGTTCCACAATATCTTCAACAAGATCTTCCAACCAATATTTGCGGGCGAAAATCTCTCTAACAAATTCAATAACAAATCCCGACAGATAGCAACTTCCAATTATATCTCCAACCGATCTTCAATTGCAACAATAATTATTCTTTCCAACCGAGCGAGATTCTTTCCAACCGAATCAACAATAATAACGAGAGATAATATCTTCCAAATATATCTCCAGCTCACCCACAATTAACTGAACCAAGATAGGAAATGATTCCTTCAAATCTTCTGGAAATAGCAACAATAAAAGATATGCAGCAATCAATCTTTTCAACCAACAAATCTGCGAGATATTCTCTTTCTATTTCAACCCAACATGCCTTCAATTTAGCACCAGATTTAGGAAGGGCTTTCCAAAAATCTCTCAAGCAGATATTCCACAATCAATTCAGAATCCCCGTCATTTTAGGCAGCAAATCGGATCTGAAACCAAAGCAGCGCTTCTGCATACGAACCAGAAATCCAGATCCCGAATGTTGAACATTTTGTTGAACGACATTATGTTCAACAATACTGCCCACTAATGCTCAAACACACTTCTGATTCCTCAAACAAAACTCTCCATCTATTGTGCCACTAATGCCAATAAATATCAGCAGAATTCAACCCTAACAATCTCCCCCTTTGGCATTATGTGGCACAACCCAAAGCAAGCACACACATTCTCCCCCTTTGAGCCACAATAATCCAAACCACATTCTCCCCCCTACTAGAACAACCCGAGCAGTGATCACTTCAGAAGAGACATCAAAATTATTCATAAAAGACACCACATTCTCCCCCTTTCAGCTAGCCTCACATCTCCAAAAGAAAAATTCAGAAAAACTCAACTGAGGCACATCCAGAGGCTCGTCTGTCTCTCTTAATAGCAAATAAATTCTCAGGCACATCAGAATAAGAGAAAGAGCATTATACCTCACATCCGGGTCGAGCTCTGAGGGGCCAAAAAGAAGTTGGAGAATAGAAAAACATCGGCGGTGTTGACAGAGGATCTTCGGTGGTCTGTATGTCAAAATTTGGAGACGTGGATGCGATGGAACCGGCTAAGAAGTGAACGAACTTTAGGGAAGTCAACCGGTCTAGATGATGAGGCCGCAGAAGATGAAGCAGAGGTGGATTGCTGTGCAGGAGAGGGTACAGGCGAAGATTCAATGGCACCGGTGGAGGAAGAGCAGTGAGCAAAGCGACGAGATAGCACTCTGATAATTCTGGAGGAAGATTCATGAGACTTTGACGGAGGTTGCTCACAGTGATTGTCGAGGGGAGATGTCGAGTCTGGTGTCATAACATCTGCAGCAACATTGTTCTGTGTTGTATCTAATGTTACAACATTAGTCACAACATGAAGTGTTCTCTCTGAAGCTGTAGTGTTCTTGATGTATAATTCAGACTTCTTGACCCATTGCTTCTTCATCTTCATATCAGGATGTCTAACGTTTCTTCCTTCTGACCAATGTCACATGCGACTGTAGCAGTTTCTCTCAGTATGGCCTATGAACTTACAGTAACTGCATACAGAACGAGCACCTTTTATACCTCTAATCTGCCTCTTCTTCTGATCATGGCCCTTGTGCTGATCCATTCTTTCAAGTTCTTTGCTAACTTGACTTCTTCTTTCAGCAGACACATCATCAAACGCTCCTCTATTGTTTCCCACTCCGGTGCGATCTCCTGAAGTCTTACCCATATTCAAGATATCATCCAGCTTTGTTTTTCCAGAATTCCACTTCTCCAATATGCATTCAGCTTTTTCTGCCCTGAGAAGAACATTTCTGAAGTTGCTTTCCAATTCTCTACAGTTTTCCTCAGCTTCCAGACATTCGATTTTGATCTCCTCCTTCTCTTTCTTCAGTCTTTCATTCTCCTCCTTCAGGACTTTGTTGATATTGCAGATTTGCATCCACTTCTCAAACATCATCTGGTATGTTGTACGGATATCATCGTCACTAACCTTCCCATCGCTATCAGCTTCAGAATCTGATTCGATTGTAGATGTTGTACATGATGTTGAACATGATGTTGAACATAATGTTGCAACATTCTGTCTGACATTGGCTAGGTTGTTGTAATCAGGTCCCTTCTTCTGAGAGGCTGCGAGGGCAATGTAAATACTGATGATGTCCTCATTTTTACCACTCCCATCAGTATCATCTTCACTCCAGGTACTTGATAAAGATTTCTCTTTCTGCTTCTTGAGGGTATTGGTACATTCAGCTTGTATGTGACCAAAACCCTCACATTCTCTGCACTGTATCCCTTTGCCTTTGTTATTGCCTACAGAGGGAAGATTTGCACGTGCCGCATTGTTACCAGATCTGAAGTTTTGACCCTTGTTGCTTATCTCTTTCATCATTCTACTGAAATTCTTGGTCAGCAAGGCAACGTCATCATCTAAATCAGACTCATTTTCAATCCATTTGTCCCTCTGATTCTGCTTCAGGTTCATTTCATAGGTTTGAAGAGATCCCATGAGTTCATCCAGTCTCATGGTAGACGTATTTCTGGCCTCCTCAATGGCTGCAACTTTAGCTGAGAATTTGTCTGGAAGAGATCTCAAGGTTTTCTCAACTAACTTCTTTTGAGAATATTTCTTCCCAAGCTGGAAGGCCTGATTGGCTATATCTCTCTGATCACTCCATATTTTACACTTTTTTCCCGCATGTTTGCATGCCATTTAGATCGCCCAAATCATGTTTTTCACGATATATCGACGATATTGCGATGCTTTTCACGATTTGTTGTTTTTGTCGTATTTCAGGTGATTTGGTACGATTTGGAGTGATCTCGAGATACGCCTACTTCAGAGTGTCACCGACGACCTCCCCGAGGTGTATTTCGCCGTTGGAGAGGAGCTGAAGAAGAAAGAACGTCGCAGGAGCGACGAGGAGGCCAAAACAAGCTGTTTGGGCATTTTTGGTGTCTCACTCGGCCGAGTGAAGGAGTCACTCGGCCGACCAGCGAGACACCGCTCGGGGACCAGATCGGACACGTTTTATATGTGCACTCGGCCGAGCATCGGAAGCCACATCGGCCGAGTGACGAGATCCCGTCCGCCCGAGTGGCACTCAGACGAAGCCCATCAAAAATCGCCAACTTACTGTTTTTCGTCTGCCTGAGCTTCAGAAGACCCACTCGGCCGAGTGGAAAATGCCGACCGCCCGAGTACTAAGAAGCCATCGGCCGAGTGACGACAACTCACTCGGCCGAGTGACTCCCGAAGTGAAGACCCCCGAAGACCCAGACTTACTGGAAATTTACAGGGTTTCTCACTCGGCCGAGCGACTTTTGTCACTCGGCCGAGTGCGACACACTGCCTGTAGCGAAAATTGCGGATTTCAGGCTGCGCAGGGGCATTTTGGTCACAGTTTTTTGGACGATTTTGGGGGGTATTTAACCCCTGTTTTTACCCTAGGTTAGAGAGCTTTTTCTCTTTAATTTTTGCAGCTTTTTAGATTAACTTTTAGCTTTAGATTTTTGTGATTGGAGAGGAGAGAAAGGTTGATTTTTGTTGGATTCATTGAAGAACTCTATTGGTTTGCATCTCTCCCCTCTAAAAATACTATTTTTATTGCTTATCTCAATATTGTGATGAATTCTTTTATTATTTCTATTGATTATTCTTGTATTTGTGCTATGAATTGTGAGTAGTCTTCACGTCTTGGGGCGTGGGGATGAACCCTACAAGCCCAATTTCAGATTTGTGATGAATTGGTAGGAATTTTGCTAGAATTGCCCATTAGGGTTAGTTTGGGATCGATTTACTACGGATGGCTAGGTATTCATATCAATTGGGATTTGCAAGAGATTGGATCCCAATTCGATAGGAAACCCTAGAAATCCGAATCGGGTTGGAATCGAATTTCCGTAGTATCGGTTGCAAGTGATTGGACCGATACTAGGGTTCTCGGTTGCAATTCCGTGCCAATACCCGTTTGCAAGAGATTGGACGGGTAGGAACTATCCCAACCTAGGACGTGGCCCGAGTTTGCACGAGAGTGGGCTCGGGGCGCGATTGAACGATGATGTTGATCCTAATGCTAGCTTGCCTAGGCTAGGGTTTGCAAGAGATTGGACCCAAACCTAGATTAGCTATAGACCGGCAACAGCGCGAGAGCGTGAGCTAGGTTTTACATTCAGTTGCAACTAGTTCATCCGTAATTCTATTCTGGCAATTTTGACACCAATGAACCACATTGACGAAATACGGTGAGTGGCGGGGATTCCACATTCCCTAGGCGTCTTTATTTGATTTGATATCTTCGTACTTTGTCTGACGATTGTGACAGGATCGCCAAAGGCAAATTCTCTCTTTTCCGTTCTTAATAGCCAGGTTGTTCGGAGCAAGCACTTTCATTCGTCCTCCCTGTGTTTGATAACCCGCTCGCCGCTACACCGTGCGCTTGCGGTAAAACTACACGGTCGCACTATTGGGTTACATTCCGGAGCGATCAAGTTTTTGGCGCCGTTGCCGGGGAGGCGATTGCGTTTGATCTTATCACCCTAGCTATTTCTTCTTTTTGTTTTTTATTTCTTTTTTTATTTTTATCTAACCCTTCCACTGAGCTAATCATTTCTTTGAAACTCTGTTTTCTCACTGCATGTACACGAGATCAACGGCGGACCCTGAAGCTATATTATTTGATCCCGAGATCGAACGTACCGCGCGGAGAATTAGAGCGGAGAGGAGACAACATCCGGAAGGGAGGTGTATGACCAACCCGGAAACTGCGGAACAATTAGCGGCAAGGATGGCGAGGATCATTTCTATTCGCGATAGGCTTCGGCCTAAGACCTCTTCTACGACCTCATCCATTGCCATGCCGGAGTTGGCGGCTGACAAGAACTTTGAGCTGAAGACTGGACTAGTCGTTCTGATGCAGCAGGATCCATTTCATGGGAATGCCCATGAAAATCCCCACTACCACATCCAGCTATTTTTGTCAAAGTGCGCCACATTTCAGATGGCGGGGGTCTCCATCGATGCCATCAGACTGCGTCTCTTCCCCTTCACATTAAAGGACAAAGCACTTTATTGGTTGAGGACGCAAGCTGAGGGAGTCTTTACCACATGGGACGAGTTGGCGAGTGCGTTCATTGACAAGTTCTATCCGCCCTCCAAGACGGTAAAGATTCGGAGCGCTCTTATGTCCTTCAAGCAAGGACCCCAAGAGACGCTCTATGAGGCTTGGGAGCGTTTCAAAGATCTGCAGCACCGGTGCCAGCACCATAGCATTGAAGATTGAGAGTTAGTTCATAGCTTCTACAATGGTCTCTAACCGGGGACCAAGAAAATTATTGATGCTGCGGCGAATGGTGCTATCCTATCCAAGACTCCCGAAGAAGCTACTGTAATGCCCTACCAGCTACTGCACAAGTACTAGAGGGGGGGTGAATAGTACTTTAAAATAATAAGGCGTATAATTCCAAATTAAATTGCAAACAACCACCAAATCAATTTGCGGAAGCTTAAATTGAATGACAACAATGAAATTAACAAAGCAAACAAACGATGTTAATGGGTTCGGATCCACCCAAGTCTCCCCGACTTGTTCCCGGTGATCCTACGTCCCAACCACCCGGATCCCCTCCGGATACTTGAGTTAGAAACCCTAACTCAAGATTTCCACTATGAATATCTTGTGAAAAACCTTCACAAGATCAAATCATACATGCAATGGCAAAGTGAATCCCACAACCCGGGATCACAAACTTCTCTCACAACCGAGAGAGCCAATAAGCAATATAAAGAGTTTAAATGAAATAAATACTCTTACCACAAAATCCTATACCTTGAGTTTTTCTTACCCAATAGGTGGAATGAAGGATTTGAGGAAGATGAAGTCACCAAGCCCTAGCACCAAGGAAATGAGCAGCAATGGGTGCCTAGGGAAGAGTTGGAGACTTGGATCAAGCAATAGCTTGAAGAGCTCACCAAGAACAAGCTTCTCTCTAGATCTAGAAATGAGAGAGAATGGGTTTCTTGTGAGGAAGAGAGCTTTAGATTTGAGGGAGAATGGCTATCTCTTTAGAACTCAATGAATCTCTTAATGGCAGCTCTATCTTAGATAGAAATGACCTAGGTTCGTATTTATAGGAACCCAAAAACATAAGTTAGGTCAATCTCCAACGGAAAGAAATCTGGGAGAATTAGTCGGTCAAAGAACAATCACTGACCGACTAGTTCATCAACTAGTCGGTCAGTCACAAAGCATGGACCGACTAAGAGCAGATCTGAGAAGAGATAGAATTTCAGACATAGAAAACTAGTCGGTCCAAGAAGACTTTCTGACCGACTAGTTTCACAACTAGTCGGTCATCCAATGAACGTAGACCGACTAAGAGGCAAAACAACATAGTCTGAAGGCAAGTTGACTTAGTCGGTCCAAGAACAAAAGTTGACCGACTAGATTGTCAACTAGTCGGTCATCAAACGTTCTTAGACCGACTAACGGTAAACAGTAGCTTAGGAGAATTTTAGAGTGAACAGTAAGTCACAACTAGTCGGTCAAAGAAGCATCACTGACCGACTAGTTCACAAACTAGTCGGTCGGTGAGTCAACGTAGACCGACTAACTGTAAACAGTAAAGTCCAAGAAATTAACTGACAGAAACTAGTCGGTCCAAGAACAGTGGCCGACCGACTAGATCACCATCTAGTCGGTCAGTACTTGTTCTTGTACCAACTAACATGCACAACAAAGTCCGAATCGAAGCGCGACGCTTCGAGGAAGTTAGAGTGAACTTGTGCAAGAATCCTAGAGCTACGAAATGAGCGTAATGAAGATAGAAACGTAAGATATACTCAAGGCTTAACATTCTATCAATCGAAACTAAAAGACTATAAATAAAACCTTAATAAACGGTCTTCAATAGCTTCGATTGAATCTTCATATTTTCCAAAGCGTCGCAAGAGCTTCAACGAAGCTTTAGGCATGAATATGAGCTTTTGGAAGTGTTGAGATGTCGCTTTGAATATTCGCGTGAAATTGGCGACGATCTCCAATACTGCGCTCACAAATTGTTAGTTCATGAATTATTTATGTTTGCTCATCATCCAAAACCAAATCCGGGGAGTCCAATATTCAACATTCTCCCCCTTTTTGGTGATGACAAACCAACATAAATAATAATCAAGGATAATAATACAAATGTAAAATACTTACTCCCCCTGCATTGATGATACGTTAATTCCAAAATGAATATAAATGAATTGTATCAAGCAGACGAGTAAGATAAAAAGAGTGAATTGATTTTTGAAATATCGGATTTTGAAAAATCCTTATATGTATCTTAACTCCCCCTGAATCTAACATATCAAACTAGATTCTTGAAAATTGAGTTAAATTTTCATTTGCGCTATTTATTATCATTATCTCTCCCCCTTTGGCATTATCCCAAAAATGGGGGGCATATAACGACAACAACTAGGAAATGTAAAATCCAACATCGGGAGTCGTAGACAAAGACAATGGACCAACTTGACACCAAGGGAAAATTGTGGAAATCAAAATAAGGTGTGCCAAATTTTCCATTATCAATAAAAATCAATGATAAGCAAAATCATCAAAAATACCAAATGTTTATTCATTTCTTGAATTAAGAAACATACTCTTCAATATTCAATATTCTTGGTTAATATTCAATTATAGAATTTAAACACATTAAACCAAGTTTTTATGCGTCGAGCGACGAAGTAACATTTCAAATGAATTCAACGAATATTCAAATTTGCACGACGAATAAAAGACAAAGTGAACGATGATGAACATATATATATATAGAGACAACATGAGTACTTCCAAAAAATATCACATCGAATAAATGAGATACATCATATCAAGCGCTACAGATCATCAAAAAGAAATACATCATCATCATCATAAAATCCAACACCGACAACCAGAAAGCACAAAAAAAATACATCAAAGCATCTCTGAACCCCATCCTAACCCAAAACACTCTCACTAAACATATATCATCCAGAATGCAGTGGAGAGTCCTCGGAACAGACGATCACGAGGAGGAGGCAGGATCTGCAGCGTCCGTGGGTCCAGTCGACGGAGTGGACTCAGGATCTGCAGGGAGTAGAGGTGTCTCAACAGATGGAATCGTCGGGGCAGGAGTCGAGATCTCAGCAACAGGCGCAACAGCAGCATGAGTCTCGACAGAAGCAGCAGCAGCAAATACATGAGCAGGCTCGGAAACTGGGTCAGCAGCAGGCTCAGAAGGCTGAAGAACTGCAGCAGATGGCTCTGGAACACCGGAAGAGGTGGCAACTCCAGGAGCCGAAGAGGAAGTACCAGCAGCAGCAGTACCAGCAGAAGTGCCCTCGGGGGCACGAGTCGAAGCACGACAGAGCTCCTCAATGTCCTCCTCAGCCATCTCATCAAACTCCTCATCCTCAGACACGGAAGGAGGAAGCTCAACACCCATCTGACGAGCCATACGGCAGACTACCTCCTCGGTACGAGCCAAGCGGGACTCGTGACGACGAAGTATCCGTAGGACATCATCAAGGGTGGCAACGGGAGTGGCAGAGGCACTGGCAGAGGCAGGGACAGACGCAGAAGGTGTCGTCCTCTGAACGTGACGAAGAGCCGCAAGAGATTTCTTGACGGCCGTCGCATTCAGGGGAGGACCAAGGGGACGCTCATCGTCACGAGGCAACGTGACACGAAAATGACGAAACACGAGGGTCAACATGCATGGGAATGGGATATGAGCTGATTTATTGGACTTTCGAATACACTCGAAAGAGTCAATCTTATCGAGTATAATTCGAGCCCAATTAATCGAGCTCCCCATGAAGATCGCATAGATAAGCTTCAAAAATGGCTGGGAAGGTAAAGATGAGGAGCCGTACTTGGGAAGCAAGCACGACTTCAGAATCAGATTGAGGACCCACGCATTAGGCTTGAAAGATTTAGAAGGCACGCCAATCATGGCAGGAGGGATCTGATGGAAAATCTCTGAAAGCATATCCTGATCAAGAGAAGAAATATCATCTATCGAAATATCAGACGGAAGAAGGCCAGACGAAGAGATACCCAAAATCTCTCCTAAGATTTCCGTAGTGAGGACTATAGGAGTCCCCAAAACGGTCGTCTCAACAGAGTGGGTCTGATCGTACTGACCCCGGATCCTATTCGCATAGAAAAGCTTCACTAATCTAGGGTAGGGGTGAGGATTCGCCTTCGGGTCATATCGAAGGTAATCGAGAAGACCCGACGACGACAGAAGATCAGCTAACCCTATGAAGTCGCTAAACTGGACGAAATGCTCCAGAAGCAGCGGGCAATGTTCGATACGGTTATACGCCGCGAGACACAAAGGGTCATCGCGACATAAGGAAATATCGACACCGCCCACCGGCATCGGACCCTTTCCCTTAGGCTTTCGAGTAGACGAACGAGGGTGGGTGCTAGACTCGGGATGACTAGGAGGAGTGGGTTCCCTATGAGTCTCAGTCTCGGGGTTATACTCCGTATCGGAATCGGTAGGAGTATGAAACGAAGATGCAGAAGCAAGAATTTTGGCCTTGGGCTTAGGCTTGGGTTTGGGTTTCGGTTGACCTCTAGGTTTAGCGGTCGTCGTCCTCTTCTTCTTGAGAGGAGGCGAAGACGAAGAAGGATGGGTGGTCTTGGCTCTACGCTTCGGAGGGGTTGGATGCTCGGGATCCGAAGAGATTGGATCAACGGTCATCGGAGAGGGGCTAGAGGGAGTGATCGGAATGCGTGTTCTTGCCATAGTCGAAGCAAGACACGGGACAAGGAGATCAAACGAAGAAGCCCTAGCCGAAAAAAAAAACAAACCCTAAGAACCCTAAGAACCCGAGCAAGCCCTAGCTCTAGGAAATGAAATCTAACCCTAGGAGGAGAGGAGATCACCTAGAATGAGGGGCCGACGGAGGAGATCGACGGAGATGGCCGGAAAAATGGCCGGAGATCGATCGGAAGTCGAAGGGTTTCGAGGGAGGTCGGGGTTTTGAGCGGAGAGAGAAGAGATTTCGATCGATTAGAATGAAAATCGATCGACTAAACTGAGTTTAAGTCGGTCGATTTCGCAAAAGACCAAACAGCCCCTGGCACAACTAGTCGGTCACAGTTCAAGCACTGACCGACTAGATCACGATCTAGTCGGTCGGTCAATGAGCTTGAACCGACTAGTTGCAAACAGTGGCTGAATCCAAGAGTTACTGACAAGATTTAGTCGGTCTGTGTTCATTTACTGACCGACTAGATCTCAATCTAGTCGGTCGGTCACTGAGCATGAACCGACTAAAGAGTTCAAGATGGAAAGGAAACTCAATAAGCTTGAGTTAGTCGGTGTAAGTTCTTCTACTAACCGACTAGATGAACATCTAGTCGGTTGGTGGTTGAACTGATACCGACTAACAAAGTCCAAAAAATGATAATCAAGTTCTCTCCTCAAAACACTTGGACGATATATCGTAAAACTCTCAATACTCATCTAAACTACCCCATTAAACGTCGAAATCTTAAATAGACATTGAGATACGATTTCGATCATAAATTCAAACAAATCACATAAAATTCTCAAAAATTCTATAAATCTATCATGATTGAAATAACGCGAAATATAGAAGCATGCAAGATAATTGAATGAAATATGAATCCTATATCTCGGATTCACCCATAATCCCCAATTCTCGACGCAACCGCACAAAGGAGTCCTCCTTTAGGGGTTTCGTGAAAATATCGGCGATTTGCTTTTGGGTTTCAACGTACACTAAAATGATGTCCTTTTTAGCAACATGATCATCTAAGAAATGGTGTCGGACATCTATGTGTTTCGATCGGGAATGGTGCACCGGATTCTTTGAAAGACAAATAGCACTTTGGTTATCCACCATGATAGGGCTAGTATCACAATGAATACCAAAATCCTTCAATGTGTGTCTCATCCAAAGAACCTGGGCACAAGCGGCACCGGCGGCAATATATTCCGCCTCGGTGGTTGAAAGTGAAACCGAATTTTGCTTCTTGGAAAACCAAGAGACAAGAGAATTTCCTAGAAAATGGCAAGTGCCACTAGTACTTTTCCTGTCGGATTTGCATCCCGCATAATCAGCGTCACTATATGAGACTAACTCATATGTGCTAGATCTCGGATAAAGTAATCCAAAATCTAATGTGTAACTTAGATAGCGAAAAATACGCTTTACCGCTACTAAGTGAGACTCCTTAGGTTGAGACTGATAACGAGCACATATACATACGGCAAACATAATATCGGGCCTACTTGCGGTAAGATAAAGCAAACTACCTATCATACCTCGATATAGACGAATGTCTACATCCTTACCGCCCGTATCCTTGTCAAAATGCGTAGTCGTGCTCATCGGAGTCTTTTTCCCGGAGGTATTCTCCATTCCAAATCGCTTTAGCAACTCCACCGTGTACTTCGTTTGGTGGATGAAGATTGCATCGTTCATTTGGCGAATTTGGAGACCTAAGAAATATTTGAGTTCGCCCATGTGGCTCATCTCAAATTGTTCCTTCATAACATTAGAAAACTCTTCGCAAAGAGTGAAGTTAGTAGCACCGAAAATGATATCATCAACATAAATTTGTACTAATAATATATCATTATTCGCATGCTTAATAAAAAGTGTTGAATCGGCTTCGCCCATTTTAAAATTCAAATCCAAAAGAAAATTCTTTAGGCGATCATACCAAGCTCGAGGAGCTTGTCTCAAACCATAAAGAGCTTTCTTTAGTTTAAAAACGTGATTTGGAAATTTTTCATTTATGAAGCCCGGAGGTTGAGAAACGTAAACTTCCTCAACTACATCTCCGTTTAAAAATGCACTTTTAACATCCATTTGAAATAGTTTAAAATTCTTATGGCATGCAAAAGACAAAAGTAATCTAATTGATTCTAATCTAGCTACCGGAGCGAAGGATTCTTCGAAATCAATACCTTCCTCTTGTCGATAGCCTTGAGCTACTAACCGAGCTTTGTTCCGGACGACGACTTGGTTTTCGTCGGTTTTGTTCTTGAAAATCCACTTTGTCCCTATGACGGTGTGGTTCTTCGATGGCAATGGAACGAGCTCCCATACCTCATTCCTCTCGAATTGAATGAGCTCCTCCTCCATGGCTAAGATCCAAGCGCTATCTTCGCATGCTTCATTAATATTCTTTGGCTCTATCGATGAGACAAAGGCACAATTTGCGAAGTGGTGAACTTGCGATCTCGTCTTGACACTATCATAGATATTGCCAATGACTTGCTCATGGGGATGGTCACGAACCGAATGAAGCCGTTTGGGAATACCTTGATCACTAGGAACATTCTCAACAACTTCATTAGTTGGGTTAGTCTCAATAGAATCAATAGAATCATTAGACTTAGAATTATCAAACGAATCACATAAAACATCCAAAGAATCATTATCATTTGAAATTCTAGTTGGAACAAATCCTTCATTAAATGAGACATGAAGCGACTCCTCGATCGTTGAGGTTCGTTTGTTGAATATCCGGTATGCTTTGCTACGCGTAGAGTATCCAACAAAGATCCCCTCATCGGATCTTGGATCGAATTTGTCCAAACAACCATATGTGTTCTTAATAAAACATTTCGAACCGAAAACACGAAAATGTTTAACTTGAGGCAACCTACCAAACAACAATTCATAACAAGTTTGTTTAGTGCCGGGCCTCAAAAGTATTCTATTAAACACATAGCAAGCGGTGTGTACCGCTTCCGCCCAAAATTGATGGCCAAGTTGGCTATCATCAAGCATAGTGCGAGCACACTCCACTAGCGTCCTATTCTTTCTCTCAACTACACCATTTTGAGGAGGTGCACGAGGGAAAGAGAAGGTGTGAGTAATACCAACTTCATCACAAAATGTCTCAAAAGACTCATTCTCAAATTCACCTCCATGATCACTACGAATAGTGACAATGGTGGTTCCTAAGAGATTTTGTACTTTCTTAACAAAAATTGTGAAGTTTTCAAAAGCTTCATTTTTATTACACAATGAAAATACCCAAGTAAATCTTGAATAGTCATCTACGATGACAAGTCCATACCTTGCATTTCCTAAGGAAGCTACTCTAGTTGGCCCAAATAAATCTAGATGTAATAGCTCTAGTGGCCGTTTTGTAGAGATGCTTTTCTTAGGTTTAAATGAAGATTTAGGAAGCTTGCCGCGTTGACAACAATCACAAAAACTTTTCTTTTCAAAAACAAGCTTCGGAAAACCTTTAATAGAATTCAATTTTGAAAGCTTATATAGTGTTCCAAAGTTCACATGTCCAAAGCGTCGATGCCATAAGTGTTGTTCACTTGTGTTGGCAACGAGACATTGTTCATATGACTTAGGAAGATCCAAAATATAAATGTCTTTACGACGAGTTCCGGAAAATAATAATTTTTCATTATCCTTTCTTAAAATATGACACAATCCTTTCGCAAAGCTAACTTTGTAACCTTTGTCACAAAGTTGGCTTATTGAAATGAGATTATGATTTAAACCACTAACAAGATAAACATCACTAATTAGGGGTTTAGAAGGGTTACCGACTTTACCAACACCTATGATGGTTCCGCTCTCGTTGCCTCCAAATACGACGCGGTTTCCATTCGCAATGGGAACCACTCCGGAGAGCAAACGTGCGTCACCCGTCATGTGTTTGGAACACCCGCTATCGAGTATCCAATTCCCTTTGGAGCTAAATTTAAATTTGTTGCTCCTTTTCTTTTTCTTTTCCTTGAGTACCTAAAGATAGAAACTTCCATATCATGGTACCCAAGGTCATTGGGTCCAAGGGATTAGACCTTTGGAAGCCAAGTCCAAGTGGACTTAGACTTCCCCACATAATTCTTACTATGCACAACATCCGAAAAATAAGCATTCATATATATTTGTTTTTCGTCCATGCTTGTGTCCTTTGGGCTCCAAATAGTGAAAACTTTGGGAGCCATCATCCTATTGGGTGCATGCATGCGACGTTGATTTCTACGTGATGCATGTTGTGGATAGGCATACGGGACATGATGGAATGGTGCACGACGAGAATTATTCATATGATGAGGTGGGTGTACATATGCATGTGTGGGAACACGTGCGTGAGGGTGTCTCACTTGGTGTGCACGTGCCCGGGAATGTGTTGCATAAAAATCATCATAAGTGTGAGACGGTGGAGTAGGACGTGTATTCCTACGTGGCATGGAATTGGTGTACATAAAAGCATGCCCCTTCTTTGGAGGTCCACCCAATGTGGGTTTCTTTCCGAAAGAGGGTGTGGACGAGGTGAAAGCACCATTGGTAGATGAACTACCAATAGAGTGTTTGCTCCCACTCGTTGAGGCTTCGGAAGTTGGCCTAACAAAAGTAGTGACCGACTTGGAAGAATTTCCCATCATATACCCCAAGCCAATGTGGTGTTTGGCCGGAAGTAAATCTTTTAGGATATTATCCAAATGGCCTTTACCCTTGTTGAATTCGTTGATTCGGCCCAATGTGTTCTCATATTTCTCTTTGAGAGAACGCAAGGAAGTATCCAAAGTGGATATTTGCGAAGTGAGCACATAAACACGAGATTTAAGATTCTCGTTCTCAATACTCAAAGTCGAGTTTTGAGAAGTTAAATCCGATATCTCATGTTCTTCCGCATCCTCAATGCTAACATGTTCAAGTTTAGATTTGAGATTTACAATCTCATTTCTTAACTCTTCAACAACGGTGTCGTTGTTGGTGATGATAGTCTTAGGCGATGTTTGAATGCTAGCTAGGTCATCTTTTACCTTAGTATATCTATTTACTAACTTAGTATATTTTGACCAAAGTTGAGTGTTAGCATCCCTAAGATCATCCATCGTTACCTCATCGCTTTCTTCATCACTATCATCGGAAGAGGAGGATCCTTGATCGTGCTCCTCTCTTGCCATGAAACACATGTGTGCTTGCTCCACGTGCTCATCGTCCGACTCTCCGCTTGAGGAATCCTCGGAGTCGGTGAAGGTAGCTCCGACAAGTCCCTTCTTGTTTCCTTTCGTGTACTTCTTGGACTTGTCATACTTTGGCGCCTTCCACTTCTCCTTTTGCTTGTTTTGAGGACAATCCGCTTTGATGTGTCCTGGCTTATTGCATTTAAAGCACAAAGGTGGAGAGGCGTTAGTAGATGTAAACTTAGATTTTTGTTTGAAGTTACCCTTTCGGAAGAAGCGATTGAACTTCTTTGCCATGAGTGCAATGGATTCCATGTCCATTTCTTCTTCCGAGTTCTCATCATCGGTAGAGGTGGATGAAGCCACCTTGAATGCAATCGCCTTTTTCTTAGGCGCATCTAGGTTCAAATATGACTTCATTTTTTCTTGTAGCTTCACCTTGCTATCTTTGCGTACCTCATATGACATCAAAGTACCCATTAGTTGAACTACTGTATATTTGTCCATGTCATTACCTTCCTCGATGGCGAGGGTACGTTTTTCCCAAGAAGAGGGAAGTCCTTCAATAAGCTTTAAGCACTTCTCCTTTTGAGTGTAGATCTTGCCGAGGGCCTCTAACTCGTTTATTATGTCAACGAAACGAGCGTAATATTCTTTCATCTTCTCGCCCTGTTGCATATGAAACATTTCGTAATCTTTGGTTACGACTACGAGTTTAGAGTCTCTTACCCTACTCGTCCCTTCATGTAGAATGATGAGGGAGTTCCAAATTTGATATGCACTCTTACATGTGCATATCTTATTGAAATCCTCGGGCTCCAATGCACATTGCAAGGCGTTCATTGCCTTGGCATTGCTTACCTCCGCGGCGACCTCCGCGGTAGTCCATTTCTCAAAATCTTCTTCTTCGGGTACAATATACTCCTTCATTGTAGTTCTCCATAAAGATGCACTTCGGAGGAAGGTTTCCATCCGACACTTCCAGTACCCGTAGTTGGTACCGTTGAAGAATGGAGGCCTCGTAGAGGAATGTCCTTCCATCACGGAAGATGCTCCTTCACGGTTCCTGAAGGTGTCATAGTTGGAAGGTGGACGCACGGTCTTGTTGTCGTTGGCAGACATAGCTGAGAATCTGGCTCTGATACCAAATGTAATGCCCTACCAGCTACTGCACAAGTACTAGAGGGGGGGTGAATAGTACTTTAAAATAATAAGGCGTATAATTCCAAATTAAATTGCAAACAACCACCAAATCAATTTGCGGAAGCTTAAATTGAATGACAACAATGAAATTAACAAAGCAAACAAACGATGTTAATGGGTTCGGATCCACCCAAGTCTCCCCGACTTGTTCCCGGTGATCCTACGTCCCAACCACCCGGATCCCCTCCGGATACTTGAGTTAGAAACCCTAACTCAAGATTTCCACTATGAATATCTTGTGAAAAACCTTCACAAGATCAAATCATACATGCAATGGCAAAGTGAATCCCACAACCCGGGATCACAAACTTCTCTCACAACCGAGAGAGCCAATAAGCAATATAAAGAGTTTAAATGAAATAAATACTCTTACCACAAAATCCTATACCTTGAGTTTTTCTTACCCAATAGGTGGAATGAAGGATTTGAGGAAGATGAAGTCACCAAGCCCTAGCACCAAGGAAATGAGCAGCAATGGGTGCCTAGGGAAGAGTTGGAGACTTGGATCAAGCAATAGCTTGAAGAGCTCACCAAGAACAAGCTTCTCTCTAGATCTAGAAATGAGAGAGAATGGGTTTCTTGTGAGGAAGAGAGCTTTAGATTTGAGGGAGAATGGCTATCTCTTTAGAACTCAATGAATCTCTTAATGGCAGCTCTATCTTAGATAGAAATGACCTAGGTTCGTATTTATAGGAACCCAAAAACATAAGTTAGGTCAATCTCCAACGGAAAGAAATCTGGGAGAATTAGTCGGTCAAAGAACAATCACTGACCGACTAGTTCATCAACTAGTCGGTCAGTCACAAAGCATGGACCGACTAAGAGCAGATCTGAGAAGAGATAGAATTTCAGACATAGAAAACTAGTCGGTCCAAGAAGACTTTCTGACCGACTAGTTTCACAACTAGTCGGTCATCCAATGAACGTAGACCGACTAAGAGGCAAAACAACATAGTCTGAAGGCAAGTTGACTTAGTCGGTCCAAGAACAAAAGTTGACCGACTAGATTGTCAACTAGTCGGTCATCAAACGTTCTTAGACCGACTAACGGTAAACAGTAGCTTAGGAGAATTTTAGAGTGAACAGTAAGTCACAACTAGTCGGTCAAAGAAGCATCACTGACCGACTAGTTCACAAACTAGTCGGTCGGTGAGTCAACGTAGACCGACTAACTGTAAACAGTAAAGTCCAAGAAATTAACTGACAGAAACTAGTCGGTCCAAGAACAGTGGCCGACCGACTAGATCACCATCTAGTCGGTCAGTACTTGTTCTTGTACCAACTAACATGCACAACAAAGTCCGAATCGAAGCGCGACGCTTCGAGGAAGTTAGAGTGAACTTGTGCAAGAATCCTAGAGCTACGAAATGAGCGTAATGAAGATAGAAACGTAAGATATACTCAAGGCTTAACATTCTATCAATCGAAACTAAAAGACTATAAATAAAACCTTAATAAACGGTCTTCAATAGCTTCGATTGAATCTTCATATTTTCCAAAGCGTCGCAAGAGCTTCAACGAAGCTTTAGGCATGAATATGAGCTTTTGGAAGTGTTGAGATGTCGCTTTGAATATTCGCGTGAAATTGGCGACGATCTCCAATACTGCGCTCACAAATTGTTAGTTCATGAATTATTTATGTTTGCTCATCATCCAAAACCAAATCCGGGGAGTCCAATAGCTACGGCCCTAATTGAGGAGATGGCCTCAAACAATCAACAATGGGGCGACGAGCGAGGACACTCTACGTCCTCCTTGAAGCCAACTAGCATCTATGAGGCGAAGGCCGTAGCGGAACTCACAAGCAAGTTTGATTCTCTCCACAAGGTAGTGGAGAGACTGGAGAAGTTTATCACGGAGCCCCAAGAAACCCCTTCCACATCCGCACCAACGAATCAAATGAGTGATTGGCAAGACAAATCTCAAGCTACATATTTGGGGGGGAGAACAAGGAGAGGGATCCTTGGAGCAAGTTCAATATGTCGCGGGGAATCAAGGATATTGGGCCAATCCGGCCACTAGAAACCATCCCGGTTTCTCATATGCAAACAATGAAGGAGCTTTGAACCCGCCGCAACAACCACCTCAACAAGCTCGACCACCACCACCACCACAATACTATCCACCGAGGGGGCCTCCACAACAAAATTTCCAACCAAAGCAACAAGTTCCACCATATAGGCCGCCCGGATACAATCAAGGGTGGAGAAATCAAAACCCTCCACAAGCTCAACAACGATCCGACTTCGAAGCTAGAGTGGATGAGTTTATGGTCGAGCAAAAGAAGGCCAATGCTTCCTTGAAGGCGGGCCAAGACTCCCTTACAACCGTTGTAGCTCAAATCTCGGAGGAATTGGCGTTGCTCAATCGGAATACTCAACAATTGCCGGCTCAACCCGAGCAAAACCCACGGGGCGCCACCGGCCACATCAATGCCGTGGTTGCCGTTACTACTAGAGGCGGGAAGGATACCACCCCCGCCATGATTCCTACCGAGGAGCCCGTGGAGGAGAATGTAGAGCCAATTGAGCCGGTAGTTGAAGTTGAGAGGGAGAAAGAACCGCAAGAAAAGGAGAAATCTAGAGCGGAGCAATTGCTTGAAGAGAGGCGCTTCATGCCACCGGTACCATTCCCTCAGAGGCTCGCTAGAGCGAAGATGGAAAAGCGACTAGCGAAGTTTCTCGAATATTTGAGAGGGGTAAGCCTCAATATTCCCTTCCTTGATGCTATTGTTGAGATCCCGACATACGCAAAATTTTTAAAGGATTTGATTTCGGGGAGAAAGAGGAAGGAGAAAATTATGCTCGCTGAGGAGGGCTCTTGGTTCACCAAGAGAGAGGAGGAGCCGGCTAAATTCAAAGACCCGGGGAGTTTTCGGATTCCTTGCACCTTGGGCGGCGTCCATCTTCAAAAGGCATTGGTGGACCTAGGGGCTAGTGTTAGCCTCATGCCTCTCTCTATGTTTCAAAGGCTAAACACCAGGACAAAATTGAAGCCCACCGACATGCGGATACAACTAGCTGATGGGCGGATCACAAGGCCGGTAGGGATTGCAGAGGACATCCCGCTACAAGTCCCGGGGGGTATATGCTTGCCATGCGACTTCGTGATTATGGATGTTAAGGAGGAGGGAGACACGTCGTTGATACTTGGACGACCGTTCCTCGCCACCGTCGGTGTCATCGTCGATGTACGAGAAGGAACCCTAACATTGAATGTCGGCAACATCGAGGTGGAGCTTCATATTCCTAAGGCAATGAAACACATGCCTTACCACGAGGAGCTGGACTATATGGACCTCCTTGACGAGGTCATTGAGGAAGCGATCCCCCATTCGATCGGCGCTCTATTCAAAGAAGATTTCGAAGAAGGCCCGGATTTGGACCACAAAGGAAAGATGAATGAATCCCCCGACTTCTCCGCTGAAATTGATGAAGGCGACGCTGATGCCGCAAGGATTCGAGAGCTCTGCAAGCTCTCGAAGATGAAGTCTCCGAAGAAAGCTCCGCCGGCACGGAAATCAGCGTCACCGGTGAAGCTGAGGACCAGAGCAAACGCTAGCTTGGGGGAGCCACCCCCCAACACTATTCGAGACGAGAGACCACCGAGGGAGAACACGCCGCCGCAACTTCCGAATCCAAGCGTTCTCCCCGGAAAATTTGACGGGTGCATCCCATATGCACCCAACATCCCGCATTAATTGAAAATCATAGGGGGTAGAGCTCACGACCTTAAACGAGCGCTTATCAGGAGGCAACCCGACGGTTATAGCTTTATTTTTACTTTTTCTTTATTTTTGTTTTAGAAATTTTTAGTGTTTTGAGTCGTTCGCCCAAAAATTTTGTGATAACGGGTCCTATTTTTCTTGACAGGAGAGGAGATAGGTAAATCAATCATGAGGAGGATGAACGAGGCGATGAAGAGCGCTCCAGGAATGCGCTCGATGCTTAGGAGGAAGATGAAATCGACTGGAGGAAGAAAAACAGAGTTTAGAGCTCAAACGAAGACAAACAGCAGAAAACAAGGCTCACTCGGCCGAGCATACTTCACTCGGCCGAGCACACAAGTTCGTCTGGCCGAGCCGCTCACGAACAAGGGAAGTCTGCTGTACCCAACTCTCTGTTTATTTTTCCGATTTCAGTATAATTGCCACTCGGCCGAGTATATATATTCACTCGGCCGAGTAAAACTGATACACTCCTAGGGCGAGTCTTGCCGAGTAGCTTGAGCCACTCGGCCGAATGGACTTACTCCACTCGGCCGAGGTTGGCAAAGCCACTCGGCCGAGTCATTAGCGGGGGAAAATTTCCCAACATTTTTCGTTGAGTTCACTCGGCCGAGCGACCTAGTCACTCAGCCGAGTCGTAACTTTCACTATAAAAGGGGCCCGGGGGGCGCGTTTTTCGAAACGAAATAATCTGATCGCGCCCCGACTTCTCGCATTCCCCAGCGCCCGAATCCTCCCCCGTTGCTCTCCCGATCGCCCGTCCGCCACCGCCGCTCGGCCACCCTTCGCCGGCCGAGCCGCCGCCGCACCTCGCCCGAGTCGCCGCCGGCGGCCACTGCTCCGGCCGACTCCGGTAACCCCATTTAAGCCTATTTTCTCCTCTTTTGTGTATTTTTCGAGGATCCATGTGCTTAACGAACCCCAAACCCGAATTAATTTCAATTTCTATCTATTATACCCCTAATGCCCCATACGTATTGAATATTACTCGCTAATATCTCCATTTCATGCGCAGGTTATATTTGGGAGCTTAGGGGAGCCCAGGGGAGCTTCCAGGGACTAATTTGGGCTACGTGGAGGCGTCGTCTTCGCACGCTTCCATAGCTTTGCACTCGCGGCGTGTCGTGGTATATTCTTTCCTTTATTTTACGCACGCCGCATTTTTATTGGTTTTGGTGAGCGCTCGGGGCCCATATGCCGTCCCGGACACGGCCGAGGTCGAGGAGAGCTTCCGCCAAGCGGAAGCGGTCGGATGATGCCGGCCCCTCCCAGGAGGTGGAGGACTCTCCTCCGCCTACACCACCACACCCCGTTCACCCAGCACAGCCTGCGGGCCCCGCACACCCAGCACAGCCTGCAGGGCCCGCACAGTCCGCACAGCCCGCACAGCCACCCCCTGCCATCCCACAGCCCGTACCACCGCCTCCGGCTCCACTTGTCGGGCCGCTGGGGATCACGTTCCGAGACGATGCACACCGCGTCGTCTTCGAGCGTATCTCCCAGCGCTCGATCGTACCCTCCAGGTTCGCACACCTTGCAGACCTAGGACGCCTGGGGGTACTCGAGGGGATGCTCAAGTTGTACGATAACGTGGGCTGGCGAGATTTCTTCCAGGTGTCGGCGGACACGTTTGTCTGTCCGACACTTGAGGTTCTTAGTTCGATCGCCTGGACCGACGAGGGATGCTCGTTTCGGTTCATGGACCGAGAGTGCCAGGTCACTCTCGGTATGATGAGAGCTTTCTTCTCGTGGCCCGACGTCCCCGGGGCCGACCGTGGTTACGCCCCCACACATATCCCCCCACCTTCCTTCGATGCCGGCGCCTTCTGGGCCCGGATTACGGGTCTTCACGCTGCCTTTGACCCTAGTAGGGTCAAGGCCTCGGCCATCGTCCACCCTTGCCTCCGTATAGCTCAGCGCCTCATGGCGACTACCTTTTTGGCCAGATATAAGCCGGGTATGATGTCCATGCCGGAGCTCTATATGCTCTACGCGATGACACGGCCCAGAGCTCTATCTAGGGAGGGCGATGAGTTGGTCCCCGCCGTCGTGATTGATGTCGCGGCTTGGTTTTTGGACCGCATCATCATATCGGTGGGTGCTCGCTCACCGATATGCTGCGGCGGCCTGATCACCTTGCTCGCCCTTATGACCGGCGAGGACATTCCTGACGACCTGCGACGAGCACCATGCCCCACTTCACTGTCCATAGATGTTATGGCCCAGATGAAGATGCTTCGTCCGCACGGTGAGCGACACTGGGTCTGGCTGCACGGCCCCTTCGGTGCAGATTACATGATTCTTCCGAGCCCAGCTCGGACTCAGATTACACCGGCCCAGGTGGACTGGCTCCATGCGATGGATGTTCTGATCCCAGCCGCATACGTGCTCGAGGCCGAGGAGGCCGAGGAGGCCCACGCTGCCCACGCTGCCCCCGCAGACCCTATTGCACCTGCTGAGCCTGCCGCCCCTGTTGACCCCGTGGCCACTCAGCCTGTCCCTGATATTTCTGCTGCTCCCGACACCTCTGTCCACATTTCTGTCGGTGTCGGGAGTACCCTTGCTGAGCCCACCTCCCCTGCTTCCACGCCTGCCACCACCTCCACTGGCCCTCTATCCGTTGAGCCTCTTTGCTCTGCACTTCCCGAGCGCCCACCGACCTTTGTTGAGAGTGGAGAGACCTCGTTTGCCGCGGTCGTGGAGACTATGGCTAGCATGATCTCCGCTGGGGTTGCGCCTTTCGGACCGCACACTTCCTCCCCAGCGGTAGTCACTTCTGTCCCCACCACAGCTGTATTTTCCGAGAGCATCGTGGCGTCTGTCCACACTTCTGTGTCACCGACCTCTCTGGCCGCCTCGCTGCCACTTTTGTACTCCTCTTTCGCTGCTGCTGCCTCCACTTCTCACCAGCCGGTGCCCCGGCCTCACACTGAGGCCAGGCCCACATTTGCGAGCGCAGCACCTTTCGTTCCCTTCCTTGCTGAGCCCATCACCTACGCGACCCGAGTACGCCAGCCCCGACCTGCACAGCACAGACCGGTGCGTCCCTCTGCACCACCTCCCCCCGACACTGTACTTCAGAGCATTCGTGCTCTCGAGGGGGCGGTGAGTGGCCTCAGAGGCGACCTTAGGACCCTGTCCTCCACCATCTCCGCGATGGCTGGCCGCTTCGACCTGCTTCCGCACATTCACTACTGCCTTACCCAGGTCCCAGATCGGCTCCCCCACGTACCCACACCCACCCAGCAGGTTCCCACCCCCACCCCTACCCACACCCAGCCTGCTACCACACCCACACCCACACCCTCTCATCAGTCTGTTCCACCACCTCCTCCTCCTCCGCCTCAGGACGGGGACGGTGCAGCACCACCTTCTTAGGCACTCTTGATGCCATCGATTCTTTTTGCCGTCGTGCTGCCCGTCTCTGCTGGGTCCTGTTGATTTTTGCCCCCCCACCCTCTCCTCATTGTTTTTGGATGCACATTTTGATCATATATTTATATATCATTTTTGGGAGAGCGGGAGAGTATTTGGTGTCACACCTTTATATCTGTATCACTCCTATATCTGCATGCATCATGACCGCATCATATCTTTATTTCTTATTTTTCTTTTGTTATTTTATTTTCTTTTTCCCCATGCATGCATCCTCACTTACCACTCACATTACTTGTCTCTCGGTGTGCCACACCGCACATTGAGGACACTGTGCCATTTAGCTTGGGAGAGTGAGTTCTCACGTTCTTTTCGATTTACCATCTTTTTTTCGCCATTTCCCGCATTTGCACTCATCTTCATCACTTTTTCTTTTATTTTACCATGCATCACGTTTTCCTTATTTTCTTTGTGTGCTGCATTGTAAATAGTTTTATTTTCCTCTTTATCTTTATTTCTTTTTCATCTCATGCTAGAGATGACTTTTCTGTGATGATGATTACGTGGCGTTCTTTCTCTCTATATATGCATGCTATATTTGTCATGTCTTAGATTTTATTTCCGATATCATATGCTATGACTTGCTTTGCATTTAGAGATAGTAACCCACACTTTTTCCGCATGAAAATGGATGAAATTTTATTATTGGCTGAGTCTGAATATTCATATGTATGCTATCGCAGAAAACACACCAAGAATCACGCATTGAATGCTTATATTTGGAGTACCGTTTTCTTTTCCTATATCACTTCTATATGCATGCTTTGTACATTTCACTTCAGGATGATTGAATGATGTTAGCTATGATAAATCTGGATTAGTTAGCTTTTTTGTGATCGGAACTGAGTAGATTAGATTACCCTGCTGAAGTTGTCGTGCACGTCTTATAGAGTGAACCGAGAGATATATTTATTTCTTTCTCCACAAATCTTGACCATCATTTCTCTATTTTAAAATCATTGGTGAATCTCCCCTTAGCGATTCTATTATATGGCATTTCCACCGCTATTAATTCCTAGCTCCAAATTTACCAAAACCAAAGAAAGAAAACCTTATTTCTCTTTCATTTGGGATCATTGTGTGTGTATGCTATTTGAAAAAAAAAGAAGAAAAAGAAAAAGAAAAAAAAAGAGAAAAGAGAAAAATCTCAATAAACGATCCCATCTCATGATCTCTCTTTCTTCCCTCTTTTTGTTTTTTTTATTTATTTTTGTTGCTTTTGGAGCTTTATCGAAATGGGGATGTAAATATTTTTTATGCCACCACGCTTATAGATAAGCTTGGGGGAGAGAATCCATTGATGTGTGGGAGAGTGACTACTTGACGTTGCACGACAACCTAGGCTAAGTAATATTCTATACTCGGTGAGAATATTTTTAGCTTTACGAAGTCCAGAAATCTATGCCTAGCACTCATTTCATGAAATCCATGCTTATCTATTCTTTCTATTCTACGGTATGATATTCTTATACTCCTCATAGAAAGCGTTCAATTGAAAAGTGTGTGATCTGCGATTTGTATACCGCTTTAAATGATTCAGACGATGTTAATTCTGAAATTATTCCGTTTTTCATGGTTATATCGTTGTTCGTGGGTTTCTATTTCTATTTGCACCATTATACTTTGATATCGAAAAAAAATTCTTTGACATGTGTTTTTCATTCGGTGCATGCTATATGATTAAGCAAAACCCACGTCCTGAGAAAACGATCTAGCAGCTTCCCTCCTTCTTTCTTCTTTCTTCTTCGTTTTTTTTCTTTGTTTTCCATTTTTTCGCCGTTTTCGTTTTCGAAATCCACCGGGTTCGCCTTTTACTTATCTTCCTCGAGGACGAGTAAGAGGTAAGCTTGGGGGATTTTGATCACTCCATATTTTACACTTTTTTCCCGCATATTTGCATGCCATTTAGATCACCCAAATCATGTTTTTCACGATATATCGACGATATTACGATGCTTTTCACGATTTGTTGTTTTTGTCGTATTTCAGGTGATTTGGTGCGATTTGGAGTGATCTCGAGATACGCCTACTTCAGAGTGTCACCGACGACCTCCCCGAGGTGTATTTCGCCGTTGGAGAGGAGCTGAAGAAGAAAGAACGTCGCAGGAGCGACGAGGAGGCCAAAACAAGCTGTTTGGGCATTTTTGGTGTCTCACTCGGCCGAGTGAAGGAGTCACTCGGCCGACCAGCGAGACACCGCTCGGCGACCAGATCGGACACGTTTTATATGTGCACTCGGCCGAGCATCGGAAGCCACATCGGCCGAGTGACGAGATCCCGTCCGCCCGAGTGGCACTCAGACGAAGCCCATCAAAAATCGCCAACTTACTGTTTTTCGTCTGCCTGAGCTTCAGAAGACCCACTCGGCCGAGTGGAAAATGCCGACCGCCCGAGTACTAAGAAGCCATCGGCCGAGTGACGACAACTCACTCGGCCGAGCGACTCCCGAAGTGAAGACCCCCGAAGACCCAGACTGACTGGAAATTTACAGGGTTTCTCACTCGGCCGAGCGACTTTTGTCACTCGGCCGAGTGCGACACGCTGCCTGTAGCGAAAATTGCGGATTTCAGGCTGCGCAGGGGCATTTTGGTCACAGTTTTTTGGACGATTTTGGGGGGTATTTAACCCCTGTTTTTACCCTAGGTTAGAGAGCTTTTTCTCTTTAATTTTTGCAGCTTTTTAGATTAACTTTTAGCTTTAGATTTTTGTGATTGGAGAGGAGAGAAAGGTTGATTTTTGTTGGATTCATTGAAGAACTCTATTGGTTTGCATCTCTCCCCTCTAAAAATACTATTTTTATTGCTTATCTCAATATTGTGATGAATTCTTTTATTATTTCTATTGATTATTCTTGTATTTGTGCTATGAATTGTGAGTAGTCTTCACGTCTTGGGGCGTGGGGATGAACCCTACAAGCCCAATTTCAGATTTGTGATGAATTGGTAGGAATTTTGCTAGAATTGCCCATTAGGGTTAGTTTGGGATCGATTTACTACGGATGGCTAGGTATTCATATCAACTGGGATTTGCAAGAGATTGGATCCCAATTCGATAGGAAACCCTAGAAATCCGAATCGGGTTGGAATCGAATTTCCGTAGTATCGGTTGCAAGTGATTGGACCGATACTAGGGTTCTCGGTTGCAATTCCGTGCCAATACCCGTTTGCAAGAGATTGGACGGGTAGGAACTATCCCAACCTAGGACGTGGCCCGAGTTTGCACGAGAGTGGGCTCGGGGCGCGATTGAACGATGATGTTGATCCTAATGCTAGCTTGCCTAGGTTAGGGTTTGCAAGAGATTGGACCCAAACCTAGATTAGCTATAGACCAGCAACAGCGCGAGAGCGTGAGCTAGGTTTTACATTCAGTTGCAACTAGTTCATCCGTAATTCTATTCTGGCAATTTTGACACCAATGAACCACATTGACGAAATACGGTGAGTGGCAGGGATTCCACATTCCCTAGGCGTCTTTATTTGATTTGATATCTTCGTACTTTGTCTGACGATTGTGACAGGATCGCCAAAGGCAAATTCTCTCTTTTCCGTTCTTAATAGCCAGGTTGTTCGGAGCAAGCACTTTCATTCGTCCTCCCTGTGTTCGATAACCCGCTCGCCGCTACACCGTGCGCTTGCGATAAAACTACACGGTCGCACTATTGGGTTACATTCCGGAGCGATCACTCTCAACCTCCCATTGAATTCGGCAACAGTCTCGTTGTCATACATCTTTAGATTTTCAAACTGAGAAGCTAGCATCTGGAGTTTGGAAGCTTTTACGGTACTCGTTCCTTTATGAACATTCTGGAGAATATCACATGCTTCTTTGGCATACTCACATGTGGAGATCAGCTTGAACTGCTCTTCATCTACAGCCGAAAAAATAGCATTAGTTGCTTTAGAATTGCACAAGGCCGCATGTTCTTCAATCCGACTCCAGTCTCTTGCCGGCTTGAGGTGTTCTTTGCCATCTTTGTCAATTTCGATCGGCGGTGTCCATCCATCAACAACAGCGATCCAGGCCTTCTCATCAATGGACTTGATGAATACACGCATCCGAGACTTCCAGTAAGTGTAGTTTGTACCAGTGAGCAGTGGAGGACGAACAACGGAGGCACCTTCACGTGTAGCCATGATTCAAGTACTGAAATCCAAGATCACACCTTCTTTGTTAACAAAGAAACACGGGTGACCTGCTCTGATACCAATTGAAAGCTCAGTACCTAAGCACGACAAATAAAACACAAAGATAAAACATAAACACCAAGGCGACACAAGAGACTTGGTAACGCAGTTCGGTGCGCACACCTACATCTGCGGGGCCACGCCCAGAAAATCAGAATACTCCACTAAAATAATCAATGAGTACAATCACTAATTATCGCGATTCTATTAGGAGGAACAACCTCCCCCTTAATACAAACCGTGATGGGTGGTCTCTACCAACCCATGGAGTATTCTCGGCAAGCTCCCCTTGCCTGCAAGCTCCCCTTGCACAACCGACTAGATCAACTCCCTTGATCCTACGTGCGTAGCCGTCGGCCTCCTCCCGGAGTTCTTCAAAACTTTCGTCAAAAGTCTCCCTAGCTGCAAAACCGCACACACGTTCAATGCATTGCTCCCCCTCAATCACCGAGTAGATAAGGAGGGACGCTCGCTAAAATCCCGTGTAGAATCGGCAGCCCACAAATTAAGGAATCACTTCGGGCAAGTGGTTCCACAATATCTTCAACAAGATCTTCCAACCAATATTTGCGGGCGAAAATCTCTCTAACAAATTCAATAACAAATCCTGACAGATAGCAACTTCCAATTATATCTCCAACCGATCTTCAATTGCAACAATAATTATTCTTTCCAACCGAGCGAGATTCTTTCCAACCGAATCAACAATAATAACGAGAGATAATATCTTCCAAATATATCTCCAGCTCACCCACAATTAACTGAACCAAGATAGGAAATGATTCCTTCAAATCTTCTGGAAATAGCAACAATAAAAGATCTGCAGCAATCAATCTTTCCAACCAACAAATCTGCGAGATATTCTCTTTCTATTTCAACCCAACATGCCTTCAATTTAGCAACAGCTTTAGGAAGGGCTTTCCAAAAATCTCTCAAGCAGATATTCCACAATCAAGTCAGAATCCCCGTCATTTTAGGCAGCAAATCGGATCTGAAACCAAAGCAGCGCTTCTGCATACGAACCAGAAATCCAGATCCCGAATGTTGAACATTTTGTTGAACGACATTATGTTCAACAATACTGCCCACTAATGCTCAAACACACTTCTGATTCCTCAAACAGAACTCTCCATCTATTGTGCCACTAATGCCAATAAATATCAGCAGAATTCAACCCTAACACATGAAATGCAAGGAACGGGTTGGGTGGTCATCGGGCAGGCACACTCTTTACAGGCCCGTCCTCTTTAACTTGTTACTTAGGGCCTGTTCTTTTGTGTTGAAATGTGGATTGTGTTGAAGTTGTGAATAGTGTTGGTGAAAGTGAGTATTGTGTTTTTTTGGGTGAAAGTGGGTTGTGAATGTGGATGTTGGAATTTTTTGTGGGTCCCACACAACTTTATTGTGTGTTTTTGGTTGTGAATGTTGTTGTGAAAGTTGGAAGTGGGGTCTACGTATTTTAATAATTATTAATTTAAATATTATACTTTAATTTTAAATTAATAATTAATTATTAACAAAATCACGGTCGTCCACGGCGCCGCCGGAGCCCACCGCTCTTCATCCTCTTCTCCGACGACGCTGAGCCCCTCGTGCTGCCCCCCCCTCAGCCATGGCAGCCTGCCGTCGCTCCGTCTTCCACCGACGACCGCGCCTCCCCCGATCGCCGATCGCTCCACCGCCGCTTCCTTCTTTGGCGAAGCCTCCAACGGCTCTTCCATCCGACAGCCGTCGACAAGCCGGTCCCCTCCTCTTAAACGCCCGACCGCCGTTGCACCTCCCTCTCTCTTCTCCAGGACGACGGGACCCGCCGGAGTCATCCTCGCTCCTCGCTTTCCCCTGTCTCCCTATCCCCCTTCGACTTCGACGACAACCCAACTCTGACAGCTCTCCACGCCGCTCTCTTCTTCGTGGCGGCACCCGCCGAACTCCGGCAGCCCTCCGACTTACGACTCTTGCAGCCGCCCCACTGCCGCCCAGAGTGAGTGGCGTCCTTAAAAAAAATAAAACCCCATCCTTGTTGCGCACAGAGAGAGAGAGAGAGAGAGAGAGAGAGAGAGAGAGAGAGAGAGAGAGAGAGAGAGAGAGAGAGAGACGGGCCCCATTTTCATTTCAACGATGGTAATCCCCGCTTTTTGCGGGGATTTTGCGTTGCCAAAAAAAAACGCCACGTCAGCCATTTCAACGAATTTACAAATGAACACACCTGGCTTAAAGTAAAGTGAAAATGGATGAATTGTTCTTTTGTAGGAAAGTATAATTGGGAAAGTTGAGAAAGTGTGGAATCTGATGAGAGAGAAATTGGTTTTTAGTGTGTTCTTTTGTTGGAAAGTGGGTTTAATTTGTGGAGTTGGAAAGTTGAGATGGGTCCCACTCCGTGTAGTAAGTTCTTTTGGTTGAAGAAAGTTGGAAGTGGAAAGTGGTGTGGGGTCCACCCAAATTTAATTTGTTATATTTATAACTAAACTAAAAACTAAAAACTAAGTTAATTAATAAATATATTAACTAATTAATAATTAAAATAATTAAATGGGTGCTAATCATATGCATATATAGTACGGGCCCATTCGTTTTCACGGGAAGCAGCAAATCAAAGGGGGAAAAAGACATTCGGCTGCTCCGATTGGTTGGAGAAGAGAGCGGGACCCACCGTTGCTGCGGATTCTCGTGTAATCGGCACAAATCGCGCAAAAAACAAACAGCCCCTCGGATTCCCACTGACATCTTCCACGTCAGACTTTCCTCCCTGTTCTCAAAACAACAAAAGAACACACACCAAAAGAAAGCCGAGGGAATCCTGAGGGAATGCTGTGAATAGTTTGTGAATAGTTACTTTTGAATTTTCTCTCCCCCATTTTCGTTCAAAAGAACAGGCCCTAATGCAACTACAGTGTTTTTTTGTGGGATTCTTGAGCATTGTCACCCCAAAGAACAGGGCCTTAATAGTAGGGGTGTGCGGGTCCGGGTACCCTGTTTTTTTTCATGTTACCCGGACCCTACCCGGTAAGGGACCGGTTCCTAAAATTTGGACCCGAAACCTACCCAGTTAAACCATATACCCGGACCCTACCCGGACCTTATGGTTCCGGGTAGGTTCCGGGTACCCTGTAAAAAAATTTAATTTGTGAGGCATTACGAACAATGATTTCCAAATGATCTGTGCATGACAATTATCTCAAATACGCATGAATAAAAATCAATCTGGAAGTAAAATATTGTCTCTAGTCTCTTTCTTCGGTGATAAATGCATACTGACCAGTCATTTCTACTAGATAAAACTAAACATATGGAAGAATGATTCACGTTTACCTATACTGCTTTTTTGAACGCATAAGAGAATAATATGATATTTGATTCAAATGCATTGTTTAATGAACTTACACGTTGCTCAAAACTGCAGGACGCAAGTTGTACTCACTAATATTATAAGTTCAATTTAGATACAGCCAGGGTGGATCACTCTTATATATTTTGATCCTTAATATTATAATAAAAAAATTATATATATATATATATCGGTTCCGGTTCTGGGTACCCGTTTTCTATAGACGGGAACCGGAACCGGACCCGATACCCGTCGGTTCCAAATTTTCCTACCCGGAACCTACCCAGAACCGATAACTATCTACCCAGAACCTACCCGTTATGATAGGTTCCGATCGGGTATCTGGATACCATGTACCCGTGCACACCCCTACATAATAGCGATTGTCTTCGTACGGGGCCCAATTTGCGGGTCGGATCGTGACCACCGTATCGGGCTGCATTCGCCATCTGTAAGAACCATCTGGCAGTCAACTGGCGGGTTTAGAGCCGGCGACCAATAGGAGCCATTCTCATACGCTATTCCGGCGGTGCATCATAACGTTGATACTATTCTTCCTCATTTACCTTGCGAAGGACCCGCATTGGGGTCAAAATCATTCGACGAACCAAATCGCTAGCAACCCTCAAATTTTCTTCTTCAGTTCGTCATCGGTCGATGGATCCCAGGTTCCAAACTCCAGACCGTTCTCCATTTTCGTTATCTTCTTGTGGTACCAAGGTTAGATTTTTTTTTAAAAATTCTAATTTCGTGCTAGTTTAGTAATATGTTTCACGATTCTTTCTTTGTTTGATGGAATCGCTAATGAATTGCATCAGTAACAGTAGTTTTGTTTCTGGGTTGATGTCAGAATTATATCAGAAAAGATGGGAATTGTGTGTTTTGCTAGAGAATCTGTTGTCAAATTGATATTTTCCTAATTCCGTCTCCGTTGTTTTGTGCAAGCAGATCAAAATTTTTGAGTGGGACCCAATTGTTTTTTCAAATAAAAGCGATAATTGGGTCTTTTGGGTTGTCTTTTATTAGTATACTAGAAAAAACCCCGTGCACACGTGCACGGCAAAAATCAAGACGGAGGACCAAAAAAGAGCCAATGGGAGAAAGCGAAGAAGGGAGGGTATGTGTGTGGGGATTGTTGGGGGGGGGGGGGGAGTATACTAGCAATAGTATGTGCACAAAGACCCAAACCCCCCTCACAGGATGCATGACCCATGCCTAGTTAGAAAGGAGAGAGAAGAGTGGATGTGGGCGTGTTATTGTCTTGGAGGCTTAGGGTCTGTTGCTTTGGGTTGCTTTGGGTTGGGATTTACTGTTGTGAATAGGAAATCTTGAGGAGAGAGAAGTGGTTGGAAAGTGATTTTGAGATTTGTGTGTGGGTCCCACACTAAAGTAGTGTGTTTCTTTGGGTTAAAGTGTGATGAGATTGTTGGATGAGGAAAGTTGAAAGTGTGAGAAATAATAATAAACCAATATATTTAAATATAAAACTTAATTAAAAAACACAAACTCTCAAAAAAAATTAGCTGGCAGCTCGGGATTGGATAAACGCCTACGGGTCCCACCATAGCAACTGAATTGCGTTCGTAATCCCCGTGAATTGTGGGGATTGTGGCAGTCGGGGTTGCGCTGCTCCACGTTGTCGAAAGTCACAGAATTTGCGTTGAAATTTTTTTGGCCATTGGAACACGAAACTGGATTTTTGGCTGATTTAATAGGGAACAGTGCGAAAAATCAACTTTCCCCGAGCAAAGAAACGTAAAGAAACATGCCCTTAGGTTTTTTGAGTGAGATGGGTGGTAGGCCCCACAAGGGGTGAGGTGGCAGTGAGATGACACTCGACTGCCACCTTTGTCCTAGTTAGCAATCCCCCGTGTCGGAATGCTGTCATTTGTATAAAGGATTTTGGGGAATTCATATTTAAACATATTCTTTATGACAAATTCATAATATTTAGTAATATTTGGGTGTATTTATTTCAAGTTCACTCTTTGGGGGCTGAGCTTATACTGTATGTGCATCTTAGTCACCAAAATGTCAGCGATCCGAATCCGGGGTAGGAGCTCCGACTTTGAGTCATTTGACGCTCAAGCTGGATGCTCAAGATGGAACCTGAGAGATAATCGACAAACAATCTTAAAACAATTACAAAGTTTATTAAACAAGATACAGATGTTACAAATTTTTAACTAGTGAGCTAATTCCAACTTGAATTAGTTTTGATAAACTATTACCTGTCCAAATAACACAGACAATGATCTGAGTTGTAGTTTTTCAAAAGTATCATCCCGGATCCAGTAGACCAAAAACAAGTCAAATTGTCATGTTTATGCATGTTAACATAAGGTTTTTAGTATTTCAAAAGTGAATTAGAAGGTTCCGGAGACTTAAGATTACGCTTGGATTCTAAGCTGGTGAGCCCAAAATCTTTCCCCCTTTGCTTCCTTCCTTCTCACGTTTTTGCCGCAGATTCGATCGCATGATGTCATGTTTTTTTGAGCTAAGTTCAATTAAATATTTCTCAAGTTTTAGAAGATACAATAGTCTGAATAGGGATGTAAACAGATTGGATGTGACTTTTATTATCTTTGTATCTAGAAAATTTATGATTGAGGAGATGAGGATGTCCACACTAAAAAACGAGTGATGAAACTTGACTAGGTCAGCACCCATGAAAGGTAAATTGGTGGGTGTTGGAGGGACACAACGTACTTGTCCAACATGGATCATCAAGCAAGCTCACTTTGTATTTGAGCCGATTTGGTGCTAATTTTTTTAGCTTGCCCGCATACACTTCCCATTCATGTGTCACATCATAATATTCATATGGACTGTGGGCTTAATTGCGTGTTTGAGCCGATGAGGATTTGTATGGAACAAGGGGGATTTGGCCCGTTTTGTTAGGATTTTGGCATAATTTTGTTAAAATGGGTTGAAGATCACTCAATTGTGGTACCAACTTGTTGGGATATTCTATGCGTAGTAGGATCTTTGTGCACGAGAAATGTTACTTTCCATAACATGTAAGTTATTTTTTAAAAAGTTTAACAGCATTTCTTTCGAAGTCTGTGAAAATATGAACATGACCAAGGCTTTAAGCAAGCAATCCTTGCTAACCAGACCTACACATGTATATTTTTTTAAAACAAAGATGTTAAAATCTCAATCACATACACATACATGTAAATATGGGTCAAACAATATCAAATTAAAGCACACACATTGCACAATAAGATCTATCAGAATGCCGACAAACTAAATGATTCACGTATAAACTTATAAACCAAAGGATACATATGTACACTCCATATATTAATTTAACATAATATAAATATATCCATGATTTCAATGGTGGGCAAAATATACATATATTGTTCAATGATCTATAACAAAATAAGTGTAAAAGTGACAAGACGAAATATCTCACCATGCTGTACCTTCCCAATCGCTAAAAAAAGTTGAGGCCGATGCCTATCGTAGGCAGAGTCTCGTCAGGTCCATTGTCATCCCACGTGCATAGAATGGCTAACTCTTAGTACTTGCCAAATTAGTATCTAATTATTATTTTTAAAAACAAGGCCCAACAGTCGTCTTATACCATTGAACACAGCAAGACTACATATATGATAGGCAATGATCGGGATGGGTGGCCATCGGGCCTATACAATCTTTACAGGCCCATGTTAACTTTCTAGATGATTGTCTTCTATGTGGCCTAATTTGCCGGTCGGATCTTTACCATCTTATCAGGCTGCATTCGTCATTTAGAAGAACATTAACTCAATCAACTGGCGGGGTTTAGGCGGTGACCAATAGGAGCGGTTCTCACCTTCTCATATTCTATTCCGGCAAAGCATTATAACATTAAATAATATTCTTCATCATTACCTTGAGAAACGGGTTAAAATCATTCGATGAACCAAATCATGAGCAACCCTCAATTTTTCCTCTTGAATTCTTTGTCGTTCGATGGATCACATGTTCCAAACCCCAAACCCTTCTCCCGTTTCTATCTCTTGTTTTTGTGGTACCATAATTATATTTTGAGCTAATTTCGAGCTAGTTTAATAAAATATCCCACGATTCTTTATTTGTTTGATTGAATTGTTAATGGACTGCTTCAGTAACATTAGTTTTGTTTTTGGGTTGATGTCAAAATTGGATATTTCATTGAGATATCGGGAAAAGATGGGAATTTTGTGTTTTGCTGGAAAATTTGTTGTCAACTTAGATATTTTTCTGCCTCCTTCTCCGATAGTTTGTGCAAGTAGATCAAAACTTTTGAGTGGGACTTAGTAGTTGTTTTTAAATAAAAGCGATAATTGGGTCTTTTGAGTTGATTTTTAATAGTATATTTTGGTTGATTCATATTTATACATCTTCTTTAATACAAATAAATTCATCCCATGTAGGAATATTTAGTGTGTATTTTATTTCAAGTACACTCTTTGGAAAAATTTTTGGGCAAGGAGGGTTAAATTGAACAATTTCAATTAAACTATAAGTACTCCTTAAGATACACGAATTTATTGAAAAGAGTTCGGTCGTATGCAAAATGACATTTAAAATTAAGAAATAAGCATGTACACTTTTATCGTTCTCATTAATATGACAGATAGACCACCACAAGTAATAACTCACTAGCTTTTCTAACATTCTTCCTCAAGACACACATTGTACTGGTTGTCAAGTTTCTTGCTGGGTAATTAGTGGGAGTGTTTTGGGAATTTGCTAACGGCCTAAGAATGAGGTGTTGACTCAAAAGGGTAAGGTCTTAATGGAGTCTTAGGTCCAATCTAATATAAATGCTTCTTATCACCTTATTTCCTTTAGCCAAACTCATCATTTAGCTTTAATCAATCTTCTTTCCCATTTTTGATTGGTGCAACACATATTCCAATAGAAGCATACTATAGCGTGGGTGTTGGGATAACTCCACACACTTTTATGATTGGTGGATTACTGGATGTCGAAAACTCGAAGGTGCTTGAATGGTGCGATATAAGTGCCTAATCAATTGCTAGTCAACTTTGATGTTCTTGACCAGCTTATGAATTGAGCTACATTCTAACCAATGATTTCGAGATCGTTACCTTTGATAGTTCATTATGTGGATTATATTGGGTTGGGCCGTGAAGTACATTGCTTCCATAGCAGATTACCGCTGCATCTTTCCTAACTAGAATTTATGAAACTAGGATAATAATTGTTACTTGGTAGATAAGTGTTCTTAGTATATTTAATCAATGCAATACTGATTGTTGTAGCAATTTTTGAATCAAATAATATCCAATGAGAACAATGGTGTAAAGGTTTACATTGTGAATTTTAAGGGGAAAAGCACACTTAAAGAGATTGCATCTAGAACTAAGTTTGTGTTAGGATCTACGCAAATCTGAAATTAAAAGGATATTAATTGGAATAAATGAAGATAATTGGATACAAGAAAGGTGTATCCTCATTCCAAGACGCCGATAAGAGGATGTCCGCACTCTTTAATCTAGATCTACCTAAGGATGCTCAAGAGAATTATCAATCATCAAGCCTCCTCATAAAAGACGGCTAGCCCTAATTTAAATAAGAAAAATCCTCTCCTAACACTGGAAATAAGAAAAAAACCAAAAGGCCCTTAAGTCGGCCTCCCCCTCTTGCGCGCGTGGCTTAGGCGCCGGCTCGGGACCCCTCAGGCCGTGGGTCTAACACTACTCCGTTCCCTGAAAATCCACCTTGTCCTTAAGGTGGTGTTTGATATCACTGGCGGTGCTACTCCGAGGGGGAGTCGTCATCACCTCCGATCCCTTCGTCCTTCACATCATCATCATTGTCTGCCTCTGCGCTCAACACTTGCAGCTTGTGACCCGCACAGTGATGTCTGGGAGTGAAGCGCTCGTCGCATCTGAAACAGAGGCCTTTTTGCCTCTTCTCCCTCATCTCCACATCGGACATCCTTCGGAAATGGCCCCCAGCCTGTGGTGGGTTGTTCTGCTCCCCGTCTTCTCAAACCCCATCTGATCTGTCTCAGTAGTGATCCCCGCTCCGCCTGCTCCAGACGAGGTGCCCCGCTGTATCTGTCCTCTGTAGCTGCTTCCGCCTCTTCTTTCCTCGGTCTGGAAGTCCTTTACCATCTGTGTCATCTTGATGACCTCTGAAAGCCCTCAAGGCTTGTAAGGTCGCAAGGCAGCTCGAAGACTGGGCCTCAGTCCCTTCAGAAAGGTGCCCTCCAGTGACTCGTCAGAGACGCCGTGTACCCTCCTTGCCAAAATCTCGAACCTCTCGATGTATTCCCTCACCGGTCCCTCCTACCTGAGGGCGTAAAGCTGCTCGTGGAGGTTTCCCAGGCGGGGATCTCTGAACTTCTCCAACACGGGGTCCTTTAACTCCTCACAGCATCGAATCTGTTGCCTCCTCTCCTTCCACTGGTACCAACCCAAGGCTTTTCCCTCCATGCAAATAGCGGCTGCCTCCACCTTCTGAGCCTCCGTCATGCGATGTGCCGCAAAGTACCTCTCTGCAGTGAAAAGCCAGGCATGTGGATCCTCTCACTGAATAGAGGCATCTCCAACTTTCTCACCCTGCATTCTCCCCCAAAGTGCTCCTGCTAGGGCCTCCCCTCCGTACGGTGCTGCGGACGATAGTGCTGCCACCTCTCATCCTGGGTCTCATACTGGCTAGGTGGCACTTCTTCGCGGCCCCCATAGTCCCCTCGGTGACCTCCACGCCTGCCATCAAAATCATTCCAATCTGCATCATTGCCAAACTCGTAGTCTCCCCCGTCGTCGTAATAATAGTCTCTACCCCTTTCGTCTCTGTAATACTGGTCCTCCACAGCTGGCTGCTGCCCCAAAGGCCCGAAATCCCCCCGGGGCCCTGTCTGTGCGCGTCTCCCCCCTAGCGGCTGCCGGGGGTCTCCAGGCCGTAACCGCCCTTTGGCGGAACCCTCCGGGGCTGTCGGAGGGCCGTCAGACCCTGTCGGTGGTCCGGCAGGCCCTACCGGCCTTCCGGCAGGGTCGGCGGTCACTGCTGGTGCTCCGGCAGGGTCGGCAGACCCTGCCGATGGCCGGCAGGGCCCGATAGACCCTGCCGAGCTCGCTGGAGGCGGGGGCAGTTCCCCCGTCCCATTGCCGTGGCGGCCGGCCCCCAGGAGTGATTTGGGGGTTCGGCCGCCCCTCCGCGCTAGGTTTTGACGTCTGAAAGGGGTGGCTAGGGTCGCCGCCCCCCTCTGAAATTCCACCGCCTTTCGTCGCACCTCCTCGCGATAATCGACCTCTTCCAGCTTCCTGCCTTCATCTTCTTCAATTTCCTCCTCCTTGAAGGGACGATCCGGGTCAAAAATCTCGTCTTTCTTCTTCCACTTCTCCAAAGGTGTCGCCTTTGACGTCGATTTAGGGTTGCCTTTACCGTGGTTGCTCGCCGACCCTTGGGAGAGAAGCTTCGTCAATTGTTCCCCTTGCTTGGATTGATTAGCCGTCAATAGGTTGATGGAATCCGCCAACGCCTTCATTGCCTTCATTGTCTCTTCATGTGATTTTTTACCCCATCAATTTCCCCATCAATTTCTCCTCCAAGGTGTCGAATTTATCCTTCGATCTCGTTGTCGGCGCCGCCATGGATCGTCACGCTCTGATACCAAAATTGTTAGGATCTACGCAAATCTGAAATTAAAAGGATATTAATTGGAATAAATGAAGATAATTGGATACAAGAAATGTGTATTCTCCTTTCAAGACGCCGATAAGAGGACGTCCGCACTCTTTAATTTAGATCTACCTAAGGATGTTCAAGAGAATTATCAATCATCAAGCCTCCTCATAAAAGACGGCTAGCCCTAGTTTAAATAAGAAAAATCCTCTCCTAACACTGAAAATAAGAAAAAAACCCAAAGGCCCTTAAGTCGGCCTCCCCCTCTTGCACGCTTGGCTTGGGCGCCGGCTCGGGACCCCCCTCAGGCCGTGGGTCTAACAGTTTGAATAACTCTTATGATGCAAAAATATGTTCAAAACAGATATTAAAACCAGTGTTCTAAAAATCGGCCTGGGCGGCCGCCTAGGCGGCGCCTAGGCGCTAGGCGGCCAGTAAACGCCCCGATTATGGCCTGGGCGGTCAATCTGGGCGTTTTTGGGATTAATCGACCGCCTAAGCGTTCTGGGCGGTGTCTGGGCGCTCTGGGCGGTTCCTGGGCGGTTCCTGGGCGGTTCCTAGGCGTTTCTGGTAAATGGCTTAATTGCACAAGAGTATCTTTTAAATTTTATTTTGTTGCACACAAATACTCTAAAATAGGTAAACTGGATTTGATTTAGTATGTATTAGATATTTGATGTATTTTAAATAATATATATATTTATATTTATATATAAACATAAATATATTATATAAAAATTAATAAAATAATTAAAAACTGCAAATCCGCCTAGGCCGATTAATCCCCGATTAATCCCCGATTAATGCTCTGGGCGCTAGGCGCTAGCAATCCGAACGCCTAGCGCCTAGCGTTTTTTACAACCTTGATTAAAACTATAAAGTGGGTACCTGTTGTTGCAGTTTTTGAATTAAATATATCCAATGATAACGAATCTGTAAAGGATCACATAGTGAAATTTAAGGGGAAACACATGCTTAAAGAGATTGCCGCTAGCATTAAGTTAGAGAACTCTTATGTTGCAAAAGTCTGTTCAAACAAATATTAGAACCTCAAATGTGAGTAATTGTATTAGTCAGAGACAGTATAATCTTGCAGTTCATAAGAGCTTGGCTCAGCTTGATTGGATAACAACGCCACTGGAATCTGCTCCAGGATTGTAAAATAATGAGGTCGGACTATTAGATAACAAAATCAATTGGATCCTATAGTGTCCAATCTGGATAATGGAGCTTATCTGATAGAGTTTGGGGTATCCATATAATGAATAATAGCTCATGTCAGCATTGACTCTGTACTGTGGTTAAAAATTGTGATGAACAAAATTTAGGTTGCTGTGAGAAGATGTTAAGCCAACCACTTTGTAGCAGTATGTGATATTCCTTTACGTGAATGAGAATTGAGAAATTTGTTGTGTTTTTTGCTCCTCTACTGGTGTGTATTTCTTCTTGAGAGATGCTTCTGCACTATTTGCTCTAGGTTTTGTAATAGAAAACAATGAGTTTGTAGTTCCATAGGCAATCACTGGGGAAGCATGGTACAGTTGCATAGTCATTGAAAAGTTGTTTATTTACAATCTAGTCTGTAAAGTGTGTAACCATGCAATGGTAAGCTAGGAAATAGTTAATTCAGAATTTGGTTCATGAGGGGATTTTCATACACTGAAATAAGGAGCTTTGAGGTATACTGTATATATATAAGCATGGACGGGTTGCCTAGCAGACGCTAAATTCATCATGCCGACCTTAAATTGAGAAAGCCGCATACAATGGCGCCACATCATTTTCTGGTACAAGATCTTCAGATGAAGCTCTCACAAGTGTTCGCAGCATGAATATCATCTAAAAAACATATAAAATTTACATCAAGAGAACAGAATGGATGGTGTGAAAGTATGTTGGCAGTGGCTTTTTCAATAAGCAGCAACCGGATACAGACACTGTGACAATAATACTGGCAATGCCAACCAATATGATTACCTTATCATTCTGCATGAGACACACGTAACAATAGTTATGATTTATTTGACCGCACTGATTACATCATATTTGTTTCTTGGGCTGCTGTGTTATTCTAGGATGGTGAACTGGGATGTCTGTTGCCACACAAGCACACAACCGTTATTCCAAGTTGTCTGATTGGCAATGGCTCATGAATGGAGTCGATGAATTACAACAAAATGAAACCCTTTCATGACTAACAGTGCATACACGTTTGTTCTATGACAATTACATTTACAACAGTCAATGATGTGGCATGTATCCCATTATTTTTCTTTCCTTATTTTCATGTGTGTGCTTGCATGTGCACATGAAAAGAACATAAAAGGTTCATTTTTTTGTTTTTTGTTTTTTTTGTTTTGTTGGGTGTTTGGGGGGGGGGGGGGGGGGGGGGAGCTTGACCGTATGACACGTGCACATGCATGATTTTCTTCTCAGCTATCGTTCCAAGGAAGATGCTTCCATAATACGCTACTTTTGGATTTCTGTCCATAGTTATGAAGTGCGTTGTATTGCTTATATTTAAAAGTGAAATTTTTCCAAAATCTTTGAAATTGATGTCTGATAATAACAGGAGACAATGAGACTTACACTGACATTATCTTATACTTGAGAGGCATTTAATTATATAAAGACACTTCTATCATCTCAGGCTAGTAGCCAATTAATGTTGATTGCAACCCTGCTACTAGATAAATCGAATATAAAAAAGATGAAAAATAAATTCAGATAAAGCTTAAGCTGATTAAGTGCTTAAAGTTATTGAAGATGAATAACAGTAGCAGTGTGCTTCCTGGGAGAATGAAGTGCCTGAAGCATAAAGAAAGCAGTGTAATTTGGAGCCATCTTTGTGTTATGGAAATATTAGATTTTTCCTCCTGGCATTGCATTTTTGGATGGGTAATAGCCATATAACTGTTTTGACTCCCTAAATTGCATGTTCTTTATAGAATTCGAAAGTTTAGCATTTCTGGTTTTGTAAGGTCAGAGCCTAAATTTGACAATTGTTGATAGTCGAATTAAAAAAATGTGAGCAGTTTACTTCAATTTGACAATGATAGAAATATATTATCAGCAAGATAAGAACTGAGATTTCAAAAGATATGGATGGGTACATACGTGTTGGACTGCAATTGAGGGGAAGAGGAGTCAATATTTAGACAAGGGTATGGTTATTATGCTTTTCTGGTTATTTTTTTGGGAAATATATACGTCTATCAGGCTTTATCCAGAACTCCTTCCCATCTTATATTTCACAGCAGTGCTAGTTTGGCGAGGATAATGTCTAACCAAAGTGGTTTACTGTCAAACTGTTACCACACAATCGGTATGCTATCCATTTGCTCATTTGCTAGCACTTTTCCATTGGCAACTGGAACATTTAAATGAACATTAATTTTCATGGTAATGCTTTGGGAAACATGTGAAAAATCTTCAAGTTTGAAGAACAAGCTTATATCGTACTTGCTCGAACTGATTTTTATATTTGATTTGACATTTGCAGTGATCTAACAGAGATCAAAAGAACACAATGTTTACAAGCAACGTCAGAATCCTGATGAATTAAATGTGGCATAGATGGGACGACCATTGTATATGCATCTTCTTCAGACATATCTGTTTTCGGGGGATTAATGTTGCCTCTTCCAAAGTTAGAGATAAGAAGTATGATGTTTCCAACTATTATCTATAGGCCAATTCGGCCATCAGATCTTGAAGCTCTTGAGCATATCCATGCTGCCTTATTTCCAATAAGGTGATTGGATAGCATATGGTACAGTTTCAATTTATATGATGAAAGCTTTATGGTCCATAAATGCTACAGTGTATTGTTTACTATTTTTATCATTTAATATTACTGTGTATAGGTAATATGCTCTACTGAATACTTATTACAGGTATGAGAGAGAATTCTTTCTAAATATTGTCAATGGCATCAGTATTGTCTCTTGGGCTGCTGTTGCAATTAACCAGACTGATGGCCAACGTGATGAACTTATTGGATTTGTCACTACGCGCACCATTGCAACAAAAGATAGCGAGGTAACCAAAAGGCAGAGTTTAAAATGCCATTGAGAAAATCCAAACTACCTAATGTCTACATTGTAAATGTTTCACACAGATTGAAGACTTGATTAGTTATGATATTTCGGGGAAAGATCCAACTTTAGTGTATATCTTGACACTTGGTGTGATCAAACGCTATCGAAATCTTGGAATAGGTTGTTATTCTTGCATATTTCTGGGATTATTGAGTACTCTTTTTCTCTGCTATATTGAGTGTTTTCATCTTTCTTGCATTTTTGCAGCTACTTCCCTTATCCAAGAGGTTATAAAATATGCTTCAAGTATTACAAACTGTAGAGCAGTCTATCTGCATGTCATTGCTTATAACCATCCGGCCATCCATTTTTATAAGAAGATGCTATTTAAGCTTTCAAGAAGGTTGCCGAAGTTTTACTACATAAATGGGCAACATTATGATTCGTACTTGTTTGTTTACTATGTAAATGGTGGCCGACCTCCTTGCTCCCCAATGTAAGTAAATGTTCTTTGCTCCGGATGAGAAATAATTGCTGTGTGATTGTGATTATGCTGTGCCATGTCGTCTGAAGATGTACCAATGCATTTAACATCGCATAATGCTAACAATTAATAGAATGAAAGGATGTCCTCTACATAATGGCAACAAAGTTTCCCAAGCAGTTCACTTCATTTATAGAAAGGGATGACGGCAGGGGCGGAACCAGGATTACATGACCCGGTGGGGGGGAGTGGGGAGTGCAAGAAGGCATACAAACTACATTTGTAAAGTGCATAGATGTGATGTTGTTCAAGTCGATGAGTATAAAGAGATAAAGGAGGTGTTTTTCTACCAAGTTTAAGTATATTCGAGGTGACGAAGTGAACAAAATAGATATGAAATTCATTGCTCAGGCTCCATGCAACATATGTGTTAGAGATCGAGTAAGAAAGCCGAAAACAAAAACAAGTTTTAATTGCATGAGAACGAAAATAAGTTACGAAGATTCAAACTAAATTACTTTAAACAGACATCAAATTTTTCCATGCATTTATTAAACACAAAATCGTTCACATATTAACGAAGATATGAACAAGAAACTGACGCTGATTACATAGTTAATTTATAAAAAACAAAAATTTAAAAATATAATCATTGGAACAATCCAAAAATTAATTAATCATTTAAATTTAAGAAAATGGGAGAAGCGTGTTTTGTAATTAAACATTTTAGGTAGATTAAGTTAACCATGATAATTTAAAAATGCTATTTAGAAATCACAATGTTTACTTCTATGATGAGACGATCCATATTTTTGTTTAGATGTTTTTGTTTAGATGTTTTTCTTTTATCAATTAGATGCTGACTCCGCCATGTTATAATTAAAAACATAAAAAGGGGGGCATAGCTAACAGTATTCTCCAAGGGTTAAACTGTAGATGGTTTCCAATGATATCATTTTTGCCATCAGAGCATTTCTCAATCAAAATGACATAAGTTAGGTAATCATTTAAGTGCCATAAAAACTTGAAAGCACACATGTAACACCTGTTATCTTTTCCTAGTATACAGAATGTAGAAACAATATTTAAATGCTCTTTGACGGACTGATCCAAAAGAATTTGATAGGTTCTACGCATCTTGGTTTCTTAGCAATCCATCAAATTCTCATATCTGCTGGTTGTGAGATTGCCAGAAAAGTCAATGCACCCACAAGCTGGATGTAGTTAACGATATATATACATGCAGCCAAAATAACCGAACCTAGCCAAGGAAAGATCCATCATTAGGAGAATAGTTTTTGAATATAAGTTAGGCATTTTCATCATTTTTGTGTCGGCTGCCAATATCTTCCAAAAAAATGATCTAATAATTTTAGCGCATGTCGAGAATCGAAGTCACGACCATTCACGGGGGGAATGGAACACACTACTGCTGGGCCAATAAGAGAACAGTGTAATGGGGAATAAAATTTTCAACTCAACCTTACATTTCCCTGCTGCCATATACATATGTACATGTAAATTTTGAAAAATGCCCCACCCCCCCCCACCCCCCCGGCTCCTGCATGGGTCTGCCCCTGGATGACGGTGAGACATGGTAATTCATTGGGAGTTTTGGACCTCATCATGGCTACCTGCTTTTTCTAATCGCAAGTTTTATACCATGGGAAATTCCCAGATATCACTTTCCATGGCCTACATCCACTATATTCTAAATTCTGTCATTTATATATGTAAGATTAAGCTCAGTGAGATGCAAAATAAGTGAAAATGAGGGAAGATGAGGGGGGACAAGAGGTTAACTTTATATTCTTCTGTGATAAAAGGGTTAAGTTATTTAATGATGAAAGCCTGAAATGTTTGGAGGGAACAGTTCTAGCATGAACATATTCCTTAAATGTTGCAATGTAAATTTGTTTGAAAAACTGTCATTAATAATGATCAAGTTTCGCTTTTGATGATGTTTTACAGCGACTATTGTTAATGATATCACTAATTGAAGATAATTGAAATATCTAATACCTAATTGCCATTCGTAATAAATTAAGCATCTCTATGGGCGCATCTCTTGGGAAGTCTTACTAAAAGATGATTAACTTAAGAACGTGCAAGACCTTCTTCGCCTTATATTTGGAATCTCTAACATGTCACCTTAGTGGGAACCTTCAGTTGATGGAGGGGATTGCACTCAGCTACATTTGGTGTGAAAAGAACATTAAGTCGCCACTTACCATAGCAACTACTTTCCTTTCTTTTTTAAAAGCAAGTCTCTTCTTTAATTCATATTGTGTTTTCATGTGGCCAGTCCGATCTTTTTAGGGTGGCCTGTTAGCTTGGATGGGAGGATAGATAAGTTGCCTTCTCAGGCAATATCTGAAGAGAGAAGGTATTTTCTTCACTTTACTGGCAAATCAGGTCATTGTATTATTCCAGCAACTTTCTTTAAACCCTATGATGCAATTTTGAGGTTCAGATATGAACTAAGTTCTATAGTTTTGTAACTTGGCCATTGTTCAGTCATACTGTTATCTAAATGATCTTCCTTTGTTAGGTGGTTTTCAAAACAGGAGTGAGGATTGTAATATATTCTTATCATCTTGAGTACCTACTGATATTAAATAGCTACAATTTGGGGGCAAACCTCTCTAGTACTCTCAGCCACATCTCGGTAAGAAAGGAAGGACCGGTGTTTTGTGTGTGCGCGTGTGTGTTTTGGGTTGGGAGGGGGGGGGGGGGGGGGGTGTTTTTTTTTGTTTTTTTGTTTTGTTTTTGTTTTTGTTTGTTGGGGGGGCCCGGGGGGGGGGGGGGGGATGATATTTCACCAATACGAGCTAACCCTGTTGCTTCATTCACCATATTCATTTGGCACTTGCTACCACAAAATTAGGGGAGTGTTCTATCACATAAGAAATAAAAAGAAGAGACAAATGAAATTATTGATTTTTAAATATACGGGACCTTTGGATAAACTTATTAGGTTACCACATCTTTGCTTGTAAAAATCTTGTTATGCCCTGAGCAGTTTTGGAACAACATGTTCTTACTTAGTTTCTCTAACTTAGTTTTTAACACAATTTTTCTCTCCCATTCATTTTGCAGCAGAACACGCTTTCTCTAACTCTGTTCTAATTAATTTTTGTGTGTGTCGCCACAATCATGGGCGCATGATTAACATGTCAGCAAGTATGAGGTTCAACTTTGGATTTTTGACGACATTAAAACGATCTGGACGACAAGCAGAGGGATTATGATTTATGAACTTAAAGTGGAATTGGTCTGTGAGACGCCATTAATCTCTGAATAAATGGAAAGTAAAGAGAAATAGACTTGATCTTAGAAAAGTAGTTGAGAAGCAAGGTCTATGGCTGGTTGATTTTTTGGACGTAACATCTGATTAGGAGGAATGTAGTATGGAAAATAAGTTGTTGTTAAATTTAACAAAGGTGAAATGGAGAGTGCATGTAGTGCTTCCAGTAGCTGTGAAATGGAGAGTGCATGTAGTGCTTCCAGTAGCTGTCAGGCTTAAATCTTTGACCACTTGATAAGTTTGAAAGAGCTGCTAAAAATATGCATATCGTTTCTTTTCAAATCTGATATCGGAGATAGGTCTTGGGTAGTTTCTATTTTCATCTTTTAATTTCCGATGAAAATCTAATACAAAGAGTGTGATCTAATAAGAATTACCACCAGTTTTGTGCTTTCTGTTTGAACCAGTTACATTTTGCTTTTATCCAGTAATTATTTTACATGCAATGCCCCATTTTCTTTGGATTCTAGTGCTAGTATGAAACCTCACTCTCAAAAAATGGACTTATCGTTTGACAAAGTCAAGATCGGGAAACATAATATGTTAGTGCTCTTCTACTGTGAGAATCTGGACACATTTACAGAGGGTAAATGTTGGGGTTGTGTCTTGCATTCGGTTGAGCATTCATGGGAATTTGTATCCCGTTGCTGTCCATTGGACCATGAAAGTTTATACGTTGGACTTGTGCCTTGAGGCTGGGTTCATTTAGCGATACTGGCTATCATTAAATGAGGGCAGTGCTGGGGTTTCTCTTGCGCTATGCGTGTGTGTGGACATGAATTTTCCTGTGCTAACAGCTCACGAAAATAAAATTTTTTGAAAATTTTCATGGCTGTTGGACACATTCTAAAACTCCAAAACCCCAAGCATGGGTGAACCTTATAGGTATTTGACCCCTCAATCCACCCATTAAAAAAAATTCTATTCCGAAACCGTTGAATAGGCAGCGGATAGTGGATAGATCGATGGTCAAATAGCGTTGGATTCACGTGATTTTTGGTGTGGCGATCATCTATGTTGTGTAGAACAAAACACAAATTTTTAAAAAATACAAAATAGGTTGTCACCACTGAAATTTTACCATGATGTTCCAGCGTTGGCAGCTCATTTACATTTTTCACACACACACACACAGACATCATCGTAGGAATTAGGGGTGGTTTTGGATCTTTGTGCTTGGAGCAAGAAATTATCACTAGCGAAGTAAGACGATGAGGGGAATTGTGAGAGATTGAAGAGTGTAAGAGTTAAGCTTGTATTTTCTTCTATCTAATAGTGAAATATCTCATGTTTGCCTCATGGATGTAGGCTGATGTTGCGCTGCTGAATTACATAAATTGTGTGTATTCTTCTTGTGGTTGTGATTTGTGTTGATTTCACCTTGTGGGATTTGTCGTTTCCCGACAATAGTATCAGAGCTATGGTGAAGAGTTCGAGTTCAGGAGATGATGGATTGGATCGTCTTAGCAGTATTATAATCCTTCTCATTATCTGCAGAGACGTTGTGGCAGCAGTCGCGACATACTTCAGGGGCATATTAAAGTCCATATATGCAAGAGTCTGGAAGCATGGCGAAGAAAAGACTTCAGGATGGTCCAAATGCAAAGAAACGAACCGCCTCTTGATTGCACGCAATGCAGGGACCTTGGGTTTGGAGAATAATCTGTGTGAAGCCGTTTGAAATCCTGGGTGGCTGCATTTCGGAGAATTTGCACTGCAATGAGATTGCCAGAAAGGTTTTGGGTTTGGATTCAGCATTCGGCGAAGAAAAGATGACAATGCACGCGCCACATACTTAACCTGTGGCTCGATGGCTTTTTGGACGTCGCAAGTATGTATCATACTTTGTATTCATTGTAGATCTTTGATTCTTTAATCTGAATACGATGTATTGTAGGCATGTTAGCCTGCTGAAGAGACGAAGGCTTGTTTCATGCGCTAGAATTTGATATTAGTTTTGTACAATTGCAATGGGCTTAATGTACTAAAGAGAATTCTTCTGTGAGTTATTCATGCTTCTTGTTGTCAACTGCTTGGATTATAATTTTATCTGAAGACTAGAACGGGGAACTAGTACTAGATTGTCTCTTGGGGACCCGTGTGTATAAATGAGAAATATGTACCTTTCTTTTTTGGCTATCATCAAAATCTTTACCTCCTCAAAATATTTTTCCTGAGCCGTTCATCTTCATCTTGATCTTTTATCTTTTAAAGTCTCAAACAATCAAGTTTCAAGGGAATCGAAGGTGTTGTGTCGTTCTTTCCCCCATCATAAATTCTGTGACGTTCTTTTCCTCCTCATAAATTTTACGGTTTTGCGGTAAGAGAATTTTGCAACTGTTAGATGACAGGTAGGCATATAGGCGAAATGCATTCAGTTAGTTAAGAAAAAAGCAATGAGAATTTCACCGAAGTGTCGTGGTGTAGTTGGTTATCACGTCAGTCTAACACACTGAAGGTCTCCGGTTCAAGTCCGGGCGACGCCATGGTTTTGATGTGTGCTTTTTAATTTATAAAAAAGGTTATTTAGTATCGATCCCATGTGTTTTCTCCAAAATTAGTACCACCCCCTATGGTTTCAATAATTAGTAAGACCCCCCCCGTCATAGGGGGGTGATATTAATTTTGGAGAAAACACCGGGTGGGTGATACTAATTGTGGCGAAAAACTTGAGGTGCCATAGGGTGGTCTTACTAATTATTGAAACCATAGGGGGTGATACTAATTTTGAAGAAAACACAGGGGGTCGGTACTAAATAGCCCTTATAAAAACAATGTAACTATACATACATTTTTTATTGAATGGTATTTGTGACATTGGTATGAATCTGTGAGAGGTCATCAAAGTCATTATAAAACTTACCTTTCTTTTCCTAGTCTACTTGGTTTAACACCCCCCCATCTAGACTAGTAGGAAGGATGGTGTTTCTACTAACCAAACAAAGATGTATGACATCTTGCACTTATGATTAGTTGAGGGAAGATTGTGAATGAGAGCTTTCCTCCTATAGATGGTTGGACATAACCAAGCATGATATGTGCACTCTTTGGGTGAGTAGAAGTATCTAAAGAGATAAATGATGGGGGCTTCCTCAGTCTAATGGTAGGGGTGCCATGATCATATCTATGGGATTAAGGGTCAGTTGGCAAATAGGAGCTCATAAAAGTCTAACAATTTGACTTTGGAACGGTGTAGGGAGAAACAGAAGCCTAAGGCAAGGTCTTCAATGTATACTCTGGTGGGAAATGAGTGCTCGTAAGATAATTATAGTAATTGACACATCTTGTTTGAAATGATAGTATGCTATTTTGTACTCTTTATCATTATGATTACCTTATATGAATATATGATTGGATACATTAAATATAATAATTGCATTGATAAAGTCCTTCGATTATGTAATAAGATTAGGATCATAATGAGATTGCGACAATAATATATGATCAACTGCTTAAGCATAATCCTAAAAACCCACTTACACCCAATTGATTTCTTTCCACAAGAAAGCTCCACTAATTTGCACATATCGTTTTTCCATAATGATTTCATCTCCTCATCCATTGCTTTCCTCCACCTCTCTAGGTCTTTAGAATGCTCCACATGCTTATATGAAGTGGGTATATCAATACTAACTATGGGAAAATCAAATGAGACCATCTCTGTATACTTGCATGTTGTCATATCTCACACCTAGGTCTCAAAATAACAATGGAATCTATCTGTTATGCAATCTGTGGAGAAGTGGTATCTCCACCATCTGAACCTGAACCACCAATGTCATCATCTGTCTGTAGTGTGTCATCTGTAATCTTTGGTGAACTCTGGCTTGAGTCAGTAGCCACTATATCAGGAGCCTTTGACACCTCTATATGAACCTGCTCCACATGTGTCTTTGTAGGCTCCTCCATGGGTCCATGTCCCTTCAATAATGCTGACTCGTCGAACATCATATCTCTGCTTAAGATCACATTTATCTGTCTCGAACACCACAGCTTGTATCCTTTGACACCATCGCTAAAGCACAAGAAGATGGCTTTCTTGGCTCTAGCATCAAGATTGTCCTCTTTCACCTCATAGTAGGCATGCCATCCACATATATGCAAAGAATCATAGTCGAAAACTGGCTTTTCCGACCATACCTCGAAAGGAGGTCTTCCATCCAAAACAGCGAAAGGTAGCCTATTGATAAGACATGTTGCTTACACCCAGGACTCTGCTTAAAACTCCTTCGATAGGTCGGCTGTAGATAACATACATCAATCCTTCTCCAACAAGGTCCGATTCATCCTCTTGGCTACTCCGTTCTATTGCAGCGTATCATTAACGATGAAGTGTCTATGAATCCACTTTCTTCTGCAGTACTCCTGAAAGGGGTCCAACCTATACTTTCTACCGTTGTCACTGCAGAGTTTCTTGACTTTCTTACTGGTCTGTTTCTCAATTAATGTCTTCCATTCTACGAACTTACTCAGAACTTGATCTTTAGACCTCAAGGAAACACCCATACTATGTGTGAGAAATCAGCAATGAATGACACAAAATAGTGTTTACCTCCTTATGAGGCCGACCTCATCGGTCCGAACACATCAGTGTGGACATATTCAAGCACTCCTTTTGTATTGTGGAAGGCGGTCCCAAAAGATGCACGTGTCTTTTTCCCGAAGACACAATGCTCGCTAAAGTTTATCCTGACGGTCTTGGCTCCTTGTAGATGATCTCCCTCAATAAGTTTTTGTAGAGCATTCTCTCTAACATGCCCTAGACGCATGTGCCAAAGTAATGAATCATCTCTGTCGTTCTCACGAGAGAGTGATGTAGTGCCAGTCACCACCGAGCCATCCAAATAAATAAAGGTTGACTTTATGCTTCTCCTTCATCAAGATCATTGCTATTCGAGTCACCCTCAGAACTCCGTTCTCCATGGTCACTCTACACCCTTTGGGTTCAAGTGACCCAAGCGATATGATGTTTTACTTTAGGCCAGAAACATAATGTAACTCGTCGATGTCTAGTGTGACTCCATCACCCACCTTGATCCGAAATGTACCAATGTTTGTCATCATGTAAGCCCATTCATCTCCAAGTAGGAACGTACTTTTACCACCTTCATGAAAGGTCGTAAAGTACTCTCTATGTGGCGTCATATGAAAGGAGCATATTGAATCAAGCACCCAACTTTCTGACATCACGTCCTACGAAGCAATGACCAATACCCACTCATCGACCTCAACGACCTTAATGATGTTTGCGGTAGCATCGTGCTTCTTTTTCGCCTTTGGACAATCTTTGATCTAATGTCCTTTCTCTCCACAAAAGGCACATTGGTCTTTTGCTAAGTCCTTGCGAGGATGTCCTCTGATCTTGTCCCTAGACTTGGATCAGAAATACCCTTTGTGCCCTGCACCCCTCTCATTGATTCGGCCTCTTACCATTGTAAGAGTAGTGTAACCTTGGCTCCTTGTGTCTAGATCGTCTTTCTTCTAAAATTCATTGCTCGTAAGAGCATTGGACACACGTTCAAAAGTGATTGAATTTTTACCATATGTAAGGACCGAAACAATATTCTCGTAGACTATGTGTAGAGAGTTGAGAAGAATCATCAGCTTGTCTTCATCATCGACCATGATATCAACGTTCCTTAGAACGGTCAAGAGCTTGTTGGAGTAATCAAGGTGTTCTTCAATAAATAATCTATCTTCGAGCTTCAAGGCAAATAACTTCTTCTTTAGATGCAAACGATTTTGGATGTTCTTCTTCATGTATTTATTTCCGAGCTCATCCCAAAATTCCTTAGTGCCGGTCTCTTCCATGAAAGGATACCTCTTCTCTTTTGTCAAATACAGTCGGATTGTACCACACGTGTTTCGGTTCAAGGTCTTCCACTCCGAATCTGACAAGGTCGTCAGCTTTGTTAGGTTTTCTATCATATATAACAAAATTTATGCGTAGCGGAAAGATAGAAACCTACCAAAGATCCATGCGTTTCAATTTATTTGATCATGATTACTAACCTTTGTTGACTGTTCGAAGAATTGGACTGCAGGTGCTGCTTGATGAACGACCGCTCTCTACCAGTATCCACACACGAACGTCATAATCGGAAGATGCAAGGGTGCTAGCTCCTTCGCCGCAACTAGGGTTCTATCTCGCTCTGTATTTTCTCAAAACGGCAGAGATATCGTAGCGTTCTGGAAAAACCTCTCTATATCATATATATTGTCACACGTTAACCCTTTAACACGTTTCAGTTATGCAAAGATATCTTATAGATAATATCTTAACAAGATATAATATCTGTTAACGCTTTAACGCGTTTCAGTTACGTAGATATCTTATAGATAATATCTTAACAAGATATAATATCTGTTAAGATATATCACCTTATTTCGAATTTCAAATCAGATTTTAAATTTGAAACCTCATTTAAAACCCAATCTGTTCCATTACGTTCTTTATGTGCGACCCAATAGGCTCATATCAAATTGGCAGTAGGTCTAATCACATTATAAGCCCACAAGTCATAATCGACCTCTAACAAGACATTATGACCACCCAATTAATATGAATATCGTTAGTTCGATATTAACCTAACCAATAAAACATGTCATAATACTTTTGTCACATGATATCTGATTTCAACATAAGTCATAGACAGTGTCATACTTATATTGTTCAAACATTTAATTTCTCGATGACTAAGTAAATTGATAAAATCAAATGACATTTACTGTGTATCAATTCATTTGAGCACGATCATGCATTTCTCAGTTCTACTCATCGAGGGACCCATTAAATATATATCTCATAAGAGAGGGATAAATCGTATTTTGTTCATTCACTTTTCTTTGTATAATTCACATCATGTTCAATCATTACATTTATGATTATCTGATTAAAAATAATGTTTGGTTATGTCAAAACATGATTTTCCTCATGTAGGAAACTGTGATGATTTCAGGTCTAAGGATTCTATGATATAACTATTATGAGATCATTTATGACTCCGATCCATGCAATGATCTCATAGAGAGTTTATCCAGTACCTTCTTCTCCAACTAGTACCTACAAGTTTGATTTGTAGCACCATACATATAATTATCTGATAATTATCAACCAAACTCATACGAGTCTTAATTCATCATTATACTTTTAGTGATGAATGATTATGTATAATTAGAATAACATAAAACAACTATTCAGATATTATTATAATGAAACATGCAAGCAATATAATAATAACCTTGAGAGAACCATTTTATAAATAAAAAATGGCATAATATAAAGGTCCAAATATTTGGCCTAGGGCATAACCACTAATATACTTTTCATCCAATGCTATGTCTTGATCGAGCTGATTCAAGACATCTAGGACCTCGCATCTCCACATACCGAAGTTGATCTTCCCATCAAACTTCTCTATCATGAACTTCGTATTGGACACGATCGTCCGAGTTGCTAGAGTTTGCTCCTTGGAAGTTGTCTTTGGAGTGTTGTCATCGCCACCATTGCTCGTCTTCACCATCTACGTAGATCTTCGAACCTAAGCTTTGTTACCAATTTGTTGTTCGCTTGTGCGGAAGCTTCGGATCATTAGATGATCTGGTGGTGAGAGGACGGGCAAGAACACCAAGAGCACAATACAGATTGAATATTTAGGCCATCGACTGGCACGGAAACACTCAATAACTTTTATTCAAAAGGAAGAACAAATTACAATTCCTCTAACTTCTTAACAAAGAAGAAGCATTCAAGAACTCCCTAAAAGTTCTCACTACAAATATCTAAAATTGGCTCTCTCTAATGTCGGTTCAAAGCTCTCTACTTGCGTCTTGTGCTTCTTACAAAACCCTCCTCCAGCGAGCCCAGATTCTAAATGAACAAATTCAAACTCGAAAAGGATCTTTCTGATTCTCGAAGAATGACCTTGACCAACTCCAGGCCCAATATAAGCAAGTCCTACGGCCAATCCGATAGATAGACTTCTGTAACCTTGACATATTTGCTTGCTTGAATAGAATCTTGCTACGATCATTGGAGGAAGAGTACCTAACCCTGAAGATGCACCTGAATCTTTTCGATTGCTCATTTGAGAACTACGATCTTTGGCTCTGGAACCCTTTTATAGTCTCTAGGGCATGGACGCAAATCGAATTCTGCTGGGAGATGAACTCTAATAGAATTCTATTTAGAGAGCAAATTGAACTAAAACAAAATTCTAGTGGGAGAGCAACTTTAACTCGAATAGGATTCTACATACAGTAGTCGGCGCCTCCAAGCTGCCGAGCTTCATGCTAGAGCCCGAGCTGTCGAGCTTCATGCTAGAGCGTGAGCCGCCGGGCCGCCGGGCTTCCAAATTACAGAGTGTCCGAGCTATCAAAAGCTAGGTTGTTGAGTTGCTGAGCTTTCGAGCGCCGATCCTCTAAACCGAGGGTTTAAGCCTGCAGGAGTTAGCACGGCACTGAATCCCCGTATCTAGCCATGCATGACCAAATATGTGGGATCCAATGCACAAGGTAGCCCTGCATGACTACTAGCCTGCACATTTCCAATGCCTCAAATCGAGCCGACTTACGCATCATCGACCACCTCGCATAACAGCGTGTTTACTAGAAATTGCTGCTCTTCTAGTGCTTAATTTGCAATAAGATTTGGCCAATGTTTGCGACTAGTTCGAAGAAATTTCTCAACCAAATAAGTTTAGTTCAACTGCATATTTATGATCAAACAAGACTCGCATTCAAAAACAAGATGAAAGAAACACTAGGCCTCTTCTTTAGCCCTCTGCGCGACGAGGTAGTTCGAAACGGCCTCGGCGATGGCCGCCACCGCGCCGGTCGTGACGAGCGACGCGTTCTGCGCGTGCTCTTCGGCAACCTCAAACTCTATCGTCGACCTGACGACTGAAACCTCCTTGCTCTTCTCCAAGATCTCGAATCGGACCAAATACGAGGCAAACCCAATGCTCAAGTATCCGCCCTCGACAACGGTCGCCTCCTTCAGACGCTTCTCGTGGTCGATCCTTGTGAACTTCTCTTTGTAATAGTCCATCCCCGGGATTCCTGCCACAAGCGAAAACTGTTGTCAGTTTCTGTGATCATAGAAAAGAAAGCGCGCTCGGGGGGCTAACTAACCTGGTCCAAAGGTGAGACGCAGGACGGTGCCGACGCCGCCGTCGCCGTCTTCGACATCAACCTTGGAGATCATGTCCGGCAGTAGCTTGACGACAAGCTCGGCCAGGCGGAGCGTGCCGAAGACCTCCCAGAGTTCGCCGGCCGGCAGCGCGGCTTCATACTCGTGGCAGAGGCTTCCCTTCATTCTCGATCCTTGGTTTTAAAAAAAAACAATCTGAAGTGATGCTCATATAGATGCTTCGGCTGTGAGCTCTCTTTCAGGGTGATGTGTTTGCCCACAAGGGAATCTTCTGCCGGCCTGCGAGCTGCCGGCCTTCGGCCGAGTGAAGAACCTTCCAATGAGAGTGAGGACAAATTAGATTTAGGGCAGCGAATGCGTCAGATTTTGGCCACGTTAGCATCCAAGGGATGACTAGGTGCTGGAGCTCGCTTCCATTTGGACCCCGTCCAAGTCTTATTACATTGAGAACAGCTGGATGCTGTGAAATTGGCCGGTGTTGCCATTCCTGACCAAATTTCACAGTTTTTTTTTTCCAGAACTCAGCAACAGCTGACAGAAGCAGCTCTCAACTACTACTGATTCTGGGAAAACTCAGTAGCGGCAGTAAAAGCTGATTCTAGGAAAAAGGCAGAGGCAATAGTAGTTGCTTTCTCAGAATCAGCAGCAGCTGGTAGCTGCTGATGCTATCATTTGCCGCCGCTGCTGTCATTTACACAACACACACCATATATCACATAAATCTATAGCGTATGGAGCAGTACATAAGAATGCATATCGGTTCTTTTCTCTTATCTAAAATTTCGAATATCGTAGATTCTGAATGTGTGTGTTCTATTATCCTGTACGGTAAGCACATGGGGTTTAGATGAATGATTTTAAATCATGAGATGTAGCATTGTGATGAATATATTTCTATTGCTATATGATCTAACAATAGCGACGTATGAATGCCTTCTATATTGTTACAATTAATTGTGGATTTGGTTGTGTGATAAGGTTACTTTCTTTAAATGTTTTCTCAACCCCTCGCCGATCGATGATGGTGATTGACGTCTATACTGTGCTCATCCTTAATTAAAAGAAGGGAGTTGCTTCGCGCACCTACCGTTTTAGTCGATCGCACAACCACTTATTTAAAAGTTCGCCACTCAAAATTTGTCCCTCTTTTACCATTGTCCCCCCGGTCAACGAGACTTTAGGGTTTGGAATGGACGATGTGGAAGATGGGCAGGAAAGGGGGAGGGGGATGGGCCGGGTTGTCGAAGGAGGGGACGGTGGTGGCGGGGTTGGGAAATCCATCGGCAGTCGTCGTTTTACTCACCGCATACAACTGGGACATTTTCGAATATAAAATGAATTCGGTGATACTGAATGTACGTAGTTATAATACAAAACATTAGTGCAGCATGCATTGGCCTTAAAATCGAGCTGTATCGTTCCATCATCTCAACAGATATCATAGGGTTCGCAGTAACTGTAAACCCTAGATACTGGTCATGCCCAACAGTACTGTAAACCCTAGACAAGATAATTCAGTGAACTCTCTAACTGTTCAAACTGTGGATAATCTCGAACAAAGTTCAGATACTAAAAGTGGAAATATTTCGGTTTGTCCAGCTAGGGCTCAATCAATTCAGTGTACCATAAAAAGCAACCATCATGCCAGCTAAAATGCCCAGCTGCCCACCAATCCCTCATCACCTCCAGTATGCTTTCATGCTTAAATCCCAACTGAAAGTGCTGCCGAGTGGCTCATTTTAATGGCAGCTAGCCTTTCTTGGTACCGAAAGTGTCTGCAGTTTTAAAGAGGTATTCATACTCCACGCTTTCGATTTGCTTCTTCCAATTTGTTTCATCCTATCTATGATCAATCTAGAGCCACACAAAAAACCCTCACATCTTTGATAATGAGCTCCTCCTTCAAAGTATTCTCCGATTGGCCATCTGCAATTGCCCAAGTCTCATGATTCTTACAGACGGTGTCAACTGTTGCAACAAATATTATCACCATGAATTACAGGGGCGATGGCTAAATCTAGGCACTTTGTGCACGAGTTATTTCTAGGGGACTATTATCAAAATATGAATGATATGCGGAGCTTGCTTCGCAAATTTGGTGGGAGACGAAACCAACCATGAGAGGCTCAAACCAACCATCCTCACATGCAGCATTAAACTCCGCCATCAATAAAGAAGGCTGTAGGCACGGCCACACCGTCGCTCTCCCACTGTCCATCCTCAACCTTCCCCGATCTCAACCATAATCATTAATTAATTAACCATCCACCCCCCCCCCCCCCCCCCCCCCCCCCCCCCCCCTAATTAGTGTTTATGGCCCTCACTATCACCTTTTAACCCAATCCTTCACTAGGTCAAATCAAATTAAACGTCCACATGTTTCAGGAAAATCCAAATCCTAATCAAATTAATGTTTTTGCTTGACCCCAACAACAAACAGAAAATCCAAATCCTCATGTATATGCCCTTCACTCTCGCATCTGCTTTTTCTTAAAGTAATCATCACTGTTCTCACTGCTTTTATTTAAGTTGCTATCCTATAGATAGCCCAGGGATTTGCATTCCAAGATTGATAGCAATGTGCATCGTATCGTATATGAGATATCTCTCTCATGTATGAGTACTGTGTGAAGTTCTCTCTTCTACGAAGGGCGCATGTTATCTCATCATTTATACTATATATGTTGATGAGAATAGGTTTGCGAGAGCCATCTCTAGTATGTCATATGATACACGTTATTCTCGTCAAGATTTGGACTCTAACTTAATTTTGTGAGGAGCGTGTACGGTAACACAAACTTTATAGGTTATTGGTACATGAACTAAGTTGTCCTCCTATCATTCTTCAAATTAGTCCTTACCATTCATTTTTTAAGGCAGATCATGATATTTTATTTAAATTCAATTACTTCTATCACAATAACATCCATTAAATGCATTCCATAATATATTTAAGCTCAAATTATTGTGTGTTTTTAATAATTAATACCATTTTAAAAAATTAAATAAAACCTGTTTAGTTGTTCTCAAAGAAGAAAACACATGCATTTGCACTTGGCAAAAAAGCAAGTTGCATTTTTAATCATACACGAAGAGATTCTAACTAGCAATCTCATACAAATTAAAGGGAAGACCAGGATGTCTCTCTCAAAGTACTCACTTTCTACTGGAGCCAGTTTGACACTGTTGGGTTTAAGGAGTTTTGCTCTATCAAATTACACTTCACTTCTGTAGCTTATCCTCAAGCCAATGGGTTGGCAGAAGCATCTAATAAATGTATTTCGGGACCTTTGCGAAAGAAGATTGGAGATGGCAAGGGCAAGTGGCTAGAGGAGTTCACCGGGATACTCTGGTCGTACAGAACGACCTACAAAGATGTCACAGGAGAAACCCCTTTCATGGCCTTCGGGCATGTGAAGCGGTCGTTCCTATGGAGGTATGAGAGGAGTCTCTACGTCTCAAGTACTTTGATGAGGAAAGAAATTTAGAAGGCCTTGAACTCCACTTGGAACTGATCGATGGGGTACGAGATTGAGCTCTCTCAACCATTGTCAGACAGAAAAACCGCATGGTTTGGTACTACAGTTCCAAGGTCATGGGCCAAAGCTTCCGAATGGGCGAGTTGGTCTTACAGAAGGCAGTCGTTTCCCTGGATATCGCTCGGTAAGGAAAGCTCACCACAAAATGGGAAGGTCCATATAAAGTGGATGATGTCTTTGGCCCAGCAACCTGTCGACTTGCCACAATAGAATGCAAAGAGCTCGACCATTTGTGGAACACTAAGCACTTACACAAGTACTATTAATAGAAGTACAAACTAGTTGAGTTAGCTAAATTGCTTTGTTTCTCTCTTTCGGATGTACCTTATTAAGGAAATAAATGCATTTTGAGCATAAAGTTAATTTTGTATTACTTTACGCGTAACCAAATTTATCAATATCTATACCCTTGCGGGCTGCTCGGCTATACGATCGGAGGGGTCTCCCCTTTGCGGGCTGGCCTAACTATACGAACGGTGATGACCTCTCATTCCCTCACGAGCTGTTTGGCTATACTATCGGAGGGGCCTCCCATTCGCGGGCCGATCTAGCCATATGAACGTGGATGTCCTATATATACCCTCACGAGCTGTTTAGCTATACGATCAGAGGGGCCTCCCCTTCGCGGGCTGACCTAGCCATATGGACGGGGATGACCTATCTATACCATCGCAGGCTGTTCGACTATACGATCGGAGGGGCCTCTCCTTCGCGGGCTGAGCTAGCCATAGGGACGGGGATGACCTATCTATACCCTCGTGGGCTGCTTAGCTATACGATCGGAGGGTTATCCCCTCCGCGGGCAAACATAGCTATACGAATGTGGATGACCTATCTATACCCTCGCGGACTGCTCGGTTATATGATCGGAGGGACCTCCCCTTCGCAGGCCGACCTAGCTATACGAACGTGGATGACCTATCAATACTTATCTATACCCTCGTAGGCTGTTCAACAATACGATTGGAGGGACGTCCCTTTTATGGGTCGACCTAGCTATACGAACATGGATGACCTATCTATACCCTCGCGGGCTGTTCGACTATACGCTTTGAGGGGCATCCCTTTCACGGGTCGACCTAGCTATACAAAGGAGGATAACCTATAACAACTCCCATACTTTACATTTGACCAAGCCGAATAAAGATCGTAACATGAGTCATTCAATGGCCCGAGTTGCTCCCCTTACACTCACATTCGCACCGATGAGGGGGCATATGGACGATAAATGTTTTTTCAACCAAAACGACTAAGCGGTGGATTTATTTATATTTTACAATATAAGGAATTCCAACCTCATGCATGGTGGCTTCAAGCTCAAGGAGCAACCTCGTTGGGTGGTCATTCATCTGACGATGCCTCTGCCGAAGGACGGGTTGACCCATGTATGAGCTCTGCAGTCGATGGTCTAAGGTACTTGTTTTGGAGCCTCTCTTGTAACTGTGGAATGATTCCTTAAACAAGCACATTAGCTCGGAAGCACGCTCGTGATTGAGGCTCGTCATTGCCTCATCAACCATCGCTGAGTGGTCGACTTTCTCCAAGCTAATTATCCGGCCTTGGAGCTCAGATCTTTCCCTAAGCCACCGCTTCTCAGCTTCTTCCCTCGCCCGAGATAAGGCAGTGGCGAAATCTTGGGCAGCCGACTGATCCCACTCGGTAGTTGTCCTTGCGCCCATTTCCTTATGCAATTCTTCTTCTAGCTTCTTTATTCGAGACTCGAGCTCCGTAATTTTCTCCTTCGCAATGGGTGCTCTTTGATGTTCTGAAGCAAGTTTGGCCTTAGTGTCCATTGTTTCTGCCACTTGACGATGTAGTTCTGCACCAACCATGGATATCTGCGAGGAACTAAGGTCAGACTTGGAGACGATATAGAGCTGAGAGAAAAGAACTGACAACCAACCTGATAACCACAACAAACCATGAAGTTGGCCAATATCTTGTGATCAACTTACCATAGGACGTCACGGGCTCGGGGTAAGATGGAGTTTTGCACAAGCTGAGTGGCCGGCCCACAGTCCAAAAGGGCTCACTCCTCATCCCAAATGGAATAGGAGGGCTGGTGGCGCTCCCCTCGAGAATACTCTTGAGGAGTTGACGATCATTGGTTCATCAATAAATTCCCCTAATATTCCGAGGGGATCGGTCCCATCAATGTGCATGTGGGACGAGACTGCCCAATGTCCAAGTGTCCCGGGGAATGTTGAGCATTGGACTTCTACATACTTGGTGTTAATGATGAGCAAACATAAATACTTGTGACTAATCCCCTATTTGCAGTTAATCCATTGCATAAGCATATCATGAAGATCAATTACCAATGGATGTCACTCAAAGATCAATGAAAGCATGAAAAGTGGATTGGATGATTAAAGATGGTGATTGAAGCTCCTAGAAGACTTCAAGCTCATACTTTGGATAGAAAAGAGACTTCTACAAAATGTAATCTTTTTATTCTCTTCTACTGTGTAGCTTAGAAGTAGAACTACGTGGGAGCACACACATCGTTATTTCTGTCCCAGGAAATCATTAGATCACATTTTCTTAGACTCTAATTCACATTTCTCAAGTAGGTGCATTTTGGGATTTCAACAGCGACTGTTGAACGATTTACATGGGCCTGTCTCAAAACAGTCGACTGTGATTTGTTCTAAAGTCACCTGTTATGAACATACTTTATCAATTGATTTTTGGGCCTTTTAGCTTTAACTCCTTTCATGCGAATGTTGTACAAATTACAGGTGCCTATCGAAGCTACAGTCGCATGTGATTTGTTAATCAATCACATGTCTCTATCCAGTCCAAAGATCACTTTATTTTCCATTTGGCCAGTGGATTGATGTTGGATTGACAGTCGCATGTCCAAGGCACAGTCGACTGTTAAAGTTTCAACAGTCGTCTGTCTATGATTTCTCTGCAGACTCTGCTCTCTGGAAAGTTTCAAGTATTAGTGACAATCGACTGATGTTGGTTTCACAGTCGCCTGCCCATGTCACTGGCGCCTTTGTGTTCCACATCAGTCGCCTGTCATGTCTTCCAAAAACTTTCTAAGGTTTCTCAGCTTACCCATATTACGGCCAGTCGCCTGTAGAAGGATTTACAGGCGACTGTTAGTTTTACAGGCGCATGTATTTTCTTCATCAGTCGACTGTCCTACGTGGTAAGTTGTCGTTTGAATTCTCACCTACCATCTGACACAGTGCAACAGTCGATTGTGTTTTCTTCACCAGTCGACTGTCGACTGTGTAAATTCTATCCATTGGCTTTTTCTCCACGAATTTCAAAGAGGTTTTTGGGGATTCTGTTTGGGGGGTTTGGGGAACCTATAAAGAGAGCTTCTACTGTTCCATTGAGGGGTTACTCATCTTCTTGATCATCTCTTGAAAACCCTATCTTTCAACTTCAAGTTTTTCAAAGCTCTCAAATTTAAAAGCCCAAGAATTCCAATCTCCTTCTCTCTTGCTCTCCAACCTAGAATCAAAGTGATATCCTCTAAGTAATTGGTGGTGACAAGAGAAAGTGCTTTGCTCTCTATCTAAAAGAGACCTCAACACACAATACACTTCCTCCTTCAAGTTCTACTTCAAGGCATATGTGCATGTAAGTGTTGCTATTTCATTATTTCATATATTTCGATATTAGTTTAACTCTCGGTTTGTGAGAGTGGTTTGCTTGCTCTCAAGTTGTGGGCGTCAAGGACATCGATTGTGTTTCGATTTCACTTGTAGAGTTGCTACAAGTAGGTTTAAAGGAAACGTCAAGTTAGAGTTCTAACTTGAGTATCCGGTCGTATCCGGGTGGAAGGGACGTAAGATTACCGGGAACAAGTCGAGAGTTGACTTGGGTAGTCCGAACCCTTAAAACAAACTTTGTGTTAGCATTGTAAGGGACACTGCGGGGCTATACACACACTAGAGGGTGGTGAATAGTGTAATGGCAAGCAAAGTGCTTAATTGAAAGTTACTGAAATTAAAGCACAATAAGCAGCAGAAATTAAAGAGTATGCTCAAAAACAATAAACGCAAATGCAAACACAAGGATTTTACCCTGGTTCCCCAAAACTTGGGTACGTCCAGCCACACCAATATTCACTATAATTCCCACTAAGAGAAGTGAATACAATCCCACAAAGAGATACCTCACACAGAGGATTTTGTCCTATACAAGAACCAAACCAACCCTACACAGGGGTCAAACTCCCACACAGAGAATTACTAACTGTCAAGCCCCGTTCCCCAGAATATCCGGCATCTAAATTTTTTTTCCAAGTATTCTGAAGAGTGAGGGTGATGAGAGAGAAAAAGAAAGAGAAAGGAGAAATTGAATAAGCAGGCCACTGCGCATATGCTGGGATAGTACAAGTGAAGCTCCACAATAATATTAAACAACCTCATGAAATATATAGAACAACAACAACATAACATATATATAACAACTTCCATTTATATACATAACTCAGGTACACCACTACATATTCACCGTCATTCTCCACCTCCCAAGATATCCATATCATACCAAAAGACAGATCACACCAAGTGCTACCCCTGAACCCAACTCCAAGTCACCGCCAACCATGCTACCCCTGCTACCTGAAAAAATAAGGAGGAGCACATCAATGTGTGCCCCAGTAAGAACCAACTTGGATTTGGAACACCATTCTAAGGTTATCAAAACACAAGGCAAGGCAAGAGACATAAGACATGTAAACTATGTAATATGGCGTAAAGTAAATAGCCAGGGAAGGGGATCATACCTGCAGTCCAATGTCGAGCTACTTCAAGAAAGGTTAGAACGAATAATAATAAAAACACAAGTATCCAAGCAACCCCAAATCTAATAAGATAAGTGCAAGTGCCTGAGGCATGACACAGAATCACCAAGAAACAGGCAAAGGGAAGGGGAAGTGCTGCCAGCAGTAGAAGTAACACGTAATTCTTATTTTATTATTTCATAATTGAGTTAATTGAAACTTGGGTAAACTATGTGATACCAGGACCTGGACTTCACCCCAAATTTAGGGTGAATATAGTACACGACGCAGTGGACACGGACACTGTACGCCGGGCCTCTCAGCTCCCCCGTCCCTGGCAGGAATGAGGCTCATATCACAACCTCCGTATGCACTCTTCCCCTCCACTCCCGGTAAAGGCGAGTGGGTAATCATCTTCCAACTTCATAGTCCATGCCTCATATCCACAATTTACTAAAATCCCACCTAAAACCTGGGTTTTGCTAACTTACCCCCTTTTGGAGGGGATTGAGACATTTTCATTCATCAATTAAGCATTTAAGCTTCATTATAGGAATCATGGTGGCATGGTACACGTTCAAAAACTTCCTTTTATCAACACGAGTCATGCACCTAAGTGATATGCCCTCAGTCATCGCATCATCACATAGCAATCTGGGTCGCACTCACGTGACATGCCCTTCATCACATCACATACACATTCATGTATAATAGTGTATCCATGCCATCCATGTCCCCAACATCATCAATTTATAACAGGGTTCTTGATACAAGAGCATATAGGCCCAATTTCCATGTTTCTTTAACTTCACATTCATTGGGGCATTCAACAAACACGTGGCATGCGCCATATAAACGAACATTGTCACATTATCAAATGTAATAACAATAGCGTAACTAAACATTCCGTCATTAGCAAAACATCCATGCATAATGGGATGGGGAAATTAACATCACCACACGATTCAATATTCAACCAACACTCCAACTTGCTGGAATTGCAAGAACAGCCATAAAGATCAACACATTTCATTCATTTCTCTTGGGAATTTGACAAACTTCTCAAATGAAAGTTGTAGATATACTAGTCCTGGATTCACAGATAAAATTTCATACAAAAATATTAAGTAGGTGATTTATGGTGAATTATTTGGTGAAGTGTGTCAGATCTGTTTTTCAGACAGATTTCATGGTCTGTATTGAAAGCCAATTTTGGGCATGTTGGAGCCATAAATTCGACATATAAACAATATGGTGAATTTTTAGAAAAACTTGTTAAATTTTCAACAAGACCAAGATCATACAATTACATGATGTGTGCAGGTGTCTAGGCTAATTTTACTAACTGTGTCAACACTGAAAATCAAACAGACAAGTTGTAAAGATGGATTTATTGCTCCTAATTTCTGAATTGAAACTATGTCAAAATTTATATGATTTTGGAGTAGAACTTCAAGATCTATAAGATCATATTTTTTTGAACCCTAATTCAAACTACAATAACCACAATCAAGGCAAAATCAGACATCAAGATTTCTGAATTTTAAAGGAGATGGGTTTGCTAAGAATTTCAAGGAGAAAATTGTGAAATTGAACATGATACATAGATTTTTGATTATCCCTATCACATATTAAGTGAATCATGCTATAAAAACATGAGAGCAAGAACAATTTAATGGAATTCCAAATCCAAGAGGATTCCTACCTCAAAAGCTCGGTTTTCCTCTTCTCCTTCTCTTTCTTTCTTCTCCATCTTCTTCCCACTTGAACCCATATGAGATTCTTGATTTTTGGAGTGATAAATTAGGGTTTTGAAGTGAAGAAAATGGGAGAAAAGGGGAGGGTGTGGTCAGCCTAAGCTAGGGGATGGAGAGGGGAAAGAGAGAGAGAAGATGAAGGAATGTTTTAGAAAGAAAAAGAGAGAAATCTAAAGAAATTTCTACACCCTCCTTAGCTTCTTCCATAAGCCATGATTAACTTAAAATGACTAAAATACCCTTCCAAAATTGGCCCTCAACTTCTAGGTATTTACAAGTTTGCCATTACTTTATGCACCGACCACTTAAGTATGTACGTACAACAAATTTAGTCCAAATGACCGTTTTGCCCCTCACCTTTCTAAAAATTTACGGGGGTTGCCGTTGACCCCTAACCCCTTTCACACTTGCATGGCTCTTCCTACACACATCCACGCACATCATTGCATGCATACATGCTTCACACACACATGTCTAACACATTCCTGTTGTTTTGCACTTACGGCGTCTTTTGCTCTCCTCCCGCATTCACATTTCACATTCTATTCCCTCAGCCACGTATTACGGCCTAATCTCTCTTGTACTACATCACATACATCGATATCTACGCTTATTTCATGCCCACGTATGCATCGTAAGTTGAAATACCACGTGTTTTCAGTAGAATACACGTACAGTGCAAAATAGGGCATGACACTAACTCCCACTCATAGAATTAGAGTTAGCCCTACACTAGGACATGGTGGGACCTAAAAGGTGCTCTCTCTCAAGTGCAAGAGTCCGTACAAGTAATATAATCTGGGAGTCCAGATGTCGAATCCTCAGGAGGAAATCTGTTGCAACCACAGCTCAAATCAAATAGAAATCCAACGAAAAAAAACTAACCACTTCAACAATGATGACGGTGACGGTGATGTGAATACGTGAACAATATAAACAAGGAAATTCGTGTCTGAAAATATCTATAAAAAGTATGCACATGGTATAGGTTCGTCAGGATCAATGACTCGTATTAATTTGGTTGATGAATATAACACAATGAATTCTCTTTTTGAGAGCAATTCACCGGAAAATATCCAATATAACTCAATGAATTCTCCTTTTGGGAGCAACTCATCGGAAGATACCCTTTTGGGGGTTCAAGCACAATATTCAATAAGATCGTCGCTAAAGTTATAATACGACATGAAACTCTCTTTTGGAGAGATCAAAAATACGGTATGAAACTCCCTTTTGGGGAGATCATCACCTCAATCACTTCTTTTGGAAGATGAAAAAGACGATTTACGAACAAAGATTACAACTTTAACGACGTTTAACGATTTAGCACAAGGAATACAACCAAATAAACACGCATCATATCCCCTAACTACGCCAAACCATGCACAATAAGAAATTAGCTACTCATGGTGCAAGAATAATGAAGGTTCATAGCAAAATACATTGATCTAATAGCAAAATACGATGAAAAACACCAAAATACGGGGTAGAAGTTTAGAAATTTATCACCAAATCTTAAAGTTTAGACACCAAAACTCTCTGGAAATAAGAAAATAGCATCTGGAATTGTACAGAATTTTTCCCTGTCGAAATACAGCTCCTAGAGCCTCCAATACGCTCAAAATACGCCAAAATCTGCTTGAATACGCACAAAAACCCTAGAATACGCTTATATAATAGGCTTGCGGGTTTTACTATGCTTAACGGGTCTAAACCCGCTCCATTTTCGCTTAAAACCCAAACCCGCTTGTCGCCGCAAATCTCCACCGTTGGATCCAGGTGGGATCGTTCCTCGAAACGCCACGTGGGCTTTGAAATTCGCGCGCGCCCCGCTCCGCCTACGCTTCAACCCGAAATCGAATCGGATTTGATTTCAGCCGTTCGATCTGAGCGGAACGTCGCTGGGATCGTGATGCGTGTACAAAAAATCCCGCCATCTTCGCTCTCCGCTTCGTTACGAGCTGCGCTCTTTCGTCCGTCGGATCGGGCGGAGGGTGGCTTAGATGTCGCCACGTGGCAGAAAGAATCGCAAATCTCCACTGTTGCTTCGGGTTCGAGCGGCAGAGCCGTGCACCGTTCGATCGTGTTTCGACAGCGCGGATTCGGCCACGTCGCTTGAAGTTTTGTCGCTGCAGCTGCTTCGTTCGAATTCAATCTTGGCCGCTCGATCGCGATCGTGCGGCCACTAAAGCGCCGCGTCTCCATTATCTCGTCACCGTCTGATGCGGGCGGGAATCGCTCCGATGCGGCCACGTGGCGCGCCAAGATTCGTGCAAACTTTAATTTCCTCATTTTATTGGTATTTTGCATTCAAAAATACACAGTAATTAGCACAGATCTTGATCGCTCCGGGACGTACACCCAAAGAACGGTTGTAGTTTTACCGCAAGCGCACGGTATAGCGGCGAGCGGGTATCGAACACAGGGAGGACGAATGACCGTGCTTGCTCCTAATCAACCTGGCTATTTAAGAATAGAGAGAATTGCCTTGGGCGATCCTGTCACAATCGTCAGACAAATGTGCGAAATATCAAATCAAATAAAGAACGTCTAGGGAATGGGGAATTCCCGCTACTCACCGTATTTCATAAATGTGGTTCGTCGGTATCAAAATTGCTAGAATGAGAATTTGGATGAACTAGTTGCAACTAAATGTGGAACCAAGCTCACGCTCTCGCGCTGTTGCCGGTCTATAGCTATCCTAGGGTCGGGTCCAATCTCTTGCAAACCCTAGCCTAGGAAAGCTAGCATTAGGATCAACATCATCGTCCAATTGCGCACCGAGCCCAATCTCTTGCAAACTCGGTCCACAATCTAAATTAGGATAGTTCCTACCCGTCCAATCTCTTGCAAATGGGTATCAGCACGGAATTGCAACCGGAGATCCTAGTATCGGTCCAATCTCTTGCAAACCGATACTTCGAAAATCCGACTCCAACCCAATTCGGATTTCTAGGGCTTCCTATCAAATTGGGATCCAATCTCTTGCAAATCCCAATTGATATGAATACCTAGCTATCCGTAGTAATTCGATCCTAATCTAATCCCTAATAACAATCCTAGCTCAATTTCTACCAATTCATCACAATTATAAAATAGGGCTTGTAGGGTTCATCCCCACGCCCCAAGACGTGGAGACTACTCACAAATCATAGCAATAGCACAAAAATAATCAATGAAATAGGCAATGGAATTCATCACAACAATGATATAAACAATAAAAATAGAGTTTTTGGGGAAGAGAGATGCAAACCAATGTAGTTCTTCAATTAATCCAACAAAAATCCAAGTTTTTCATCTTCTCCAATCACAAATAATAAAGCTAAAAAGTAATCTCAAAAAGCTGCAAAAAATCTAAGAGATGGCTCTTAAAACTAGGGTTAAAACAGGGCTTAAATAGCCCCAAAAATCGTCCAAAAATCCTGACCAAAACGCCCCTGCACAGCCTGTTTTCCGCAAATTTCGCTACAGGCAGCGCATCGCACTCGGCCGAGTGACAAAAGTCGCTCGGCCGAGTGAAAACCCTGTAATTTTCCAGTAAGTCGGGGCTTTCAGGGGTCTTCAGTTCGGAGGCGGCTCGGCCGAGTGAGTTGTCGTCACTCGGCCGATGGCTTCACTGCACTCGGGCGGACGTGGTTTGCCACTCGGCCGAGTGGGTCTTCTGAAGCTCAGGTGGCCGAAAAACAGAAACTTCGATATTTTGGAGGGGCTTCGTCTGGGCGCCACTCGGGCGGACGTGGTATCGTCACTCGGCCGATGTGGACTCCGACGCTCGGCCGAGTACACATCGAAATCGTGTCTGAACGGGTCGGCCGAGCAGTGTCTCGCTGGTCGGCCGAGTGGCTCCTCCACTCGGCCGAGTGGGACACAAAAGATGCCCAATCTGATTGTTTTGGCCTCCTCGTCGCTCCTGCGACGTCCATTCTTCTTCCGCTCCTCTCCAACAGCAAAATATCCCTCGGGGAGGTCGTCGGTGGCCGTCTAGAGTAAGCGCGTCTCGAGATCACTCCAAATCGCGCCAAATCACCTGAAATGCGACAAAAACAACAAATCGTGAAAAGCATCGCAATATCGTCGATATATCGTGAAAAACATGATTTGGGCGATCTAAATGGCATGCAAATACACGGAAAAAAGGTGTAAAATGAGGAGTGATCAAAATCCCCCAAGCTTGCCTCTTACTCGTCCTCGAGGAAGATAAGTAAAAGGCGAACCCGGTGGATTCGGAAAACGAAAACGGCGAAAAACGAAAAAAATGAAAAACGAAGAAGAATGAAAACCAAATGAAAATAAAGATGAAAGAAAGAAGCGAAGAGGTAGGATGCTAGATCATTTTCTCAGGACGTGTGTTTCACTTACTCTTATAGCATGCACCGAATGAGAAATACATGTCAAAGAATCTTATTTTGATATCATAGTATAATAGTGCAAATAGAAATAGAAAACCCCACGAACAACGATATAATCATGAAAAACGGAATGATTTTAAAATTAACATTGCCTGAATCATTTAAAGCGGTATACAAATCACAGATCACACACTTTTCAATTGAACGCTTTCTATCTGGAGTATAAGAGTATCACACTATAGAATAGAGAGAATAGAAAAGTTTGGATTTCGTGAAATGAACGCTAGGCTTAGATTTCTGGATTTCGTAAAGCTAGAAACAATCTCACCGAGTATAGAATATTACTTAGCCTAGGTTGTCGTGCAATGTCAAGTAGTCACTCTCTCACACATCAATGGATCCCCTCCCCCAAGCTTATCTATAAGCGTGGTGGCACAAAAATATTTACATCCCCATTTTTATATAGCTCCAAAAGCAAAGAAGAGAAAGAAGAAAGAAAGAAAGTGAGATGGGATCTTTTATTGAGGATTTTTCCTCTTTTCTCTCTTTTTTTTTCAATAAGCAATATATACACAATGATCCCAACTCAGAGAGAGATAATGATATACAAGAATGTTTTTCTCTCTTTTATTATTATTATTTTTTTTAGAAGAAGGGATTTGGAGCTAGGAATTAATAGCGGGGGAAATGCCATAAAATAGAATCACTAAGGGGAGATTCACCAATGATTTTTAAAAGTAGAGAAATGATGCTCAAGATTTGTGGAGAAAGAAATATATATAACTCTCGGTTCACTCTATAAGACATGCACGACAACTTCAGCAGGGTAATCTAATCTACTCAGTTTCGATCACAAAAAAGCTAACTAATCCAGATATATCATAGCTAACATCATTCAATCATCCCGAAGTGAAGTGTACAATTCATGCATATAGAAGTGATATAGGAAAAGAAATCAGTACTCCAGATATAGGCATTCAATGCGTGAATCTTGGTGTGTTTTCTGTGATAGCATACATATGAATATTCAGGCTCAGCTAATAATAAAACTTCATCCATTTTCATGTGGAAAAAGTGTGGGTTACTATTCTAAATGCAAAGCAAGTCATAGCATATGATATCAGAAATAAAATCTAAGACATGACAAATATAGCATGCATATAGAATAAACTAACTCCACGTAGACATCATCACAGAAAATTCATCTCTAGCATGAGATGAAAAAAGAAAGAAATAAAGATAAGAAAAATAAAACTATGCAATGCGGCACGCAGAGAAATAAGAAAAACGTGATGCATGGTAAAATGAGAAAAAATGATAAGTGAAAATAAGTGCAAAAGCGGAAAGTGGCGTGAAAAACTAAAAATAAAGGTGGCAAAAAAGAACGTGAGAACTCACTCCCCCAAGCTAAACTGCACAGTGTCCTCAATGTGCAAAGTGTGGCACACAGAGAGACAAGTAATGAGAGGGGCAAGTGAGGATGCATGCATGATGGAAAGAAAAAAGATAATAAAACGAAAAATAAAGAAATGAAAATATGATGCGGATATGATGCATGCACAGATATGAGTGATACGAGTATAAATGCGGCACCAAAAGCTCTCCCTCTCTCCCAAAAAAGATATATAAAGATACGGCAAAATGAGAATCCCAAAATAAGTGAGGGGAGGGGGGGACAAAAAGGCATCAGGACCCAGCAGAAACGGGCAGCACAACGGCAAAAGGAATCGATGGCATCAAAGGTGCCTAGGAAGGTGGTGCTGCGCCGTCTCCGTCCTGAGGCGGAGGAGGTGGTGGTGGTGGTGTAGGCTGCTGAGCTGGGGTGGGCGTGGAAGTGGAAGCAGGTCTAGTGTGTGTGGAAGTGTGTGTGGGAACCTGCTGGGTGGGTGGGGGTACGCGCGGGAGACGCTCTAAGATCTGTGTCAGGCAGTAGTGGATCTGAGGGATCAGGTCAAAGCGTCCAGCCATCGTAGAGACGGTGGAGGACAGGGTCCTAAGGTCACCTCTAAGACCACTCACCGCCAACTCAAGAGCACGTATGCTCTGCAGTACAGTGTCGGGCGGGGGTGGTGCAGAGGGACGCACCGGTCTAGGCTGCGCAGGGCGGGGCTGGCGTACGCGAGTGGAGTATGTAACGGGCTCAGCAGGGAAGGGGACAAAAGGTGCCGCGCCAACAAATGTGGGCCTGGCCTCAGTGTGAGGCCGGGACACCGGCTGGTGAGAAGTAGAGGCAGCGGCAGCAAAGGAAGCGTGCAAAAGTGGCAACGAGGTGGCAAGAGAGGTCAGTGGCCCAGAAGTGTGGACAGACGTCACGACGCTCTCGGAGAATACGGCGGCTGTGGAGACAGAGGACTCTACCGCTGGGGCGGAACTGTGTGGACCAAAAGGCGCAATCCCAGCGGAGATCATGCTAGCCATGGTCTCCACGACCGCGGCAAACGAGGGCTCTCCACTCTCGACAAAGGTCGGCGGGCGCTCGGGGAGTGCGGAGCAAAGAGGCTCCACGGACAGAGGGCCAGAGGTGGCAGCGGGAGTGGTGGGGACAGCCTCGGAAGTGGTGACAGTGGTGGAAGTGGGCTAAGCAAAAGTACTCTCGACACTGACAGAGGTGGGGACAGAAGTGTCAGGAGCAGCGGAAACGTCAGGAACAGGCTGAGGGGTCACAGGGTCGACAGGGTCGGCAGCAGGCTCGGCAGGGTGTGCAGCAGGGTCTGCGTGAGCAGCCTGGGCAGCGGGGGCAGCGTGGGCCTGCTCGGCCTCCTCGGCCTCGAGCACGTACGCAGCGGGGATGAGGACATCCATCGCTGGGAGCCAGTCAACGTGGGCCGGTGCAATCTGGATCCGAGCTGGGCTCGGGAGAATCATGTAGTCGGCACCGAAAGGGCCGTGCAACCAGACCCAGTGACGCTCACCATGCGGACGCAGCATCTTCATCCGGGCCATAACATCTATCAACAAGGAAGTGGGGCCCGGTACGCGCCGCAGGTCGTCAGGTAGGTCCTCGCCGGTCATCATGGTAAGCAGGGTGATCAGACCGTCGCAGCATATCGGTGAGCGAGCGCCCACCGACACAATGATACGGTCTAAAAACCAAGCCGCAATGTCGATCACGACGGCGGGGACAAGCTCGTGTCCATCCCTAGATAGAGCTCTGGGACGTGTCATTGCATAGAGCATGTAGAGCTCTGGCGTAGACATCGTGCCCGGCTCATATCTGGCCAAAAAGGTGGTCGCCATAAGGCGCTGGGCAATACGTAGGCAGGGGTGGACAATGGCCGAGGTCTTGGCCCTACTAGGGTCAAAGGCGGCGTGGTGGCCTGTAATCCGGGCCCAGAAGGCACCGGCGTCGAAGGAAGGTGGGGGGATGTGGGTAGGGCCGTAACCGCGATCGGCTCCAGGGACTGCGGGCCATGAGAAGAACGCTCTCATCATATCGAGAGTGACCTGGCACTCTCGATCCATGAACCTGAATGAGCATCCCTCATCGGTCCGGGCAATCGAACTCAAAACCTCAAGTGTCGGGCGGGTGAACGTGTCCGCCGACACCTGAAGAAAGTCGCGCCAACCCACGTTGTCGTACAATGTGAGTATCCCCTCTAGTACCCCCAGGCGTCCAAGGTCAGCGATGTGCGCAAACCTGGAGGGTACGATCGAGCGCTGGGAGATACGGTCGAAGACGGCGCGGTGTGCGTCGTCTCGGAACGTGATCCCGAGCGGCCCGACCAGTGGAGCCGGTGGTGGTGGCTGTGCAGCGGCGGGGAGTGGCTGTGCGGGCTGTGCGGGCTGTGGGTGCGCTGCAGGCTGTGCGGGGTGTGCGGGGCCTGCAGGCTGTGCGGGGTGTGTGGGAGAAGGCGGAGGAGAGTCCTCCACCAAGTGGGAGGGGCCGGCCTCGTCCGACCGCTTCCGCTTGGCGGAAGCTCTCGTCGACCGCGGCCGTGTCCGGGGCGGCATATCGGCCCCGAGCGCGCCGAAAAATGAAAAAAGTGCGGTGCGTGTAAAAGAATGGAAAGAGTATACCCAAACACGCCGCGAGTGCTAAGCAGTGGAAGCGTGCGAAGTCCGCGCCTCCACGAAGTCCTGAGCAGCCCGTAGAAGCTCCCCTGAGCTCCCCTAAGCTCCAAAAAGCAACCTGCGCATGAAAAAGCGATATCAGCGAGTAATAATCAAAATGTATGGAGCAATAGGGGTATAATGGATAGATATAGAAATTGATTTGGGTTAGGGGGCGTTTAGCACGTGGATCCTCAAGAAATACACGAAAAGAGGAGAAAATAGTCGAAATAGGGGTACCGGAGGTGGTCGGACGGCGTGCCGCCGGCGGCGACTCGGGCGAGGCACCGGGGCGTGCTCGGCTGGCGGTGACGGACCGAGCGGCGGCGGGGCGAGGTCGTCTGGGCGAGTGGGGGGCTGGGTGAAGCGAGATCGGGCGAGGGGAGCTGAGGGGGCGTGGGCGGATTTGGGATTTGCGATTTCGAAATCCGCGCCCCCCTCGCCACTTATATATAAAAAAGTTACGACTCGGCCGAGTGACGTGCTCACTCGGCCGAGCGAGGCAAATAAAGATTTTCTCCCCGATATCGCTTCGGCCGAGTGGCTTTGCCAGCTTCGGCCGAGTGGAGTAAGTCCATTCGGCCGAGTGACTCAAGCTACTCGACATGACTCGCCCTAGAAGGGTATCCGTTTTACTCGGCCGAGTGATAATGTATACTCGGCCGAGTAGCAGTTCTAATGAAATGAGGAAAATAGACAGAGAGTTGGGTACAGCAGACTTCCCTCGTTCGTGAGCGGCTCGGCCGGACGAACTTCTGTACTCGGCCGAGTGACTAGTATGCTCGGCCGAGTGAGCCTTGTTTTCTGCTGTTTGTCTTCGTTTGGGCTCTAAACTCCGTCTTTCTTCCTCCAGTCGATTTCATCCTCCTCCTAAGCGTCGAACGCCTTCTTGGGGCGCTCCTCGTCGTCTCGTTCATCCTCATCATGATGGATCTACCTATCTCCTCTCCTGTCGAGAAAAATAGGACCCGTTATCACAAAATTTTGGGCGAACGACTCGAAACACTAAAAATTTCTAAAACGAAAATAAAGAAAAAGTAAAAATAAAGCAAAAACCATCGGGTTGCCTCCCGACAAGCGCTCGTTTAAGGTCGTGAGCTCGACCCCCTATAATTTTCAATCAATGCGGGATGTTTGGTGCATACGGGATGCACCCGTCAAACTTTCCGGGGAGCGCGCTTGGATTTGGATGTGGCGGCGGCGCGTTCTCCCGCGGTGGTCTCTCGTCTCGAATAGTGTTAGGGGGAGGCTCCCCCAAGCTAGCGTTTGCTCCGGTCAACGGCTTAACCGGTGATGTCGGTCTCCGTGCCGGCGGAGCTTTCTTTGGAGACTTTAATTTCGAGAGCTTGCAGAGCTCTCGAATCCTTGCGACATCAGCGTCGCCTTCATCTTCATCAGCGGAGAAGTCGGGGGAATCGTCTTCATTCTTTTCATCTTGGCCTAAATCCGGGCCTTCTTCAAATTCTTCATCAAAAAGGGCGCCAATTGAGTGAGGAATCGCCTCTTCTATCACCTCGTCAAGGAGGTCCATGTAGTCGAGTTCCTCGTGATAAGGCATATGCTTCATAGCCTTAGGAATGTGGAGCTCCACCTCGATGTTTCCGACGTTTAAGGTTAAGGTACCTTCACGCACGTCGACGATGACTCCGGCGGGTGGCGAGGAATGGGCGTCCAAGTATCAATGAAGTGTCTCCCTCCTCCTTAACGTCCATGATCACAAAGTCACATGGCAAGCATATTCCTCCCGGGACTTGTAGCGGTATGTCTTCGACGATCCCCACCGGCCTTGTAATCCGTCCATCGGCTAATTGAATGCGCATGTCGGTGGGTTTCAACTTTGTCCCGGTGTTTAGCTTTAAGAACATGGAGAGGGGCATGAGGCTCACACTATCCCCAAGATCGACCAACGCCTTTTGAAGAGGGACGCCGCCCAAGGTGCAAGGAATCCGAAAACTCCCCGGATCTTTGAATTTTGCCGGCTCCTTCTCTCTCTTGGTGAACCAAGAGCCCTCCTCGGCTATCATGATCTTCTCCTTCCTTTTCCTCCCCGAAATCAAGTCCTTCAAAAATTTAGCATACGTGGAGATCTCGACGATGGCGTCAAGGAAGGGGATGTTAAGGCTAACTCCTCTTAGGTACTCGAGAAATTTTGCTAGCCTCTTCTCCATTTTCGCTCTAGCGAGCCTTTGGGGGAATGGGACCGGTGGCATGAAGCGCCTCTCCTCAATTAATCGCTCCGCCCTAGATTTCTCCTTGTCTTGTGGCTCCTTCTCCTTTTCAATCTCAACTATCGGCTCAATCGGCTCCAAGCTTTCATCCACGGCCTCCTCAATAGGAATCATGGCGGGGGTGGTGTCCTTCCCGCCTCTAGTAGTAACGGCAACTACGGCATTGATGTGGCCCGTGTTGCCCCGTGGGTTTTGCTCCGGTTGCGCCGGCAATCTTTGAGTGTTCCGATTGAGCAACGCCAATTGCTCCGATATTTGAGCCACTACGGTGTTAAGAGAGTCTTGCCCCGCCTTCAAAGTAGCATTCACCTTATTTTGCTCGACCATGAACGCCTCCACTCTAGTTTCGAAGTCGGATCGTTGTGGAGCTTGTGGAGGGTTTTGATTTTGATTCCTCCACCCTTGGTTGTATCCGGGAGGCCTATATGGTGGAACTTGTTGCTTCGGTTGAAAGTTTTGTTGTGGAGGCCCCCTCGGTGGATAGTATTGTTGTTGGGGTGGTGGTGGTCGAGCTTGTTGAGTTGGTGGTTGTGGCGGGTTCAAAGCTCCTTCATTGTTGGCGTAGGAGAATCCCGGATGATTTCTTGCGGCCGGATTGGACCAATACCCTTGGTTCCCCGCAACATATTGTATTTGCTCCAAGGATCCTTCTCCTTGCTCTCCTCCCGCGTACATGGCTTGAGATTGGTCTTGCCAATCACACATTTGGTTGGTCGGCGCGGAGGTGGAAGGTGCTCCTTGGGGCTCCGTGATGAACTTCTCCAATCTCTCCATCACCTTGTGGAGAGAATCAAATTTGCTCGTGAGCTCCGCTACGGCCTTCGCCTCGTAGATGCTAGTTGGCTTTAAGGAGGATGTGGAGTGTCCTCGCTCATCGCCCCATTGTTGGTTATTTGAGGCCATCTCCTCAATTAGGGCCGTAGCTTCTTCGGGAGTCTTTGATAAGATCGCACCATTCGCCGCGGCATCAATAATTTGTTTGGTCCCCGGTTGGAGACCGTTGTAGAAGCTATGAACTAGCTCCCAATCCTCTATACTGTGGTGCGGGCATTGATGCTGCAAATCCTTAAAACGCTCCCATGCTTCATAGAGCGTCTCCTGTGGTCCTTGCTTGAAGAACATGAGAGCGCTCCGGATCTTCACCGTCTTGGATGGCGGATAGAATTTATCAATAAATGCACTCGCCAACTCGTCCCAAGTGGTGAAGACTCCGTCAGCCTGCGTCCTCAACCAATAGAGTGCTTTGTCCTTAAGCGTGAAGGGGAAGAGACGCAATCTGATAGCATCGTTGGAGACCCCCGGCATCTGGAATGTGGCGCACTTCGACAAGAATAGTTGGATGTGGTAGTGGGGGTTCTCATGTGCGTTCCCATGAAATGAGTCTTGTTGCATCAAAACCACCAATCCAGTCTTTAGCTCGAAGTTCTTGTCAGCTGCCAACCCCGGCATGGCAATGGATGAGGTGGTAGAAGAAGTCTTAGGCCGAAGCCTATCGCGAATAGAAATTATCCTCGCCATCCTTGCCGCCAATTCTTCAGGAGTTTCCAGGTTGGTCATATACCTCCCTTCCGGATCTTGTCTCTTTTCCGCTCTAAGTCTCCGTGCGGTACGTTCGATCTCGGGATCAAATAATAAGTCTTCTGGGTCCGCCGTAGATCTCGTGTTCATGCACAGGGGAAACAGAGTTTCAAAGAGATGATTAGTACCGTGGAAGGGTTAGGTAAGAATAGTAAAGGAAATAATAATGGTAACAATAAAAAAATAAAAAATAAAAGAAAGAAGTAGCTAGGGTGAAAAAGAATCAAACGCAATCGCCTCCCCGGCAACGGCGCCAAAAACTTGATCGCTCCGGGACGTACACCCAAAGAACGGTTGTAGTTTTACCGCAAGCGCACGGTATAGCGGCGAGCGGGTATCGAACACAGGGAGGACGAATGACCGTGCTTGCTCCTAATCAACCTGGCTATTTAAGAATAGAGAGAATTGCCTTGGGCGATCCTGTCACAATCGTCAGACAAATGTGCGAAATATCAAATCAAATAAAGAACGTCTAGAGAATGGGGAATTCCCGCTACTCACCGTATTTCATAAATGTGGTTCGTCGGTATCAAAATTGCTAGAATGAGAATTTGGATGAACTAGTTGCAACTAAATGTGGAACCAAGCTCACGCTCTCGCGCTGTTGCCGGTCTATAGCTATCCTAGGGTCGGGTCCAATCTCTTGCAAACCCTAGCCTAGGAAAGCTAGCATTAGGATCAACATCATCGTCCAATTGCGCACCGAGCCCAATCTCTTGCAAACTCGGTCCACAATCTAAATTAGGATAGTTCCTACCCGTCCAATCTCTTGCAAACGGGTATCGGCACGGAATTGCAACCGGAGATCCTAGTATCGGTCCAATCTCTTGCAAACCGATACTTCGAAAATCCGACTCCAACCCAATTCGGATTTCTAGGGCTTCCTATCAAATTGGGATCCAATCTCTTGCAAATCCCAATTGATATGAATACCTAGCTATCCGTAGTAATTCGATCCCAATCTAATCCCTAATAACAATCCTAGCTCAATTTCTACCAATTCATCACAATTATAAAATAGGGCTTGTAGGGTTCATCCCCACGCCCCAAGACGTGGAGACTACTCACAAATCATAGCAATAGCACAAAAATAATCAATGAAATAGGCAATGGAATTCATCACAACAATGATATAAACAATAAAAATAGAGTTTTTGGGGAAGAGAGATGCAAACCAATGTAGTTCTTCAATTAATCCAACAAAAATCCAAGTTTTTCCTCTTCTCCAATCACAAATAATAAAGCTAAAAAGTAATCTCAAAAAGCTGCAAAAAATCTAAGAGATGGCTCTTAAAACTAGGGTTAAAACAGGGCTTAAATAGCCCCAAAAATCGTCCAAAAATCCTGACCAAAACGCCCCTGCACAGCCTGTTTTCCGCAAATTTCGCTACAGGCAGCGCATCTCGCTCGGCCGAGTGAAAACCCTGTAATTTTCCAGTAAGTCGGGGCTTTCAGGGGTCTTCAGTTCGGAGGCGGCTCGGCCGAGTGAGTTGTCGTCACTCGGCCGATGGCTTCACTGCACTCAGGCGGACGTGGTTTGCCACGCGGCCGAGTGGGTCTTCTGAAGCTCAGGTGGCCGAAAAACAGAAACTTCGATATTTTGGAGGGGCTTCGTCTGGGCGCCACTCGGGCGGACGTGTTATCGTCACTCGGCCGATGTGGACTCCGACGCTCGGCCGAGTACACATGAAAATCGTGTCTGAACGGGTCGGCCGAGCAGTGTCTCGCTGGTCGGCCGAGTGGCTCCTCCACTCGGCCGAGTGGGACACAAAAGATGCCCAATCTGATTGTTTTGGCCTCCTCGTCGCTCCTACGACGTCCATTCTTCTTCCGCTCCTCTCCAACAGCAAAATATCCCTCGGGGAGGTCGTCGGTGGCCGTCTAGAGTAAGCGCGTCTCGAGATCACTCCAAATCGCGCCAAATCACCTGAAATGCGACAAAAACAACAAATCGTGAAAAGCATCGCAATATCGTCGATATATCGTGAAAAACATGATTTGGGCGATCTAAATGGCATGCAAATACACGGAAAAAGGTGTAAAATGAGGAGTGATCAGATCTCAGAAAAATACAAATAAATAGTCGTTGGAATCGTGAGATCGAGAATAAGTTAGGAAAAATATAAAAAGTGCAGAAATACTTAGTTAATTACTGTTTTGTGCTCAAATAAGGTGTATTCTCTAATAAATGATGATATATAAAATACGAATGTATTAGAGATCAACTTGGCATTATGTGAGCACAAAATAGAGCTAAATGGGGGGGGGTTAAATATGTAATATTGAACCCGAATCACACCCCCCAACTAGCGATTTGCTAGTCTCTAGCAAAAAGAGCGATAAATACGGATGAGTAATAAAACAATAAGTTCTTTCAAATTGCTCATGTCATGGCTCAATAATACGCATTCCAACATGATCTTGACCATCAATATACACATCCATGAACAAAATCAATCACATGATATTTTCTCTAATTTAGTATGAATAAATAACATACAAGCATCGTTTTGCACAAGCGAAAGTATAACACGTCGTTTTTCTCTAGTTTTCTTGTTTCCAAGGAATTGGCATCTCATAAAGATCGTTCAAGTCATGGGCGTTGAGGTTGCTTAGCTTATTCGCCACTTATTTTCTTTTATTAGTTCCGCGTAACGCGCATCAAGCAACATTCGCAGAAAAATGTATAACTTGGATCGCTCCATCAAATGAGTGAGGTTCCGGTCAATGGCTCCCAAATCAGACGATAATAGGGCATTAGGCCAAGAAGGACCCCTCGGACTGTACTACTCGAGCCAACCAAGTTATTTATTAGTGACATACTTATTCATTCATTTTTCTTCATTCATGTTTCTTCATTTTTTTTCTTCTTTTCTTTTTTTCTTTGTAAGCAACTCAATACCCATCAATATGAATATAAACATTAATGCCAATGGCCAAATTCCTCTTCAACTAGAAAACTTTTCTAATAAATCGTGTATACTTAAGCTTTTTCATCACATTAGCATGCATGAAATAAATTCAAACTATTTCGAGATATTAATCATGGAAATTGAAAGTTTTCATGAATAGCATATTAACGGTAATTCCATGAAGGAAAAATAATTTAATCAAGCCATAAACAATTTTAGAACTCAATTAATGCGTAGTCATCCGTATTTGAGGCATATGAAGGAGTTTTAAATGATGAGATTTGGTGATTTATTCTTCTTTAAAAAAATCCTAAGGTCTCATACACACCCCCCAACTAAAGATGGACATTGTCCTCAATGTCGAAAGGGGTACGAGTTTATTCAAGCCAGCAACCTAGAAAGCATATAAATCTACACTACTGGAAAGAACACACCGTGATCAAATGGCGGATCCCGAATCTTTAATTGTGGAGGAAGTTGTTCAATTTGCTCCTTGCGCTCCTCGGCGATTATTTTTCCTCCAGAAGCTAAATTGGACCCCAGCAACACAACACCAAGCATCTCTATAACTTGTTTGCCAATGTCCTGCGAGAGATGAGTTATGTCAGTCCAAATTAGTTTAAGATTCTTCGCAATAAAAATATTCCAAATGTAGTCATCAAAGTAGGTGAAATAAATTAAAGCAAGTTGACGACTACTCCCTGAAAGATATGCACTACTCTCGGTATGATGCTCGATCAATGGGGAGAGGGGTAATTGATTTTGGGACAAAACTGGAGGAGGGCATGGTTCTGACTCCATGGCGATAATCTCAAAACCCTTGTCCCTAGCTGTCTCCTCCTCTCGTTCATCCAAAATTGCTAGCTCGTCCTCTCTTTTGCACACACTTTCTGCCATGTAGATATTATTTTTGCCCTCAACGTGACATGGCTCGCTCGATATACCTGCAATAGAAGATAAACTCGTATTAGATTCTTTAAGTTGAATATCAAAAGAATTATTTTCTTCTAAGCAAGCGGCAATCAAATTAAGATCTTCAATGGATTTCTGAATCTGCCGACTCCGAGTAAGGAAATTCTCTTGGAATTGAAGGAATGTGGCCTCCTGTGTCTGAATAATCAGGTAAGCTTCCTCTTTCAAGGATTGCAAAGGTACGTCTACGCTTTGCTCTTCTTGATCAAGGCACGAAGGCTCCGTTGAATCGCTCTCTGAAGTCTCTTCCATGGTTTCTTCATTTTCTTGCAGAGACTCCATGTATTCCCACGCCGCTGTCGGCGTCATGCCTCCCAATAATTCCTGCAGCTGTGGTCGTAGTCCATCTAGGAAGGACACCATAAGCTCTTCATTTGTGTACCCATGCTGCGGATAGCTCGATACTATGTTTGTGAACCTCCTCCAGGCCTGAAAGAAAGTTTCACAATCAGATTGATTAAAATTAACAATCTTGAGCTTCTCCATCCTATGTTTGTGTGCATTACCATACTTTGCATCATACAAATTGTTTGTGCAATAGAAATTCATATAATCCATTTTAAAATTTTATGTACAATAAAATAAAAAAAAATTTATATACGGTAAAGTGGAAAGATCTCACCGAAGGTTCTCTAAATGAAATAAATAGTGGTCACAAACCATTCCTCCCCGGCAACGGCGCCAAAAACTTGGTGGGACCTAAAAGATGCTCTCTCTCAAGTGCAAGAGTCCGTACAAGTAATATAATCTGGGAGTCCAGATGTCGAATCCTCAGGAGGAAATCTGTCGCAACCACAGCTCAAATCAAATAGAAATCCAACGAAAAGAAACTAACCACTTCAACAATGATGACGGTGATGGTGATGTGAATACGTGAACAATATAAACAAGGAAATTCGTGTCTGAAAATATCTATAAAAAGTATGCACATGGTATAGGTTCGTCAGGATCAATGACTCGTATTAATTTGGTTGATGAATATAACACAATGAATTCTCCTTTTGAGAGCAATTCACCGGAAAATATCCAATATAACTCAATGAATTCTCATTTTGGGAGCAACTCATCGGAAGATACCCTTTTGGGGGTTCAAGCACAATATTCAATAAGATCGTCGCTAAAGTTATAATACGACATGAAACTCTCTTTTGGAGAGATCAAAAATACGGTATGAAACTTCCTTTTGGGGAGATCAAAACTCACCCTTTTGGGGCGATCATCAACTCAAACACTTCTTTTGGAAGATGAAAAAGACGATTTACGAACAAAGATTACAACTTTAACGACGTTTAACGATTTAGCATAAGGAATACAACCAAATAAACACGCATCATATCCCCTAACTACGCCAAACCATGCACAATAAGAAATTAGCTACTCATGGTGCAAGAATAATGAAGGTTCATAGCAAAATACATTGATCTAATAGCAAAATACGATGAAAAACACCAAAATACGGGGTAGAAGTTTAGAAATTTATCACCAAATCTTCAAGTTTAGACACCAAAACTATCTAAAAATAAGAAAATAGCCTCTGGAATTTTACAGAATTTTTCCCTGGCGAAATACGGCTCTAAGAGCCTCCAATACGCTCAAAATACGCCAAAATCTGCTTGAATACACACAAAAACCCTAGAATACGCTTATATAATAGGCTTGCGGGTTTTACTATGCTTAACGGGTCTAAACCCGCTCCATTTTCGCTTAAAACCCAAACCCGCTTGTCGCCGCAAATCTCCACCGTTGGATCCAGGCGGGATCGTTCCTCGAAACGCCACGTGGGCTTTGAAATTCGCGCGCGCCCGCTCCGCCTACGCTTCAACCCGAAATCGAATTGGATTCGATTTCAGCCGTTCAATCTGAGCGGAACGTCGCTAGGATCGTGACGCGTGTACAAAAAATCCCGCCATCTTCGCTTCGTTACGAGCTGCGCTCTTTCGTCCGTCGGATCGGTCGGAGGGTGGCTTAGATGTCGCCACGTGGCAGAAAGAATCGCAAATCTCCACTGCTGCTTCGGGTTCGAGCGGGAGAGCCATGCACCGTTCGATCGTGTTTCGACGGCGCGGATTCGGCCACGTCGCTCGAAGTTTTGTCGTTGCAGCTGCTTCGTTCGAATTCAATCTTGGCCGCTCGATCGCGATCGTGCGGCCACTAAAGCGCCGCATCGCCATTATCTCGTCACCGTCTGATGCGGGCGGGAATCGCTCCGATGCGGCCACGTGGCGCGCCAAGATTCGTGCAAACTTTAATTTCCTCATTTTATTGGTATTCTGCATTCAAAAATACACAGTAATTAGCACAGATCTCAGAAAAATACAAATAAGTAGTCATTGGAATCGTGAGATCGAGACTAAGCTAGGAAAAATATAAAAAGTGCAGAAATACTTAGTTAATTACTGTTTTGTACTCAAATAAGGTGTATTCTCTAATAAATGATGATATATAAAATACGAATGTATAAGAGATCAATTTGGCATCATGTGAGCACAAAATAGAGCTAAATGGGGGGTTAACTATGTAATATTGAACCCGAATCAGGACACCAAACTCCCACAAAGAGAGTTACTCCCACAAAGAGAGTAATTTCCACTAAGAGAATATCTAATTCCCACAAAGAGAATTAGGGGTATCACAAAGGAGAAACGAAATAACACTTACTTATGCATTGATATGATCTTACCAATGTGAAGAAGAATGCATGCAAGTGAAACTCAATTGCTTGAGATGTGGCTTTAATTGCACTTGATGATCTTTCTCTCTTCTAGGAATGAATCCTAACACTTCTCACTTGTGTAAACACCATCTACCTTACAATACTAACAACAAACACTCTAGAGGGGGGAGGGTGTGAATAGAATAATGGCAATAAATTGTGCAATTAAAATTAAACTTGCAAATGCGAAATAATAAGTGCAAGAGAAATTAATCAACACAATCAATCCAAACGCAAACACAAGAATTACGCTGGTTCCCCAAACTTGGGTACGTCCAGCCACACCAATATTCACTATATTTCCCACAAAGAGAAGTGAAGACAAATCCCACAAAGAGATACCTCACACAGAGGATTTTGTCCCACACAAGAACCAAACCAACCTTACACAAGGGTTTAACTCCCACACAGAGAATTACTAACTCCCACACAGAGAATTAGGGTTAGCCCTACACTAGGACACCAAACTCCCACAAAGAGAGTAGCTCACACAAAGAGAGTATCTAATTCCCACAAAGAGAATTAAGGTTTCAAAGAAACACAAAGTAAAACAAATACTCTTACCTATGCCTTGAGATGCTTACTCATAGACGAATGCAAGGTATGGAAGATGATCTCCAAGTGTTGAGATTTGCTTGAAAGCACTTGGATAATTTCCCTTGAGCTTGACTTCAATGCATTGAAGGAGATTTAGAGCTCTAAGAGGGAAATGAGAGAGTTTGAGAGTGGCTTATTTAATCTCTAAAGATTTTCAATAGCATCAAGAAGTTCCAGTGAACTCAGCCCTCTCATATATATAGGAACCTTATATGAACTCTCAAAAGCCAAGAAAACAACCAAAAACAAAAAGCTGCAACGGCTAGAATCTGGGCTGAAACGTCAGCGACAGTCGACCGAAGAACAAATGACAGTCGACTGTCTAACGGCTAAATAATTCCCAACGGCTATAATCTGAGCCATGACAGTCGACTGTAGAAGACTACACAGTCGACTGTAAAATAGACAGTCGACTGTATATCCTTCATCAGGCGACTGATGCAGGGGATGGAATAAAACAAAGAGTTGCAACTTACTCCCAGTATGCATACATGCGACCGATGAACAAATGACAGGCGACTGTAAAATAGACAGGCGACTGTTTATCCTTCATCCGTCGACTGCTGCAGGAGATGGAATAAAACAGAGAGAAGCAATCTTCGCACTTACGCCTTTCAGACGACTGTTGACCATTTCACAGGCGATTGTAAATATACAGGCGACTGTAAATACTTCATCAGTCGACTGATGCGAAAAGCACAAGTAGAGTCAATAAAAGGTTGACTTGAGCAGTGCACCACAGTCGACTGTAGAAGGCTCGACAGGCAACTGGAATCACCCAGTCGACTGTAAAACCTTCAGCAGGCGACTGTAGGAGAGCCAGAGACTCCAATTGAGTCTTTGGACAAGATGAACCTATTAGGTTGGATTCTATGATAATCCTAAGGCTCATTAAGATGGTTAAATACATGTACATGAATGAGTAGACCATCTAACAAGGCATTACATTAAACATAGGCTCAAAAAGAGAGAAATCAATAAGCGAAATATTACATGGATTACATTGCTTTCCTTAGAGTCTATAGCTTCAATCTTGATGCCTTGATTCTCCCCATCATCTCAAGCTTTGGCATCCCTTGAGTCCAAGCTTTGGCACTTCTCCACTTAATGTCCATCCTTACACCAAGTGTATAGTCTCCAAAAATGATATTATTGTAATGTAACAAAGAGACTAAAACAAGAGAGTCATTAGCAACAACATGATATTGTGATCATCATCAAAATAACATTGGTATGAAACACCAATACTCAATAATCTCCCCCCTTTTGATGATGAGACACATTATGTAAAACATAAAGAAATAAAGAACAATGCTAATGAGCCCCCCTACTTATATGCAGCAATTGAAAAATAAGATACACAATTGCAAATACTCATTATACCAAATGAAAGAATGAGAAACCATGGTGACATATAATAGGCATGGATTACATAAACCAATTGCAATGGAAAATAATCATGCATACATGAATGGTTTATATAATCCCACATATCTCTCCCTATAGATATCTCTCTCCCAAAATGCGTTGTATGAAATACAAGAGACACATAATGCATATATCTCTTCCCCTTGACATCGTCAAAAAGGTGGACATCAAAAATATCCCCATTGTCATCTTAATAAAAAATATGACAATATGCAAAATATAAGGAGATGTATGATACCAAATTTGTAAAAAATTAGTGGGTATCAATCACTATCCCATGCTCACCCTAGATCATAGAAATAGTCAAATTTTTGACTTCTAGGATCTAATACCAATTGTAAAAAAGGAGATAAACAATCTCTAACAATTGAGATAATACCAATTGTAGAAAAAGAATTTTGAAAGACAATCAGCTTTAATAATTGTAAACATTAACTGGAGGCATGGGCCTAAAGTGTATCAAAGCAATAGATATAGAAAAATCAAGCTTCAATGATACACAATGGCATTGCCAAAACTGAATATAAAATGAAATATGTTGGCAATATCCAAGGGGTTGGGTTTGAGACCAAAATTAACCAATAGTAACCATTGATCTTAAAAACATCCCGAAATGAGAGTTAAAATATGTTTTAAAATATTTTAAACATACAACATATTAATTCCCCCATTGTCATACATACGGATAAGTGAATGCATCCATGACAATGTATTCCCAAGGTCTTAATTTTCATGAAAAATAAGTTTGAAAACATTTTCAAAATCATGAAACACACACTAACAATGTGTATGCTAAAAATAAACATTTAAGCACAATACACATGCAATATGCATATGTGTGAGAAGACCTAAACATTAGGTAACCAAACCTAAGAGGAGTTTGATTTCCTAATGTAATCACATGAGGTGATCACATCCTTAACTAGAGAGTTGATGTAACTATTCCTCTCTTGCACACTACACCTAGTGGGAATCCATAAACTCAAGAATTTCCTAGGCAAGAGTTTTGCCTTTGCAAGAGGGGTAGATGTGGCATGCTTATGTGTAGAAAATATTTTCTTAGCATGCATAAAGTGAGGATTTTGCTCTTAGCAAAAAATGAAGGATTTTTATTTTTCCTCACCACCTTGTGATTTACATGCTTCTTGTTGGTGTTATTACTATACAAGAAAGCATGTTGATTATTATTAGGTGCTTTAGCAATATTTCTTGAATTTGCACCAAAAGAAGAATTGGAGGTGTGTTTGGTAACCACATTTGGAGTTAATCCCAAACTTCCTCTATGGTTTGTCGGATGTTGTTTTTCAAGCAAACCGTGGAGTGAATCCCTAGAATAAACAAAGCTTTTGAGCTTTTGGGATTCCTCTTCGCATTTCAACGTAAGTTGTTGAATGCGAGTTTCTAAGCTAAGGTTTTGAGCTACTAATTTTTCATTGGTTATGCTCAAATCCTTAACTTGAGAGAGAAGCGTGTCTCTCACACTAGTGTCACAATCTTGCAAAGCATCATTATCATTTACACTAGTAGATTCTAATGCATGCAACCTACTCATAGCAAATTTAAATTTAGCTTTCAATTTAGCATATGAGTCGATGCACTTTCTTGCCCCATTGGAGACCACATTGAAGCGGTATTCGAGCTCCTCCTCAACTTCTTCGTCGCTTTCCTCCTCGCTAGAGCTAGACGAAGACTCTTTCCCCATTGCCATAAAGCACATTTCCTCGTTGGGGTTGAGCCACGCCTCCACCTCTTCATCGCTTGAACTCGAGAAGATTGATGAAGAATCATCAAAATCCATGAAGCACATATGAGCTCGCTCCTTGTCATCCTCTTCTTCATCACTTGATGTGTCCTCATCGGAGTCATCAAATGTGCTGACAAGTCCCTTCTTTTTGTTCTTGAACTTGGACTTGCCTTTCCAATGCTTATTCCATTTGTCCTTATAAGTCTCTTTGGTGGGTTTGTAAGGGCATTCGATAGAGCGATGACCTTTGCCACTGCAAGTGTAACAAGTAGGAATCTTGTTAGAATTGGAGGCAAACTTTGAAGAAGATTTACCTTCCTTGCTTTTGAGGAATGCTCTTAGTTATGTGGCAAGCTCCATGATTTCATCTCAGTTAGCCTCATCTTCTTCATCTTCTTCACTAGGAGCTTCTTGATGGAATTTCTTCCTCCATTTGATTGGCTCCTCCTTGGCATGGAATGCAACCCCCCTTTGCTTCTTCGGCTTCTCGAGCTTGGATAGTTGAATCTCCTTCTTGTGTTGAAGCTTCACTTCATACGCCATGAGATTCCCAATGCACTCCTCAACGGTGTATTTGGACATGTCATTTGACTCCAAAATTCCGTTGGCTTTTGACTCGCATTGAGATATAAGCGATTCAAGGATCTTCTCCACTCGACCTATTGGGAAATCACCTTCCCAAGTCCTTCCAAAGCGTTCACGATGTCTGTGAACATTGTGAACATTTCTAAGATGCTTTCGCCTTCCTGCATCTTAAACATTTCATATTTAGATCTAAACACACTTTGCTTAAATTTCTTTACCTAGGATGTCCCTTCAAAAGTAATCTCCAAGATATGCCAAATTTCGTTGGCCGATTTGCATATGGAGATGCGGTTGAACTCATTTGGAGTGAGGGCGCAATGGAATGCATTCATAGCCCTCGCATTGACTTTGATCGAGTCCTTCTCCGCCTTAGTTCTTGAAGCCGCGGGTGAAGTAGGCTCCTCAAATGAAAACTCCGTGATGTCCCAAATGTCTTGACCCTTCATGCAGATCAACATCATGATCTTCCAATTTGGGTAGTTGGTTCCGTTGAAGAGCGTGGGTCGAACGGTAGAGTGACCTTCTTCATGAGACGTGGATGTAGCGTTGAATGCCATCGTTGCAGTATGCTATAACCTCGCTCTGATACCAATTGTAAGGACTGTATACCTTGCAATACTAACAACAAACACTCTAAAGGGGGGTGAATAGAGTAATGGCAATAAATTGTGCAATTAAATTTAAACTTGCAAATACGGAATAATAAGTGCAAGAGGAATTAATCAACACATCAATCCAAACACAAACACAAGAATTACGCTGGTTCCCCAAACTTGGGTACGTCCAGACTCACTAATATTCACTATATTTCATACAAAGAGAAGTGAAGACAAATCCCACAAAGAGATACCTCACACAGAGGATTTTGTTCCACACAATAACCAAACCAACCATACACAAGGGTTTAACTCCCACATAGAGAATTACTAACTCCCACATAAAGAATTAGGGTTAGCCCTACACTAGGACACCAAACTCCCACAAAGAGAGTAACACACACAAAGAGAGTATCTAATTTTCACAAAGAGAATTAGGGTTTCAAAGAAACACAAAGTAAAACAAATACTCTTATCTATGCCTTGAGATGCTTACTCATAGACGAATGCAATGCATGGAAGAGAATCTCCAAGTGTTGAGATTTGTTTGAAAACACTTGGATAATTTTCCTTGAGCTTGACTTCAATGTATGACGGAGATTTAGAGCTCTAAGAGGGAAATGAGAGAGTTTGAGAGTGGCTTATTTAATTTCTAAAGATTTTCAATAGCATCAAGAAATTCAAATGAACTCAGCCCTCTCATATATATAAGAACCCTATATGAACTCTCAAAAGCTAAGAAAACAGCCAAAAACAAAAAGCTGCAACGGCTAGAATCTGGGCTGAAACGTCAGCGACGGTCGACCGAAGAACAAATGACAGTCGAATGTCCAACGGCTAAATAATTCCCAACGGCTATAATCTGAGCCATGACAGTCGACTATAGAAGACTATACAGTCGACTGTAAAATAGACAGTCGACTGTATATCCTTCATCAGGTGACTGCTACAGCGGATGGAATAAAACAGAGAGTTGCAACTTACTCACAGTATGCATACAGGCGACTGATGAACAAATGACAGTCAACTGTAAAATAGACAGGTGATTGTTTATCCCTCATCCGTCGACTGCTGCAGGAGATGGAATAAAATAGAGAGAAGCAATCTTCGCACTTACGCCTTTCAGACGACTGTTGACCATTTCACATGCGACTGTAAATATACAGACAACTGTAAATACTTTTTCAGTCGACCGATGCGAAAAGCTCAAGTAGAGTCAATAAAAGGTTGACTTGAGCAGTGTACCACAGTCGACTGTAGAAGGCTCGACAGGCGACTGGAATCATCCAGTCGACTGTAAAACCTTCAGCGGGCGATTGTAGGAGAGCCAGAGACTCCAATTGAGTCTTTGGGCAAGATGAACCTATTAGGTTGGATTGTATGATAATCCTAAGGCTCATTAAGATGGTTAAATGCATGTACATGAATGAGTAGACCATCTATCAAGGCATTACATTAAACATAGGCTCAAAAAGAGAGAAATCAATAAATGAAATATTACATGGATTACATTGCTTTCCTTAGAGTCTATAGCTTCAATCTTGATGCCTTGGTTCTCCCCATCATCTCCAAGCTTTGGCACCCCTTGAGTCTAAGCTTTGGCACTTCTCTACTTGATGTCCATCCTTACACCAAGTGTATATTCTCCAAAAATGATATTCTTGAAATGTAACAAAGAGACTAAAACAAGAGAGTCATTAGCAACAATATAATGTTGTGATCATCATCAAAATAACATTGGTATGAAACACCAATACTCAACAACTTGAGTGTATGAAATGAAGAGAAGAAAGATGTTCTCCAAGAAAAGGAATGAGATTGAAAGTCCTTGGAGAAATTCCATAGAGCTTAGATGTTGTAGCATAAGATTGAAGCTCTAATGAGGGAATGTGAGAGATTAGGAGTGGCTATTGATTCTCAAAGATATTCAATACCAACCAAGAGTTCTAAATGAACTAAGCCATATCCTATATATAGGAAGCCAAGAATAGCCCATAAAACCAACCAAAAACCCAAAGGGAAGAGATCTGCAACTGCTAGATTTTGGCAGTTTACGGCATAGACGGTCGACTGATGAACAAATGACAGTCGACTGTTCAACGGCTAGAAAAATCCCATCGGCTATAATCCGAGTCAGGACAGTCGACTGTAGAAGACTACACAAGCAACTGTAAAACAGACTGTCGACTGTATATCCTTCATCAGGTTACTGCTGTTGGGATGGAAATAAAACAGAGAGAGATGCAACTTTCGCACTTACGCCTTTCAGACGACTGATGGCCATTTCACAGGCGACTGTAAATATACAGACGACTGTAAAAACTTCATCAGTCGACTGTCTTGCAAATTGGGATGAAGCCCAGAAAATGCAAGATGCGCACAGTCGACTGTCGACCAATTCACATGCGACTGCAGATACACAGGCGATTGTAAATTGAACATCTGTGATTGATGCGAAAAGCTCAAGAAGATTCAATAAAAATGTTGACTTGAGCAGTGCACCACAATCAACTGTAGAAGGCTCGACATGCGACTGGAATCACACAGTCGACTGTAAAGCCTTCATCAGGCGACTGTTGGAGAGCCAGAGACTCCAATTGAGTCTTTGGGCTAGATGAACCTATTAGGTTGGATTCTATGATAATCCTATGGCTCATTAAGATGGTGAAATGCATATGCATGAGAGTAAGACCATGTATCAAGGCATTACAATAATCCTAGACTCAAAAAGAGAGAAAGCAATAAATGAAACAATACATATACAATGCTTTCCATAGAGACTATGGTTTCAATCTTGATGCCTTGATGCTCCCCATCATCTCCAAGCTTTGGCACTCCTTGATGAGCTTCCCTTCATCAAGCTCCAAGCTTTGTCAAAGCTCCTCTAGATGTCCATCCATCATCATGCTCCAAGCTTTGGCTTCATTAGACGATCTTCACGACTTCATCCAAGCTTGAGCACTCCATCACTCTTGGAGGTCGATATCCCTTATAATATCCTCCAAGTATTATGCTTTGTCTCATCAATATATAATCACTAAGATAAATTGAGACTAAAACATAAGATTGATTAGCATACTAACCTAATGTATTGATCATCATCAAAACAACATTAGTCTTGAACCCAAGAACTAACAAGCATTGTTTCAATTTAGGTTTATTTATAATTCCATATTAATTGTTGATTAGGAATTTAAATTGGTATAACTATCGTTTAAATTTTACAAACACTATTCAACCCCTCTTTTAGTATTTTCCTCATAGCCAGGGTCCTTACATGAATGCCTCGGGGATGGCGTAGGCACCTCGGGCTCGAAACTATGGGTTATTACTTGAGTTTGAGGGAATTGGGCTGAGATGCACCACTCTTCGGAGGAGTTAAACTCAGGAGCAACGTCTCATCCTTCTTGCTGATCCCCACATCGAGAGAGCTCTCTTCTTCTGCAGAGATTCCTCGGGCTATAAACTCACGGTCGGAGTGAGGACATCGGAGACTGGGGCTGAACGCAAAGTTGAGCCGGCAGTAGGAATGGCTAAGTTAGGGGCCGATTGCACGGAAGTTCGAGTTAATGATCCAGAGGTCAAGCCTGGCTGTCTTCCTTCCCCAGATGACCCTTGGCTCGAACAAGGCGACGAGCGAGTAGATGAGCTACCTGCTGTCTTCTTATGCTTTTGCTAGAAGAGCTTCTGGAGCTCGGGGCCCACGCCCTTAAATACTTGCCCGACCATTTCTGCAGAACGAAGGAAAATTAAGGTGATCACGCATGAAGAAGGAATCAAGATAATAAGTATTTCTCGTGCTCCACAAGACACTCTTCATCAAATTGTTGTCCAATAAATGCCATGTCGACCTTTCTTCATCATGAAGAAGCAATTGTTTTTCTATGATAGTGTTATATACTTGCATTTGTTTATCTTCTGTTATTTATAATATTGTAAGATATATTTAATGATTACGAAACAACTTCGATAAAGCAGATTGGTTCCCTTGGCAGAAACTTTTGAGATTTATTTCAAGTTTCATAAACACTATTCAACTCCTCTAGTGTTTATGCTTGTCATTTTAGGATCCAACTATTGGTACCAAGAATTGGTTTTGGATGGCATCAACAAACCTCATATTTCTCATGATCCAACAAGTCCTCTAATGTACGATAACTTTCTCTAATATCAATGAAAAAATTAGATGAAGTACTATACATCATATCCATCGACTATGATTTATGGAGCCTCATGGAGATGTCGTATCGTAAACCTTCCACACCCACATCAAAATGGACGAAATTAAAGAAAAAACAATTGACAACCCTCAACGATGAGATAATGAAAATTTTATTTTCATCCTTAAATAACAATATATTTTAAGCTATGTGTCAGGAGCAATCATGGCCAATCAATTTCAGTACATGCTTGAAGATTTTGAAGAGACACGCATGCCAAGGAACAAATACCCATGGGAGAAACACACATAGCACACACAATAGGAACCCGAGAGTAGCCCACACAGTAGGGAACACACAGCAGAGGGAGCAACACATATAGCACACAGTAGGAACCCGAGAGCATATGTGAAGACAACACACCTGAGAGCAACTTGCACACATGAACACACAGTGACCCAAACCCACAAAACACATAGAAGGGAACATGGAGCAAGGGGATCAATTCCCGAGACCAAGCAGAGAAGGGAGCACCTAGAAGAATAGTGAGAAGGGGATCAAAAACTAGAGAGCAAGCATGCAGCTGGGGAGTACCAATCAGCAAGGGAACAACCAATATACAAGCATCAAAACAACACAAAAATATTGAACATTAGTCATCATTATCATCCTAAGAATGGCCGAGTTTATCGAGGAATTAGATTGTAGTTCAAGAGATCTACTGTTTCTTGAAGATGAGTGTCATTAGTAAAGCATGCTTGGGCCTAACCGAATCTTCACGTTTGAAGTTGGGTAGGTGGAGCTCGTCGGAGATGGGTTGCGAGGAGAATGATGGTGAGTTGCTGATGAAGACGATGATCGATGGAGAATATTATGGGGAGTATAATGAAAGTGATAATAAGAATGGGGATGATGGAGATAATGATGGTGTTGGCTCGGATGGGAAGTAAGGAAGAGGGAGATGGAAAACTGAAAAAATGGTTGAGGTATTCATGATAATATTAATTTGCATGGAAAAGTTGGTGTGATATTACGAATAAGGATGGTTGATTGGGCGTGATTTAAACAGCTGGAAAATTTTGGTGGGAGTGGATATCACAAGTAGGGATGGTTGATTGGGGGTGATTTAAATAGATGGAAAATTTTGGTGGGAGGGGGAAATGAGATTGTTAACAAATTGATTTTTGGGGTTATGGATCCCAGATTTTGAAATTTATAGATGTCGAATTTTTCAGGATTTGGGTTTGGAAAAAGATTCCAAAAAGTATAGAATAATTACTATAAATTGTGAAAATTGTAAAACTATCTAAAATGATATCTATTAAATTTTTTCGATTATGAAAGCGGCAGTTTTTGACGCTAAACCTGTTATAATAGTAATCGGTCATAGTTCAAAAATTTTAATAGCTAACATTTTAATTAAATATATTCTAGATAAATTTATTCAAGCATAATATGGTTTTCCACACATAACATATATTTTTACCATTTATTTAACCAATTTTAACTAATTTTCTAATTTAAAAATGAATTGTTGATAATTAAAATTAGGATATTAACTTTAATATCAAGGAATCCATACATCAGATTCTCACACAAGGTTTCGAAACATTGCTATTGGCTAGTAGATTCACAGATATATTTGCGTTTCAATTGCGACAAAATAAATTTTTTTCTAAAAAAATGATAATAATGATAAAGAAAATTAAATATCTAGCAAAATACTTACCTAATTTTGACGCACGAATTGGCGAAATATTAATTATGACAAATAAAATATTATCATATTATCATATTTTAATTTTCATAATTTGCAATAGAAATTATTTATTTTTTTAGTTTTGGAATAAATAAATAACAATAATGTAAAAAATTAATTTACAGGTAAAATACTTAATTTTTGTCGCATGCGATACCAATAAGTTTCTTATGACTTACATATGACTAGTTCAGACCATTGTAGTAAAAGTGTGTCTTTTCAATTCAGCTCCTATAACGCTCAAATTAGTATCATGATGGTGCCATTTGGCAATAAGTTAAGGCTAATAGCAAATCTAGATAGAGAAACAGAGGTTAATGAGGTAATGATCATCCCCATTAAATTAAATTTTATGCATCTTTAACATTTCAATAACTGGTCTTGAAATTTATTTAATACAAGTGTATTGGCAACATAAACAGTGTCAAGTGCTTTTCAAAATTTGAAATCCAACATAAAAAATTATTTACACTCAATTTCCACTCAATTCTCCTCCATAATTTGATCCAAGAACTAACTTGATCATCGGAGGTGGTTGGGTCGGATCCAAGCCCGACCTCCCCAACAAGTTGTTCATGTTGGAACTTATCCAACAAGTTGGATCTTAATCCAACATTGGGCTAATATGCGGTGAATAATTATATAAGTGCTACGCTGTCATATTAAGCCCAATATATTAGTGATCTGGTTTTAATTAATTAAATGGGCTAAATGAGTTAAACAGGTTGTGGGGCCTTTATGTGTAGAGACTATTGGGCTTCAACTCGTTGATGGGCCGAGTTGGAAACCCTAGGGCTATGGAGGCTAGCCTATAAATATTAGCGGTCGTGGTCCCCGGAATACACGAACAAATTTGAGCCGTCTTTTCTACGTCCCGTCGCTAGGAGAGAAACCAGGAGAAAACTAAAGGGGTTCTCCAACGGTTGATTCGTGCTATTCTGGAAGATCGTCCGCTACGGTATCGTCAGGATCTTTCAGACTATTAGCGATGGATTCAGGTACGCTTCCGCTAAATCCGAGTAGGTTAATGATTTAAGGTTCCGCATGTTATTCATCTGGATTTGTGTTGTTTAGTTAAGAACGCATGTCTAGATCTCTAGCTTCTACAAGTGGTATCAGAGCCCACATGCTGTGGATCTTAAATTATTGTCTGCTCGTAGTAGATCTGATAAAAATCAGATTTTTAATCTGTTTTAAGTTTTGGATCTGTTAAAAATTTATTTTTTATCAGTTATAATATTCGGATCTATGCAAAAAATTGGTTTTTTGATTATTTTTTCCAAAAAAAAAATTTAAAAACCCTAGATCGGGGGCGGCCCGCCGGCCGCCGCCCGACACAGCAAAAGAGGGGCGGCTCTGTCGTCCCCGTCGGAAGAACGGCGCTGGCGTTGCCGACGTCGTCACAGATCAGAAAGGGGCGGCTTCGCCGCCCCTGTAAGATAATTTAAAAAAAACGGGGATCAAGGGGGGTCGGCTTCCAGCCGCCCCCCCCGGCGGTTAAGATCAGAGGGGGCGGCTGGCCGCCCCCGTTAGGGTTCAGAGGGGGCGGATTGCCGCCCCCGTTCGGAATGTCAGAGGGGGCGGATCGCCGCCCCCCAACCCGTCGGATCACAGTACAGGGGGGCGGATCGACCCCCCCGTCGGACTTCAAAACAGGGGGGCGGCTCGTCGCCCCCGTCGGATTTCAGAGGGGGCGGCTCGCCGCCCCCGTCAGGCGTCTTCCGGCGACGGAAGGGGTGCCCTACCCCCTTCCGATCGAAACAGAGGCCCCCCCTCCGGGGGGCCTGCTGATTTGTTGTTCACGGGGAAGGGGGCGGCGGTTCGCCGCCCCCATTCGGCCCCGACGGCCGGGGAGGGGCCGGCGCCCCGGCGCCCCTCCCCTGCGATCCGATGTTAAGGGGCGGCGGTTGCCGCCCCTGATTGACGACGGCAGGCGCCCTCAGCGCCTGCGCGTCGCAGAGAAGGGGCGGCCCCCGCCGCCCCTGTTGGTCGGAAAAGGGGCAGCCGCTGCCGCCCCTATCAGGTGCTGATCTTTGGACAGGGGCCGGCGGCGGGCCGGCGGCTGACCTCTGGATGGGCCAAATCTGCTAGGGTTTCCAACCCTAGCAGACTTTTGGGCCACATTGGGCCCAAACAGTTGAATTTTCAAAATAATTTAATGGGCTTTTAATTTGGGCCTGTTTGGGTTGTTTGGTTGTTTTTTTCTGGGCCTATTATTGCAAAACAGTTTTTAGCCTTTTTTTGGGGGGCTTATTGCAAACCAGTTTTGGGCAAGCTCATGGCTAATTTTGGACCCAATTTTTTTGGGTCATTTGGACACATATTTGGGCCTATTTTAGGATGTTTTAACACAAGTTAAGGAGGAAATAAAAGGGCAATTTGTATATTTCCATTAAGTACAATTTTGTGTTAAAAATTCACATTTTAATTCAATTTTAGGCGGACTTAATTATACATATATCTCGAAATAATTTTATTTAAAAGGACAACCCACCAAAGTGGGCTCCATCGTGGCAATTAATTTTATTTCGATATATATAAAAGGCTACGTACATGCTTGGCATGAAAATTTATCGCCTAAAGTTTTGAATATAAATTTGTGAAATGAGGAAATAAATGGTTTTGTCTATATATTTTCTTTAGGCCAAATTTTGTGTGTTAAATTTAAGTTCATTCCAATTTTAATTCTTTAGGCAAAATTCACTCATATATACATTTTTTGAAATAATTCCAATTTTTTGTAAAATTCCACCAAAGTGGGTTCTACTATTAAAATTGTTATTATTTCGGAATGTAAACGGATTAGAATACATACTCAGTATGATCAGTTGCCTGGATGAATTTTAAACGGATCGAATGAGTAAATAAAAGGTTTTCCTGTATATTTACACTTAAGTTCAGTTTCATTTAAATTCAATTTTAGGGCGCATTAAATTATATGTTTCAAAATAATTTTAATTATTACGGGATCCCACCAAAGTGGGCTTTATTGTTAAATTATTATTATTTCGGAACATAAACGGTTAAATACATACTTTTGTATGATTGGTTGCCCAATATTGAATTTAATTTGGATTGAAGGAGGAAATAAGACTTTTATATATTCCTCCTCAAAGATAAAAATTTTGTGTTAAATGTGCAAAATAAATTTAAATTCTAAGTTTAAGGCTTAAAACTATATATATATACTTCGGTATATAACAGGTCGACTTCATACGTTGGTATGAAAATTCAGTTAGCCTGAATTTAGATTTAAATTAAAACACAAAATTCAAGAGTTTTCTTCGGGAGTAAATAAAAAGCTTTAACATATATTTCTCCTTAAGAATAAGTTTAAAAGGCCTTAAAGGATTTTCGTGCACTAACCATCAAGCAAATGGCCTTAAGGAAATTTGACACATTTTAAAGTTATATATGAAATGGGGTAGGGTGTGTATTTATATATATAACTTTATATGTATGTTCATATACACATTAGTACACCGAATATACCCTATTTTAAGAAGAAAATTTGTGTTGAAGTTATGGATTTTATTTAACTCAATGATTAGAAAGGTGGAATAAATGGTTCTTATTTATATTTCCACTTAATATAATCATTTTGTGTTAAATTCAGTTTAGTTTCAATTTCAATTTTTGGCACAATTTATTATATATTTCGAATATAGAATGATTGGATCATCAACTCACTAAAGTGGGTTTTCTTGTGAAGATCAGTTCTAAATCTCGAAATATAACAAGTTGAATACATACTTTTGTATGAATATTTTAGTTGCCTTAAATTTGATTTTGAATAAAAGTGGACTTGAATATCTCCACTTAAAGTATAAGTTAATGTATTAAATTGCGACATAGATTCAAATTTTGCAAAGGTATAGATTTTTGAAATGACTTCGTGCAATCATCACCTCGCCAAAGTGGGCTCTGTTGATTTGTATTATTTCATTTCACGAATATAAAAAGAATCAAATGTGCCCGTGATTTGCGTAAGAATGCTAAATCGGCCCAAAGGAAGATTACCGTTCTATACCATTTCATGCGCACCTGTGGCAATAGACAAGGTGATGATTAGTGAGTTCAATACATGCAAATTTAATTCGGCCCAAAGGAAGTTTTATTTTTGGCATGTTATTATTGTCATTGTCTGATTGCTACAACAAGATGTCAGTGACTAGTTAATAGATTATCCAAAGATAAATATTGGACTAGTGGGGGATGTCTTGAGATGGGAAAATAGCATTAATTTGAATTTGTTGTTGTATTTAATACCCATATGAACATGTTATAAATTGTTTTCTTGTTCTCTGTTCGGTTATTATTCTTGAAAATTTCTTCTGCCATTCCAGAATATCTCAGGGGCACTATTTCAGATAAAATTACCACAACTAAAGAATTCCATTCTGACATTGAAACCAGATTTGTCAAGAGTGAAAGGGGTGAAATTGGTACACTCTTGACAATTCTAAACTCAATAAGGTATAAGGGTACGGGAAACATTAGGGAGCACATATTGAAGGTGTCTAATATTGCTTCAAGGTTGAAGGCACTTGAGCTAGACCTCTCTGAGGCTCAGCTAGTGCATTTTGTTTTGATATCTCTTCCATCACAGTTCAACCAGTTTAAGATGAGCTACAATCTGAAGGATGAGACTTGGTCTCTGGATGAGCTCATCTCGCACTGTGTTCAGGAAGAGAACATGCTTGAGCAAGGAAGACAGAAAGTGCTCATATGATCTCTACCACTAAAAGATTAGAAAGGTATGCTGCAAATTTTGGTTTAATTCTAAGTTAATTTCATGCAACCTTTGGTACTTATAGGCACGTGATGGAAAGATTTGGTATAACCATTCACATCATTGTGTCTATGCAGGATTGCCTAAGATGCTAAACGCCAAATGATGGTGAAAGATACATCGATATGGGCAATGACAAGATGGTTCAAGTAGAGGCACATTAAATTTAGATTATTTCTTTTAAATGCTAGATTGTATTTGAATTTTATGAGACTATTATGTACCGTTTTTAACGGAATTTGGATTTCCATTTTTATTTTGAACAAATTCGGTAATAAGTGTTCAATTTTGAATGGAAAATTTGGTTGTCTCTTAATTCAAAATTAGTTTATTCTAGTTCTTTAAAAGATCATTATAATCTTCATTTATTTGGAAATGTTGCTTCATCAATAGAATTCATGCATTTAAGTACATGTGTTGTAATGAAAGAATTAACAGTTTAGAATTCAGTTATATTTTGATTGCAGCTTATATCCTTAATAAAGTTTCAACAAATGAATCACTTGCATGTTTGGAGATGTCCAACTAAGGTAAGGCTTTATAAGCCTAATAAAGTAGTAGGACATAATGCTAATGATTTTCTAATTTTGTTGAATAGTTTTAAAGTTGATATTATTTTGTAAGGTTTTACATAATCCCACTATTAAGTTAGTTTACGAATTAGGAAATGCACACCTATTTGAGGATGCTGAGTTTGAGGGGGGAAATTTAGTTAGTGACATTACTCTTGAAGAGGATTATATCCACACAGGTGTTGTTGGCATTGTTCGGGATGGTATTCCTGACATTGTTCAAGACACAATAAATTCAAGATAATGTTGCAATTCCTCCTACTCGGTAAAATTGTTCATAAGGACAAACTCTAGCACCCTCAAAGCACTAATTGCCATTCAGGAAATCTATTAAAGAGATGACAAGCTCACTTTTGACATTAGGATGATGGAAGTTCGACTTACATCAAGTCATAAAAGTTCTACATCTCTTTAATTGATTATTGCATTAATTAAGAAAGTCTTTAAATGATACTTAAAATCTTTTTATTATTGCCATAAGGTTTGAAACCTATTGATTGTAAATAGTCTTTTACAATCAAAAGGGAATTCAAAAGGGTATTAAGAAAAGGTTTAAAGCGTATCACTCAAGGACTTTATACGGAAAAGAATGCATTAATGTGTAAAGAGACTTTCTATTCAGTTTTCATGAAAGACTCTGTGAGGTTTTAAATGGCATTAGCAGAGCATTTCAATATCGTTGATGATATATTAACTCTCATTAAGTGATCACCTCGTTTGGTTTTGAGATGGTATTTAATGATGTTATCTAAGTTCTGTGGGAGCATGTAATTTACATAATATCTATGTGGTAATAAATGTTAAGTTCTGTGGGAGACAAGTTTAGTCTCATTAATTACCCTGAGAATAATCTTCAGAAGATTTCTTATATCTCACCAATAAGGAGTCAGTTTTATATGCTTTTGGTTATTGCATATGTTACAGATGTGTTGGGCAGATTGTTAAGTTCAGGAGTTGACCATTTGACAGCAGCCAAATGTGTCTTACAATATTTATGGAGAACAAAAGGGTTACATGTTCAAGGATCAGTAGTCAAAAGAGTTTGAGATCATTTTGGTATACTGACTCTGATCATTTATTGGATGCAAAGAATGTATGAAAATCTATGTTAGGCGCCATCTACTAGAAGAGATCTAAATGGTCCCTTTATATAGTCTCTTTTGACATGGCTTTAGATTTCATATCACATTATGTGACATCCAAATCATGAAATATATCTGCATATTTTGTCACTATGCTGCAAATTAGGGATGGTGTTGAAACACCACACAGTTTATTTAGTGACAATGAAGTCTGCAGTTTTATATTCCATCAACAACAGGAACTCGACAAAGTTTAGATATTCAGAGATCAAGTTCCTAGATTGTTGATTAATAGGAGTGTATAATTGTCTAATGAGCACATCGGAACAAACCATGTAATTACGGATCCGTTATAGTAAGGAAATGTCATCCAAAAGGTTTTATGAGCTAGCTACTCATATGGATGTCATTTCATTAAGAACATTCAGTTTTGTGGGAGTTTGTTCTTTTGGGTGCTCATATGATAGACAAAATTAAGTCTCCAGCTTAAGCTTGAGGTGATTTTCTGATCAGAAATAAAGTTTTTGGTTTCAGTTCGGCTTCACTCCGATTTTGTTTTGTTTATGATCTCACTAAGGTTAAGGAGGATCAGTTGGAAATAGACATGTTAGATCACATTACATGTAATTTCCACGCTACACATCCACTTCATAATCCATGTCATTCTTTTGTATTAGCACGGTGACCACTGATGGGTCGAGCTGCAATTGCTGCGGCGAAGATCTCTTTGATTCCTTGCTAATATAATTGATGGACCGGATTGTTTTTAACTCATTAAAGAAATGACAGCAGGTTAAGATCTTATTTGGTTGTATGCACTATGAAATATAATTATAAAGTTTAAGCATATCGCCCAAGTGGGAGATTGTTGGAACTTATCCAACAAGTTGGATCTTAATCCAACATTGGGCTAATATGCGGTGAATAATTATATAAGTGCTACGCTGTCATATTAAGCCCAATATATTAGTGATCTGGTTTTAATTAATTAAATGGGCTAAATGAGTTAAACAGGTTGTGGGGCCTTTATGTGTAGAGACTATTGGGCTTCAACTCGTTGATGGGCCGAGTTGGAAATCCTAGGGCTATGGAGGCTAGCCTATAAATATTAGCGGTCGTGGTCCCCGGAATACACGAACAAATTTGAGCCGTCTTTTCTACGTCCCGTCGCTAGGAGAGAAACCAGGAGAAAACTAAAGGGGTTCTCCAACGGTTGATTCGTGCTATTCTGGAAGATCGTCCGCTACGGTATCGTCAGGATCTTTCAGACTATTAGCGATGGATTCAGGTACGCTTCCGCTAAATCCGAGTAGGTTAATGATTTAAGGTTCCGCATGTTATTCATCTGGATTTGTGTTGTTTAGTTAAGAACGCATGTCTAGATCTCTAGCTTCTACAGTTCACGCTACAGATAAGCAAATAGCTCGTCACCATCAAAGGATAGCTCGAACAGCGATACTCAAGCTCGGCTCAAGCTCGGCTTGTCTTCATCCACGTAGTCCATATCGTCGTTGACCTCTTCACCAGATCGGCGATAGCTCGGTCCGGCTTCCACAGTGCCTCCAATGCTTGGATCAAAGCCTGTACTTATACAGGAGATAGGCCCGGGCAGCGCTTCTATAGCTCGGACCATCATCCTCATCACGGAGAAGATAGCTCGGCAAGTCTTCCTTTAATCATCGTCATCACCTAAGATCACTGTAACCTTGATCTCATTAATATAAATCCATTGTTCTGTGGATTTTCTCACCAACAGGCTGGTCAGGTAAAACAAATTGTTCTCCAATTCTTTTGTTCTGATTTATGCCATGCACCTCAAACAAATAGTTTCCATAAGAATAATTGACTCGCTTAACCAAACAAAATATCACCTCATAAATGTACCATGTTTGTGAGAAATCAAATGTGAAATTGCCCACCAACTCCTCTACTCTCACTGTTAATCTACAGTGCTACCTCCAATATTAACACCTCACACCAAACTAGTCAGCTCGGTTGTTTAGTATCATTAATAGCGCAATAGCACAGGAATTGTCAGTGCCACTGTCCCCATCAAAGATTTGCCTCTCTCCTCTCTCTCTCTTTGTCAAAAATACCAGTCTCATCCTTTTATAACTAACTCACCCCTTCAAGGATACCACTCCCATTCTTCACACACACACAGAGAGAGGATGAGCTTAGTAGGGCCTGACCATGAGCCAAAGAAAGGAGATCAAGAGAGGAGCGAGAAGACCCAAAAGGTTCCCTTCTTGAAGCTCTTCAGCTTTGCAGACTCATGGGACTGTCTTCTCATGGCCGTCGGCTCGGTGGGAGCTTGCGTCCATGGAGCCTCGGTCCCCGTGTTCTTCATATTTTTCGGCAAGCTCATCAACATCATCGGAATTGCCTATCTTTTCCCCACCACAGTCACCCACAGAGTTGCCAAGGTAACCCAGCTTAGTCCCCATAAATCAAATATATACAATCATGTCTGCTAAGTTTTTCCTTGTTTTGCAGTACTCGTTGGATTTTGTCTATCTGGCGATCGTGATACTGTTCTCATCATGGACTGGTACGTGAAGGATAAAAACAAGCTGGCTAACTAACATTAGCGAGTGCTAATTAGTGATTAGTGTGTGATTAATGTTTCTGATGCAGAGGTTGCATGTTGGATGCACACTGGAGAGAGGCAGGCGGCAAAGATGAGGCTGGCGTACTTGAGGGCGTTGCTTGATCAGGATATAAGTGTTTTTGACACTGAGGCGTCGACTGGGGAGGTTATTAATGCGATTACTAGCGATATCCTGATAGTTCAAGATGCCATCTCTGAGAAGGTAATTAATTATGTTAATGGTTTCAATTATTTATGTGATTATGGGTTTTGCTGTAGGGGGTGGTGGGTAGGGGGTATAATAAACATGGGTCACAGGTGTCGGGTGATTGAGCAATAAATTCGGCGGTTGAAAGCCTTTAGGGAATTTGCTATGCGTACAACCACTTTATTTACAAGTTTGCCATTCATCTTATTCCTCTTTTTACCCTCGCTGGAGGCGGAGGAGCTGGGGAGGCGGATGGGGCGGGGGAAGAGGGAGAGGGGGGCTGCGGAGGTCGGAGTGATGGCAAACTTGAAAATAAGCCGGTCGGGCGCAGAGTGAAACTGCAGGTGCGCGTAGCAATTCCAATGTCGAAACCCCGCAAAGGTTTTCGTCTTCGATCAGAGTTATACTATTAGAACTAGAATTAGGGTTAGGGTATTGTGATGACGAGCCAGTCCGGTGCCTTTTGCTTCCCAGGTGTGAATCCTCAAAACCCTCTCCCCATTAATTTCTTGTAAAGACATTGTTCTTGCAAGTTTCAGTTCTTTTCTTTAAAAAAATTTTAATAGAAATTTTCGCTCTTTTTTGTTTTATAGTTGCACCACAACATTAACCTGATCAATTTGAAATCTTATGTTTCAGTCTTCTCAATTTTGCTAGAAAGTTTCAGTCTTTGTTGTTCAATGCTAGCTGACCAACCGAAACCAACCATATATTAACTTCTCAACTGTTGGTATGAGATAAAATTGGGCTACTGCTAAACTTTGGCACTTCACCACATTGCAGGTGGGCAACTGCATGCACTACTTAAGCCGATTTATAGCCGGGTTCGCCATTGGGTTCTCCAGTGTATGGCAAATCAGCCTGGTCACCCTCTCAATCGTGCCTCTGATCGCCCTTTCGGGAGGCATCTATGCCTATGTCGCCACCGGCCTCATTGCCCGTGTGCGTAAATCTTATGTCAAGGCTGGGGAGATCGCCGAAGAGGTCAATGTTACTTGCCGCCTTAATAACTAGTCACCACATTTTGCAGTTTGTGCTAATTCGGCAGAGTATTTGTTTGTTGGCAGGTCATTGGGAATGTTAGGACAGTGCAAGCTTTTGTGGGAGAAAAGAAGGCATTGGAGAGTTACAGGAATGCACTGGCGACTACATACAAGTACGGGAAAAAAGGTGGTTTGGCAAAGGGATTAGGGCTCGGGTCATTGCATTGTGTTCTGTTTCTTTCGTGGGCGTTGCTGACTTGGTACACTAGTATTGTTGTTCACAAGGGCATTGCAAATGGAGGGGAATCGTTTACAACAATGCTTAATGTTGTTATTGCTGGACTGTAAGTCTCATTTGAATTATTTATTTGTTTATTTATTTTTCAATTGTTTTGGAGTATAAATGAGCAATGTAAGTAAACAAAACTTAAGTCGCTCATTGTGTTCCTGCCTCCTGATAGGAAATGTATTTGCCTCTCTTCTTTTTTAAAGAACAGATATAGTTTTATCACTTGATTTTCAGCCATTCCATTTTCTGATTGGTTGCTTATAAAATCAACATTTGACTATAGGCATATTTATTGCTATGAATGTCTGTAAGATAATGATTACTTTACCTTTTGGATATGGACAATTATTTCTGAAACTGCTAATGAAGCACCCTTTTGCATGGTGTTTACATCTTTGATGTCGTTTCATGATTTCCTTCAATATAACTCATTATTTAATAGAGATCCATGTCGCGAATTTCATAACCCTCATTATGACATGTACATAAAGTATATCATACACATTCTTTTTTAAAGGTAAATATGTGACCTATATAACAAAATGAAAACTCCCATTGGCATACATATGCATGCAGACACATGCGTGTCTCATATAGGAAGATACATCCATTCATGCGCAATAATTTTGCAATTAATGATGAAACTATATATATCATTAAGTAATGAACAAAGTTAAACATAAAACAATGAATAAGTAATGGGAAATACTATTAGCTAAAGGAAGTGGTCTAGTTCATATAAATAATTATTCACACAGTTCTTATTTGTACATTCATAGTCTAAGGACCATAATGGCATAATCAAAGTTGCACTACATGATAAACTTTTAATTTGACACCTATGATATACGTAAGTTTTTTATTACAATTACTATTGCCGAAATAAAGAATATCATGACATACTAATAGCTGTTATCAAAATAACACCCAAACAATAGCTAATGGTATTAAACAATAAACAATTAAATAAAGAGCTATATATATTTTCTTGTTTGCACTAACAATATAAAGAAATAGAAATCAAAACACCCAGCTAGTTAAACAGTTAAATAATAAAATCTATATAATTTTCTAGCTCGCACTAATGTTATAAAAAAGGGACACAATGTGAGTTGGGTTTGAGGGAGGATGGACTACTCTCTGTGTACCCAAAAGATGTTTAGAATAAACTTGTTAAAACAAGGTGACACTAAAAGATGCTTGATGAGAGATTTGAAGATGCTTGACAAGGCTCGAATATAATTGAAGAGGCTAAAAAAGCGTGGAGATGACTTGGCTGGGCTTAAAGATAGTCAACAAAGTTTCTCATGGTTGTAACTAATGAGATTGACAATGAAAAATTATGAAGGAGAAAATACGATTGAGCGATAAAAATACATAATTTATCAAGTTTGATCAGTTATGTCCAAAAAGCTAAGAAAATAATGATCTCGAAACCCAAATCAAACTAAAAAACCTAATTGAAATTCAAAAATAGCATACCCAACGATATTAGTTCCATATTGTATCACGTGGAATGATACATATCATATATTGTAAGATAATTAAGATACCTTGATACAAGCATCCTATTCATATCGTCTGCATTCCGTATTGTATCATAAGGCATGATATGTCTTGGGGTACGATTCTGACAACTATTACATGTATGTCCAAATATAGGTATATACTGGCCACCCAAAAAATATATATGCATATACATTTACGATAAACAAACACACAAAAAATGAAAGTAGATACTGTTCGGTTACACAAGCGAGTGATCAGTACTATTCATCTTGATGGACATGCCAATAGATATTTACTGTCAAAAATTAGAAAATTAGATTGTTTGAAACCCTAAAACTTATGAATCAATCTATTCCAAATTGATACATTTGTAGGCATCTTAAAAGCCAACTATTTTGTGATTACTTGATGCATCTGCTAGTAGGTTCCAATCTAAATTTATGTACATGAAAATCTTTTTACGGATTTCAAAATGCATCATGCTATGGCGCTGATTATTGATTATTGATTATCAATTAGGCTAGCTCGCGATAAGATTGTTTGCCCACCATCTCATTTTATCACACACACAATTACAACTCCAAGGTGGTCTCATTTGGCTGCATGGGTTCGGGGTGGAGGTAGGCCCCAACCATGGTAAATTTTGGATGGGGTTAGAGTTGGTCGGAGTTGCCTCAAACCCACACAAACCCCCATCGAAGACTGCCATTACATTTGACTATAGCAATTTTGCAACTCCTGCTGAAAGTTGGTGTTTATGGCATCCCCCCCAACAAAAAAAAAAAACCACCTCCAACTGCCGTTCATCCCTTAAGACCCCCCAACTTCTATAACCCAACTACTTCAACCAAACACGGCCTAACTACCCTTCCCTTTTCATTTGACATCTCAATTGAAATTGAGATGTCATGGACTAAGGTAACAACTTTTCTATTGTTTAAAATCTAAATTTAACATTTAAACCAACTCAACTACTGTCACTATCCTTATTAACCATAACCTAATTATCCTCAATCCCATAAATATTATAAAAATTTCATTTTAAGTCATTTAACAAATCAAAAGTGTCAACTATCATTATGTATAAAATTTTCATTTTATTACACATGCTTGGAAATCTAGTACATACCTATTGAGAAAACATCACACTCACCCTGACCGGAAAAACCCGTGTAAGGAGATTTAAGCAGGTACAGTTTAAGTTACAAGCTGGAAAAATACATGGCTGTTTGGATGGGGAGGTACATGCGAACCAAGATTGCCATATTCCTTGCCACATAATTCCACAAAAACTTGGACCTCCCTTCAATGTGGTAAATTGCCGGTTTGTTGCCTTAGAAAATGCAAGCATTTTATTCCGACCAAAAACCAAGCTGCATCCAGATGATCAGTCCCACTCCTTACTGACTGTGTGTCTTCCTTTTATATATGTTCACTGCCTTACATGAAATACTTAGTCTCGTATCAAGCCAGAGAGAATGCCTTTGCATATTCAAAATTCATTGTTAAGATATCAAAGTTGACAATCACCTAAAACGATGCGGCTAATAGATCACCTTTCATATGTATAAACTAAAGTTTTAACGTGTGGTTTTTTGTTTTCAAATTCAGTTGGTTTGTCTTTTATGGATGTGTCTAGTTGCATAGATAGTCAAGAGGGGAGGAAAATGGAGAGAAGGAGAACACTTCCCTTTTTTGGACTTTCTAGTTACTCTGGAAATTTTCTATTGAGAGAAAAATAAATGGCTTGAGTCCCTCCTTATTTTTGTTAATTCTCTATCAGTTTCTTCTTGTAGCCGGTAGGTAAAAAGGGAAAGTGCATTCTTCTTTCACAGTGTTTCATTCCTCAATTTGGAATCAAGGTTGTCTACATAAACTCATAATATTTATTCATAGAACTACATAAAATTTCTACATGAGACATATAGTATCTAGCTTTTGTGTATTTAAAAAAATTGTTTGGATATTCTTTCTGTCTTCTCACTATTGCATATGTCACTCAAAAAGTGATCTCAACCAGAACGGGACTCTGAGCTTTAGAAGACGGTTCTTATCAAGAAAATAAAGCTTATGAAATTCTTTTCTTCAGAAAGTGATTCAAAAATGGTTGCATGAAATACATTTGATTGCCTTCCTATTCATTTTCTCAGTTTTATTGTGTCTTGATGGAATCCTTTATACAATTGAGGCCATTTGTCCTACTAGGACAAACCCAAGTGGCACCCTTTGTCCCATGTGGCGAAGGAAGAGGGGTGCCACATCAACTACCCACATGTGGGTGCCACCTCATCCCCTAAAGAAAAAGCCCCACAAGTCCCACTATTTACATATTTGCCATTGCCATTTCAAGAACCCAAGGGGCACCTCCCAAAAAACCATCCCTCTTTCCCATATTTACGGGGTTGCCATTGGTCGTTTTCCACTTTACCCCTCACGTTTTTTGCACTTTAACCCCTGCATTTTTCTCTTTTGCCCCCAGACGATACACACACACACACTCATGTGGGACAAAGATGGATGTTGATGGGACATTTGTCCTACTAGGACAAAAGAGTGGATAGAGTGGTGGTCATGGTTTGGCTACCTCATCATGGTGGGGCCCACTTGGGGGTGGGTGAGGGTTTGGGTGAGGTTTTTGATGTTGTGGAGCCCACACATTCCCCTTATTTGCATGCTTGCCATTGCCAAAAAAACCACCTCTTTCGTATTTTACATGCTTGCCATTGGCCATTTTCCACTTTGACCCCCTGTGTTCTTTGCGTTTTAGCCACTGCATTTCTCCTTTTTACCCCCGATGATACCCACACACACTCTCACTTCTATCTCATTTGACACTGCGCGCGGGACCTGCATCATGTGTGTGGGTTTTTCCTTGAGTCCCTGTGCACAGTGTGCACACGTTATTTCTAGTAATTAATTAATTCGCAACTTGAAGTCAAGCATTTTAGTTCTACTGTATCTGAAATATTTGTGAATATAACAAATCATCATTAAGTATTTCATGCACATTTCTAGTTCAAATGTACTGCAGGTCACTGGGTCTGGCAGGCCCCAATTTCTCCACATTTCTCAGAGCAAGAACTGCTGCATACCCCATCTTTCAGATGATAGAAAAAAACACAGTTAGCAAAACAAGTTCACGGACGGGGAAAACACTACCTACTGTTGATGGTCAGATTGAATTTCACAGTGTCAAGTTTGCTTATCCTTCACGTCCTGATGTCCACGTATTTGATTGTCTTAATCTTGAAATCCCATCTGGGAAGATTGTTGCTCTTGTTGGTGGAAGTGGCTCTGGAAAGAGCACAGTTATCTCACTCATTGAGCGGTTTTATGAGCCCCTTTCTGGAGCTATTTTGTTGGATGGGCATGGCATTAAGGGTCTAGATCTTAAGTGGTTGAGGCAACAAATTGGATTGGTCAATCAGGAGCCAGCCCTTTTTGCCACAAGCATTCGAGAGAACATACTCTATGGAAAAGATGATGCAACTCTTGATGAGATCACTCGTGCTGCTAAACTTTCTGAGGCCATAACTTTCATCAACAACCTTCCTGACCGATATGAGACACAGGTAATTTTTCTTTTTCTTACGTTTAGTTATTGGTCAATGATTATTGATATATTTAACATTTGGAGACTTGGGCACTTTAACAGAGAATACATCAATATATGAACACACATTGGCATTCCATTGATACATTATATAATGGGGAAAAACGAATATGAGCTCTCAGCTCATTTAGCAAAAATGAGATTGTCTGTGGAGAAAGTACGGAGGCCCACATACTTTACCCTCTGATGCCACACGTAGTGTTGTGGCCTCACTGCTGCTACTCCTCACAAGCTCCTTTAAGCAAAGTGAGTTGACAGCTCATACTCAACATTCATATAACTTATATAATTTGATGAAGATGATAACACCGCACGAGTATGGTATCTGGTGAACATAAAAGATCCCTCTGTGATGCTGCCCAGTAAGGTTCTGAACATATTTATAAAATTTTAAGACATTGGTTCAAATGACTATGCGGTAGTTGTTCACGTATACAAGCTATAGTCATGTGCAACCAACTGGTTCCTGAAAGGATCTTTTTTAAACTGCTCCAGATGCCTATACATTTGGAACCTTGTTGTTTCCTCAAGAAAAGCACTTGCCAAGCTGATGAGTTTACAAAATGTTTTGCAGGTTGGAGAGAGAGGGGTTCAGTTGTCAGGTGGGCAGAAACAGCGCATAGCAATATCGAGAGCAATACTGAAGAACCCCTCAATTCTCCTCCTTGATGAGGCTACTAGTGCACTTGATTCTGAGTCTGAGAGGAGTGTTCAGGAGGCACTTGACCGTGTCATGGTTGGCCGCACCACGGTCGTAGTGGCCCATAGGTTATCTACCATTAGGAATGCAGACATTATTGCAGTTGTACAAGGTGGGAAGATCGTGGAGACTGGAACCCATGAACAGCTCATGTTGAACCCCCAGAATGCTTATGCCTCCCTTGTTAAGCTCCAAGAGGATGCTTTCCAGCAATCATCCTACTGTGAGAGCTCAAACACTGCGCTACATCAGAGGTAATTACTGAGCTTGAGTGTCAAGTATTTCATGTGAAATCAATACCAACATGTTGGCTTATGTGCGTTTGTATTTTACTCTCTTAGCATCGAATACTTAAGAGATACGTCCAGAAAAACGAGCATAGGGGCCAGTTTTTGCTCTGAGAAGGACTCTGTTAGTCACTATGCTCCAGAAGAAATTGATTCACCAAAGGCAAAGCCTGTCTCAACGAAAAGATTGTATTCTATGATAGGTCCTGATTGGATATTTGGTGTTTTTGGGACCGTGGGTGCACTTGTGGCTGGTGCACAAATGCCACTTTTTGCTCTTGGAGTCACACATGCTCTCATTTCCTATTATATGGACTGGGAGACCACACAAAGGGAAGTAAAGAAGATTGCACTCCTCTTCTGCGGTGGTGCAGTTCTTACAGTGATTTTCCATGTCATCGCGCACCTGAACTTTGGTATCATGGGTGAAAGACTTACACTTCGTGTCAGAGAGAATATGTTTGGAGGTGAAATACTCATTTATCTTTTTTCTCCCACAACTTGTGATTTCAAACTTACAATTTGGTGTGCCTGCTTATGGTTGTTTTTTTTCTTGTAAGTTTATTACTCTGAATCTGAAACATCAACCATAAAACTCGTAGTTTCTGTTATATGTTAGATATTTTGTGATGCTTCTGGTTTAATTTTATTTAATTTTATTGGCATTTGCTGCATTTTCAGCAATTCTGCAAAATGAGATAGGGTGGTTCGATGGTTTAAGTAATAACAGTGCAATGCTCTCATCTCGGCTTGAAACTGATGCGACTCTTCTCAGAACTATAGCTGTTGATCGATCAAGCATCCTCCTTCAGAATCTAGGGATGATAGTGACATCATTCATCATTGCCTTCATCCTTAATTGGAGGATAACTCTTGTGGTTTTGGCTACTTACCCGTTGATGGTCAGTGGGCATATTGCTGAGGTACTACTTTTCCAATTTAGTCTAGGTTGCGTACATTCCAAACCTTATCAATTTGTTTTTTAATTATTCGTTTTTCAATCTTCTGCAGAAGCAATTCATGAAAGGATATGGAGGGAACTTGAGCAAGATCTACTTAAAAGCCAATATGTTTGCTGCAGAGGCTGTGAGCAACATTAGGACAGTTGCGGCTTTTTGCTCAGAGGAGAAGGTCATTGATTTATATTCTAGGGAGCTTGAGGCACCCTCAAAGCAATCTTTCCGCCGTGGTCAGTCAGCTGGGATTTTTTTCGGTGTCTCTCAGTTCTTCCTCTTTTCTTCCTATGGCCTAGCTTTGTGGTATGTGAAATATAGCACCTGAAATTCATCTATCTTTCACTAATCATATGTTTGTCTTAGCATCCGTATTTATTTGGTGATATTAGTATGTCCACCAGATTCTAGGGCATCACTCTTGCTTTAGATCCAAGGAGTTGTCCAGAACTTTAATTGACACTTGTGACACTTGGGCAGCTGGCATGTCAAATCATGTCCATTCATTTCACAGCAATATGTGAGGCTTTTACATGCATATGAAGTCTTGCATTGCATCAAGTAGAAGTTAAAAGTGATTTACAAAATTATGGAAGTGATTCAACCAGATTATTTGTTGAATACTTCCTCAAATTTATGAACGTGCTTAAGGAAAATATGTAAGATACATGGCGCATCGTTGTGACTAGTTTTCATCATCAAGGACTAGTTTTCATCATCTCTGAAATCAAAAATGAAAATAAAGATGGTTTTTCCAGGCAGCCGGTGGGACACATTTTCTCCTGTTTGGTTTATTATGGTCAATTGATCAACCTAGTGCTGTATCTAAGTTGACAGTGATGTGAAGTAAATGATTGCTGTGCTTTCCAACTTAAGGGATTTGTGCTTTGACCCAATGTTGAAATCTTCTACCAACACTTGTCTCCATCTCACTTGTCCACGTAATGATGCTCTATGTCCAAGAAACGAAGATATATGTGATCACATTTTGGCTTATTTAGGAACATGTATCTGTTAATCAGCTACTAAGAACATTTCTATTACTACTATATGCTTTACAGAATTATATAGATGTGACACAAATGCTCTGAAGGCCTTTGGCAACTGCTGGCTCACATATCCCATGAGGTGTACACTGCCTGACCCCCTATGTCGCCTGCCAGTTGGTGGCTGCCTGCAACTTGACAACTGGGGTCCTACTCTATATACTATCTGAGTTGTTTGCTACTTGATTTTGAAATCTTCATGTACTATTTAAAATCAACAGTATCCATCACATGTAAACTTATTTTCATTAAGCCTGCCTTCTAGAAGATAAAGTAGGGATACAATGTTATTGAAAGCGTAAGGTAGAAAGTCCTATCTTGTTTAAGTAATGTGCGGATCACAAAACAAAGTCCACAGAGGAAATCAAAACAACACCACAAGTACAATATTCCCCTGCAAACCAGTCAAATGTCTATATAAACAAGTTACGCAAGCGCTTTAAAAAGAAAACCCATGTAAGCATATTATGTTAATATACCACTAGTTGGAGTAGTGTTTTCAAAGAACGATGAAACACAATTCATTTAAGGTTAAACCAGACTGATGTAGACACACACACACACAAGTAAATAGTTTGGGTTCTGTTCTTTCCTCTCTTTTCTTCCTATTCGGATACTTTGGTAACTTACTATTAATTATATATTTGAAAATTATCATTATTAGTATTTCACTATGCTTAAAAAGGAAACGTGACTAACTACATAGAACAAAAATTCATATAAAAATTGAATTTCACTATACTTGACAAGGAAATATTTTACAACAATATGGAATGTAAATTTATATTGAATTAGAATTTCAATTTTCTCAAAAAGGAAGACACGTGAAAATAGGATCTTGATTAAATTAGGGTTGTCATAATTTCAATTTTCTCAAAAAGGAAGATATGTGAAAATAGAATCTCAATTTAATTAGGTTTGTTATAATAGGAGCCCATGATATTATAATTTCAATCTAAATGAAATTTGAAAAAACATAACTGAAAGGCTTATATGGTGTATATTTCGCTTCCAAGTGCACTGCATGTGCCTAAACTAATTCTATGTGAATGAAAGCTCCAAACAAGGAAGTGTAATTTCTAGCCTGCATGAGACTGATCCAAGCCTCACAAAACCATAGAAAAATTGTTTTTTCTGTCAAATATTGTATGAGGGAGGGAGGAAGAGGAATTGGATCCTACCGATCAAACATGTGGGTCCTATCACCTGAAATTTTGATATATGGCAAGTCAAAGTGAAAATCCATTGAATGTGATCTAACACATTTAAGCTATACATATGATCAAATGATTTCAATATGTTTTATTTATGCAAAAAAGTGATAAGAAAGGTAATGTATTGAAATTGTTTCAAAATTGACTAATTTGTTGCTATGTGATGCACACGTAAATCATAGCCAAATCATTTGAATGTTTATTTATATGTAGTCTAAATGTGTAACATCACATCCGATGTAGTGAATATATATTTTGGTTGCCAACATTTTAAATGTGGGATGATAGGCTGGGCATCTGTGATCTTATCGATAGCAGTCGAGTCAATCTTTCTCGCCCCCTCCATCTCTCACCCCCACAAACGTTGATGTAGGTGTGTGTGTACACTATCATAACTACAACTGTCTCACTCCCTTCCTATTGAAATTGGGATTTCAATTAGAGATGTCGTGGACTAACATAACATCGTCTTTTGAAAAAAAAAAATTCAAAAGAGAAGAAAAAATATGATTATGGCGCAAATGTTGTTCAGTTAAATTTTACTCTTCCTGTAGATTCATAATTGATGATACCCAATGGCACGCCATGCTCCCCGGGACGTGCCTATTTTTCACATGTGATTCAGGTCATGCTAGTTATCAGTGAAAACAATATTTGATACGAGCAGAGATATACCAACATACTCTTATGGAATTTCTCAGGAACGGTAAATACTTACAACTTTAAGGTCCGGATTCTGTGACTGCTATGGCAAAAAACTGCGTCCTCAGATGTAGGGGTCTCATCTGACTCAACACCTAATGGTGCAACAACACGAAGACCCACCAGGTAAATCACAGTAGTTCTAGAATTTTGGAATTTAAACATGGGATCATGTGTAAACACTAACTAGAAATCAGAAACTTGAAACAGATAACTGATTAATTAATACTTTCTAATAGGCATGAACTGGAATTTATGACAAACATGCAACTTAGTTGATAAATTAAGCAATGCTAACATGGTCATATCAATTTATGCCAAACCTAGGCTGTGGACGCTCACCGGGGCTAGGCGCAAAGTAGGAACATGAGGGGCCATGTGTCCAAAAGGATAACAGGGTGGGACTTAACAATTAAGTTTGACGATACATTATGGGTCAATCGGATTCATGATGTGATCCATCCGAAACATCTCATGCGGTCAAGTCAATAAGAGCGCGGCTCCAATCCCTCCTGCGCTTTCACTAATATGGTTTATCCTAAAACCCAGGGAGTCTGAGGTGACAAGTGTATGTGAAGTGTACATCTTTCTGTGTCTCAGTGATACAGTACATGTGTTGTTCTAAATTAGCATTATTTTTAAACATGATTCTAAAGTAAAGCTTGAATTAAATTTAAGGCCACATTGAAATTAATTTAGATGATGGTGTGCTATGTCATTTCTGTTCCAATCATATTTTCCACATTCTATTCTATCAGGTGTATTTCAACAGGACAATAACTATACTTATATTTTACTGATTTTTCCAATTTATTTTGGTTTCCATGGCACACTTTACATATCAATTATTTCCAATGTCATGGGCAACTGTGCAAGATTACTTTAACTATTAAAACCAGGAACATGTAGCATGTAGTAATGGATTTAATGGGACATTTAGCATGCTATAAACATTACACTAATTTAAAACTGCATACACGAGATATACTAACATATATCATGGAACACATGCATGGCAGACAATATTGTAAGTATGCTAGGAAGTCTAAATTAAAGACAATTAATAAGCTCAAGCTAACTTGGGAGTCAAGTAGCGAACGATATCGTACTTGGAAATATAGGGTATGGACAATGGGGGAGGGACAAATGTAGGGATCTCAGACAGTCTTCATCATCGATCGTTTTTCGGGACTTAACCATAGGTTCATGGTTTTATATGATCCTTCAGGCAGTGATTTAGAATCCCATGGGTAGTAAACTAAGATCCTTCAGGCAGTAGCCTGATGTATAATCCAAGTTATCCAACATGCAGTAATTTCCACGGCCTTTAGAGGCCAAACCTTCATCTTCAATCATCAAGTAATTCTAAACCAACTCTGACATGTAGGCCAAAGCCCCGACGTTCTCATACCAACTCACAGCCTTTACTAAACCACGACACTAGCCAAAACATCACCAAAATAATATCTACAGTCACCATCTAAGGAAATCAGCCCCAGAATTCCCAAAACAGTCATCATATTACATGGAACCTAGAATCAGTCGCAACCTAGGGTCAGTCATGGCAGATGTAAGGGAAGGCCACATCAAGGCATATGGGAGACTCATACATCACGTCAAGTAGCGGAGAAGCCGGAGAGTCCAGGTAGAAGGGGTAATTCCTCAAAACAACTCGCAGGCAAGGCGATGTAACCTCTACAGGTCACGAGCAAAAGGAAAAACCCTTGGACAGTCATGGAGAATGCAAAAGGGGCTGCAGCGAGAGTTGCCACCATGCCCGGAGCTCAGAAGTTCATCATCACAGTCAAGGGAAGCAAAATCACAAATTAAAAATCCAAAACTTAAAGAATTAAAGTGATTTTACCGAAATCGGAGTTTGACGTGGAGATCTGAGCCTCGTCGGGAGTGGCTACAGCTGCTAGGGTAAAGTAAAACCTAAAACCGAATTCCAATAGGAAGAGAAAACCCCAAATTTCTAGTGAAAAATATTTTTCGGGTGAAAATCCAAAACCATAGCCTTACCCGGGCTTAAATAGAGGAAGATGAGATAGGTGGTAGTTGGAGAGCGGCACGGAAGGCTGTGGATCAGCCACAAAGTCAGTCGGCAACCAATTAAAATGATTTCGTGTCAAAACCATGGATCTTTAGGATGCGGGGGAGTTGTGAGGAGTGGATAACTATCTGGTGAGGTGGAGAGAGGAGAGGAGGCTTAAGTGGCTGTGTTCTTGCCTTCGGGTCGAAGGAACGAAGGCAAAAGAGCGAGAGGCAGTGGGATTTCGTCGCTGCTGTACCGCCTCAACGAGAGAGAGAGAGAGAGAGAGAGAGAGAGAGAGAGAGAGAGAGACGGGTGGGTAGTGGTCGAGTCTCGTTGATGAAAAACAAAAAGAAAAAGAGAAATAAAAGAAGAGGAAATAGAAAAAGAGATGGACCGCTCCTATAGTTAGGCCGATGGAAAGAAAAAGAAGACAAAGAAAAAGAATAAGGAAACTTGGCTTCTTTTTGGGCTTTTATTTTCTACACTCTTTACAAAAAATTTCGTCGGAATTACAAAAATATAACTAAGATACACCAAACAAATGGGGATAACACTCACGCATCTCGTCATCTCTTTTCTAGATGGACTCTCCAGGTGAGTTTCGATGCCAGCTTACTTCCACCAAGTTGACGACTCTGTTCCGAAGGGCCTTCTGTTGACGTTTAATAAACCGCACCGGTTGCTGCGTATATGTCAGATCAGGCTGTACGATAATCTCAGAGTGGTCAACAACATGCGTCGCATCCCCTACGTACTTGCGTAGCTCAGATACATGAAACACATTAAGCAATCCTTTTAAGGATGAATGCATTACAAGTTTATATACCACTTCATCCACGCGCTCCAAGATGTCAAAAGGTCCAATGTAGCGAGGGCTGAGTTTCCATCTTTGTCCAAATTGGATCATGCCACTAGTATGAGAATTCTTCAAGAAAACATGGTCACCAGGCTAGAGTTCCAAGTGTTTGCGCTTCTTCGCATCTGTCCAGTGCTTGTACCGATCCTGTGCCATTTGAAGTTTCTCTCTAATAGTGCGCACAACATCTAAGCCTCAATAATCATCTCTGGTCTCATCAGCTTCCTGTCACCCACATCATCCCAACTGAAGGAAGAGCAGCACTTTCTTCTATATAATGCTACAAAGGTGACATACCAATACTGACTTGATAACTGTTGTATGCAAACTCTACGAGGTTAATGTGATCTCCACGATCCCTTGAAGTCTAGCATACATGCACACATCATATCCTCTAAGATCTGAATAGTGCGCTCAGACTGGCCATCTGCCTGAGGATGATAAGCTGAACTAAAACTCAAATGTGTTCTCAGATGATCCTGTAAGCTCTTCTAGAAATGTGATGTGAATCAGCTGTCTCTATCTGAAATGATATTCATAGAAACGCCATGTAATCTCACAATCTCCTCCATGTACTTCTTGGCAAGCACTTCTGTTGACTGTCCAACTCTGAAGGGAATAAAGTACGCCGACTTAGAGCATGTTCTTTTGTAGGAATGTGAAAATTGAGAAAGTTAAGAAGTGTGGATTCTTAGGAGAGATAAATTTGGTGTTGGGTGTTATTTTGTTAGAAAGTGTGGTTGGATTGTGGAGTTGAAAAGTTGAGGTGGGGCCCACTTTGTGTAGTGTGTTCTTTTGGATGAAGAAAGTTGGAGGAAGAAAGTTGGATTTTCGGGGTGTTGTGATCCTAGGTAAGGTTACCCCCGAAAGAAAATTAGTTTTGAGTTTTTTTATCATTTACATTTCCAACAAAAAACCCAAAGCTTGTCACCTGAGGTAACCACACAACTTAGGGCCCCCACCTCCATAGAGATTCTAGCGTAATCTGAGCAATCTGAGGCGATTTCAAAGCCCCCCCCCCCAAAATTCTCATCTGACAACGCCACGTCCCCCAATTTTCCCAAAATGAAAATTCCACAAAAGAACAAACGGTTAGAAAGTGAAGTCGGATTCCCGGGAACAGTGGGTGAATAGTGATGGGCTCCCACTTTCTCATCAATTTTCTGAGAAAAGAACACGCCCTTAGTTAATCGATCAACGATTACCTATACAACGTCATTATGTTTCGTGCTCCTAGGTAGTCCAGTCACAAACTCCATCATAATATGCTGTCACTTTCATTCTAGGATAATCAATGGTTGTAATAAATCAGCAACACGATGATGCTCAGCCTTTACCTGCTGGCATACCATGCAATTCGCCACGCTCCGTGCAACGCTCCTCTTTATGTCATGCCACCAATAATGTTGTCTCATGTCTTTGTACATTTTGGTTCCACCTTGATGAATGGAATATGGAGAACTATGAGCTTCTTTCACCAATTCTTTTCGAACATTTTCAGATGGGACACAGATTCTGTTGCCATACTGCAATGACCCATCGTGCAATGACCCATCGTCTGAATTCTAAACCATGGTCTCTGTCCTGCCAGCACCAGACTCCTAATCCTCTATAGCTTCTCATTACTCGCCTGGGCAGCCTTGATTCTATCCACCAGAGTTGATTGGATCTGCATATTCTTCAACTTGGAAGTCAGCCTATGCAAAATCACATCTATCTCCATTTCCCTGATTTCATGCTGTAGTCTCCACTGAGTCGTAAGTATCATTACTGCTGGAAGACGACTCAGCGCATCAGATACGACATTGACCTTTCCAGGACGATACTGAATGTCAATATCATAATCTATCATCAGCTCTATCCATCGGTGCTGTCTCATGTTAAGCTCCTTCTGAGTGAAGATATACTTCAAGCTCTTATGATCTGTGTATACCTTCACATGCTCACCTAACAAGAAATGCCTCCAAATCTTCAATGCAAAATAACTGCTGCCAATTCCAAGTCATGTGTAGGATAGTTCTTCTTATGGTTCTTCAATTTCCATGGCACTCACTATTGCCTAGGCTAGTCGGTCTCTAAATTGCACTGACCCCTCGGATCTGCTTCCGAACTTTGGATGATCGGACATCTCGAACACTACACTCCTTTGACGACAGTCAATGGTAGCATGAATTGTTCCTAACTAATCCATTCCAAAGATAGCCTCAAAACTTGGCATCTCGATCACCAGGAAATCCGCAAATAGTTCTCATCCACAAATCACTACATGGCACCGAGGGTACTCACTGGTCGTCTTTAAATGCCACTGCCAGTACTAACATTCTAATGGGTAGCCAATGGTTCGACATGAATGGTGTTTGTACTAACGAATCGAGTGGCTAATAAATGGTGTGAAACTCCTGAGTCAAATATTATAAGGGCAGGTCTATCAGCAACTAATACATCATCTAATGTTAAAGATACTAAAAGCAATGAGGCCATTTCAAACTAAAGAGTAAAACTATGAGAGATGCATCTGATGGTTGTTGAGGAAGGGAACGTAGTCAAACTGTGGGACGCATCCTTCTAGGTGAAGGTCTATGAGTTCAAAGGAACTTTTACCTGTATATCGCATACATGTGAAAGCTCGAGACATCCTGAATTCATGAGATCAATATGAGTATATTATACGATATATTATACTCTTCCTATACCGTCCACGAGGTGGTTAACGCGGACTTGCATGTGCTACTACAAAAACATGTCATGCCTCGCTCTCCAGGACGTGCCTGTTTTCACATGTGATGCCGGTCCCACTAGTTACTAATGAAAACAATATAGACTACGAGCAGAGATATACCAACATACTTATAGGATTTCTCATTAAATTACACAGTGAACTGTAAATACTTACAACTTTAAGGTCAGGATTCTGTGACTGATATGGCAAAAATTTGCGTCCTCAGATGTAAGGGTCTCCTCTGACTCAACACATGGTGGTGCAACAAAACGAAGACCCACCAAGTAAATCATAACAATTCAAGAATTTTGGAATTTAAACATGTGTGCATGTGTAAACACTAACTAGAAAGCATGAACTGCGAATAGTTAACAGATTAATTAGTACTTTCTAATAAGTATGTAATGGAATTTAAGGCAAACATGCAACTTAGTTGATAAATTAAAGTTATACTAACATGGTCAAATCAATTTATACCAAACCTAGGATGTGAATCATATTGGAGAGTACAGTAAGCAACCAAAGAGTCCACCTCAACCCACGGGGGCGCTCACCCAGGCTAGACCCTAAGTAGGAATAAGAGGGGCTATGAGTCCTAAAAGGGTAACATGGCGAGACCCAACAATTATGTCCGGTGATACATTAAAGGTCCATCAGATTTATGATGTGTCCCGTCTGGAACCTGATGCGATCAAGTCAATAGTAACATGGCTCAAGTCGCTCCCGCACTCTCACTAATATGATGTACCCCAAACCCCAGTGAGTTTGAAGTGCCAAGTGTATGTGAAGTATACATCTTTTCGTGTCTCAATGATACAGTACATGGGTAATTCTAAATTAGCATTATTTTAAACATGCTTTCTAAAGTAAAGCTTGAATTAAATTTAAGACCACTTTGAAATTAATTCATATGATGGTGTGCTATGTCATTCCAGTTCCAATTATATTTTCAACATTCTATTCTATCAGGTGTATTTTAACAGGACAGTAACTATACATGTATTTCACCGATTTTCCCAATTTATTTTGGTTTCCATAGCACACTCAATATATCAATTATTTTCCAATGTCATAAGCAACTATGCAAGATTACTATAACTATTAAAACCAGGAATATGTAGCATGTAGTAATGGATTCAATGGGACATTTAGCATGCTATAAACATTACACTAATTTAAAACTGCATACATGAGATATACTAACATATATCATGAAACACATGCATGGCATACAATATTCTAAGTATGCTAGTAAGTCTAAATTAAAGACATAATCAATAAGCTCAAGCTAACCTGGGACTCAAGTAGCGACCAGTACCGTACTTGGAAATACGGGAGGATGGACAATGGGGGGAGGGACGAACTGTGGCGATCTCAGATAGTCTTCATCATTGATCGTTTTTCGGGACTAAACATATGTTCATGGTTTTATATGATCCTTCGGGTAGTGATTTAGGATCACACAAGTAGTAAACTAAGATCCTTCAGGCAGTAGCCTGGTGTATGATACAACATGCAATTATTTCCATAATTTCCACGACCGTAACGGGTAATTCTAAACCAACTCTGATATGTAGGGCAAATCCCCGGAGTTCTCATACCAACCCACGGCCTCTACCAAACCACATCACTAGCCAAAACATCTCCAAAATAATATCTACAGTCACCATATAAGGAAATCAGCCTCGGAAATTTCCAAAACAATCATCATATTACATGGAACTCAGAATCAAGCGCAGCCAAGGGTTTAAATCCTAGGTTAGTCATGGCAAAGGTAAGGGAAGGCCACGACAAGGCCCAGGGAAGGTTCACAGGTCACGACAAGTAGCTTGGAAGCCAAACAATCCCGATAGAAGGGCAATTCCCCAAAACAGCTCGCAGGCAATGCGAGGGGGTCTTAACAGGTCACTGTCAAGAGAGAACACCCTCGGACAGTCACGGCGAAGGCAAAAGAGGCTGCATTGGGAGTCGCCACCATGCCCCCGAACTCAGGAGTTCATCATAGCAGCCAAGTGAAGCAAAATCACAAATTTAAAAACCAAAATTTAACGAATTAAAGCGATTTTACCGAAATAGAAGTCCGACGGGGAGATTTGAGCCTCGCCAGGAGTGGCTACGGCTACCACGGCAAAGTAAAACCCAAAACTGAACTCCAACATGAAGAGAAAGCCCCAAATTTCTGTTGGAATTATTTTCGGGTGGAAATGTAAAATCCTAGCCTTACTCGGGCTTAAATAGAAGAAGAGGATATCATTGGTAGTTGGAGAGGGGCACGAGGAAGGCTGTGGATCAACTACGAAGTTAATCGGCAGCCGATCGAAGTGATTTCGTGTCGAAACCCTTGAGATTTAGGGCACATGGGAGTGGTGAGGAGAGGACAGATGTCGGGTGAGGTGGAGCGAGGAGAGAGGGCTTCCGTGGTTATGTTCTTGCATTCGGTCGAAGGAATGAAGGAGAGCGAGCGAAAGGCGGTGGGATTTCGTCGTCGCCTCAACGAGAGAGAGAGAGAGAGAGAGAGAGAGAGAGAGAGAGAGAGAGAGAGAGTTGGGTGGGCCGTGGTCAAGTCAGGCCAGTGAAAAAGAAAAAGAAAAAGAAAAATAAAAGAAAAGGATAGAGAAAAAGATATGGCCGTTGCTATAGTTGGGCCGGTGGAAAGAAAAAGAAGAAAAAGAATAAGAATAAGGTAACTGGGCTTATTTTTTGGGCTTTTACACCCAATTCCCAATAACAAGTTTTAATGACGCATGTCTTCATTAAATAACTAAAAAAGATAAACATCGTATCTTTTTAAATCTGCATTGTTATATATGAATTAAATTGCTTGAAAAGTTAACAATTTATACAGATATGAAGTTATATTTCGCATGAGCGCATGTATAAATATATACTATTCAAATATAGTTAGATGTATTTGTTGGGTCCTGAGATGGCAAGAAAATACACTAAGGGGGTGAATAGTGTATACGGAAATAAAATGTTCCCCTAGAAATTCTCCCTTAGATTAAAATAGAGTTACCTAATTTTAATCTTAATCAACTATCAAACTTGCAATAATATAGATTAGCACATCGAAAATAAAGAGTATGCAAGAGATAAATAAGTCAAGAGATCACAATCACAGGCACACCACATTTATCCTGCTTCATCCCACCAGGGCTAGTCCAGTCCCCAAATCTCTGTTGGTTTTTAATTTACTATTTAAAACAAATAATACAACAACCCACTCTCCTCCAACGAGGATTAACAAATCACTCATCTTGCATACAACATGGATTTCTCATCACCTCACGTACAATGAGGATTTACCTATCATACAATGCAAATGAGAGAATACTTACGTAGCTTTGAAGATACAAATATATATAGCCGATGCTTTGAAGCTCGTGTGAAGATTTGCTGCTATAGGAGAGCTTGATCTCTAAAGATAGGACTTTTGACACATGGATATCAATGGCTTTGGCCTATGAAAATGGTTGAAGACAAACAAAGCATTGGCCAAGATGGAGTGGGATTTTCTAAAAAAAATTTGTATATCAAAACAAATTTTCTCTTGAAGAATTTAGCTTAAGATTGATGATAAAGCACATAGAGAATCCTCCTTTATATAGAGATAAATATTGGACAAAACAACTCCATAAAATCTTCTCCCAACGGATAGAAAAAGATACAACAGCGTTAATCGAGGAACATGTCAAATGTGACCGTTGAAGGTCTGGAAGTCGACTCCTGAAAAGAAACAAAAAGTTCCAAGAGCAGCTAATTGCTCAGGAGTTGATTCTTGTAAATCTAGGAGTCGTCTCCTGGGTAGACTCCAAGTACAACATGAGTAAACTCTTGGATCAACTCATAGGCTGATATATATGTGTATGTATATTTGTATGTATGTATGTATATGCGTGTGTGTGTATATATATATGAGATGTGTGCCTTAAACCTAAGGAAATGACTTTAAAACATTTTAAAAACATTTTTAAAGGAATCCTAAGTGTGTGTGTGAGCTTCAAGCATGAGTTTAACAAGCTACGACGAGAAGTAAAAAGTTACATCAAAAAGGAAGTTTTTACCTAGAAGTCACTTGATGCAAGCTTCATACTTCAAGCTCCTTGTCTAGCTGCATTTGATCTTTAGCTTTGTTAAACTCACTCCTAGCCTTGAGATACTCTTGATTTACTTTAAGTTCGTGTACATGCACTCGTAATTGTTAGATGACATGTTTGTTCATCATCAAAACTACACGGGGTGAAACTCAATATCTTAACATTCTCTTTTTAATGATAACAAACATGTATACATAATAACACATATATGTATACTTATCTTGCAACAACTTGTTAGCACACCAAGTGTTGCAAAAATCATACGTTAAATTATTATGCATGGATATATACCATCTATACTTCTCCCCCTTTTGTTATCATTAAAAAGGTGTTAAAACATGTTTTCTCCCCCTTTTCGTTATCATTAAAAAATCACCTCTTATGCACATCTTTCCACTAAATATATGTAGTCATGAGTTTAAAAGGAGTGCATGTGACTCAATATCGAAGCAAGTGTTCTAACAATAGGGCGTGCATGAAAAAGAAACGAGCACCACACAATGAAAGAATTTTATGTGTAAAAAAATAGGATATTAATACCATGTGTTGAAAATATGATATTACCAAAATTGCTTAGCCCCCCCCCCCAAAAAAAATTTGTCCATTATTTTGAATCTTCCCCTGAAAGTATGCTTCTTCTTTTCAAGTATAGTTGGGGTTGCTTCTAATTCCTTTATATGCGACTTCCTGGAAAGTCAAAATATCTTGGTACTCTTTTAACTTTTGGGTACGTGGGATTAAAAATTCAAAATAATATCAATAAGTATGGAACCAAACCCACTTGGGTTTAGATTTCCCATCATTTGAGAATCTATAATCCATACTAAAATGAATGTTTTCCATGGAAATTAAAACATATTTGTATTCTATTCGGACGGTCTCTCTCTCGGGTATCCAAATTTTAACAAATCCATTTTTAATTTTGGAACACTAGCTTGATGATGAGTGACCCTAGCTTTTTGATTGGTCACATTATATCCCAGACCAGATTTGCTATTCGATGATATTTGTGAGCTAATTAGATCCTCTAATTTTTCCTGATCTTTGTTAAACCTAGCCATATTTCTACACAAATCATCATATTTTGCCTTAATGGTGGTCATGGTCATATTTCTAAACCTATCACCTAGGTTTTTATGCTCAATACTAAGTCATCTATTCTTTTCAATTAATTCATTATTCTTGTTAGTCAATTTTAAGTTTTCTTCCCTCATTATTTCTAACTCAAGATTGGATGTCTTAACTCCACAAGATTTATGTTACTTCCTAAAAGTTAAGAGCTCTGTTAAGGTATCCTCATATTTGGCATATAGCTTGTGAAACTCCTCACAACCATACTCATCATCACCATCGCTACTTTAGAGTTAAATTCATAATTTATCTTATTATCCTCTTTGGACATGAAGCTGATAGATCTCGAAAACCAATCTGAAACTTATTGATAAAAATTGAAATAAAGAGACAACTTGGCTACAATTATAATGTGCAACCACCCTACCAAGACGCCGATATAGAGGATAATCTCACACAATAATCAAATCCAACATAATTAGGACCGGCCACAATCCCTCCCCTCTAATAAAATTTCACAAATTAGCAAATTACCCAAATGCCCATATAGTAATTAAAATAGATCAAAAGGCCAAGAGTTGTGAGAACGCCCCTTATTTAAGTGGATGGGCCCTGTCTCCCCTTGGTGCGCCGCCGAACGTAGGTAATGAGCCCATCATTACTCTCCCACAAAAGAGCCACCTTGTCATCAAGGTAGAAGTCTGGGAACTGCTGCGTCATGACGCTCTACAACTCCCACGTGCTCTCATGCTCCGGCAAGCCTTTCCATCTCACCAATACTTCCCACTCCTCCGTGCTCCTCTTGCGAACCCTCTTCAACTCCTCAGGCTCTAAGATCACCTCCATGTCTTATGTCAATGTCACTGGCAGTGTAGGAGAGGGTGTATGTTCGTCCATCGCCTAACAAAGCTGGGACACATGGAAAACATGACGGATGATCGATCCTGAGGGTAACTTCAATCTGTAGGCCACAGGTCTCACCTTGGCCTCTACCTCATAAGGCCCAAAATATCTGGGGAAAGCTTCTCATTTCTTTCATGAGCCAGTGATTTTTGTCGATAAGGACGCAATTTAAGATATATCATATCTCCCACGACGAACTGCACGTCCCTGTGGTGGAGGTCCGCTCTAGCCTTCATGATCTGCTGAGCCCTGGCCAGATGTAGTTTCAACTCCAAAACTCGGTCCCTCTCAGCCAAGTACTGCTCCACCTCTGATACGGGTGTCGTCTCATGTCCATAATGCAACAAATGTGGAGGGTCGCGACCATATAATATTCTGAAAGGGGTCGTCTGAGCTGCTGCGTGATATGATGTATTGTACCAATACTTCGTCCAAGCTAGCCAACGGGATCACTCCTTTGGGCTCTCTGAAATGAAGCACGGTAAGTACGTCTCAATACTCTTATTGACGACCTCAGTCTGGCCGTCTGTTTGAGGGTGGTACGCCGTGTTCCGCCTCAACACTGTGCACTGCAGCCTGAAAAGCTCCTGTCAAAATCTGTTCAAGAATACATTGTTCCTTTCAGAGACAATGGACTTTGGCGGCTCATGCAAGCGAATGACCTCCCTTAGAAATACCTCCGACAATGACACTGCGTTGTAAGGATGCCTACGTGGTATAAAGTGAGCATACTTACTGAGGCTGTCTACCAATAACAAATATGATTGAACCCTCCAGACTTAGGCAATCCATCGATGAAGTCCATGGAAAGGTCCTCCCAAACCAGCTCTGGCAAGGATAACGGCCGTAGCAGACCACCAAGAGCCATCACTAGGTACTTATGACGCTGGAAAATATCATACTCCGCCACCATCCTCGAAACATCCTTCTTCATACCCTTCCAATATACCTCCCTCAGCAGTCTCTGATAGGTCTTGAGGACCCCAGAATGTCTGCCAATGGCACTGCTATGAAACTCTTGGAGAATAGTTGGGATGTATGTAGATGTCTGCGGTAGCACCAGGTGCCCCCAATATAATGCAAGGCGTAGCCTGGGTGATCTGCTGACCACTGCAATAGTGCTACCCGGATATCTGCTAACTTATGGTCCTCAACCTCCTGCTGTAGTGGATCCCAGTCCTGTAGCATCGAAACCGACAAGGCTGTCAAGTGAATCTTCTCATTCCGCCGTGACAATGCGTCTGCAGCCTTGTTCTCCATCCCTGGCCGATACTCTATCTCAAACATGTAGCACATAAGCTTCCGCAACCATTTCTGATGTTCCTCTGCTACCATGTGCTGCTCTAACAGGTACTTGAGGCTACTCTGATCAGTGCGAACCAAGAATCTCCTCCTTAACAGATATGGCCTCCACTTCTGGATGGATAGGACTATGGTCATCAGCTCCCTCTTGTAAACAGACTTCAATCTGGCTCTCACTGTCAGCACCTGGCTATAGTATACAATAGGCCGCTGATCCTGCATCAGCACAACCTTCAGTCCATGTCCCGATGCATCTTCCTCCACAATGAATGGCCTGGAAAAGTCTGGTAACGCCAGACTGGTGCGATAGTCATGGTCTTTTTCATGGCCTCAAAAGCAAGCGGCGCCTCGTCACTCCAAATAACCCGATCCTTCTTAAGCAGCTCCGTGAGTGGTCAAGTGATCGTACCATAACCCTGCATGAACCTTCGATAGTAACCTGTCAGACTCAGAAATCCTCTTAGCCCACAGAAATTGATAGTAACCTTCGATAGTAACCTGTCAGCTTCCAATACAACCAGTCCAACATCACCACTATCTTCGCCCTATCAGCTGCTACTCCCTTCGAGGACACCACATGCCCCAAGTACTCCACATGTGCATGTCCAAATAAACACTTCTTTTTGTTCGCAAACAGCTGGTGGTACTACAACTTCTGAAAAAATACCTGCAGATGGTCCAAGTGCTCCTCTAAGGAATGACTGTGCACAAGGATATCATCGAAAAACACCAGTACAAATTGTCAAATGTATGGACATAATACCTTATTTATCAAGGTCTGGAAGGTAGTATGTGCGTTAGTCAAGCCAAAAGGCATAACTAAGAACTCATAATGGCCCTCATGCGTCCTAAATGCAGTCTTGGGCATATCCTCTACGCGCATTCTGATCTGATGGTATCCTGATTTGAGGTCGATCTTCGTGCAAATGGCTGAACCATGCAACTCGTCTAGGAGCTCGTCAATCACCGGTATGAGAAACTTGTTTGGCACTGTCTCCTTATTCAATGCTCTTTAGTCCACACAGAAGCGACAACTCACATCCTTCTGCTTCACCAACAGCACATGATTGGAAAAAGGACTCATACTAGGCTGGATAACACCAGCCTGGACCATCTCTGCCACCATCCTCTCGATCTCATCCTTCTGTGTCTGTGGATAGCGATAGGGCCTCACGTTGTTAAGAGACACACCCTCTCGCAAAACTATGATGTGCTCATGGTCTTTAGGCGGTGGAAGTCCCTGAGGTTCCTGAAAGACCTCCTCAAACTGCTCCAACAATGTTTGCACCTCCCCCGGGATCGGCTACCCACAACCGGCCTCAGCACCACCCTCTCCTGTTAGTGTGTGTAACTCTATCAGGAAACCACCCCCTCTGCCTGGATGGTCCTTACTAAGGTCTTCAGCGAGACCAAGGCTCTGCACAGACTGGGGTCCCCCCTGTAGTACAACTGCTCTCCCGTCCTTCTGGAACTCCATCTTGAGCAGTTTCTAGTTCACCTTCATCTCCCTCCAACCACATCTGTAGCCACGTTATGCCCAAGATGACATATGTACTCCCCAAGTCTAGGAGCAAAAAGTCTGTCAACACATGTATCTCATGCAATGTCAACACCAGTCCTCGGCACACTCCTTTGCTCATCTCCTTCTTGTCAGTCCCCATCATCACACTAAAACTGCCACTGTCTACCAGCTGCAGCCCATGCTGCTCTACCACCCTCCTGGAGATGAAATTGTGGGTAGCCCCACTGTCAATAAGAACCGTCACCTCCTGGTCGTCGATATGCTCCCTCAACTTCCTGGTTAGGGATGAGAATGGGCATGCCCAAAGCCCGATTGGGCTTCCAATAGGGCATGCCACCTCATCATCCCTACAAAATCCTTCACTAAATCGGGCTTCCAATTGGGCATGCCACCTCATCGTCCCTACAAAATCCTTCACTTCTTCACTAGTTAGTGAAAGATTTTGTAGGGATGATGAGGTGGTATGCCCAATTGGAAGCCCAATCGGGCTTTGGGCATGCACATTCTCATCCTTATTTATGGTATGGTTCGGGGCAGTGTTCTAAATATCGGATATCGGTCACGTATCGGCCTAAGAAATTTGATATCGGATTGCGGATATCGGGGATATATCGGAGATGTTGACTAAATATCGGCGTGTCATATCGGAAGCTGAAAAATGATGACATGCAATCATAGATGTATCTAACAAGATATAAACTATACTAACTCAAATAAAAGTATGTTTTGGTTATTTTTCTCTCGTTAAACATGAACATCATAGATATTGACTAAATATTGGAGTGTCATATCAGAGGCTAAAAATGATGTCAAATAAACCCAAAACTGGAAGGAAAAAAATCAAAAACCTAAAAATATGGAAAACTGAAAAAAGGGCTCGTCTACTCACTTTGATCAGAAAACACTCCCTTGCAAAGACTGAATGCCGGACAACGATGCTCAATCGATTGTCGCCATCGGACAGAGCTAAGCAGGAGCGGCGTGAGGACCGGAGCGTCGAGAGGAGCGGAGCGGCTTGATTAGATTTAGTGCAAAGCAGCGATTATCCCTCAAAAAATCCCGATGCCTTATCGTTTTATGTAAATGATTTGGGTCGGGTGACTAGGGTCAGATCTACTTTTAAGTGGACCGACCCGCTAACTTTATCTTACAAAAGCAGTGAATTGCGGCTGATATTTCAAAGGGATATATCGGCCGCAACCCGATATTACGGCGATATTTTTCCAAATATCGGAAACTGGAATATATAAGCCTATATCGTATCGACCTAGTGATTAAACCGATATTGCGACCGATATATCGGATATCGGTCCGATATTTAGAATACTGGTTCGGGGTGAACCCTACCACGGAGTTTAGGGACACCTCCGCTACATCCAGCTGATGGTCCTCGTATCCTCCTCGTCGGTGGCCTCGTCCTCAACCTCGGCCTCATCATCCTCATCCTCATCCTCTAGCAACAACACCTGTAGCTTGCGCCCTGCGCACATGTGACCTGGTGTGAACCTCTCATTGCACCTGAAGCAGAGCCCCTTCTGATGCTTCTCTCTCATCTCAGTGTCTGTCATCCTTCTGAACTGCTCCCTGCTGGTGGTGCACTGGTCTTCTCCCCCGCCTTCTCCTTATTCGTCGCATCTGTCCCTATAGCTGCCTTTGGACCCAATGATGTTATTGAAGCTCCCCGCTAAAAGTAACTCCAGTGACTCATCAGAGACCCCTTGCACTCGCCTTGAGAGGGTCTCAAATTTCTTTATGTACTCCCTGACAGGCCCGTCCTGCCTGAGTGCATACAACTACTCATAGAGGTTCCCCATGTGTGGCTTTCGAAACCTCTCCAATATGCGGTTTTTGATCTCCTCCCAACTGGTGCTGCTACTCCCTCCACTAATACCATCCTAGAGCCCGTCCTTCCATACATACTGTCGTCGCCTCCAACTTCTGTGCCTCTAACATACGGGACACAGTAAAGAACCTCTTTGCCCTGTAAATTCATGCATGTGGATCCTCCCCTTCGAATATGAGCATCTTCAACTTCCGTACTCTGCCATCCACCCCAAAGTGTTCCTGATCTGCTCTGTCCTCGACGTGTCTGGGCTGATGGTAATGCTGCCACCTATCATGGTGTATCTCATGTCCCCTCTGTGGGCCCCCTCCACAGCCCCCATAGTATCCCCGACCGTCTCCTCTAGCCCCATCACCACGCTCACCCTCATAGACTCCGTTGCCTCCTCATGTCTCTCCATGGTATTCCTCATGGGCTCGGGGTGGGTGTCGTCGTCTGTTGTCATCATATCGGGGATCTGGGGGATCTCGATACCCTCCTACATCGTCACCATACTCCTGAAACTCACCGGGATAGAAATCTTCATCGAAAGGACGCGTCTGAATGTCGTGAAGGGGATGAAATCCTTCGTCGGGGTCGTACCCCCTCTCTGTGGGCCCACAGACCCATGGGGTTCTCATTATGGGTCGGCGGGGCCCGAGCGGCCCTGGAAAGGGGCCGTCGGGCCCTGTTGGCCCCTTGCTGGGCCACAGCGGCCTTGCCGGGGGGTCGGTAGGGCCCGGGCCCGGGTGACCCTGTAGCAGGGTAGCATGGGTCTGGTGTGGGCCCACGTGGCCCGCGCATGCCTGGGGAGGAGCCCCCGACCCTGCACTGTGCTATTGCAGCCCGCAGGGGCTTGGTTCAATTCGTTGGCCCACCTGCAAGACCTCCCTTGCCTCCGATTGGCTCGACCGACCCCCTAGGGCGCTTTTAGGGTTCAGTCGTGCCCCCATTATCCTCGTCGGTTCGTGGCGACATCCTCTTTCTTCCACGGCTCTTCATATTCGTCTTTGAAGTAATCGTCGGCGTCTGAAAGCAAACCTTCATCAAAATTCTCAAAATTCTCCTTCCCCTTCTCCAAAGGTGACACCTTTTTCGAAGAGCTAGGGTTGGCGCTGTCGTTTTCGCCCTTCGACGTGAGAATCGAAAGCTGAAAGATGATTTGCGCGAGGGCCTCGTGTTGTTTGTCTTGCTTGGCCGAGATCTTCTCCGTTAGAGCCGACAATCGTGATATTTCTCCACCGTGCTCTGTTAGTGTTTTCTTCACACCTTTAATCTCGTCATTGAATTTCTCCACCGACGTTTTAAACTTGTCCTTAGATCTCGTCGACGCCGCCATGGATCGTAGTCGCTCTGATACCAAATTGATAGATCTCGAAAACCATTCTGAAATTTATTGATAAAAATTGAAATAGAGAAATAATTTGGCTACAATTATATGTGACAACCACCCTCCCAAGCCGTCAGTATAAATGACGTTCGCACTCTCCTTTAGATAATCTCACATAGTAATCAAATCCAGTATAATTAGGGCCGGCCACAATCCCTCCCCTCTAATACAATTTCACAAATTAGCAAATTACCCAAATACACCTATAGTAATTAAAATAGATCAAAAAGGCCAAGAGTTGCGAAAACGCCCTTTATTTAAGTGGATGGGCCCGGTCTCCCATTGGTGTGCCGCCGAACGTAGGTAATGAGCCCATCAGAAGCACATGTAGGCTCCTTCTCTCCTTTCCTCTTCTTTATCAGATGAGGAGTCATCACTTGAATCATCCGAGCCTCGATCCCAAGCGGGCAAGGCTACCTTCTTTGGCTTCTTCCATTTCATCTTCTCTTTTTTCTTGTTCTTACTCAATGTGCATTCCTTTTTGATGTGCACTGACTTATTGCATTCATAACAAACATGAGTTTTGTCAGATAATCTCTTTTTGCTGAGTTTGAGTTTAGCTTATTTGAGCAATCTTCTGAATCCATTCGTTATGAGAGCAAGCTGATCTCCAACTCCATCTTCTGAACCCTCACAGTCTGGAATAGCTTTGAGAGCGAGAGTTTTCTTCTTGTCACCTTGCACCTTAGCCCTTTTTTTCTTGCATCTGGAGCTCATACGTCATGCGGTTGCCAATAAGCTCTTCTAAGGATAACTTAGAAAGATCGTTGTCTACTTCTATTGTATATGCCTTTGATTGCCATTCGAGTGTAAGAGACTGGAGGATCTTGCACACACGAACAGACCGGAGGATCTTGCACACATGATCTTCTTGTGTGTACTTCTTTCCTAGCCCCACAAGCATGTTGATGATCTCGGTGAACCGCGTGTACATCTCGGTTATGGATTCACCCTTCTCTATTGTGAATTGTTCATATCTGCTAGCATATATAGAAGATTTCCACGTTTTGACCTTTTTGTTACCTTCATGTGTTACTTCAAGTGTTTTTCAAATCTGATGTGTGGAGGTGGCTGATAGATTCTAGGGCTGATTTGTGTGGAAAATAGGGATTTAGGGAAGAAAGAACAAGAAAAGAGGGATTTTTGTATTGCTTTAAATCTGAAAATAACAAGAATAAGCTCTGATTCAAGTTGAGGTGATATCCTAACTTTCACTTCGAGAAGAATGTCTAATTCTCCAAGAAGACACCTTGGTCTTAGGGTTTACAATATCAAAATAAGCATGAAAAGAACCCGTTAGGGCCGGTTTTAGCTATAACCCTTTAAATTAGCCCTTTTACACAAAAGCCCCCCAAACACTCAAATTTTCATAAAACATCCCAGAAATTACGAATCAGCCTTGTGTCTTCTCCGCCTATAAGTAATAATCGTATCGGTGGCCATGGAGATCCGGTTGTACTCTTTCGTATCAAGTGCACAGAAGAGCGTTGACATCGCTTTGGAGTTGAGTGCAATGATGCCCTTCTCCGTCTGGGTCCATTTTTCTTCTTCCATAGTTGGCTCAACTCTACGTTGGGGTTCTCTTAACATTTTTCAAAGATCATATGAGATGGACATGAAGTTCATCTTCATCATCATCTTCTTCATATTCTTCCAGCTTTCGTAGATGGATCCGGTGAGGAGTGGTGGACGAGCAGTGGATTGACCTTCGGGAAACCTGTTGTCAGTTGATGCCATGTTTGAACTTGGCTCTGATATCACGTGTTGGGATCTAATATGGCATAGAAATACACTAGATGGGGGTGATAGTGTATATAAAAATAAAACGTTTCTCTAGAAATTCTCCTTAAGGTTAAAATAGAGTTGCCTAATTTTAATCTTAATCAACTATCAAACTTCCAATTATATAAATTAGCACAACGAAAATAATGAGTATGGAAGAGATATTAAGTCAAGAGATCACAATTGCATACACATCAAATTTATCCTGGTTCATCCCTCCAGAGCTACTCTAGTCCCCAAATCTATGTTGGACTTTTATCCACTATTTAAAACAAATTGTATAACAACCCAACTCGCCTCCAATGAGGATTTACAAATCATTCACCTTGTATACAACAATGATTTCTCACCACCTCACCTACAATAAGGATTTACCTCTCATACAATGCAAATGAGAGAATACTTATAGAGCTTTGAACTTACAAATACATATATAGCCGATGCTTTGAAGCTCGTGTGAAGATGTGCTGCTATAGAAGAAAGCTTGATCTTTAACGATAGGATTTTTGGCTTGGGAAGATCAAGGGTTTTGGCCTATAAAAAGGGTTGAAGACAAACAAAGCTTTGGCCAAGATGGAGAGTGATTTTTTAAAACTTTTGTATCTTAAAACAAATTTTCTCTCGAAGAATTTAGCTTGAGATTGAGGATAAAGCACATGAAGAATCCTCCTATATATAAAGAGATGAATACTGGACAAAACAACTGCATAAAATCGTCTCCCAATTGATAAAAACACAATCATATCAATCAACAAACATGTCAAATGTGATCGTTGAAGGTCTAGCAGTCGACTCCTGTTCTGTTGGGAGTCGACTCCTGACAAGAAACAGAAAGTCTCGAGAGTAGGCAGTTACTCAGGAGTCGATTCCCAGCACAACAGGAGTTCACTCCTGGATCAACTCCTAGGCTGACACGCACACGTATGAATGATACGGGCTCTAAACCTAAGAAAATGATTTTAAATCCCCACACGCTCACTCACACTTCTCACTCCTTTTCAGTTGCACGCGTGGACCGCATCTTGTTCGTGTGGTTTTTTCTTGCCCCGTGCACTCTGTGCACGAGATATTGCTAGTGTGTGTATATATATGATACGGGCTCTAAACCTAAGAAAATGCCTTTAAATCATTTTTAAAATATATTTAAAGAAATCCTAAGTGTGTATGAGAGCTTCAAGTATAACTTTAGTAAGCTACGACGAGAAGTAAAAAGTTACATAAAAAAGAAAGCTTTTACATAGTAGTCCCTTGATGCAAGCTTCATACTTCAAGCTTCTCGTCTAGTTTCCTTTGATATTTAGTTTTGTTAAACTTACTTTTAACCTTGAGATACTATTGATTCACCGTAAGTTCTTATATCTGCACCCATAGATGTTTGATGACATGTTTGCTCATCATCAAAACTACACGGGGCGAGACTCATTATCTCAACAATATTTTCATATGCTATGGAGGATGAGCTATAAGGAGCAGCTTGATGGACCAAGAGGACATGGTTTGACTTTGAATGGGTCCTCTGTGGGATACTAAAGGGAAAGAAAAAAGAAGATAACTAGAGGCATACAGCTGAATAAGTGGATTTGGTTGAATATGTTCAGTTTTGGTTTCAGCTTGAACTACATTATTGGTTTCCATGATTTTGTTATTTTAATGGAATCGGGCAAATGCTAATTTTCTCATGGACTCTTGTAATGTTATTTTTGCCTTGTTTCGTAGGTATGGCTCCGTCCTTATGGGAAAAGAACTTGCGAGCTTCAGTTCTATCATGAAAGCTTTTATGGTCTTGATTGTAACTGCATTGGCCATGGGAGAAACCTTGGCAATGGCTCCAGACATCGTCAAAGGGAACCAAATGGCAGCTTCTGTGTTCGAGTTGTTGGACCGAAAGACTGCGATTGTCAGCGATGTAGGAGAGGATGTTGGGAGAGTGGAGGGAGTTATTGAGATGAGGGGCGTTGAATTTAAATACCCGTCAAGGCCTGATGTTTTAATCTTCAAAGATTTTGACATGAAAGTGAAGACTGGGACTACTATGGCGCTGGTTGGTACAAGTGGTTCAGGCAAAAGTACAGTGCTGGCATTGATATTAAGATTCTACGATCCAAGTGCAGGGAAAGTTATGATTGATGGTATGCTATTTTGTAACCTACTTTTCTTTCTGTCTGCTCCATTATAAGGTTTTGCCCGTATTCATTATATTTTAAAAGTATTCGTGCATTATATTAAACCAAATGGAAGTCAAATAGAAACTAGATGTTTGCATTGCAGTGGTCCTATATGTGAATAGAATGAGAATCTTTATGTATCTGATGGTATAATCTATTGAATAAAAAAGTTAATACATCATGATAGTATATTTTTGAGATATATGATTTTAAATCACTAAGATATACCCATTTTTTTCTTATCATCCATAGTAGAATGACTTTATTGTCATTTTAATCATTCAAGCACTTTCTCATCCATGGAGCACAACTTTTAATTAGTAAGGGTTCACTTTTGATTCATGAGTTATGATGATGGGAAATAGGGGTAGCGGAAGCGATCCGGGTTTCGTTATGGTAGGATATTGTGGAAGAATTAACTATTTGGTAGATTTGGAAAAAAACTAAGGTTCATGTGTGGTTGATTTGGGTATTTGGGAACAGCTATATCTTGGGTTTTGCGGTTGGGGGAAAATAGGGATTTAATAAAATAAAGACGAAATTAAATAGAGGATAAATCTTTGTGCTTCACACCCAAGCAATTCGCTTACATACTCTAGGCATCTTACATGCAAAGTGATTCAAGAAAGGATCTAGGGCTTCTCACGAATCAAACTTGGTTTTCCATCAATTCATTCTTCATCTATTAAACTACGATCTTAAATTCTTAGACAATAATTATTTATAGGCTAAAGATATAAACACAACATGTGCTGAAATAAAATTAAAAAATTAAAGAATAATAATAGAAGGCACTAACATCACAATGAATCAATCTATGTGCACAACACGTGTAAAATAAATCCAAAAGACTAAAAATTAGATTTATCTTGGATCTTTCAGAATGTCATGATCTTTTTCATCTCCTAGAAAAAATTAACACCTGATATAGGTTTTTTCCTGCGTCAAACTCTTCTGATGGAGAAAATTCATCCTTGAATTTTGCAGTGAAGCAAAATAAAGTAACGCTAGCGATGGCATTGGAAAGTATATTCAAAAAGTAGGATGGATGCTAGCGATCGCATTGTAAAGTATACTCAAAAAGCAGGATGGAAGTAGGTAAAAATTTTGCAAGATCTGGTGGTAAGTGGGTGAAGGGGAATCATGAAAAACAAAAGTGATCGGTTGTAGTATAATATTTTGAATCTGGAATGGATTCACCTCATGGAGCAACTTAAAATGCACCTTAAACTATGGCTGTGGATTATGTAATGATTCAGTTTGAGACTCGAGCTCTGGCTCTGGACTAATTCTCGTTCTACAAGCTTTACCTGGGGCTCAAACCTGCTTGGGGTGTTGATGGTGCTCGAATTCTGACAATAGTTTCAGCTGTGGTTTTGCTTGCTTCATGCATAATTCTAGATCGTTCTTCAGGTCTTGAAGTAGCATGCCTATTTTCTTGTTGAAGTTTGCATGGGTTTAAAATTCTTGCTTTGGTTTTGGATTTGATAGTGACCAAATTAAATGGTGGATTGGTGGGTCTAAGGACATGATGGGGCCGTATCCTAAAAGGGCAGATCTGGAATTTTGGAGCTTTGGAGGTGCTTTCGTAATTTTCAGTTTTAGGTGTATTTACGTAGTTTTCAGGTGTATTGTCTTAATTTTCAACGTCTAGGGGTATTTTTGAAATTTTGTTAAATTTTGATTAGTATTTATATGGGGCTAGGGTAATTTGAGAGGGTGTGTTGAATATTGAGAGGAAACTTGTTAGAGGCGATAAATTAACTCTTTATTGGAGAGCGCTACCACCCTCTCGAATCGGCGGCTTGGAAGAGTGAGTTCCTCTCGAAAGAACTTAATTCATCTTTGTATTCCTTTTTATTTCAGTTTATTATCAATAAAATTATCAACTTTCCATTCCAAATCCACTTTCTAGCCCAAAAATTCCTTCCTTTACCTTAAAAATCTCTTCTTTCCACAAAAATCCTCTTCTATCCATCAAAATTCTAGAAAAACCTATCAAGTGGTATCAGAGCACTACGATCCATGGCGGCGGCAACGAAAAATGTGAAACTTTTGGAGGAGAAACTCGATGTCGATGTCACGCCCCGCTTCCCATTCTACCGGGAGCGAGGACGCGAGCGGGTCCGTGGTGTACTTAAAATAAGGAGGAGCACTTTTTTCTTTTAAAATCTTTTCTTCCTCCTTGGCTTAAACACGCTAAGCATATGTATAGAAATTGCAGGTCATTGCATGCAAATTTAAGAAGCAGCTCAAACAACATTATTACATATCTAGCGTATAATAATTTAGATACATCTTAGGCCTAGCATGGCCAATACAAACAAAGTACACAAATTACATTATTTCAAATATTTAAAAGTACAGTCGCGAAGGTAACGTCTAGGCTTCCGCGGGTAGGTACTCCACGTAGTCTTCGAGCACTGGCTCGACTTCTGTTGTAGTGTCTTCAGAGAACTCACTATCGATACCTGACGGACATTTCGTAAAACAATAAAGTGAAATGTCCGTCAGCAAGGTTTACTCGGTAAGATAATCTCAAAACCAAAATGGTAGGCATTTTAAATTAAACAAAGTTGAAGGACAAGTAATAAGTTTAATAGGAAAGAGTTACGGCAGTTTAAGCATTCCCAGCAATTTACAACCTGCAACAATTTAATCATTCAATAACAATTTGCAATACTATCAGCAACATGTGACAATTTAGCATTTGATAAAAACTGTAGCAACCTGTAGAAAAAGAAGTTAGAACAATATTTAATAACCAGTCTATTCTAGTGATAAGTCCATGTGCAAGAGTACGAGAGATAACCAACATGCGCCCTGCGTCGGGAGCAAATCCGCGGCGGTACCCACCGTCCCTATATGGCGACGGTTAAGGATCTTACATCCGTAATGTGTTGGAGGTAATTTAGTATGGGTGTATCCAGCCACTCTATAACACTTGTGATCATAGACTACCCCAATCCCACGGTCAAAGTTTGTGTACTATTAATTTACATTTGATGTTCCATCTTCCATTCACTTTTATTGAAATTTCATCTTTCATTCATTTATTCTCTGTTCATTTGTATCATTAGATGCGTACAATGGTTCCATGATGTCTCAATAGTCAGTATAATATCTTCACAAAAGTTCACGACTTCACGACTCAATTTAACAATTAAATGAAAAACGTAAAAATAAGTAATAGTATAAGGGAATGACAAGAAATGATTTTAACTAAGCAAATGAGTTTAACTTAGTTTAAAATATTTTTCTATGGGCTAGTAGCTAGTTTTCAAGATCATTAAATAATTATTAATCATTTTTAAACAATTTAAAAAGGCCAAAAACTAATTTTTAAATCAAGAAATCATTTTTACGATATATGTTCAAAGATTTATTTAGAGCAAACCATACGTCAGAATTCTTCCAACAAGGGGTCAAAATGATCGTATTAACTAGTACTACAACATATATTTATCTCGTACGTCAGTGTATGTGAAAATCTCAAGATATGAATTTTAAAGCGAATTTAGCTTATTTAAGTTTTGCCTTTGAAAAATCACTGTGGGAGATATACTTGCCTTTTGGCGATGAAACCAGTGCCAATGAGTCTGTTTCGTCGTTTCTGATTTTTGGGACTGGTCTCGTATTTTTCTGAGGCCTATACGAATTATAAACAATTTAATACGATTAGCCCTTAAAATAATGTATAAACGTATACGTATTTGCGTATGCAAATACGTATAAAACCATATCCAGTTACCTCTTCGCGTTTTCACGTGAGAAACAACAGCGGGGGGTTCGCGGTCGGCGAAGGCCGCCGGCGGCGACTGAGGGGGAGTGGGTTCGGCGATGTTCAGAGACGTCGGCGACGAGGTGGCGGAGCGGCGGTGGACTGTTTCGAGGGAGGAGGCGGCGGCGGTCGTGGGGCAGCTGTTGGGAGGGGGCGGCGGTGAGTGGGCACGCTGGAGTTCTCGTCGGATGGCAGTCGGAGCTCAGGCGGGGGCGTGGGTCAGCAGCGCAGGTTCGGACGGCGATGGCGTTCGTCGGAGAAGCTGGGGCAAGCGGCGTTGCGTGAAGTGGGGAGAGGAGGTTACCGGTGTTGGAAGCGGCGGGGAGAGGGTGGATTCGGGACTCCGGTTGGGTTCTCGTCGGGGAGGAGACGGTGGGGGAGCAACGACGAGTGGCTTGCGGGAGCGGCAGTGGGTGCCGTGAGCGAGTGAAGGAGAGGGAGCGATGCGGGTGTCGGGGTAAGCGGGCTGTGTAGGTCAGGGGCGGTGGGGCGACGTTGGCGACGTCGGAGCTCGGAGAGGTGATCGTCGAGCGGCGGAGGCCTAGCGGAGTTGGGTGGCGAGTAGGGGAGGCTAAGGTGGCGACCTGGGCGCTGGGGGTGATGCTGCGGGCTTGGGAGTGGCGGGGTACTTCGGGCGGTTGCCGTACGACGGGGGGCGCCGGAGAACGGGGAGGGGAAGAGAGAGGGGGAGGTCGAAGACGAGAGGAGGGGCTCGAGCTTGGGTTTGGGCTGAGAGCGTGGATTCGCCCTTGGGGTTCGACGTAGGAAGGGGAAGGGGTTGGGTTTCGACGTGAGTAAGAGAGAGTTCGGGAGAAAAAGTGAAGTCTGGGTTTGTGCTGAGAGCTTAGAGATGGGATGGGGTTTAAATAGGTTTAATTAATAATAGTTTAATGTTAATGTAATTAATATTAGTCAACATATTAATTACAAAGTTAACTTTTGACTAATGTTTTTAAAGTTTGTCGGTTAGCACATGGGCTGCCATGGTTAGGAGTTGGTGGGGTAATTAGGGTTAAAGAAAATAGTAATTAGTGATAGTAAAAAGTGATTAGTAAGGGTGATTAGCAAGAAAAATGTTAAAATACTCAAAAATCACATGACTCCGAAAAATTACGAAAATATAGCCACGAGTTTGTATCGTCACGAGGATCATGACTACGAGATCTATTTCGTAATTTGAGCTACGAAGATACGAGTTTTGGGCCAAAACGTTTAGATCGCGGGTTCTATATTGATTTGACTTCAGAAAATTACGAAATTAATATGAGGAGCACTAAATGATCCTAGAATCTCATGGTAGAAGTTTGAAATCGTTTTGATAACTTTTATATAGAAAAATAATTGTTACAGCTATAGCGTTAATAATTAAGTTTACAATAATTATATAAATTATTTAGGGGTTTAGGATGGCACTCGCATTTACTAAAATAGGGTATATCTATATTGATACTACAAAATATTTTTTTATAAATGATTTTGAAACCATTTTGATATAAAACTCCGTATCAACCATTATGGAATATTTTTATTTATGAAAATACGTAGAATACGATTATATGCGTACTGTGGTGACGGATATGACGAAATATGTGGAAGAAACACTAAAGTCATTCAGATATGAGGTTAGGGTATCGATCAAAGAAGGATTGCGGGCGTCGGAGGAAAGGATGGAGGCGAAGTTGGATGTGAAGTTGGGAGCTTTCATATAAACCTTAACACAACAACTTTCGAATCTAAAAGCGGCAAAGACTTCAGAGCTGGACAACAATCCCGATCCAAGGTGAAAGGTGAAAACTTTGAAGGGAATGAAAAAGAAGTAGAATTCGTCCACGGATTGCTCTCCGACGTAGATCAAGTATCTGAGGAAGCGACATACGACAAGGAGGAAGGCGGTGGGCCCATCAACCGGCCACAAGGGCTCTTCGACCCCTGGGCAGCATTGCCAAGTGCTGACGAGCCTCGGTTGGGCCGCCAGGGGCTCGGCCGCCCAGGGGCTCGTCGAGCCCTTGCAGGGCCGCGTGGGTGGGGGTGGGGGTGGGGGTGGGGGGGGCTTGCGGCCCTTGGCACCCCTAAAGTTGGAGCCCTGCATGGCCCTACCAAAGCCCTGTAGGTCCGCCAGGGCCTTGCAAAGCTCCAAAAGAGCTGACAGGGCCCTACCGAGCCCTGACAGGACCAATAGGTCCGGCCGATCCCAGGTAGGACCGTCAGGGCCCTGTCGGCCACTTGCATGGCTGTTAGGGCCTTGCCGAAGCCCTGCATAGCCGTCAGGGCTCTTGCAACCTCATGACAGCTTGGTAGGTGCCAACATGGCCTCGACTGGCCCGCCAAGGGCCTCGCGGCTTCTTTGCGACCCATCGAGACACCGTGATAATTTTTGGTTGCTTCAGGACCTTAAGAAAGGCTTGGAAGATATCCAGGGGATTCGTGGACCTCGGTTTGCGGCGAAGACATCGAATACTTCTGGCCTACGAGGAGGAATTTCAGATGATTATAACGAGGACATGGGCTTTGAGGAGGACGTTGACTACGTTTGGGATGAGAATGACTAGGTGGCAATGGAGACAAAGACGTCGGCCTGTTGAGTGACTATGGGCGACACATGAAGGTACTGCATTACAATTATCATCTCCCTTATTTTGGACATACATGATGGCGAGCGGGCCAGCGAGACTTGGTATTGATGACAGTGTGAGGATGCTGAAGATGCCACTGTTCGAGGGGGATGATTTTTACCGTTAGATCTACCGAGCTGAGAGGTTCTTTGCGGTGACATGCCTGATGGATAGCGGATGTCATCTGTTTCGAAGGGAAGGCACTTTCTTGGTGACAATGAAGGGAACACCGACACCATTTCCGTTCATGGGTGGAGCTCAAGGATTGTTAAGTGGACATGTTTAGAGACACCCTTGGCGGAAACTTACAGGAGCATTTGCTAGCACTCAGGCAGGATGTGATCGTCAGTAAGTATATGGAGAAGTTCGAGGTGCTTTTGGAACAGGTGAGAGGAATATCGGAGGAGACTTTAGAGGAGCCATGAGGAGACGAGCACCTCCACTTGGAGTAGCATGTCGATGGTTTTCACGACACCACTTTGAAACCAAGGTGGTTCTTCGGGGGAGGACTAACGATGAGGCATCATCCTAAAAGGGCAGATCTGGAATTTTGAAATTCTGGAGGCGCTTTTGTAATTTTCAGTTTTCTGTGGCATTTTCATAAATTTCAGTGGTTAGGAATATTTCTGTAAATTTGTTAAATTTTGATTAGTATTTACATGGAGCTAGGGTAATTAGATAGGGTCGAATCTTTAGAAGAAATTTGTTAGAGGTCGAGAAATTCCATCTTTGTTAAAGAGCACAATATCCCTCTCGAATTGACGGCTTGGGAGAGCGAGTTTCTTTCGAAAGAACTCAATTTATTTTTGTATTCCTTTTTATTTCAGTTTGTTATCAATAAAATTACTAACTTTCTACCCCACGTCCACTTTTTAGCCCTAACAATCACTCTTTTACCCTAAAAATCTCCACCAAAAATTCTAGTTTTATCCATCAAAACCCCAGAAAAAACCTTTCAGTTGAATAGAAACATACACGAGCAACCATTCTTGACACGACTTCTGGTTATTACTATAAGATAAGGCCTTTCCAACTAACTTGCATCAGAGGGACATACATTTCTCATTTAAGAAGTTAAAGAAGAAATATACATGATACTTCTAATTATCATATCCTTAACGATTATTAAATCCTTGAAAAATTTGGACACACCTAAACATCTCATGCTCAAAGTTTGATTGGGAAGTAGTTATCAAAGTCGATGGGAATTTGCGAAAAAATAGCCTAGAAATAGCCCAAAATTAATCAAAGCTCAATTATTATCTCACTTTGTCTTAGATCGACGTACTGTGCAGCATAGTTTGCATAGTTTAAAGGTCTCTTCGTTTTAGTTGGCGTGAGGTCGACTCTAAGTGATCCAAGTAGGCGTGGCTGACCCATTAAATAGTGATGGCTTGTGATTGGCTTGGCTAAGCTGATGAACAATAGCCCCTTCGGATCGGCTTGGCTGAGGCGATGTCGAATTTAGCTTGAGATTGGATTGGCTGAGCCAATGCTGAATTTAGCCCGATTTGAGCCAATATACTTGAATTTGGCTTGATTTTAGCCGGTCTCACAAAGTAGTGGTAGCAAGAAGGAAAGGGAGGAGCATCCTATTGAATGGGATGCCAATAATGATGTTCACATGAGGTGGCGATGACATTGATGTCGACTGTAGACGGAGGTGGCTATGGTTGAACTGCAATATCGGTGTTTCTGAGTGGCTACATAGGATCCGACTATGTTGACTTTGATAGTAATGATGGCTTTGAGGCGAACACCGATTGTGGTTTCTAGTGGCATGGTCATGACAACCTCTGTAAGGGTAATTTTTAGATTTAGGGTATTTTTTAAAAATAATATCAAATTTCGACCAAAAAAATTTATTCTCAAAAATCGACCAAGTTTCAACACGCCAGCGGCTAGTGTGGATAATACCGCACTTGGCAAGTGCGGCATTTTTGGCCGCACTTGGCAAGTGCGGTATTTTTGGCCGCACTTGGCAAGTGCGGCCAAAATGCTGAGGCCTATACTTGCCAAAATATGCCAACTAAAGCACTAAGGCAGTGGAAGCGCTTTTTTTTGGCCGCACTTGCCAAGTGCGGCCAGTTTTTGGCCGCACTAGACAAGTGCGGCCAAAAATGCCGCACTTGTCAAGTGCGGTATTGTCCAATCTGCGGCTCCTCGCCGCTGACGTGGCGAAACTTGGTCGATTTTTGAGAATAAATTTTTTTGGGTCGAAAATTGATATTATTTCTAAAAATTATCCTAAATCTAAAAATTACCCCCTCTGTAAAATTGATGGAGGCAATGGTGTAATTTGAAAGCGATGGGATCAATGGCGGCATGCAATGACACCAAAGGATTAGAATTAGTGACAACATGAGATAATGGCCTGATCGGAATACGATGATGGTAGTGGCATCGGGAGATGCTAGGAAAGAGCTCTGAAATTGGTGTTATCTAAGGGAGGCAACGAAGGAGATTTGGGTTAGGATTCATGGCTATCAGTGTCGACCCATGTTAGAGGCTGGAGGAGATGATGATGCATTGATACTGTTGTTGATAATGATAACCTTGTAGGGAAGGCATCGTTGGTGGTTGTGGTTCCTGAAGATGGGTCAAAATTGGATGTAGTCGAGATAATTCTGGCGAAGTTGATTCTGGGGTTGTCTATGAAAAGCTCGAGGCAAGTTTAATGGAGAAGATTCAATAGCGAATCGACTGGATCATGTAAGTTTGCAAGCAGCTTATCGTTGAGGGTATGCTTTCAGTTAGGGCTTTCTGATGGGATTGGGTTTTCTTTTTGATTTTTTATGTTTTACTTTTTAAAACTAAAATCTAAATGGAATGGCGGAAAGAAGATGTCGTTTAGTCTAGGGGCAAATCTCTGCGATTATTTTAAACTAAAAACTAAACTTAAGATGGAAATTTAAGATGGAAAGGATGTGTCTGAAATGGATTAGGACTAGGGTTAATTTGGATCATATGATTAAGGCTAAGATTAGGGATGGCTTGGTGGTGGCTGTGATTTTTACTAAATCTAATGAAAAGATATGATCTTTAGGGATGCCAATCTATTTGCTCTGATATCAATGGGAAATGGGATGTGGTTGTAAAAGCGATCTAGGATGTTGTTGTGGTGTGATATTTGTAGATGAAGTCGGGATTTGGTAAATTGGGGAAGAACTGGGGTTTATATTGAAGATTTAGAGATTAAGGGACAACTAAATCTAGGGTTAGGAGACTTGAGAAAAGTAGAGATTTGATAAAATAAAGTTAAATCAAACATAAGATAAATACTTGGGACAAGCAAATCACTCATTCTAGGCACCTCACATCCAAAGAGATTTAAAGAAAGATTTAGGGTTCCTCATGAATCAAACTAGTGCTTTCTTTAATTCATTCTTCATTTAATTAACTTTGATTTCAAAGTTTTGAAACAATGGTTATTTTAGCTTTAGACCACAAGCACAACACAAGTTGAAATAAAATTAGGAAAATAAAAGAAAATAATAGAAGAATGCTCTAGAAGCCCAATAAATATACGTGCACAACATGTGCATTTACTTGAAATAAATGTAAAGGACTAAAAACTAGGCTCATGGTGGATCTTTTGGAATAGGCATGATCGTTTTTAGCTCCCAGAAATATATATCACTCAACCATCATTACGACACTCTTTACGACACTATGTATAAGCCGTAAATGATTGAAGAGGAGAAATGCGAAGGTCGCTCACTCCAATCTTCTTGATGCATATGCAAAAAAATGCAGAAATTTAATGTTTTTGTGAGAAAGGGCAAATCTCATCTCTCTTTTAATTTTATCTTGCACGATACAATGAATGGAAGAACTATTATTCTTGCTTTCTTGCTCAAATCTATCTAGATAATACATGACCACCTCTTGATCACTAAGATTTTGAGATTTGCCTAGTTGCTTAGGTTTATGATTAGAGTGAGATGATTTCCAACACTAGGGTTTTATGATTTTTAAGGGACTAAATTGTTTATTACTCTCTTTACAATGAAGATCTTAATTTATAAAGATTATCTCTTCTCTTCATGCTAGGGTTTGACTATTTAAGTTTGGTGGGATTACTTTTTTCCAAGTCAGTTATAAAAAGGTTCCGAACAAAATTTCTATAATTCAGATGCAAAATCTAATTGGGATTGGTATTCTATTTAGACTTGAGTTCGAACTGAATTTGGACAGACTGATATTTGTTCGGCACGTAACTTCATTCAGTATATGTTCCATGCAAACTTGAATTCCTTTCGAAGCTAATGTATATTGCTTTCATATGGTTCTCGTCTCACTTTTAGCTGCTCTTTTAACCATTTCAGAGGGTTTACATGGTTGTCATCTTACGAGGGAAACTTTGGAAGAGCAGTGTAACTAATCATTAGCTATAGTGATCCTCACATGGGATATCGTTTCCAAAGTTTTTCAAATTTTATTTTCTAAGTTTTCTGTCAACCAAACATGCACTTAGAGGAATTTGAGACACCTTGCAGAATTATGATTTTGTGAGTTCTTTTGATGTTGGAGATCCTCGTGGATCAAGGGTGAGTGGGACACTAGTGTCTGACAAACCAGTGGCTCACACAAACACCATACCATTTTTTTAAGAAATTGGGAAACATTCCTAAATCTTCCAGGACACCATGTTTATGATATTTGTACATTGTTATGTCAAGTTACAAGTACTTGTTAAAGTTGCATCGAAAACTCATTTAAGGCCATTTTTTGTCTTTTGTGGTACTTAAAAAAATGTTTATAAAGTTCGCAAGCATTAATAGGAGAAAACCTTTTGAAGAATCAACTTTATATTAGGAAAATTATGAAATGCCTACATTGATTTGAAATAGCGTTTTTAATAAAAATAATTGCTGAATCAATCAAGAAAATCGATTGTGAACACACACACACACTCTCTCTCTCTCTCTCTCTCTCTCTCTCTCTCTCTCTCTCTCTCTCTCTCTCTCTCTCAACACACACTAAAATGCACATATATGTATGTAAGAGAAGTTCAATTGTATTGTTTCCTTATTTTTTATACTTATTCTTCATCATTTTTATAGAAATTTATAACATTGCTTTAAACATTTGTTGTAATTTTAGTTTTTAACATATATTGAATAATGATATTATAGCACATTTATCACACACGTATACATCTGTACATGCTCCTCCAGTCTTTTTGGAATTATGTATCCCACATCCATGTCATGCATCATATCCCTCTTTCATTTTCTGCCCCACTAACTACTGTCAGGACTATTAATCAATCATTAACCCTTATGGATAAAATCCCAGCCTAAGCAATGGAACAGAAAAGAGGGAATATTTGTGAGAATAGAATATACTTGATGGATAGCCTGACCTCCTTATTTGTTATGCAGATCAAGTTCACGTTTCTGTTATTTGTATTTTTTTTCCCGTCACCTATTTCCCATTATATGCTGAACTCTATCCATAAATTTTCCTTATTTATGTTGACATTTCAAATTTCTGACTTTTGACCACTCACAGGCAATGACATCAGGAAACTTAGACTCAAGTCCCTACGGAAACAAATTGGACTTGTCCAACAGGAGCCAGCACTCTTTGCTACCTCCATTTATGAGAACATCCTCTACGGAAAAGACGGTGCCACAGAATCAGATGTCATCGAGGCTGCTAAACTTGCGAATGCACACTCCTTCATCAGCGCCCTACCAGAAGGCTACTCAACGATGGTCGGGGAGCGAGGAGTCCAGCTGTCTGGGGGGCAGAAGCAAAGGGTTGCCATTGCTCGTGCCATCATAAAGAATCCGGCCATCCTGTTGCTTGATGAGGCAACGAGCGCACTTGATGTTGAGTCAGAGCGTGTGGTCCAGCAGGCACTGGATCGTGTCATGAGAGGCCGTACAACTGTCATTGTGGCTCATCGGCTTTCTACAATCCAGAATGCTGATGTCATTTCAGTACTTCAGAATGGGAAAATTATAGAACAAGGAAACCATTCAACTCTTGTGGAGAATCATAACGGGGCTTATTTCAAGTTGATAAACCTTCAGCAAAATCAGCAACAACGGTAGGTGTAACATTTGTTTGTTGTAAAGATTTGTCCGGCTGCTTGAACCACGCATAATTCAAAGGATCATGCAGTAAAAACGACCTCTTATACAATGTAAGTCCCATATTTCTTCCTTTTCCCATGATGTCCAAAGTTTCTTTTTTGCCTTTATCACTGTATCAAATGTGATAACTATATTGATAGTCAGAAATACCAGCTATAGATTTTTTATTTCTTTTTTTCTTTTGACTGTAAAGTTGGGACCCCCAATAAAGATTCTCCATTTATTGGCTTATCTCATTGTTCTCAAGCCTTGCATATTTGAGCATTATTGCTTTACATGAATATTGTTGTGCATCTTGAACTTCTGAATTATCATATGGAATATTTCTTTAGGTTCTAGGGTTATTATTTGGTTTTGTGGTGTGATCTTGAGGATGACTGTCAGAAAAGAATTATACAACATCATTATCTGAGACCATGCATGCATGATACATCTATACATTTATGGGTCATATCACCAAAGCCTACGTGCACACGGTAAGATTTGACAACATACTGACATGAGTAGAAATGTAATACTAGCAGCCATGGTGCTGGTTAAAAAGCATGGACACGGACATGCTAAGTACGCAAACAACACACTGTCCAGCAAGAAACTTTTAAACGGTATAGGAGAAACATCAATCATGGATCAAGAAATGTAGTTCCCATCAAAATATTGAGCACACGGTTTTATGTGTTTGGAAGTGTCTGCTACGTAACTGTCTCAATGAAGGGATGGCTTTGTGGTTCCGATGAACGTAATGTGCTAAGGGTGTTGGTCAACAAATTCTTCTGTAGATTTTTAGCATTAGGTTGCTGTCTTGGTTAGTTTCGAGTAGTTCTATCTGGTTGTTTGTTTATGCTTTTCGGTATAAAGTTGGAACAAGACAATTCTTGTCTCAGAACTAAAGAAGAGATAGGGTAATGTTGATTTCTTCTAGGCCATAGTTGTACCATCAAATGTAATTTCAGTAACAAATTCTGCTTTATTCTACTGAATACTTAATTGGCACTATGACTTCAATGCATTATGCAACACGGACTTCACTTTGTAGTTTGTACTACTACGACTCTGTTTTCCTTGCCGTTTGCTTCTTGATTTTGAGGCATGCTTTGTTTTACTGATAGGATTGCAGATCTGCAATTTTGGCACATCACGGGCAATTTCGTAATTTTCCGATTTTTTTGGGGGGGTCTTTTTGTAATTTTTTATTTTAGAGTTATTTCTGCAATTTTGTTATTTTCAGTTTAGTATTTATATGGGGGTTAGCAGGATTAGGGAGGCATGTCGAATATTGTGGAAGAAACTTTAGATCTATGAAGTTTAGGCATTTCCTTCATTGAAAAAGATATATCTTAGAGATTTAAGCGTTGGTCTCTAATTCAAAGCTAGGAGAGCGGCCTGCTCTTCAATTGTGACCAAATTTATCTTGTATTTCAGCTATTCTTCAATAAAAATCCAACCTTTTCCTTCAAATCCCCTCCTCTCATCATAAAAATCACACTTTTCTCATAAAAATCTCATCTTTTTCCCCCAAAAAATCCTCTTTTTATCATCAAAACCCTAGATGATTGCATCAAGTTGGTATCAGAGCGACGATCTTGGCATCCATGGTGGTGGATCTGAAGAAATTTATGGAGAAACTCAGATCTAATGTTAGAGATTATGGCATCAATCGAAGGATTTAGGGTGTCAAAAGCAATGATGATGGAATTCTTCATGCAAGCCCTAGCACAACAAAACTTGCAATGATTTTCTGATCCAAAGGCGATCAAGATTTCATACCTGAATCACAACCTAGATCTGGAGCAAAAGACGACACATTTGGATCCGGAAGGGAAAAAAGACGTCTACTTGGCGGCGAATATTCAACCGGGTGTCAAGGATTTACGTGTGGAGGAAGGCAGCGAGCCCGTCTACCAGCCTCAAGTGCTCGTCGGCCCTTGGAAAGAAATGCAGAGCCTGCACACAGCCCCGCAGGGTCCTGCAAAAAGCATTAACAATGCAAAGACTAATGCACCAATTGCGGTACAATAGAGTTGTAATTCACTAGTTATTCCAGATGCTCGTCAAATCTGAAAAAAAACCAGAGGTTATTTGTATTCCTCTGGAACCGCCGCCCATATCACCATTCAATATTTCTTGGCCTACTATTGGCGAAACTACTTGAGCACCGGGTATAATGTGAGTATGATCACTTAGCCATGCTTCATAATTGGAAAAACGGGCACCATGGAAGTACATGCCACTCAGCCAAAGAAAGATAATGGAAAGCGGACCGAAATGAAGAATAGATTTTTTTAGTTGCCTTTTTTTGTTTGAGTATTTTTGTTGATGTAGATTTCTGGTACTAATCAATTTTAGAGAGTCAAGTTGTAAACCTATATAAATGTCACAAACTTATTAGTTTTTTCGAGTAAGAATTTAATGAAGAATAGTTTCTGGTGTAAACTTTTAGTTTCTCCGCAAATTAAATCTTTTTGCATTGTTATGCGAGAGTGTGTTTGATTGCATGGACGAGAGGTCCGATAATCTTCACGTGTGAGTTGGTGATCGAAAGATTTTTCCGAAAGATTTCCGGGGTGCGAGATCCAAAATTTTATCAAATCCCTAATCTACTTCTCCAAATTCCCACCACATCCCTTCGCTTCCGTTTTGTGTCAAATTGGTATCAAAACTCAATCTGGCTCGTTTTCCTTTTTTGCTTATCCATCAAATTTTTTTATGTTATCAATATGATATGTTATTTTTTTGCTTGTATGTTGTATTATTATTATTGATGACCTGTGTCCTTAAAATGGTGCTGAATGGTGAAAAAGGATGTGTCACTGACCCTAAATACAAAAATGGTATTTGATGTTCTTATGTTAATACTATTACAGGATATCGACAATATTTTTGTGATAAAAATTTAAGTTGTATCTCAATATATTGGTAGTCTTCGTGAGTGATATAACTTCTACTTTTGCCGATTTTTCGAATGCCATAAGAATGTTAGAATGAGTTCCGTCACATATATGCAAATTATCTACTTTTTTGTATAATTTGTATTAGAATTACGTGTATTTATTTATGGTTTAGCTGATCTAACCATCAGCGTGCCATCTTCGTTTGCAGCAAGCTGGCTTAAAAGCCGCCGCCGCCGCCTCTCACCCCTTCCCGGTTTAGGCATTTCTTACAGCCCAGTTTGGGCCTTATGTCCAAAGCCTGCTTCTATTTAGGCGGAGGCCAGGTTGTGGTTCTCCGCATCTGCCCGAGACCAATTTCATGAACCTTCAGGTTTACCTTGTCTGATGATCATGTTGGGAAACTTTGATCACAAAAGAAACAAAGCTCAACAATATTCTGGATGAATGATCTGCCTTCATATTGAACAAACTTGGCTTTAAATAGCCTCACAAAAGTAACAGAAAAGCTAAAAGAAGGCATATGTTTAGCACTACATCCATTAACGTGGTTAGTGTAAACTGACAACTAACACTCCCAACATGTCCTAAAGACTAGGGATTTGTTAACAGAAATAAACTGAGTAATCAACAGGAAAGAAAGACTTAGTAAACTGGACTCAGTAAACTCCTAAAAATAAGCAACAACCTTTTCAATCCCTCCCCTAAACTAACTGTGATACACAATTAGTTTAGCTCAACTGCCTTGCAAATGCCCATCTGGCTTCTAAACTTTTGGAAGGAGACCAACTTCAATGGTTTTGTCATCACATCTGTTGTCTGCTCATCTGTTCCACAATGCAACAACTCAACAATTCCATCCTTAACAAGCTCTCTCAAGAAATGGAAACGTACATTAATATGTTTACGTTTCCCATGCATGACAGGATTCTTTGACAATTTGATGGTGGAGCTGTTATCACACATGACTATAGTACCATTCTTCTGTTCATGTCCCAGCCGCTCTAAAACTCTTCTCATCCACACTACTTGACTTACACATCCAGCTGCTGCCACAAACTCTGCCTCTGTGGTCGACATTGTAACAATTGGTTGTTTCTTTGAAAGCCAAGACACTGCTCCAGAACTCAAAAGGAAAACATAACCAAAAGTGCTTTTTCGATCATCTACGTCACCAGCATAATCACTGTCTGTGTAAGCAACCAAGTTCTCTGAACTCCCTTTTTTGTACATGATTCCATATTCAAAAGTGCCCTTCAAGTACCTCAATATCCTTTTGGCAGCTTGTAAATGAAGCTCTGTAGGTCTTGCCATGTACCTGCTGGTCAAGCTTACACTGTGCATTATGTCTGGACGAGTTGCTGTGAGATACATGAGACTCCCTACAATTTGCTTGTAATATGATTCGTCAATTGCAATTCCATCAGCATCCTTGCTTAGCTTGGAACCTGGAACAATCGGACTATTGACTTCATGGCTTTCTAGCATTCCAAATCGCTTCAAAACCTCCACTGCATATTTCCTTTGACAGATGAAGATACCATTGGTTTGTTGTGACACTTCAATGCCGAGAAAGAACTTCATTTTTCCCAGATTAGTCATCTCAAAAACATGCATCATTGAACACTTGAAACTGCTCATCATATCTTCATCATCACCAGTATAAATTAGATCAACATAAACACTTACAATGAGTATTTTACCCTTTTTGCCCCGTTTTGTGAAAAGGGTCTGCTCATTTGGACATCTTTCGAATCCCTCATTGACAAAATAAGTCTCCATGCGGCTAAACCAAGCGCATGGAGCTTGCTTTAAACCGTATAAAGCCTTGTGCAGCTTGTAGACCTTGTCCTCACTTCCTTTGATTTCATAACCCCTTGGCTGCTCAACATACACATCTTCATTAAGCTCACCTTGGAGGAATGCCGATTTCACATCTAACTGAAATATTTCCCATTTTCTTTAAGCTGCTAAAGCCACTACCATCCTTACAGTTTCCATTCTTGCCACGGGAGCATAGACCTCGGTGTAGTCTATCCCATGTTTCTGTTTGTACCCTTTAGCCACCAAACATGCTTTGTGCTTCTCAAGTTCTCCATGCTCATTATACTTGGTTTTATAGATCCATTTCACCCCAATCTTCTTGGCTCCAACAGGCAACACAACCAACGTCCATGTCTTGTTTTTCTCTATTGACTTAATTTCATTATCCATGGCCAACCTCTAGTTTGCATCTTTCATTGCTTCTTCATAGTACAATGGATCATCACTTGTAACCATTAATGTCTAGTTACCTTTATCTTCAGATAACCCGAGGCCCTCCCCACTAACATAATCTCTCATCCATGTCGGAGGTTCTCTCATTCTCCTACCACCTTCATTATCCTCAATGTCCCCATTATTTGGAGCTACATTTCCCTCTATTTCACCACTGTTAGTCTCACTTACATCTTCACCATCATTTTCAGCTCCATTAATGATTTCACTTCTCTCACCTTTATCATCATCTATTCCCATTACATCATCATCTCCTCATTCCAAAATCTGTTCCTCACAACTCTCATCCCAATCCCATTGTTTCTCCTCTTCAAATATCACATCATTACTCACTACTACCCCTTTTGTAATAGGATTAAATAGTCTATATCCCTTGGATTCCTCACTAACAGCCAAAAATATACATGTAAAACTTCTATTGTCAAGCTTAGTTCTTCGTACCTCTGGCACATGAACATGTGCTATGCAATCAAATACCTGAAAATGATCAACAGAAGGCTTATGTCCACTCCATGCTTCTTCTAGGGGGATGTTTTTGACTGCCACAGTTGGACATCTGTTCAGCACATAATTGCTCCAATTGACTGCTTCTGCCCAAAATGTTTTTGGGATTTTCTTCTCAGAGAGCATTGTACGAACCATGTTCATTGTTGTTCTGTTCTTCCGTTCAGCGACGCCGTTTTGTTGAGGGATGTAGGCAGTTGTCAGTTGCCGCTTAATGCCATTCAGCTCACAGAAATTTTTGAATCCTAACGAGGTGAACTCCCCTCCCCTATCTGTACGTAGACACTTAATAGGCAAACCTGTTTCATTCTCTACCATCTTCTTAAAACGCATGAAATAACTCAATGCTTCTGATTTCTCCATCAGAAAATATATCCATGACTTTCTACTATAGTCATCTATAAAACACAAAGTGTACCTTTTGTTGCTGTTGGACATGGGAGTGATTGGACCACAAATGTCTACATGAATGAGATCCAATATCTGGCTTGCTCTCCACGAACTCTTCCTCGGTATAGGATCACAGTGATGCTTGCCAACAATGCAGTCTGTGCACAACTCATTTGTGATAGTGAGCTTGGGAAGGCCACGTACCATTTCCTTATTCTGCAAAGTTCTCAAATCCTTGTAGCTTAGATGTCCATATCTGCGATGCCAGAGTTGTGACAGATTCTGTGAGCTTGTGTGAAAACACTCATCATGTTGTTGCTGAAACATCACTTGTAAGTGAGCATGCAAAATAAACATCCTGTTTTCACTCATGTTGGTCTTAATAATCAAGCCCTTGTAAGGATGGTAGATCTTGCATACCCCTCCTTGAATCAATATTACCAAGCCTTTCTCTTGAAGTTGCCATATGCTCAAGAGATTATTCTTGAGTTCTGGAACATAGTATACCTCGGACACAACAAGATTGAATCCATCTACAAGCAGGTTCATACTTCCTTTGCCTATCACATTCATCCTGGTGTTGTTTCCTAACCTGACCAATTGCCTATAATTGTCATCAATCTCACTGAACATGGTTCTATCTCCACACATGTGATTGGAACACCCTGAATTAAGGAACCATGCATCTTTACTTTTGGCCCAGTTCATCTCGACATATAACATCAACAACATCTCATCCTCATCATCAAGCTCTGCGTAGGTGGCTTCATTGTTCCAAGAGGGACACTCATACTGAAAATGGCCCAATTTGTGACACCGATAGCATTCAATTATAACTTTATTGAACCCGGTACTGCCCTTACCTCTTCCTCTTCCTCTTCCTCTGCCCCTGTAAGCAACACGGCCTCCTCTGCCTCTCCCTTCTTCCAATGCAACCTTCAAAACTTGTTCTTCACCACTTTTCTTCTAAAACTTCTGCTCATGCACAATTAAAGAGCTTTGAAGTTCATCCACTGAGAGTATATCAATATCCCTTGACTCCTCTATGGAACAGACAATGTAGTTAAATTTATCTGTGAGAGAACGCAGAATTTTCCCCACGATCTTCACATCCTCCATCTTTTCTCCATAGACTCGCATCTTGTTGGCCACCGTCATGACTCTAGAAAAATACTCTGTCACTCATTCGCCGGACTTCATCTTCAGGTTTTCATAATCTCGTCGGAGAGCTTGAAGATGAGACTTATTAACCCTTGCATTCCCTTCGAACTTTCTCTTTATGGCATCCCAAATGTCTTTGGCGGTATCCTTCTTCAGAATGGTGTCAAGAACTATGCGGTCAATGGACTGGAAGAGGTAGTTCTTCACCTTGAGATCCTTTAACTTCAACTCATCAATTTTCTTTCGCTGTGCATCTGTCTGTACTGATCCACTTGCTGACTCATCGTAGCCAGTCTCCATCAGCCCCCAGAATTCCTTCGAGCGCAGAAAATTTTCCATCAGCGTCTCCAATGGTCGTAATGACCATCGAAGCGAGGAATGGATGGTTGCATGAAATTTCCTTCACTGGACATCTTTCTCTCACTTGTTTGAAATCACTCAAAGCTGCGGCTTTTGTTTTCAGGCCCCAGGGGAGCTCTGATACCAGAATGTTGGGAAACTTTGATCACAAAAGAAACAAAGCTCAACAATATTCTGGATGAATGATCTGCCTTCATATTGAACAAACTTTGCTTTAAATAGCCTTACAAAAGTAACAGAAAAGCTAAAAGAAAGCATATGTTTAGCACTACATACACTAACGTGGTTAGTGTAAACTGACAACTAACACTCCCAACAAGCCCTAAAGACTAGGGATTTGTTAACAGAAATAAAACTGAGTAAACAACAGAAAAGAAAGACTTAGTAAACTGGACTAAAAATAAGCAACAACCTTTTCAGATCAACCTTTGACTCTTGGGTCCACCTGGTCCATAGAGGGATGATCATACTGTCTTAAACCCAATGCAATCAATCTTCCTTTTAATGCAAGAGGATGGTGTTACCATCCAGTGAAAACATGAAATCTGACCTCTATTAATGGAAAGTTTAAACTAAATAAAAAACCATTAAAGCTTCTATCAACCATTTAAAGTCTTGATAACAAGCTCCAACAGACAGACGAACGCGGCATGGCTCAGTGATGAGGGGCAAGGGTGAGGGTTTTTGTTTTAGTTGTTGCTAACATATACCTGTATGCATTTTTAAAATTAAGTTATAATTTTGTTGTTACAAAGTTAACAATTGTTACAATATGTTAATAGATACACTATTAATATATTATTACAATTTGTAAGAATGTTCAATCATATTAATATAATGATTTTAAAGAATATTTAATTAAAGCTCATCTTATATTAATGTTTGAATTTTCTTACTTTATATTAGCATGTTCTCGATCTTCCATGTCTTTTTAAGGTAAGTCATGTTAAAAGATTGTTTGCATTCATCGAATGGCATGTAAGTAAAAAATTAACTGAATAGATGCAACTATGAGGTAAGTCATTGTTGTTATAAAAGTCATGCTATATTTTTAATTTTATTGCTTTATATAATATGTTAATGAGTAATTTTAATGTGTCATTATGACGTTACTTGATTATATTATATTGATGATATTTTCATGATATAATAAAACATGGACATATAAGGATGTTATAACTACTGTTTAGTTATTAAGATTTGTATACGTATAATGTTCAATTTGAGCAACCTGATATTGACGTGTATCCCCGATATATTCTCGGATATCCGCTATACGTTATAAAAATTAGCCATCCGATACGATTGATATCTGATATTTAAAACTTTGAGTGTTTTTATACGGATGCAGCTTCAGATTTGCATAATTGTTGGATCTTAATTGATCGTAGCTGATATAACTAGAAATTTATAGAAATAAATAAGTTAAACCTTCAATTATATCATTCTTCTAATTTAATACACACGGAATAATATATATGTGGTAATAGCTTAAGAAAGTTTCCTACGTCATAACCCAAAAACACTCACTGCTTCTTTCTTATGATGATAATCGGAACTTGTTCATGTTCGTATTCCCTTCTTTAAACATAGTTATATCAAAAATCTTGTCATTTTCACATTGTTTGCTCAGGGATTAGGTTGTTGAAATTTTAATGGCTTCATAGTAATAGAACTTCTCCCACCCATAGCTCCATGAGCAAGGAGCATGGGGTTTATTGGATCTTTAGTGTATTTGGGTTTTGGTACATGTTGATCAATCATGAGCGCTTTTGATCAGAAGCATGGAGGGGACTTTTTGAATGCAACATAGGAATATTTTTTACGTTGTCACTTGTCAGCATATAACCAATATCCTCATGCGTGCGCGCGCGCACGTATGCATATATACATACATATGTTCGTGGTTGTTTGTTAAGTAATACATCTCACCTGCAGCACTTGATTTGCTTGGGATATGCATGCATTCAGACATTCGTGCACACATGAGAGAGAGAGAGATGTATATAGATAAGGGGTAATGCTACGTGCACCGCAAACTATGCGGTGCACTGTACTTCTTTTACTGTTTTGAGTTTAAAAAAAAGAAAATCAAGGTCTCATCATGAAGATTGGTTTTAATTTTTTCCAAAAAGGGCTAAAAGCACGGTGCACCGCATGGTTTGCGGTGCACTTAGTATTACCCATAGATAAGTTGTCACACATGCAGTACTTGATTTGCTTGAGATATGTGCCCACTCAGACATGTTCAGATTTGCATTGTATTCAAATATGTCGCAGACTTTTGCTAGTACCAGGCATCAGATATAGATTGACTGCTTTCAGAAAACGAATACAAAATCTGATCTAGAGTTGATTGTCCATGTCGGTTTAGACCCAAGATTCAAGTCTGTAAATAAATATATAAACTAAACAACAAGAAGCATGTAAAGGCCTATGAGAGCTTCATAGAACTAGCCATGGGCAACCAACTAAAACTCCAAGCATAGTATCTTTACTTGTATAGAAGACTCTCCATACCTATTCGACCAAGATTCCGAAAAAAAGATCAAACCCAGCAGCACATCCAACTCTTCTGATAGAATTTGGGACAGATTTGGGATTAAAAGATAGGATTTTTATTGATTTTAGGGTTTGAAACTATAAGATTTGGCCTAAATTCGAGAGGAAGGTGACTCTCCCAATAAACTGGGGCTAATCTAATCTAGACAACAATTACTAATTCTCTCACAATTCTCTTCATAACCCCCCCCCCCCCCCCCCCCCCCCCCTCAAGATCTCTCGCCTCATATATATAATAACTTCCTCTCTCATAAGCCACCGCCCCGAAATTACCAAACTGACCACTACTTAGAGTTTTACCGAAATTACAAAACTGTCACTGAGCCGCCGCCCTGAAAATACATAATTGTCATTGTCCTAGAACTGTCACTGACATGAAATTACATAATTGTCACTGCACTACAGAATTGTCACTCTCATGGGTTTGAGCGGCCGCCGACTCTTGACTTGTCCCGTCGGATCATCTTCTATCATCTTCATATTCATGGACAAAAGTTCATCCAGAAGCCTGCCATTGCAAGCCAATCCATTTATGAACCTACAGATAAACATTGAAGATATACATTGACAGAAGTTTTCTTTCCAGATTCAACTTGTTAACTGGTTATATTTGCTTGCTCAGGTCGATCTTTATTTGTTAGATCCAGCTTAATCCGAGTCACAAATTCAGTCCTATTAAATGGATCGAAATATTCTAAAAAATTTCCCTTCTTGAGCATCCAACCAAATTTCATGCAACTAGTTACACTTGCTGAGTAACCCCACCCACAAAGTCCATGCTACTTCATTATGCTAATTATATCTTGACCTAAATCCATATAAATCTAACAGAACACCTAGTGCTTGTCTTTCTTCAATGAAGAGTACAACTAATTCATCCTTTTGAGCTTGACTGCTGGTTAATGGTCAGTTTCTATGTGCTAGCCCATGGTCTAAACCTCCAAACATGGAATGTACAAGACAAGAATATGTTACTAATTCCTAGCTCAAGCGAGGAATGTCCATGGTAATGTTTCCAAATGCCAAGTACAACAACAAGGTTAGAGACACATTTAGCATGGAATTTGCGGATATTAAGCATGAAAAGAGGCATCTAACATTTTATTCAATTTGAAACAACTATGGATAATGCTGTGATGTGTGTGACACAGTGGCTGATTAAGTACTGTAACTGATTAATTCTAACATCAGTATCATTGTAGGATTAAAAGGTAGATATCATGCTATTAAGGGAGAGTACTTCAATATGTGAGCAGGTGCATGCACTGCAATGAGAATGCATTATGCACCAGTCTTCTTCCTTCTTTGTATTGCACTTGCCCTCATGTAGTAAAAGTATGAGCTTTATTCCCAGAATAATATTTGAGTACTCATGCAAACAACTACTTTTAAATTCGATATTGTACTGCAATAAGATTTGCAGAGAGATATGCTGCCATCTTGCATAATTAGTTACCATCATGAATTACTAAAAATTCCCCAATCTGGTGGTTTGTTAGAAGACAGTAAGGATTTGGACACAGTTTGCTTGTTGGAGTGAATTTTACGCTAAATCTAACATCTTGTTTCTGAGAGGTTGAACATACAATGAAAGAACTTAACACTAGAATTTTCCTTTCCTAGTTAACTAATGCCAACAGATGGTCTTCTTTCTGTCTCAGCCTCCACCTAGAAGTCCTGGGAACTTCACATGGGTAACAAATTTTGAGAAGTAAACTCTTTGTTTAAGGTTTGTGTACCTTGTAGGAAACTTTGAAGGGTTTGGTAATTGTTGACCTTTATTATCCTTGGTTGTTAGTAGGAAGAGAGTAGTTGATGCAATACATGATGTCAGATAATTGATAGTTAAAAATGAAGTTGATTTTCACAGAACTTTACCTTTGCCGGTTTTTTCACAATACTAATCTGAACTGGTCGTTAGATTACAGATTACTGTCTTTCGTTAAATCTTTGTTATCCTAGTTAACACGTGCAATCATGTGATGTTTAATGATATTATTGACTTTTGAGGCCACATGAAATACAAAGATTGGTTTTTAAGTCTAAGAGGAGTCGGTAGGTTATAAGGAGTAGGAATACAATTTTAGGAGTTGAAACGGTAAAAAGATAAATGTAGTAACTGCACGCCTGTTTCTTATGAAGCCTGGGCTGACGAATTGCTAGCGAGTTACAGAGAAAAGTAGAGTTGCCACATCAGCATGTTTATTTCTTTTACTTTTCAAGGACTCTTCAATCATTTCTCTTAATTGTAATTACTTTGTCACGTCGGCGTAATTGTCAATTTTAATATTTAATAAAATCAATGCAGAAAATATGTTGTGAGGTACGTCCAAAAAAAGGAATTAAAGCTTATTTTCCTAAAAACGAATGTTTCATGCAACAAATATTCTGTGCGAAATTTGTCACATTCACATTTTCTTCGCAGCAAACCAAACAGCCCCACGATAAGATTATTTATCTAGGGTAATTGCTTTGCTGACCCACTGTTTTACTCATGCGTACATACCACTTATTTACAAGTTTGCCGTTCAAACTTTCTCAAACACTTTCCTCTTTTACCCCGCGCACATACCCACTGTTTTACTCCGCTGCCGTCCTTGCCGATGACGACGAGGACTCTCTCTCTTTCCTAGCCTCCTCCCCCATCCCCATCCCCCCCCCTCTTTGCCCGCCCCCTGTAAGGGACCCTGCGGGGCTACACACACTAGAGAGGGGGTGATAGTGTAATGGCAAGCAAAGTGCTTAATTAAAAGTTACTGAAATTAAAGCACAATAAGCAGTGGAAATTAAACAGAGTGCTCCACAACAACAATCACAAACACAAGGATTTTACCTTGGTTCCCCAAAACTTGGGTACGTCCAGCCACACCAATATTTACTATAATTCTCACACAGAAAAGTGAATACAATCTCACACAGAGATACCTCACACAGAGAATTTGGATTCTCACACAGAGAAATCCTTACTCTCACACAGAGAGACCTTACACAGAGGATTTGTTCTCTCACACAGAGAGTAACTTTCACAAAGAGAGTAACTAATTCTCACAAAGAGAATTAGGGTTTCGAACATAAAACAAAGCGAAACAACACTTACCTATGCCTTGATATGATCTTACCAATGTGATGAAGAAGACATGCAAGTGAAAGTCAAGTGCTTGAGATGAGGCTTTGATTGCACTTGATGATCTTTCTCTCTTCTGGGAATGAATCCTAACATTTCTCACTTGAGTATATGAAATGAAGAGAAGAAAGATGATCTCCAAGAAAGGAATGAGAATTAGATCCCTTGAAGAATTTACCTATGAGCTAGCTTCAATGCATAAAGAGGAATGTGATCATGAGAGGGAAATGAGAGAGATTAGGAGTGGCTATTGATTCTCAAAGATATTCAATATTAACCAAGAGTTCTAAAAAAAATAAGCCATCTCCTATATATAGGAAGCCAAGAAGAGCCCATTAAACCAGCCAAAAACCCAAAGGGAAGAAATCTGCAACTACTAGATTTTGGCAGTTTACGACACAGACAGTCGACTGATGAACAAGTGACATTCGACTGTTCAACGGCTAGAAAAATCCCAACGGCTATAATCTGAGCCAAGACAGGCGACTGTATAACAGACAGTCGACTGTATATCCTTCAGCAAGCGACTTCAGCAGGGGATGGAAATAAACAGAGAGATGCAACTTTTGCAGGCGACTGTAAATACATCATCAGTCGACTGATGACCATTTCACAGGCGGCTGTAAATATACAGGTGACTGTAAATACTTCATCAGTCGACTGACTTGCAAATTGGGATTAAGCCCAGCAAATGAAGTTGCGCACAAACGACTGTAGATTAATTCCCAGACGACTGTAGAAACACAGGCGACTGTAAATTGAATATCAGTCGACTGAGGCGAAAAGCTCAAGAAGAGTCAATAAAAATGTTGACTTGAGCTGTGCATACCAGTCGGCTGTAGAAGGCCAACAGGCACCTGGAATCCAGTCGCCTGCCGTACCTTCATCAGTCGATTGTGGGAGAGCCAAAAACTCCAATAAGAGTTTAAGGCATGGTGAACCTAATGGGATGATATCTATGATAATCCTAAGGCTAACTAAGATTGTTAAATGCATATGCACGAGAGGATGACCATCTATCAAGGCATTACAATAATCCTAGACTCAGAAAGAGAAATGCAAGTAATAGAAATTACATGAATTACACAATGCATCTCCGAGAGTCTAAGTCTACAAGCTCATGATACCTTGATGCTCCCCAACATCATCCAAGCTTTAGCACCCCTTGATGAGCTTCCCTTCATCAAGCTCCAAGCTTCAGCATTGCTCCTTTAGATGTCCATCCATCATCATTCTCCAAGCTTTGGCTTCATTAGATGATCTTCACGACTACATCCAAGCGTGGGCACACCATCACTCTTGGAGGTCTTTAATATATCCATTGCATCATCCTCCAAGCATTATGCTTTGTCTCATCAACATATAATCATTAAGATAAACTGAAACTAAAACATAAGATAGATTAGCACACTAACATAATGTATTGATCATCATCAAAACAACGTTAGTATTGAATCCAAGAACTAACAATCTCCCCCTTTTTGATGATGACAATACATTATGTCAAAATATAATAAACATTGAAATAAAAAATATGTGCTAACAAACTCCCCCAATCAATATGCAAATGTGCATAAAATATAAACATACAAAGCACAAATCATATTGATGGTTATGCAAAAAATACCAATTGATAATATTGCATAAACAAGTATAAGGTATATTTTTACCTAACCTATTTCTCTCCTCCATTGGCTTATCAAAAAGATAGGTAATAGCCAAATAGGAAAACCAAGGGTAAGAGAAATAACCATCCCATATGCACAAACATAATGTTATTGACATTCAATGTGACATGAATGGAAAAATTAATGTTAGCTGGCAAAAATTTCATACTCCTCCATAATCATACAAAACATGCAAGTATAGGAGTAATGGACACACTCACAAACATGTGGGTACAAAATGTAACCATACAAATATGGTACCCAAGCAATGAATAACAATGTGAGTGAGCTAGCAAGTTGGATTACAAAATGTAACCATACAAGTATGGTACCCAAGCAATGAATAACAATGTGAGTGAGCTAGCAAGTTGGAAACCAAACAAAAGTGGAGTTTGTTTTTGTATATAGTCATATGAAAATATAACATGACGAATATATGATTCTATATACGAGTTCCTATCAAGCCTAGAAACATTCTTATGAATCCACAAAGAACGTGATTTGGGATTCTTAAGAAGAGGTTTGGTTAAGGCATGAGTAGGAGGTGAGTGTGCACGCTTATGAGGTGGAACATAAACATTGGGGTGCCCCGTGTGTGAAACATGTAATTTAACATTAGGAACATTCACACAAGCATTTCTACCACGTATAGGAACATGTGAAGCATGCAAAGGTTTGTCATCAATTCTAGCATGCAAGCAATAATAAGATTTCCTATGAGTAGAAACATCATGTATAGCATTCAAAGAAGAAGCATTCATATCAACATGTTTTTGAATATGCTTCTTAATATATGCAAGACCGGAATACAAAAATGCATGATTTCTCTTTGGCCTAGAAATAATAGTTGATTCTAGGTCATAAGAGTTAGATGTGACTTTCTCATTAGAATGTTCCCCCATAAAATTTATTTGGATGCTTCTAAGAGAAGAGCTTGGTTTGTTCACCTTTAATGAAGAGGATCCCAAAACTGTGTCCTTACTCAATTTGAAATTTTCAATTTGAGTATAAAATAACTCACATTTCTTCAAAAGTGAAGAAATGTTGTCATCCCTCTTGAATAAACATGAGCTAAGCTCACAACATTTTGACTTGAGAGCTAATGTCTCATCTCTCAAAATGTTGTAATCACTTTTCGAGTGCATCTTCTCCATTTGGAGTTTGAGAGAAGTATTCTCATCCCTCAAGGCACTCAATTGAGAAAGAAGATTATCTGTCTCGGTATGCAAAGAATTAAGTTCAACATTATGTGATGCATACAGACTCTCTTTCACAAATTTGTGAAAATCACGATCAAACTCAATACGAGCTTTAAAAGAGTCATTCTCTTTGCTCAACATGAACACATGAGAATCAAGAGCAACCTTTTCTTGATTCAAAGCAATAAAACGTGTATCATCACAAGGTTTGGATGATTGAGATGTGTGAGTGAGTGCGCATCTCTCTTTAGGCATAAACTTTTTAGCATAAGGAGAGTTCATAAACAACACATTATAATTTTCAATAAAATCACTACGTTGAATGAGAGAGTTACGAGATACCTCATTACCAACGATGCTCTCATCATCGCAGATTCCTCTCCACCATATTTTTCATCAAGATAATTCCATATCTCATTGGCGGTTTCGAACTTCTTCACTTTCTTAGCAATTTTCGGAGAGAGAGAGAGCATGGAGCAAAGCATTCCACTCTTCGGCTTCCGAAGTAATTAAGGACTCCTCGTGCACATCAAGCCAATGGAACATGTTCTTCCTCCATATTGAGAATTGTCTGCCTTTGAAGATAGGAGGAAGGGAGAGGGGTTGTTGAGACTTACAAGTCATGCTTGCAAAAGCCACCAAACCAAAGCTTTGATACCAATTGTAAGGGACCCTGCGGGGCTACACACACACTAGAGTGAGGGTGAATAGTGTAATGGCAAGCAAAGTGCTTAATTAAAAGTTACTGAAATTAAAGCACAATAAGCAGCGGAAATTAAACAGAGTGCTCAACAACAATCGCAAACACAAGGATATTACCCTGGTTCCCCAAAACTTGGGTACGTCCAGCCACACCAATATGCACTATAATTCACATACAGAGAAGTGAATACAATCTCACACAGAGAGACCTTGCACAGAGGATTTGGATTCTCACAAAGAGAGTAACTCCCACAAAGAGTGTAAGTAATTCTCACAAAGAGAATTAGGGTTTCGAATATAAAACAAAACGAAACAACACTTACATATGCCTTGATATGACCTTACCAATGTGATGAAGAAGACATGCAAGTGAAACTCAAGTGCTTGAGATGAGGCTATGATTGCACTTGATGATCTTTCTCTCTTCTGGGAATGAATCCTAACACTTCTCACTTGAGTGTATGAAATGAAGAGAAGAAATATGATCTCCAAAAAAAGGAATGAGAATTAGATCCCTTGGAGAATTTCCCTATGAGCTAGCTTCAATGCACGAAGAGGAATGTGATCATGAGAGGGAAATGGGAGAGATAAGGAGTGGCTATTGATTCTCAAAGATATTCAATATTAACTAAGAGTTCTAAATGAACTAGGCCATCTCCTATATATGAAGCCAAGAAGAGCCTATAAAACCAGCCAAAACCCAAAATGGAAGAAATCTGCAACGGCTAGATTTTGGCAGTTTACGGCACAAACAGTCGACTGATGAACAAGTGACAGTCGACTGTTCAACGGCTAGAAAAATCACAACGACTATAATCTGAGCCAGGACAGGCGACTGTAGAAGACTACACAGGTGACTGTATAACAGACGGTCGACTGTATATTCTTCAGCAGGCGACTGCTGCAGGGGATGGAAATAAACAGAGAGATGCAATTTTCGCACGTACGCCTTTCAGACGATTGATGACCATTTCACAGGTGACTGTAAATATACAGGCGACTGTAAATACTTCATCAGTCGACTGGCTTGCAAATTGGGATTAAGCCCAGAAAATGCAAGTTGTGCACAGACGACTGTAGATCAATGCCCAGGCGACTGTAGAAACACATGCGACTGTAAATTGAGCATCAGTCGACTGAGGCGAAAGCTCAAGAAGAGTCAATAAAAATGTTGACTTGAGCTGGCATACCAGTCGGCTGTAGAAGGCCGAGTAGGCGCCTGGAATCACCCAGTCGCCTGTCGTACCTTCATCAGTCGACTGTGTGAGAGCCAAAAACTCCAATAAGAGTTTAAGGCATAGTGAACCTAATGGGATGATATCTATGATAATCCTAAGGCTCACTTAGATGGTTAAAGCATATACATGAGAGGATGACCATCTATCAAGGCATTACAATAATATTAGACTCAAAAAGAGAAATGCAAGTAATATAAATTACATGGATTACATAATGCATCTCCTAGAGTCTTAAGTCTACAAGCTCACAATACCTTGATGCTCCCCAACATCATCCAAGCTTTGGCACCCCTTGATGAGCTTCCCTTCATCAAGCTCCAAGCTTCAGCATTGCTCCTCTAGATGTCCATCCATCATCATTCTCCAAGCTTTGGCTTCATTAGATGATCTTCACGACTACATCCAAGCTTGGGCACACCATCACTCTTGGAGGTCTTTAATATATCCATTGCATCATCCTCCAAGCATTATGCTTTGTCTCATCAACATATAATCATTAAGATAAACTAAGACTAAAACATAAGATTGATTAGCACACTAACATAATGTATTGATCATCAACAAAATAACGGTAGTCTTGAACCCAATAACTAACACCCACTACTTTGACATCCCCATCCCCCTCCAACCAACCCCCCCCCCCACACACACACCCACACACACAAATCTCATGTCCCCTCCTCTCGGCCTCATCCTTTGTCGCGTCCCACTCCATCGTCTCCTCCGACGACTTCCTCGTCCCATTCGCTGTGGATCACGATGTTACGGCGAACTGTCACTGCCGTCATCTCCGACCGAACATGGCAGCAGACGAGGTGGCGGAGAATGGGTGGGTGAGGGCAGATGAGGGGGCGGAAGATGAGACGGGGATTCCGCGGTAATATTCCGACGAAACCCCGACAGATCCCTAGGGTATTTCTCGGAAATTTGGTCCATGTAAGTGCTAATTTCAGTGGCAAACTTGTAAATTAGTGGTGTGCGCGGGAGTAATGGCAAACTTGTAAATAAGTTGTATTTGTGTGTGAGTGAGTAAAACGGTGGATGCGCAAAACAACTCCCTTTATTTAGCCTAAAGGAAAAAAAATTAAGATTATACTATCACAAATTGTTATTCAACTTGAGACCAATTCAAGTGGTATGCATATGGGACTGGGGATAAATCAAACAAGTAAGCAAAGTAAAGGGCGACATTAGCATTAATCTTCTGTAACAAAAAACGCATTAGCATTAATCACTTGCATGCGTCGTTGCTGTTATTGTTTTTTGTTGTTGGGTAAACTCTAAAATTTAGATTTATAAATATATGGAAGAGTATTATATGCAATAGTGTTGGTTGGGTTCACAGTAGGGTTGTGCTATATACACCTCTAAAGAAGTCGGTGTATGCACTATTTTTTTTGTCAAAAATGAAAAATCTGTTGCATCATTTGTCTTCTCACTCACTCACTCCTAATTTTTTTCCCATTTTTGACAATGAAGAGTGCATACACCTTAACTTTGGAAATGTATATAGCACAACCCTTACAGTATATGGTTGGTGTGTGGTTGGTGTGACCGGCTATACGAAGTCTCCATTAATAGGTATGGCTCATTTTTAGCTTGAGTTAACAACTCAACTAGGAGAAAAATCAAGAAAATTTCCTCCATAATCAAAGTTATTAAAATTAGGACTTTACTCATCACTCATCGCATAGGCTAATGATATGGTGACGACCTCCAACGATCCTCAAGGGGACAACGTCTCATATCTTCGTAATGATTTTTCAACTCATTAATCTTTGTGCTGATTTAATTGCCAAGAAATTAAGCTGTTGTTGAATGGACTTGGATCTTGTCACGAGGCCTTCAATTATTATTTAATAACCATCGTAAACTTAATTAGTACTAAATCTAGTATTGTTAATGCATCGCCATGGAGGTTGGCTGCCATGGTGTATATATAATGGTATTGTTGAGGGGAGCTAAACCAATCGTTAACACCAGTGCGAATGACTTCACATTATTTTTTTTAATCGGCCGAAATAAGAAATTAAAGAAGAAAGAGATAGTTCATGCGAGTTCTAAGAAGTTGTAATTAATTGCTGATACAATGCCGGCAATTATATAGTTTTTAAATGAAATAATTTATGTTAAGCTTGAAGAAGGCCTGGCTGCATGGACCAAGTTGGGGATGAAATGACTTCAATGTTGGTTCAGTTCGTGTTTATGTTTATTTGGTGATTATTTTCAATTTTTTGCTTTCTTTTTTTTTAAATATCATTGTTGAACTTTAAATAATTGCTAATTTGTTATGAATAGATTATCTTGAGAGATAAGAAGTTTGTATTCTATTCAAATATTGTATCTTACCCTGAACTCTTCTCACCTCTTGTCTTTCTAAGATTGAAGGCCTAGATGTTGCGAAAGGTTGTGAAGGTGTTATGAAATTTTGGTTTTTAGAAAGCGAGCTGGCGCTGACCAAGCTAAAAGCATGGTTGGTGTAACAATCTCTGTTAATTGACTCTGCAGTGATAGTGATTGTTATTTATTTGACGAGAGGGTGTAATTGTCAGCGGATAATTGATAGATTTTCTTTGGCTTGTATAATTGTGTCTAATCATTCCCTGTAATATCAGAATAATGTGTCACATATAACATGTGAATAATGGTTTTCATATGCGCCTCGTATGAGCCTCCAAAACTCCACAATCCGTTATTTTTTGTAGGATCAGAACTATTCATTATTCATTTAGATCTATCTACGTTCATTTCGATCTACATGGTTTTCGTGCTTACGTGCGATCCCTTAGAGCCCAAAGCCCTTAAAGGGTTTGCTTGCTGCTGCTGCTCAACCGCCAGCTGGAGGGGGTGCTCAACGGGTCGCTCAGCCTCGGGGGCGCTGCTCAGGATCCGAACCCGATGGCGCCCTTGAATCTTTCGAATCCTCGTCTGGGTTGAGCAGGGCGATGATCCATCGACTCCTCCGTTGGTTTCGGCCACGCCTGAAAATGTCACCTCCGATCAACTGCAGGATCAGGCCCAACCAAACTCCTCGTTTGAGACGTGGGGAAATCTCAACCCAGACGAGGATTTCGGCTGGAAACACATTTTGGAGTAGGCAACGTCTACGGTATCTTTGATCGAGAAATGGGTTTCGCAATTGATTTTGATTGTTGCTGTTCTTGCTTATTATTGCAGCCAGATATCGTGGTCGAACGATGCAAAGTAGATGATGAAAAGAACAATAGATGATGGAAGAGGAGATCTGTGCATATAGATATAATTAAGTTTATGTTTGATAATGAGATTGGATTTGCTACACTTTGAAGAGATTTTAATCAGCTTTCAGTGGCCTGTAGCAGCCAAAAGAAAGTAAATACATCTGTTGTGTACAAAATAAGATACTAACCGAGATGTTAATTAATAGTTCAATAAAATGTAGGTTTATTATTATTATTATTATTGAAATTGCTTGTTGTATCAGTATGGGAAAGAATAAAAGAAAGCAGAAGAGTGGTAGATGAAACATCTGGCAAACGCAGTGTGTGGTTTGAAACTTACCTAGCAGAAGTTGGGAGGAGGAGATTGGCTTGATGCAATAAATACAAGGTGATAATGACACTATTATGGACTAATTTTGCAATATTTTTCTTATTGGATAATTGAATACATAATAGAAAACGAAATGAAGGGGGGGCGAAAGCAAACATATAGTCTCAACAGAAACGTATCCTTAATACAATGTATACATACAGACCTGTTATAACAAGGATGTTCAAGGGGCAGAGAAATTTCTGCATGAAGCCATGCATCATGGAAATCGGCGACGGAAAATTAATCACTTGATATATAAAGATTGCAGCCTAGCTGTTGTTGATAGTCACTATGTAAATATGGTTACTCAGCTATTGCAGCCCAGTATTCATTGATCTTAAGAATATAGATACATGTGCTGGTTCCCTGAACAAATTGATTAGAAACACCTCAGACTCCCTGGCAGTTATTTGGACTCCTGCTTGCAATTTTCTTATTACTGACCGTTCACTGATAACAAGCTAGCCGCAAATGGGATCAATTGCTAGGCCAGACGTAAAGATCGCCCATATTGTTACAAGCTTGCTTATTCACACCAATCATTCTCTATATCCGCGACCTTTGCTAAACAGCAAAAAATGTAAAGGGGGTGTTGCAAGAATCAGGTGATTCCATGGAAATTTTGGTTGTTTTCATAGGCTATAAGAGCCTGAAACCATTCACCAAATCCACATGATCATCGATAGCTTTGGCTAATGCCTCTGCTTCTCCTATGTAAGTCTGGGGAGTCAGATTCAAAAGAATAGCCTTAGCTTCCTCTGGCAATTCCAAGCCATGAATAAACTCTGTTATGCTATCCTTGCTGACAACTCTTCCTCTGGTGAGCTCCTTCAGTTTCTCATATGCCCCGGCAACATTGTATCTGCGCATCACCTGATGCAAGGAAAACAAAGAGTCCATCAACAAGAAATCATGCCTAACTATTGTGTGGTAGAATGTCAGATCAGATAAATTTGGTTGTGACAAATACATCTCTCTCCCTCAGACACACACAAGCTTGTATGAATTGTGAAGCATATGCAAAATGCGCATCTCCAAGAATGCATAGACAAATAACCACATGACATGAATGGGATACTTTGCAGTCACCAGACTGACCATCATCCATGATAACGATGAATCACATGACCCACAAATGAGATTCTGAGCAGGCACCTGACACACTACCATCCATCATAATGATGTACCATCATCATCATCCAAACATCATCCCGTCTAATGACTTGATATACTCCATGGAAATATTTGAGGATTTGTGCTCCAGACAAAAGATCTGGACAATTTGGTGCCAAATTCCAGACAGAGGAAAACTTGCCATATATGGTATGCAGATATATGGATGGTAAAGGGAATACCATGTGCATTTTAAGCACTTGCAAACATGTAACTAATAATGCAGAAACCATGTTCACATGAATGTGATAATTCGTGTCCAAGAACGCACAGACACGCATGATATGAGGATCATACTACTACTACAGAAATTTCAGAGGGTTTGGTTTACTAGATATAAACGATATATATGTATAGTTCCAAAATAGAAGTTACTGTGAGAAAATTTTATCATTTGCACAATGGACACTATTGGAAGTCATACTGCATCCGATACATCAAAGATGTCACCTTCTTTCAAAGATCTTAAGCCTAATTGCCATGAACCATGCTGTGTTTGCATACATTCATGCACATAGAGACATTTTCCGACATATGTGCACGTAGCCAAATTCTAAGCCATAATATGTAGGATACAACTGATTTACAAACCAGTTAAGAGCCACTCCTTAACAAATTCTGCCGCAAAATGTATCCATTACAGTCAGATGCATATCCAAATTGCACGGTAATTTATATTTTATTCATATGTGAATGAACTAGAATTTAAGATTTACCAACCTAAAGCAAGTTTTATGTTACAATATTCCAGAAGAATGTAAGGAGACGGTCAAATACACATCATTCCCATGTTAAGTTGTTTTTATGATTCCCAAATTGTTGATAGTTCTACAACTATAGGCTTATATCCTAACCTTCAAACAGTAGAACAATTCAAGCAGACCACATAGAATAATACTGATATAACTCACAACCGTATTTAAGTTACATTTCTACCATCATTTAATTCAGGCTAAAGAACATTGCTGCAGAAAACTCACTGTTTGTATTGGTTCTGCAAGCACCTCCCAGACCTGCTCTAGGTCTTCATTAAGACGGGACTCATTCACCTGCAAAGCAGACTTAGTTAATGGAAAATCAATAAGAATAGAAGAAAAAACAACTAGCTCCAGAGCATTTGGTTGATGGTATATGAATTTTCAATGATGGAACCATCTCATTGTTAAACATGTAAGACACAATGAGCCAACGTTTCAGGAAAGAACTATACAATTAACAGAGTACATGTAATACTTATAATAGTGAACTTCAAACAAACATATAAGATTTTAAAAAATTGATAAAAATTGTCAAGATTTTGACTTAAAAAACTTTATTGTGTAAAGCTCGTGAAACTCAATGAACGTTTCATTTCCATATATCATCAGCATAAATGGATACCTAGATATTCTTATCAGTAAAGACAGATTGTTGCAAGGAAATACAGATTTTTACAATCCTTCCAAAAGAATCATGTCAGATATCATATGCATACATCAGAAAGCATATCTAGTTTCTTTCCGATGAATCAAAAAAAAAGAAAGAATATCTAGAGAAAACGGAAGAGGATTAGATGGAAACATGGCAATTCCATTTCACAAAGAAATACTTCATCAACTATGAGAAAACTTTGAATATCATAACAAATCTTATCCATTGCTAAGTACTAATAAATCGCAGGGAAATCATGTTGGCAGCAACATCAAATTTGGCAGCGCACAAGTCTTTGATTTATTCATTTAATATATAGAATTCAGCATAATGGTGTGCAGATAACAGTAACACCAAATTCAACATATGCCCACCTGAGTATCCAAAACAATTACTGATAGTTCAGTAACATCAAACAGTAGCATGAAGAAACAATGAAACAAACAAGAATGTTGCATTTCTTAATTAGGAAACTACTATTTTCAGCATCGTGATTCTTAAGCGACAAACATCATATAGAAACACCAAATGTAAAGGGTATTGCTCACCTGCAGTTTCCTGATTCCTTGTAGTGCACTTTTGTAAGCCAGTATAGAATACCCTAATCCGACTCCCAAATTCCTCAAAACAGTCGAATCAGTCAAGTCTCTCTGTCAATTGATAACATGTAATAAGTATCATATTCTTCCAATATATTGATCAATTAAGATGTATGTATTCTAAGGTCACAGATGTGGACAAAACATACAAACATGGGCGTAAATAAAAAAAGCATGAAGCATGAAACTTCTTAGGCAACTTATCTTCACCACATTACAAGACAGCTTAAGCTAGATCTGATGGAAACATAGCTACAGTTCAAGCTTAAAGTTGATTAGAAAGATTAGATAAAGTGAAAGAACATGCTTCCACCTGCATGCGGGAGATCGGCAATTTCGTGCTAAGAGCAGATAAAATAGCATTAGCCAAGCACAAATTGCCCTCACTATTTTCAAAATCAATGGGATTAACTTTGTGAGGCATTGTAGAAGATCCAATCTCTCCAGCCTTAGTTATCTGCAAAACGCACGATGCGAGTGTTTAGTTCCAAACTGAATATTTTGGACCTAAATTACAGCCTTCTATTCTAACATTGATGACCAAGAAAAAGAAATTTACCTGCTTAAAGTAAGCTAACGAAATGTAGCTCCATATGTCTCGATCAAAATCGGTCAGGATGCTGTTAAACTGAACGACTGCATTGAAAAGCTTTGCAATATAATCGTGAGGCTCAATCTGCATAAGAAGCAGGTGACAAACTCAGAATGCAGTATGGATGAATGAGCTATTCCATTGATAGGGCACATAAATATAACCTTTTTCACAACCCAAATAACTAATATATTCGCTAAGACTAAACTACCCATTATTACTCACGTTTTTCTAGATCGATTCAGCATAAATTTATTTAATAAATTCATTGCATGTTCAAGATTGACACACCGTACAAGTTTGTGTGTGCCTCTATAAAAAGTGCAGATAAAAAATACACGCTGGAGGATACCTATTAAAATGCAAAAGTATATAGCATGTAGAGAATGATTGATATCGTATGACATATGTGGTTAAGCCTCATATACACCAAAACTTCGCCCAGTTATTTTTTCATCGGATGATCGGAACCGTTCATTTTGATCTATATATTCTAAAACCCTAAAAAATTCAATATCGGATGAACCTAAGGGGGTTTTGCTTATTCATTAACCCGTCATTAATTTAACAGTTTTGTGTGAATAAAACTTTTACGACGATGGATGAACGGGTAAACCCCATTGGATTCATCCGATATTCGGTGTATTGAGATTTTAGAATATAAAAATCAAAATGAACGATTCCGATCATCCAAAAAAATAACAAAAAAATAACAGAGCGTGAGGTTTTGAAGGCCATATATAAGGCTTAACCATATATGTCATATGATACACATTATTCTCTGTCATGTAACTCCTGAAATTTGAAATCAATATTCTTTACATGACAAAGTCACCTATCAAAAGCATATTATTGATGGCCAGAAAAAACCATGTGCACACTTGCAGTAGGCCATGGCATCTCTGATGAGAATTGCAGTGTGAATGCCTTAGAAGTTAAAATAGATTTCTCTGAAAATTCAATGAAAATCAATGTCTTCCCCATAGGAAGTTGGATGCTAACATAGTGGTAGTATACCATCTCTAAGGCCCATGGGCTCAAATCAACAAAAGGCCCATGGGTCCAACCTCAAGAGAATCTCGAGCAAGTCCGGACCACCTAAAGAAAGGTCTACTACATGAAATGTCTAAAATGTTACTCGGGCATCTCTATATAAAGCCATCCACTCAATGAAAGATGTAACTCATTCTATTCCTAACTTTATCTCACTTAAGTTATATTTTTCATCTCCCTTGTGTTGTAGCTTGAGCGTCTGCAAAGCTGAAACCGGGGGGCCCCATCTCCGTTTTGACTCGCCTTGCTGTATTATGCAGATTGCATAACTATCCAACCAATCAGATCCATTTGCCCACTACGTCATCATTTGGAAGAACATTTGTCCACTCCGAAAATTAATAAAGCGAAAAAAGGAAGCATACAAGTAGAATTGTTAAACATAAGTATATACAAATACTCGACTTTCTCACCCCATTAGTGAAACTTGAAATATTGTCGTTCAATATGAAAGAAGGTCCAACTAGCTATTAATTGGGTGTCAGATTTATAATAAATGCCCCCATTTCCTCATAGTAGACATGGCCTATAATGCTAGAACTTAGGAAACACTCGTATAAAGATGATATGTTGAAATGGTCTTAGAAACCAGATCTAATCCATGGTGGGATGTATGCTTTTTCACTTTGATGCATGTCCCTGTATATTGATGGTGGAAGGTTTAGATGATCCACACAGAAATGTGCATAGACGCATATGCATATCAAAGAATTTGATAGAATCAACATACGATAGCATACCAGGAAATTCGACTATGTAATATTTTTATAACTTAAAATTGCAGATCGTAAGAATCGCATAAGCTTTATGAAACATACGAGGCTTACTCAGACAGACCACCTCCCCTACACACGCACGCACTCGCATATCCTTTTCTATAATGGATTTTCTCACTCTGGATATATGTGTGTGTGTGAAATGGGCTGTCATAAGAGAAAATCCACTCTGGATAAGGATGTGTGTATGTGTGTGTATAATATATATATAATAGTCATGACCCGTGCCCACGGGCACGATTCATTTAAGATTTTCCCCCGTGAAATCTGTGTTCCCAAAAAATTATTTCCACAGTCAAAATTGCGCGGAACAACAAATTAGCGTAAAAATATTTAGCGGCATCGGTGCCTTCGGCGCGGAATAACAAATTTATTCGGTATAACAACAAATTCTGCGCGAAAAAAATTAGCGGGCGTCATGGCGCGGGCGCCGAAGCGACACGGAACAACAAATTCGGCGTATAACACCAAATTCGATACAACAACAAATTCGGCCCAGGCACCTTTGGCGCGGAACAAAAATTCAATGTTCTCTATAACGACGTAGAACAACAAAAAATTTCTGCACGGAACAACAAATTCGGTAGAACAAAAAATTCGGCCCGAGGACCTTCGGCGTGGAACAAAAAATTCACCGTTCTCTATAACGGCGTAGAACAACAAAAAATTTCGGCGCGGAACAATAAATTAGCGCAAAAAAATTTAGCGGGCGCATTCGACTCAGGCGCGAGAAATTATTCGCATGTTAATTGCGTGCATTCGATCTGCAGCATAAGTTTTTTCTCAAATACATTAATTGCATGCAACTATTCCCTGGAAAATTTCGTTCCACAAAAATTTTCATTTCCCATAAAGTTCTTCCCTCGAAAACTTTTCACAAAATCGCAAATCGACCATTCAGTCCTCAAGATTAAATCTCAGCCATCCTTCTGTCAACATGTTTGTCCTAGTCAGCTTATCCTAGTCAGCCATAGGATTCAAAAATCGTTGTCAAATGTATAATAGATTATATATATAATGTGAAATAGGGTGTCTTAGGAGAAAATCCACTCTTCGCATATTTTTAAGCCGATTGGTGTAATTCAGCTAGTCCTTTATATTCTAAACCCCCAAAAAAAACCAAGGATCTAGTTTGGTGTTTAATTTAGAAACTGAAAAATGTTCTATTTAACGCAAAACCGTTAAACTTTTAACGATCCGATGCATGTGCAAACAGTATGAGAATCACAAGGTTTTTCACATATACACATTTAAGGACATGTAGATCAGCCTCAATAGTGCCGATAGTCTAAAAATATACAAAGAGTTGAATTTCTAGCTATCATAGGAGAGGATTTTCTCCTATGACACCTTATTTCTCTCTCTCTCTCTCTCTCTCTCTCTCTCTCTCTCTCTCTCTCTCATATATAATATAATTAATAAAACAAAATCCATCTCATCCAAAATTAAATTATATCAATCCTTAAAAGAACCTAATCAAGTATCTAGATAAGGAGAGCCACCAAGGATAAGGAGATTGGGGCATTGTTGTTCAGATGCTCACGGGAGTTGCTCCCAGCATGACAGGGTCTGAAGGAGGTTGGTTGTTGCTTGGCCTTTAATTTGAAGTACCAACCCGATGGGACTATATATCACTATAAAGCATTGCTTGTTGCTAAAGGATTTTCTTAAACTTATGGATTTGAAAATTTTAAGACTTTCTCATCTGTTGCTCGCTTGAATTCTATTCGTATTATCTTCTCTATTACCATTAATCTTTTCTATTGTCGTCGATCAGAAGTGTCTATGTTTCAATTAAAATGTGAAGAACACCTTCTCTATGATGATCTAGATGATGATGTTTACATGAAGGAATCTCATGGGTATGTTGTTGAGGGAAATGTTAGGATGTGCAACCTTGTAAAGATGATCTATGAATTCAAACAGAATCATCATGCATAGTTCCAAAAATTTAGCTAGGTCATTAAAGTCAAGGGATTCAAGAGATACTATTTAGATCACTCCCTTTTAATTATCATCGCTTTTCAAGATCTATAATTATTGCAGTGCATATGGATGATATTATTTTGGTAGCGATAAGCTTAGCATTAGACGATTAAAGAAAACTTGAAGAAACAATTTGTCACCAAATATTTAGGACTACTGAAATACTTTCTTTAAATAAAGATCAATGTTAGACCTTATTTCAAAGGAAGTATGCACTTAACTTATTACAGGGGTAAAACTGGAGTGCACATTTATGAATGTCAATGTTGATACGAGGGATGAGTAGCCCGTTATTTGCTGACATTTCATGTTATAGGAAGTAAGTTGGTAAGCCAATCTAGCTTAATCTTACACGTCCAAACATAACATATGCAATTAGTTTGATGTGTCAATTTTTGCACCAACTCAGAAAAGCTCATTGGGAAATTATTTTACACATTCTATGATACATTAAGATGGCTCTTGTAAAGTGATTATTTTATATAAGTCATGAACACCTGAAAATCGTGATTACTCAAATTCATGGTATACTGGTGATAGACAAAACCGAAAGTTTGTGTTTGGGTACAATACTTGTGAGGAATAAACTTGCTGACTTGACCGGGGTAAGAAGTAAAATGTGATGCCTCTGTCAAGTAATGAAGTCAAATTTCAAGCCATGGCTCATACAGCATGTATGCTCATGCGATTAAGCTTGGATTCCATAGTTCTAAAATATGCCTATGTATCATGATAATCAAGCAGTCATCTATATTGCAAATCACCTGATATTTCATGAGTGTATTAAACATATCGAGATATATTGTCATTTCATGCAAGATGCAATATTAGCTAAGTATATCTATACTTCACTAGATCTTCAGATCAATTAGCTGATGTGTTCACCATGTTTTCTCCTAGGTTTTTAACTTCATTTGTAGCAAGCTGGTCATGAGAGATATTTATGCTTCAGGTTATAGGCACATGTTAGAATTTGAAGATTTTTGGTGATAGCTGAATTGGTTGTGTTGGCCCCATGTATGTTGGCCGAAACCAGTGTAGTGTGGTTGCCACTAAATATAAGTATATTTAGTAAGATTAGGCTCCATTTAGATGGATCAAACATGCGAATCCATCCAAGTTAATTTTAAAATTGAGAAATCTAAATGAAAAATCCATTCTGTTGGATGTGATCTAACATATCTAAACTACCTACAAACAAAATTTCAAATGATTTGAACAAGTTTTATCCAATATGATTTACACATGTATCAAGTGGTTACAAAATCAATTTTTTAGAATATTCATAAAATCGATTAATTTTGCAAGTGCCAACATGTTTTACCCATGTAGCAAGTGGTTACAAAATCAATGTTTTAGAATAGTCATAAAATCGATTAATTTTGCAACCACTTGATACATGGGTAAAACATGTCCCAAACATTTGAAATTTTGTTTGTACGTAGTTTAGACATGGTAGGTCACATTTAAAGGGGTGGATTTTCTATTTAGATTTTTCAATTTTAAAATTGATTAGGCATGTTTGGTCCGTCCATATGCTCTCTCTCTCTCTCTCTCTCTCTCTCTCTCTCTCTCTCTCTCTCTCTCTCTCTCTCTCTCTCTCTCTCTCTGGATTTTCTATTTAGATTTTTCAATTTTAAAATTGATTAGGCATGTTTGGTCCGTCCATATGCTCTCTGTGTGTGTAGATTAATTGGATCCCTAACCAGGTTCCCTCTAGATCTCTTGTTCTCCAATTTCTACATAGAAATACCAACACAACCAATACAAATAATGCCAATAATATTCTAATTGTAACCGTGGGGATTTCAAGCAGTGAGAGAGAAAACATAAATGGCATGACTACTAGATAATCACTATGGTGGGTGAAATTTGTGGTTATCTTTCTCTTTTCTTTACTTTTCCTTGTGTATGTGTGTATACTCACGTATATGTGTGTGCGGCTGAATGTGTTGGTCGTCCCCTTTTGTTAGATTGATTTTTTAATGGGGTCAAGGTCGGTCGGGGGGGGGGGGGGGGGGGGGGGGGGGGGGGGCACTTGAAAGCAAGTGCCTTGATGAACCAATTTTGTATGGATGCACTATGAAGAGCACAAACCTGAAGGAATATTAGATGGGCCATGCACTCTGATTAACATAAAAGGACCAATATCCGTTGGAATTTGCAAATATTATAGATTATAAAAAGTGTACAAAGTATATGCATCACAACTATTTCTATGGACATTCAACATTTCGATAACCCCACAGGATTACTGCTTTCTCCTTCAATATATAATCAGGGCGTAAACATGGAATTTGACGTGTTTTAGCTAGATAACTGGCATTTGCAGTGAAATGCCACAATAGTAATCTTGCAGAAAGATCCCAAAAACCCACCATTGCAACTAATACTCTAAGGAAGAGTCTAGCAGACAAAAACGCTTAGCAAGAATTACAATTCACCTAAACCAAGATGGTGACATGGGAATAGATAATAGGAACTGAAAAGTTGAACTGCATAAAACCAGTATTATTTCTTCTCATTTGCTTATTAAAAACCATATTTATAAAAAAATTCCTTTCCTGAACACTGAAGAAATAAAATAAACAAAAGCTATCACCCTGTCAGGGGTACAAAACGCAATCTATGGATGGTACAAAGATTAAAAGAAATTGGTTAGCACAAGGAAAATGTGATCCTCCAGAAGAGCCAAGTTGCAGCATATGCCATTTGGAAATTTCATAGTTTATCCATTATGGCATAGGTGATGTCTTCTAAAGCTCTATGCACTCATCTGAAATTTGTTCCTCTGGTAGACTATTAAGGTAGAATGGCTAGTCATAAACTTCTAAAGTCTAAATCGACAAAAGGCACAACATCACAACATCACACGAAAGAACGCGCTTCACAACAGCAACCCATCATTTTATTTAAAAAAATTTAAAAACTCAATTTGCTGATAGCACAATAACTAATACAAAGAAAATGACACAAAATATGTTGAAAAAACTGTCAGACAAAAGTGAGCATTATCTGATACTGTTCATCTTAAGCACAAAACAAGAGTGCTGGTAATGAAGTGGGAATAGAATGCATCTAAAAGATGGCAAATAAAAATTAAGTTATAATTACATCACTGATCAAGAAAAAAGATTCAGTTGACTGATTCAATAAGTAAATGAAAGTAACAAAGATGTGTCTTTGAAAAAACATATTAAAAAGGTCGTGTGTTTATTTAATTGCAGAAATTTCTATCAGAATGAAAATATTAGAAGGAGAAGCCCTAGAAAGAGAAGAAATAAATAGAAGCAGTAACCATGCCTGTGTCACGTAAGGGTTGAAACTTATCCCCAAAGAGTCAACAAACTCCGCTGCAATGTTTGGCCAGTTAACATCAGGGTATGCAACTTTATGTGCGTTGTAGTTCCCGACAGCACCAGCAAACTTTCCCAATACCCGCACTTCCGTGAATGTTTTCCCCACGTCACTTAGTCTGAAAGCAAAATTTGCCATCTCCTTTCCCAAAGTAGTGGGTGAAGCCGGCTACCAAGAGGAAGGTAGAAGATATTTTGAGTTAAGTTACATAAAATTGTTCACATAAGCAATCATTAATTCCCATGGCATATTTATAGAATAACCAACAAGCTATACTCCGCCTACTTTATGCAATTAAACAAGTACTTTCAACTAATTATCATATTGACCAAAAGAATAAAAACAGTAGTACATCATTTACCCTCTAGATCTCAGTATAAACTGTACTTGTTAAATTTATTTCACCGCATAAAGCTGAAAATGAACAAGTAATATAGGAAATTGACAGGATAATGCGTGTTGTCTATGTGTCTATTTGTGCTCGTCCTCTGTAGAAAAGAATATATAAAATGTAGCTCAATGCTTCAAAGCGAGTAAGTGAATGACGCACACCCTGACAATTTAACAAGTTCAGCTCGTTCCATCAGAGTGTTTCTTGAGTCAGTCATAATGAGCCAACTTTGGTAAACGACAATTAATTGTGTTTATATGTATGAAAACTGTCAGCTGTAAGGGTATAGTAAACAAGTTGAATGAATAAACAAACATTAATCAACTACCGTATCCCTTCTATAATGGTTGATAACCATTATCATTTGGAACCCTAAGGAACAATTAAATCAGAAACTGCGGTGCCTGGTATGCTCTTATTATTTTGGTGATTAGATCACACTGCACATTGCTATCTCGGCACTCTTTATTTTATGGCTGTAGGAACTTTATATGATAGATAAACTCAAGAGCATTCCCAGCGAATTATTATGCCTGAAATGTAAAGTGGGTAAACGATGGTGACCGATTTGTCAGTAACCAAATCTCTACCACACATACTTTAAGGATTCATTGATCCGAGATACCTGCTTGAACAAGGAAATTGAAAGAAATTGAGTAAACTACGAAGTAGGGTGGTCATATTGGCATATGTTTATGGCTGTTTATGACAGAATTAAGTCCTACACCACATTCGTAGAGTGATATTTAGCATACCAGTAATATTTGGACTATAAATCATGTGACCAATATGTGATCGCATTCGCTGCTCAAACTGATTGCATATGTATATCATCTTGGCCCACCTCAGCTGATGCAATGCCCACTAGGGCAAGCCACCTCACAAGATTACACGCTGGTCATAAGAGGTTAACATGTTTCAAGCATTTCCTGATAAAGGCAATGTTCGCACCATACCACGTACGACATGGCATACGTGCAAATGTAGTAGGCAAATATTGGCTGATTCCAATATATGTCAGAATAAGGTTTTGGTGTACCCGAGACGACATGGCTGGTATGACCCAATATCAACCCATATGTATATGAATCTTGTTTTCATATCGCTTGTTTTCCCAAATTTCCAAAATAAAAGGAATGTAGACCGATAGCAACCCTGCCAAGTGAATTATGAATGATTCTATCAATTGTCCTAGAATCAGACCCAATTTTCATCAGTTTTTTGTCTGACTAAATCCAAGTCAGGCTTATAACAAAATTTTGAATACTATCAGCTTTATTGGATAAGGAATCAACTACAGTGTTGTCCAATCAAAAGTGCAAAACTTGGTATCAGTTAAATAGGGGTCAATTCTCAATCAAACAAGTAAAAGTAGAAAAAATAGCAATACAAATTAAGCAAACTAACACAAATCACATCATTTATTGTTCATCAAATACTATTATGATAATATCACATTGTTAAATAAGAGAAAAGTATCAACTACCCCCAGAAGGAATTTATCTTCTTGGTAAAATATACACTCTCCGCTTCTTTGCTTCTTTTCTTAATGATCAACACCGTTCAAGTTGATTTACACGTCCTAAAAACATAGATAAACCAAAGCTACTATGATTTACACATTGTTTGATAATGCAACAGATAATAGAATTTTTCTCACCCTGAAGTCAATGATCAAAAAGCAAGGGTACACTACATCCTTATTGTATTTGGATTTAGAACATAAAAATCAAAATGACAATTGTTGATTTAAAAAAACATGGATGGAGAATAGACTTCTTGAACGTTATATGAGAATTTTTCCTTCTTGGGTCCGATACCCATATTTCTCTTGTTAAAAATATGCAAGAATGATTTGATTTTAAAAACATGTTCTTATTCTTCCGAATACTTCTAATTTTGAAATCTGAATCAAATTATTATGATATATTCTTGCTATGGTATGACTAAGTTAAAAAAGAAATAAAAATATTAGAACTTTCCAACATGGAATAGTTTGAAACGATATTCAAAAACCACCCCAAAGCTTTCCTGATTTTCATCTTTTAACCTGACTTAGGACCAATAGAAAGGAAATGGGTAGGAATACTTTCATATGAGTTGAATCAAGCACGATTCAGGTTTTCAAGTCAGGTTGAATGCATGTCGGTTTAAAAGCAAAAGGATCAACATGAAAAAAAGTCTCGTGTGATTGGTTGAGTAAGTTTTTGGGTAACCCATGCTCATCCAAAATATTTTGGAGTTATTGACCATACCCACCTCATTAACCCTTTCAATGGGATTCAAGGAGATTAAAACTCGGGTAGGCACCCTGTAAATTTGGTAAATAGCTTATTCTTCTATTACTCATTAGAGTGCAAGGCTTTAACCTTGTGGTCATAGATCTGAACCACATTGGGAGCAGACTTCATAGGAATATGGGTCATCTTAGCCCTTAGTCTAACCCCTACCAATTGACTAGGAGAATTTTAATTGCATGCAAAAGCTAGTATGGCTTCAAAATGCATACACGAAAAAGGTTAACAGCACTTACCAAATGCCAACAAGCAAGTAGCCACCAAGGATGGTATACCTAACATTCTCTTCTACACAGTTCCTTTGGTTATGAATTTGAAAACCATTCATAGAGGGTTGACATCAACTGGTCTGCCACTTATCGAAACAGGCGTGTATCAAGCTTACACCAAACCCAACCATTTTTTAATTTTTATTTTTTTTTCTTTGGGGGGGGGTTAGATGATGGTGGTGGTGGTGGTGGTGATCTTTTTCTCTCGTTCTCACTTTTATTTTCTCAAATTTCCATGACAATTTTGTAATATTCCTTTAGATACACTGCAAAAACAGCCCCTGAACTATTGACAATGTTGTATCGATAGCCCTTAATCTATGTTATACCCCTAAAATCGATATGCCGTCTTCAACCCGTCTAATGAGCAGTGCATGTGATCTGCACACATTTTTGGAAAATTTATTTCTCTGGATACCCTTGGTTTTCCCCATTGATTGCTAAAACTACACTTCCTATTCTTCAGTTTTGTACACAAACCCATTTAGCACACCTCTCAAAATGATTGATAATATCTAGTTAATTACATGAGTTAAAATGCAAATATCAAATCCAAGAGATTTGCATGAGCCAATATCTGAAACCCAAAAGATTACAACTCCATCAAACCACTAATGATAGTAATAATTTACAATGACATCAAGCTTCTAAACGATGTGTTGCCATTCATGAGTCTGTATCAATCATCGCCGGATACTTCTTTTTGCATCTCATTGGTTCTACAACAAATTGAAATTGAAATTTTATTAATGAATTTGTAGGCATAAGATCATCAAATAGATGTTGGTGTTTTCAAAAAACTTCTTAAATCTTGTCGCATTGTGCGCATATCGAACTTCTGAAAAACCATCAATGTGCACTGTTAAGTTGCTTTAAAAATCACTCTAAATTCAATTGCAGTTCCTTCGTTTTTACACTCAAGCCTTCTTCAAATTATAACATAGCAATCTCCAACAAAAATTTGGATTTTCACTTTGGAAATGATGATTGAACTGTATATGATCAGAAAGCTTCAAATCCCAAAGAAAAGAAAGGAGAAAAACAAAAAGGATGTATCTTTGCTAAGTATATAATAGAGATTCTTGAATTTGGGTTCTCAGACCACCAGCACGCCTATTATTTCTTATTAATCTCAGTAATCCAAGTTATAAAGGAAAACATTTGTAAATTTTGGCTAAAATTTTAGGTATTTTTGACACTTAAAACTCACGAGGCTTTTGTTGTTTGGGTGGAGAGAACGAGTGCTGAAAGTTCGTGGATGTTAGATCGAGGAAGTTCTCTCCACGCCCCCACAAAATGAAGTGTGAACTTGTCCCCCAAAAACACATGCCAATCAAATGCAACACTTGTTAGATGGAGTGAAGACACCATTATAATTTTAGGGGTATCCGGACCTAATATCATAGATTATGATGGGCTATTAGTGCAGCATGGTCCATAATCCCAAGGGTGTTTCTACAATGCACCGTACTCATCTTTCTATTACAAATTCTGCGATAATTGCAAAAAACATGTATCCGTCCAAAATCTAACCTAGAGAATCCAGTCTAGTGCATTCAACACCAAGTAGCTATTGTCACAAAATGCAAATGAAGGTTTCATGATGATAGAAAGGAGCCGGCAATGGACTGAAACCTATTATAAGATTATGCTTAAGTTTAAATTTTAATTATGGAGCAAAATATGCAAGTACTTTGATACCCATGAGAATAAAGAAAATACAAGAAGGTGTGTTCCCTGGTCAACATCCTCAACTGGCAGGATGGAGATTCAAATGAAAGACAAAATTTCATACCAAGGATCAAAATTTCTGTATCAGTACCTGTTTTGCATTATCTTTGTTAGCATTGGCAGCAGGACTTTCCGCTGCTTGTACAGTTTTCAGATCGGGTTATATGATTGTCATTCCAGGTTTTAAACTTTAAAATTTTACTAAAAATTACAAAAAATAGTAAAGAGTGATAAACCACTTGGGCCACGTTTTTCCACAATTAATTGATAGATTTTAGATTTGATTCCAATGAGATAATGTATAATGGAATAGCCAGTGCAACAAATCTACAGTGAGACTTTTGCAATTGAATCCGTAATCGATTTGTTAGTATATCAATCTCCATTATAATACATATTGAATGATTACAAACACACTAACACCTGCTGGTTGATTAAGCACATTAAACGAATCCATCCTTTTATAACCAGCCCTAACAGAATCTGGACATGCTTTACTTATTGCATTAGCCCAAACCAACTCAAGCCTGCCCATCTCCAGTGAATTTTTCTAAGGAATCAAATCTTACTACAATTTAGACATACCATAAATATTCTAGTTGGCTAAATACCGTTTATTTATTCTCTCATCGCAGCCTGAAGTTCCCCACCAAAATGTGAGTATGAATGGAAGAAAGAAAGAAAATGAATATTCATGCGGAGAAAATCCATTCCATATATTGTTTCTAGTTAGAAAATATGAACCGTTAATACTTCCAACTGTACTCATCTAAAATCTACAAGTTCCAGTTTTATATTTTTACAAAATTTAATTTTATAAAGAAACTTAAAAATAAAGATTTCATGAGGCTTTGCCTCATAGAAGAGTCCACCTCCATCGCCACATGGCTTCACCTATTTAGAAACAGACAAGACAAGCTTCTCAGTATTTCTTAACTACTGATTGCAAACTATTGCAATAACATGTTATTGTGATGCGATCCGCTTCAAATTAAAATAATAAACTAATATTTGTGGAAGAAAGAGAAGAAATTTGATTGTAGAAATAGAACTAATGCTGAAGATAAATTGACCCTTTTCTGGAGTGGATCTCTCCCTAACTTGTGTTTATGGAACAAGTTTAATCCCCCAAGAACCTGATACGATTAGGGCTTTTTGTGGGGATCAAAGGTGGGATTTTTATGGCTTGTGGACTTCCTAATCTAGGGTTTAATGCCGAAGAACTAATCTGAAATTACTATTTAATTGCTAGAATAATAGATCTAAGGACTAAAACAACTAATTAGCAAATAGGAATTAAATTAGGGATTCTAAGAAATAAAATACATTTTCTCAATTCTTCCATAATCGCCATCCTAGGGCCGGCCGGCCCTTTATTGGGGGAGGGGTTAATAATTGTCTAATTACCCTCTTACCCTCCCCACTTAAGAGGAATCACAAGTTTGGGACCGGGTCCGTGGTGGACCCAAGTCGTCGCTTCCGATGGTAGACCCGAACCGCACCCTCTTCCAAGCCGGTGTAGCCCGTCCCCCCTAAGTGCCGATCCACATCATTACTCCCCCCCAAAAGTGTCACCTTGTCCTCAAGGTGGAAGTCTGAAAACTAGTTGCGGATCACTGAAGCAGCCTCCCATGTAGCATCGTAGTCGGGAAGGCCCCGCCATCGAATCCGCACCTCCTGAATCCCGTTCGCGGTCTGCCGGATCCCTGTCAACTCCTGAGGCTCCAGAAGCACCTCCATGTCATCTGTAAGAGTGGGTGGAAGGGTGGGTGACAGTGTGTGATTCCCGATGGCCCGCCGCAACTGCGATATGTGGAACACCGTGTGGATGGTCGAAGTGGCGGGCAACTGCAGTCTATAGGCCACCTTCCCGATCTGAGTGGTCACCTCGAAAGGTCCATAGTAACGGGCTGCTAGCTTTTCATTGCTCCGACGGGGCAGGTTCCTCTGCCTGTAAGGTCAAAGCTTCAGGTACACACGGTCCCCTACCTCAAAGTGCTCATCTCGCCGGTGTGCATCAGCCTTGGTCTTCATGATCTGATGGGCTCTCAACAGGTGTTTCTTCAACTCATCCAGGTATTTGTCCCTCTCAGTCAAATGCTCCTCTACCTGGGACACCGACGTGGCCCCTCTGCTGTAATGTATCAACTGTGGCGGGTCTCGGCCATATATGATCCGAAATGGGGTGCTCTGTGCTGCCGAATGGTACGAGGTGTTGTACCAATATTCTGCCCACGCCAACCATCTGGCCCACTGCTTCGGTGCCTATGAAGCGAAGCACCTCAGATATGTTTCCGCACTCCTATTCACCACCTCTGTCTGTCCATCTGTCTGTGGGTGATAGACAGTGCTCCTCCGCAACTTGGTCCCCTGCACCTTGAATAACTCCTTCCAGAAGCTGCTAATGAACACTTTATCTCGGTCTGACACTATGGAACCGGGAAACCCGTGCAGGCGAACCACCTCCCTCATGAAAGCTGATGCCACCGTAACTGCAGTGTAAGGGTGTTTGAGGGGTATGAAATGGGCGTACTTGCTGAGCCGATCGACCACCACTAGTATAGAACTGTAACCCTCTGATCGCGGCAACCCCTCAATAAAATCCATACTGATATCCTCCCAGACTCTCTCTGGCAAGGCTAATTGCTGTAAAAGTCCTGCTGGTGTCATTGACATATATTTGTGACGCTGGCACACGTCACACTCTGCTATCCGCTGGGCAATGTCCTTCTTCATCCCGGGCCAGTATAGCTCCCTGGCCATCCTCCTGTAAGTCTGATGTATCCCGGAGTGTCCGCCGATGGCGCTGCCATGGAACTCCTGAAAAATCATGGGGATGTGGGCGGAACCCCTAGGAATCACCAGTCTGCCGTGGTATAGCAGCCTCTGTCCCTCCATGCTATATCCCGGGAAGTCTACGGACCCCTGCCGCAGTGCCTCACGGATCCTCGCCAGATCTTCATCAGCCTCAATCTCTCTACTCAAGGGCTCCCAATCCAAGAGGACCAGTGCTGAGATGGCGGCTACTTCTGCAAGCTCCTCGCGGCGTGACAAGGCGTCAGCCGCTTTGTTCTCCAGGCCTGGGCGGTACTGTATCTTGAATGTGAAATGGACCAGCTTGGAGAGACACCTCTGATGCTCCTCGGTGACCATGCGCTGCTCCAATAAATATCTCAAACTCCGCTGGTCGGTCCGCACTATGAACTTCCTCCCCAATAAGTAGGGCCGCCACTTCTGAATAGATAGTACAATCGACATCAGCTCCCTCTCATAAACTGACTTCGGCCTCGCCCGTGCCGACAGAGTCTGGCTGAAGAAAGCAATCAGCCTCTGGTCCAGCATCAACACTGCTCCCAAGCCATACACTGATGCGTCGGTGTCTATCACAAATGGTCTGCTGAAATCTGGGAGTGCTAAAACTGGCACCGACGTCATCTCCTGCTTCAAGGCCTCGAATGCCCTGGTAGCCTCCTCGCCCCCGTGAAAGTTGTCCTTCAGTTGCCCGATAAGAGGCCAAGCAATCGTGATGTATCCCTGGACAAACTTCCTGTAATACCCTGTCAAGCCCAAGAAGCCTCGCAGTCCCCGTAGGATGGAAGGTATCGGCCAGTCTAGCATGGCCGCAATCTTGGCCCTATCTGCTGCAACTCCCTATGCTGACACCACGTGTCCTAAGTACTCCACATGTGGCTGTCCAAACAGACACTTCTTCTTGTTCGCACACAGCTGCTGCTCCTGTAACTCATGCAACACCGCTCTCAGATGCCACATATGCTCCTCTCCATGCTGCGGCTGTACACCAGGATGTCGTCAAAGAAGACCAGCACAAATCTCCTCAGAAAAGGTCGGAAGATCTTGTTCATCAAGGCCTGGAATGTCACCGGTGCATTCGTCAGGCCGAAGGGCATGACTAGGAACTCATAATGCCACTCGTGAGTCCTGAAAGCAGTCTTTGGCACATCGGGCGCCCTCATCCGTATCTGATGGTACCCGGACTTCAGATCAATCTTGGAAAAACATGCTGACCCGTGGAGTTCATCCAGCAGCTCATCAATCACGGGAATGGGAAATTTATCTGCCACTGTCTCCTTATTCAAGGCCCTGTAATCCACGCAGAATCTCCAGCTGTCATCCTTTTTCACCAACAAAACCGGGCTAGAGAAAGGGCTAGTGCTCGGCTGAATCACCCCGCCTGCAGCATCTCCTCTACCAGCCTCTCTATCTCGTCCTTCTGCACCTGTGGGTACCTGTAGGGTCGCACACTGATGGGAGACACGACATCCCTCAAAACGATGGCGTGCTCATGATCTCTGTGTGGTGGCAGCCCCTGCGGTGTCTGGAAAACCTCCTCATACTGAGCCAACAGCTGATCTACCTCCGGTGCTACCGCCTGTGTGGGGCCCTCGCTCTGTACTGACGCTGTCACAGCCTGTAGCTCCACCAAGAACCCTCCCCCTGCTGTGTGGATCGCCATGGACATGGCCTTATAAGAAACCAAGGAACGGCAGAGGCTGGGGTCCCCCTGCAATACCACTGTCCTCCCTCCATGCTGGTACTCCATCCTCATTCCTCGGCAGCTTCCAATTCGTCCTGGTCTCCCCAAAGGTCTGCAGCCACTTCATCCCCAGGATGACATCTGTACTCCCTAGCTCCAAGGGAAGGAAATCGGCGACAATCTGCTCTCCCTGAATCGCCACAACCACCCCGCGACAGACACCAGTGCTATGAGTCACCTGTCCTGTGCCTAGCATCACTCCATACCGCCCCGTGCCACTCATCTGCAAGCCCTTGGCCTCCGCCAGCCTGCTGGAAATGAAGTTGTGGGTGACCCCACTGTCGATCAGCACTATCACCTCCTGGCTACCCACCTGTCCCACCAATTTCATGGTGTGGTTCGGTGTGAACCCCACCACGAAATTGAGGGACACCTCTGCAAGGTCCAAGTGCTGGTGCTCCATCTCCTCCTCATCCTCTCCTACCTCTAGGATGACAACCTCGTCCTCTCCCTCCTCATCGCCAGCTATCAGTATCTGGAGAGTCCGAGCAGCGCATCTGTGTCCTGGGGTAAACATTTCATCACATCTGAAGCACATTCCTTTCACCCGCTTCTCCCGTATTTCTGCATCTGTCATCCGCCGCACTTGTCCCCCACCTCGGGGTTCCTGCCTCCTGTCAGTACCGCTCCCAGCTGCGGTTGTAGCCCCCTGGCCCGGTGTGGTCCCTGAAGTAGGTGCCGTCCTCTGCCCTGCAGCAGCCGCCTGGCTCCTGAACGTGGTGCCTCCCCCACGTCCCACGGGCCCTCCGCTCCGTCTCCTGATGGTCCTCCGCCTTCCGTGCCAACGTCATCATCCCGCGCAAACCAACGGGCTCGAACTGCCTCAGCCCCGACCTCACCGTGGGCTTCAGCCCCTTCATGAAACAGCCCTCCAATGACTCCTCAGAGACTCCCCGAACTCGGTGGCAGAGCGACTCAAATTTCTTGATATAATCCCCCACGCTCCCCTCCTGCTTCAGCGAGTACAGTCTCTCGAACACGCCACCAGCATGTCCTCCTCCAAATCGCTCCGTCAAAAGCGTCGTAAACTCCGCCCAGATCTGAAAAGGCTGATGCTGATCTGTCCAACGAAACCAACCTAAGGCCTCTCCCTCCAAGCAAACCACTATCGCCCGAAGCCACTCCTCTCCTGGGACCGTGGACACCTCCAAGTACCTCTCCACCCGGTACAACCAGTCATCCGGATCTCCTCCCTCAAAAATGGGCACCTCCAACTTCCGCAGTCGCCTCTCGCCACCGTAACCACCTCTCTCCTGCTCCTGAAATCCACCCATGTGCTGGTATCCCTGTCGCCTGTGTGGAACATAAGCCTCAGCTCGATCACGGTAACCTCCCTCTGCCCCATGCCCCTGCCAGTCTCCCGGAGGGTGTCCAAAATCCGTCTGGTGGCCTCCTGGAGGGTCCTGGTACGCTCTCCAATCTCCCGTCACTCCCCCAAAGGGTGGAGGCTGAGTCGACGGGCCTCCGGTGATCTGGTGGTAACCCCCACCCTGCTGAAATCCTCCGTCGGGTCCCCCAAAAGGCTGAAAACCCCCAAACTGTGCTCCTCAGGCATCGGGCGGGGTCCCCCGGGGGCCTGAAAACGCTCGGAAAAGTCTGTCGGGCGTCCTGGGGGGTCGGTGGGCCCCCAGGGGTCCGTCGGGCCTCGGATCCCCCCTCTGGGGTCGGCCGAGGCCCCCAAGGCACCGTCGGGGTCGGCCGGCCCTGAAAATGGGCCGACGGCCCCAGGCGGTGCCGCCGGGCCCTGTCGTAGGCGCAGGGAGGGGCGGCAGGCCCGGCCGCCCCTCCTGGGGGCCTGGCGGCCCCGCCCCGCCTCGTGCAGGTTCGCCGGGCCCCCCAAAGTCTCCTGGGGGCCCGGCGGCCATCCGGCAGCCCGGGCTGCCAGAGGGGCGGAAAACCCCCTCCGGCGCCTGGTTCACTATAGCGCGGCGGCGCTAGGTCCTGGCGAGTCCCCATGCATTGTCCTCTTGCTCAAAGCCTCCGTCTTCTTCTAGATCCGAATCATCTTCCAAAAAAATCGTCTTTTTACCCTTGTCCTTCGCCAAAGGTGGCTCCTTTTTGCTTGGATCTGCCTTTGGTACAAGATGAGCGGTCAACGCCGCTATAGCATCCGTCAATTCTGATAGTTTTGCCTCTGTTTCCCTTGATTCTCCTTCATCTCCTTCCGGATCTCCGCGGCCATCTCCGCATCTTCTTTCCTCAAATCGATGAAACCCTTGCTAATTTGGGCTTCAATCCGTTCAACTTTTTCTTCCAAAACCTCGACTCGCTCCATGGATCGCGTGCTTGCCTTAGATCAACCGCTCTGATACCAATTTGATACGATTAGGGCTTTTTGTGGGGATCAAAGGTGGGATTTTTATGGCTTGTGGACTTTCTAATCTAGGGTTTAATGCCGAAGAACTAATCTGAAATTACTATTTAATTGCTAGAATAATAGATCTAAGGACTAAAACAACTAATTAGCAAATAGGAATTAAACTAGGGATTCTAAGAAATAAAATACATTTTCTCAATTCTTCCATAAGCGCCATCCTAGGGCCGGCCGGCCCTTTATTGGGGGAGAGGTTAATAATTGTCTAATTACCCTCTTACCCTCCCCACTTATGAGGAATCACAAGTTTGGGACCGGGTCCGTGGTGGACCCAAGTGGCCGCCTCCGATGGTAGACCCGAACCGCACCCTCTTCCAAGCCGGTGCGGCCCGTCCCCCCTAAGTGCCGATCCGCATCAGAACCCTGACAATAATTCTATTCAATTCTCAAAATGTTCGATAAAAATAAACAAGGGCCGGCTCTAGGCTTTAAATAGAAAAGATTACAGAATTGTCAATTTACTACAATGCCCCTGGCCCCTAAATCCACACCGCATCATATTGTCACAGAAAGAAAATGTAAAAACACATTTTGGAATATTGCATTTGTCTTTCAATTATACGTGTATAGGATCAAACCAAGAACAAAGATTTTATTAGACAAATTAGATGCTCTGTTCTAACAAAAGCCACACTTTAATCTAGAACACATCAAGTACCTGTCCATGAGTGCGAGACAACATAGGGATATGAGCATTTTCCTTTGCCAATTTGCATAGTGCCTTCAATAACTCGGTCATCACAGGAAATATCACCGTGTTGAGTGCTTCTTTCAGTGCCAATGCATGGGCCAAATTATTTATATCCTCTGATGTACATGCAAAATGGAAAAACTCCAGAACCTGATAAAAAATTGTTTAATATAATACTACAAAAAAGACGAGGCTAGATTGCACACAGGAATAAAATGAATTCTTTTAGAGTACAGGTGCTCAGATTTATATAACACGTAAATATTTTTCAAAGCAATGAATATCAAAAACTCACCTCAGCTATTTCCGCATTGGATTTACATTTCTGTTTCAAGAAGTACTCCACTGCCTTAACATCATGGTTAGTCACTTTTTCAATTTTTTTCACGTCCAAGGCATCATCTTTACTGAAATCCTTAATTATACTTTCCAAATAAGATTGAGCATCCTTGCTAAAGCTTGGAACCTCCTTGATTTCAGGAATCCTGGATAATTTTAGCAACCATTTGACCTACAATGGAAAATTTTTGCTTCAGATTGACATTTTTAACTAAGCAGCAAACATGCTGATAACTACAATAATAAGCCTTACCATATCATATCATATCATACCACATCATACCCTTCAAAAAAAGCCTTGCCATATCATGACTGGGACAGTTTCATGAATCCTTCTAGGTCTACAAATCACATATGTATAGATAGAGTATTACAGCAAGCAACTACTCTTTTTGTTGCGATTATGGAGAAAACAAAACTTATAAGAAGATCAATACACATATGACGGCAGAGTTTTAGTTTTCTGAGACACTGTAAAAGTAAGTACACAAGCAAAAGCTAAACCAATTAGGTCAACTAGACTGATAGAGGAAATGATCATGATATGTCATGTGCAAAGTTTAATATAAGAAAACCACAACTATCACATGCATTTCTTAAATACAGATATCTGACCATCCATTAAAAAATATATCTGACCATACATTAAAACATCCTAGATACATTTAAGACTTTTAGAATAACTCGGGTACTTTGAAGAAATAATTTAAATATGTGACTGATTCACTAAAATGTGTGTGTGTGTGTCATTGGTCTGCATTTTGAAAACTGAATTAGGATCTACAATGCTCATTGGTAAATAGACACCTAAGACTTAGCTATTTGGCAGTTAACTAATAAAGGAATTGGCCTCACTTGCAGGGAAAGTATGTAAATTATCCATTTAAGTTAGAAGTTTTAGGGCACATTCATCAATCCAATTGGTTATGCCTTACCACTTTAACCATTCGTATGATACACATGCAGAGATTGAGGGTGTGTTAGATAAGGCATTTCATGATTGCATAAAGTCCATGCTAAGGTCGTAAATTGTCCTGTGTATTTCATGGTCTGATTGTTGATTACTATTATAACTATCATAAACTGCTTGGTATGTTTCAGTTAAAACTAGATTGATGTCTCAACTGAATAATTTATACATGCTACAGTTGCCTAATAATTATTAAAATATGCTATCGTTGCCTACAAATTTTTCCAATGATTATTATTTCATGCTAAAGAGCACTCTGTTAACAAAATCAGCCCTCTGTTCAACAATTATTATTTCGTGCTAAATAGCACTTTGTTCAACAATTATTATTTTATGTGTTGTTTCTTTTGTTTATAAATTTTTAATGTATGTCTATTAATTTTATTATCATATTTTGTAGGTATGATACTCAATTGATTTGTGACTACTTAAGAAATGGGAAAGATTTTCCAATAGGTTGGTAGTAGACTAAAGTTTAATGCAACGTATTGACATAAGTATATTCAAAACATATTTTTATTTAAGTTTATAGTTTATATCTACTTAGATAAATGTATGGCATGCATATATCATCTACTTTTAGTATCCAATATGATACTATGTGTAATGAGCCACTTAACTTTAAAAATAAAACCCCTTAGGCCCAAAGCCCGACCCCCTCTACGTTTCTCTTTTCGATCCTCTCCCTCGCGCGAGCACGGCGGTGGCATAAAATTAGGGTTTCGAAAACCCTAACCCTATCAATCGGTTCCGAATCGAAACCCTATCCACTCCCGTGGCTTCTCAAGATAAGATCTACTCCTCATGGTTTAAATTTCTTATCTGATTTGATTTTATCTCGAAGATTTTCGGTCGAGCTCGTTTCGAACTCCTTTACGTGTTTTCTGCCCTCTTCTCTTCTATTTTATAAGAGATGATTTCTGATGTTTTCTTTACGCAAAATTTCTCCTTTTCCCTTCGAAATCTTTCGGTTTTTGCTCTGAGGTTTTCAGATCTTGCTCCAAGGACTACGGATTTTCTCTGGGGGGGCTTCGGCTTTGCTCCTGGGTTTCGATTTTTATTCTAGGGCTTTCAGATTTGATCTTCGGTTTCGGTTCTTGCTTCAGGGGATTTCAGATTTACTCTGGGGCATCGGATTTCACATTTTCTCTCGCAAACTTCGGTGAAAGTAGATTCGATCCATATTGAACTTGTTAATTGTTTATTTTTCGGAGATGGACATGATGATTCATGCATTTTTCTTAGAGGGGATTTTCTCCCGATGAAATCGTTTGGCAGCACCCTAGGTTTGCGGCGTTTGCCGATGTTCGATGTCTTCGTGTTGTACTTTTATGTTAATTATTTGGTTGTGGTTGGTCGCCGAGATGGATGGCTTGGTTGTGGGGGGTCGGTTAGATGGTTTTGGGTACTATCTTGCTCGGCTGCGTGATAAATTCTGTTGTTTGTTTATTAAACTTGTTTCGGTTGCATGTTAGATTGTTCAATTGCTTATTAATTTTTGTTTCAACTTTGGTTAAATCTGCTCGAGTGCTCGGGTTCCCAGTTTTGGGACTGTTGCATGCTTTCTGATGTGGGTTTGTTGTATGCATGCTTGGCCCCGTTTTCTGCAAATTGACCTGGGAGTTTATCGGCTGATTTTGGGACAGAATGTTTGTGGGTCTTTTGCTTGCTAAAATTTTGGACAGTTTGTATGCTTAAATTGGGCCTGCCTGTATGCTCTGTAAATTGGGACTGTTTTGCTTACGGTTTGGGGTCTAGTATGCTTGCTGATGTGTGTTTTGTTTGCTTGAATGTTTCAGTCCATGTTTGTTGCTGTTTTGTGGACATGCATGATCAGTTCTATGGTTGGAAATCTGCATGCCTTTTTATTACAATGTTTCGGCCTAAATTGTTATCCTCCTTTATGCAAATCTTGGTCCGAGCAACCCTCTAGGCAGGTAGACCACAACTCATATGGTGCCAAAACATGAATCTGATCCATTGAGTCTTTTCCATAGCTTTTCATTAATTTCTGGTGTTTCCTTTATAAATCATGTTTTTAAATATGCTTTCGGAAATTGTTGGCTTTGAATTGTTAAAAGTTATGATTTTTGTATATGAGACTAGACACGTGAAGATTGGAAGTTTAAGTTAATCATCCTAAATTATATGATTATGGGATTATGCAATGTAATTATAAAATGATATTAGGACACATATTACTTGTACATGAAATGTCATCCTGAACATGGTTTATGCATAACACCCAAATTACGTAACTTAGTGGATTAATGACATGAATATGATACTTGACACCCAAGAATTAGAAAAACTACACTTAACATCACGGGTTGGGGTAACTTATAATTGACAGAGTGCGTGAGCGATTGAAACCATGCTTATAGCCCCTATCTGGGAGGATGTCCTTCTATTGATCCTGAGTTCTTGCTACTCGATCCGGGGTAGCGTCCTAAAGTCCAAGGTGGACTTCATGTTGCACATCGTGTTCTTCTCTTATAAGTCACATCACTAGTTTTTTAAGTTGCTAGACCTTACTGTTGCTAAGTTTGTACCATGTTAGTACTTTCCCTTATAGTTTCATTGCATGCCTATTAATTCCTGTAAAATAAATTAATAAGCTATTTAGTATGGATTCAATCTAGTTTATTAATGATAATTCAATTCCATCAGGTGACGAACAGCTTGAAGAGGAGGCTCCACAGTACGAGAAGTCTGAGTTTCCAATTGAGGATGCTGATTTCTGAGACTGAGTTGACAAGAGAGTTTTATCTTTCTTTTGGTTATTTCCTTTCAGTACCTATATAGTTGAGAGATGTAGTTTCTTTTCTGTCTAAACAATGTCACTCTTTTCAAGGTTGAAATAAAATGAGTATTTCCTTTTTTTTCTTAATAAATATTTTCTGTTTATTGCTATATTGACTTCACCGGTAACCGCAAGACCTGTAAATTATTATGAGTGTGCCGACACCCGATTATGGGACGTTACACTCTGATATTTAGTCAATACCCCCATCATATCCCCACTATATCTTCGATATCTGCTATGTGATATCATACTTTTCAAACTAATACCCAATTGATATCCGATATTTAATTCACAGAATGAGCTTGCAGCTCATCCCTCGATATCTCACATAGTTATATTTTCAATTTTGGTATGGCCCGGGCTTCATCCCATCTGCGTTAGATATCTTTATTCATTGATGAAAGCTATTTGGAGTTTATACTAAAATAATAGTATGTGGAAGGATATTTTGTTAGTTTTTACTTCAGTTAGGCTCGCATATTTATTATCTAACGAAACTACAATACATATTATTCTCTAGGATTTTGTGAGTTGATCATGGTTCCAATATGTAGTTATGTAGCCTAATATTCAGTGATTCATTTAACCTTATATGAACCTTGGATAGTTGGGCTCTTACATAAGACTATGAAGTTGGTTGCGGGCATGGATACACTAGATGGCTGCTTGCTCATAGACGTTTAATGTTGTAAAACTGCAAGCATATAAGATTTAAGGGTTATTCATGTTTCTATTTGTTAAGAAATAATACGTAATAATTTAGAATTAGTCTGGAGATGAGAATTATAGATTTTGTTTTATAATAGGAGTCAAATATGCTTTGTAATTATAGTTTCAATTTTTTTAAATATAGTAATTAAAGAAGTCAAATATGAATTATAATCTTACTTGTATTCATCTTAGTATTTTACTATATAAACAGCACAAATACCTTAGTTTCAAATGTGGCATTTATTCTCAATAATATTTTTTTCTTCAGTTTCAACATGATTTCAAAGCCACGACCTAATTTTCTTGCTCCTTCTCTTTTCTACTTCAAATTACATTGATTTTTTAATATTAAAAAAATCTTCTCCCACAATTCCTGATTATTAAACTACATCGTAGAACCTAAACCCCTATCTTCAATCTCACATTTTCCTCCATCTAAAAAAGTTATTGTAGCACTACAATACAGTGTGGCACTGCACTATAACACTCCAGTAAGACAAAAAAGAAAAAAGAGTGATGTCTTTCGACTTTGGTTTAGTGATTTTTGGAAAAAAAAGAGTATTTTTACGAAATTTGAAGGAAAATTTTAGTTTTACTTTATTTGGTTTAGTTTTTAGGATTTTGAAATGAATATTTGGTTTGGTTTTTAGATTTGAAGAGCGCATTATGCGAGATCCACTTCCACTTGCTTTCACTGCCTCCTTCGACGTTGTCTTCATAAACTTATCATTACTGTCCTGGAGATGTTCATTAAAAGTAATCGTTGGTTAGTTATTATTGGCTGGTTCAAGTTCATTGATAACAGTTGATTTGAAAGTTAGAGATTTAGAGAGAGTTTATTTACTTGACTAAAAATATGTCATTGGTTATGAATGGCGTTGGTTGGTTAGATTAACAGATAATCGTTAGTGGGTGAAATTTCTCATTGGTGACATCGTTGAGCGGTTTTATTAGTTTGTTGAAAGTTATCGTTGATTGTCGTTGGTTAGGTGAAAGTCGTTATTGCTTAGAATCTATGATTAGTCGGTATTGCTTGGAAGTTATCGTTATCATTGAGTGGTTCTTGTTGGTTAGTAGAAAGTAGTTGTTGGTTGGTAGAAAGTAGTTATTGCTTGAAAGTTGTCGTTGGCTATTAGTTGTTGGTTGAAAGCTATCATGTTTAATTTGCTGAATTGGTTGGCTTCAGTTTTAAAGTTTGGTTTATATAGGAGTTTCATTTTTATGAGATTGGTTTGATCTTCAAAAGTTTGAAGTTTGAAAAAGCAAGTTTTATTTCAAAAGAGTTTGGATTTCATAGTTAAGTTTGCAAAATTTGAAAACAAATTAATTGGTTTTCAGGGATTTGTTGTTTTTCAATAATTCGGTTTAGTTTAGTATGGCTTCGGGGGTTTGGGTTTTGAAAATTCAATGTAGCTTGGCTTGGTGTTCGTTCTGAAGAAACGAATTTAGTTTCCAGAGAGCATGTTTGCTTTGGTTTTCAGAAGTTTGCTTGGTTTGGTTTTTGGAATTTAGCTAGAATACAAGGTGAATGTCAAGTGATCGAGTGCAAAACTTTGGCATGAAGGCAACAAACTTAAAGATCGAGTTTCTGGAAGATGATTCAATAGTTTTAGATGATTGGTTTAGCATCTTCAAAAGAATGTTTAGTAGAGATTCAAAAGATTTGGTCACAAGACATCGATACGTGACGTAAAAAAATCACATTCAATTTATTTATGACAAGCTAGGCATGTATGCTCAAAATTAAGGGAGTATATTAAAAATAATATGTAATAATTTAAAATTAGTTTACAGATAAGAATTATAATTTTTAATTTCATAATGAGTTGTAATCATAATTTTTAATTTTAAAATAGTAGTCAAAAGAGTCAAATATGAATTATACTCCTAATTGTATCCCTCTAGTATTTCTCTACATGACAGCATCAATATCTTAATTTGAGGTATGGCCTTTATTCAAAGTAATATTTTCTTTTTGAATTTTCAACAATAGTAATGCATGCACGTGTTTATTACATGAGAAAAATGGGTAAATATTAAAGTATATGCCATTACATCAAAACTTTGAAATTGTGATGAGGGCTTAGGGTAATATTTTAATACATTCTAACATGTCTCCCGAGATAAAGCACATTTTCTATGGGCTGAAACAGAAGCTTTTGCAAAACAATTTTTCGGTCGCAGTTTAATTGCAGAGTCAGTAGGATTTAGACCTGAGTTGATCCAATACCATATTAAAGTTCATGTCACTAACCGAAACTCTAATGAGAGATAAATGTAATATTTTTACATGTTCTAACAGGAATCAACTACAATAAGGCAAAATCAATAGTCAGGAAGTCAAATCTCCACATTTTAAAATAATGATTGCATCATTCCTATTAATCTTAATGTCCTAAACCAAAGTAGACCAAAGATTTTGTGAACACCATGCTCTTTACCAATGACTTTGGGGGTGAAGCAAGCTCTGTTGCTAAAAACCATTAGCTTCATAATTATCAGATAATGGGCAACAATATGAAAATCCCAAAACTTTTGGGGAAGTGTCTTTTAGAATAGAGACATCAACTCCAACCGTGTCGAACATCTAAAGAGTGGACTTTTCAGCAATCATATTTGTGCAAAACAAGGCAATGAAAAATCACTACAATCAAAGAAGTTGACTAAAAAGATAATCCCAAAATCTATTAAGAGTCTCGAATACACAATGATGAACAAATTTCATTCTAAAGAGAAAAAAATGTTAGAAGTCAACTCTACCAAAAATTGGGTACAAAGGCTCTTTTACAGAGCTAGGGTACTAATTCTACACAGTTCCAACTCTACTACAAAAATAAAAACAAAGAACAACTCACTAGCCAAGTCTTGTGAGAATCTGCTATTAACAAGGACTCCTAATTGGCTAACAAAAAATGGTAAAAAGAAAACATGAAATCAATGATCCGGCCTATCTAATGAAAGATTATTGGCAAAACTGAGACATCGGCCATGGCTGTCACATATAAATCTTCAGCATTAAAATCATTCCAACAACAGGCCGTATGCACAATTTTGGCATCAAAACAGAAGGTATGCCCAAGACAGCACCGTTGTTCCATTTTGCCCCTGATAGTTACATGTATCCATACAAGTTAATGCCAAATGTTGTATCCTTCTATCAAGGAAAGCTCAAGCAGCCAAATGCGTGAATTTTTGTGGCACCATAGGAGTGATTGCTGATTATTGAATATGGTTCTTTTTCTTGTTCGATGAGTAAAATCAGCTCTTTCCCATTTTATTCTTTTTTTCTTTGACATGAAATAAGTGTGCTTTTTTATTTATATATTGGCTTCCTTGGTTCAAAGCTCCTACTTTTTATACCTCTTCCTTTGGTTTGTAGTTTTTAGGGTTTTAACCATAAAAAGGGCGTGGGTTTCCCCTGAAGATGTTATAATGATTTATGCTCATTGTTTTTTATCATATATATTTATTTATTGCTCTGACATACCAGTTTTATCATATCCTGGTTCAGGAACTGATATCCAAGGGTCTATGTTACATGATAACGTCCAACATAGATGCTTCATTGTGACCTAGATTACCAAGGGAAAATAATGTTTAACAAATCGCAAGTGATCAAACTATCGGATTGATTGCTCCAAGCTTACCCTTTATTCACGTATCTAAGTACCAACTGAAACTTGACTATAAAATAGAGAGAGACAATACCCACAAGCATGGCCCATCAGTAAGTTCCTATCAAAAAATATTGTCAAGAGACTCCAATACCATAAGAAATAAGGTCACCACTTGGCATTGAACAGGAGCATCCAATTTACAACTATACTTAAACTGCATGATTTATCAAAAGTTTCTCGGTCAATAGCTGTAACCTTATTGCAGGCATACCATATGTTAACCATGAATCCATTGTTCTAGACAGACCTAATGCAAGCAAGCATAAAAATGTGCAATAGATATTAAAGATGGAGAGAAAATAAACACTTATTAGTCATGAATTCTTCTATAAGAACCTAATGTGTATTACCTCAACTATAACACGGTATCGGATTAACCCATACTCGCTAAAGAATGGTTGCAAATCCTTGACTTTTTGCAGATATCTTCCGTCTAAAGGCGATAGAGCCATAATGCTGAAAGACTCCATATCAACAAGCTCGTTATGTCCATCATCCACCTAAAACATGACAGTTCACATAGGGAAAATTTTATTAGCCTTGTATCCAAATGCGAGCAAAAACAGTTAAAAAGTGCAAACAAAACCAAGACAGATTGTCGTGAGAAAATATCTAATTGCGATTGAAGTAATCAAACTTCCAATGAATAAAATTCGGTCGGCTTTATATTGGAAACAGTAGAAGCTTTACACTTCAGAAGTCTTTAAAGTTTTTGAAATACAAAATGTAACAACAGCAGCCATATCCACAAATTTGGATTTCAGGATAGCATGCAAGACAAATAAATAAAATATCTGAAAGTTGGTTCCTATCCAAATAACATTGCATCTTAAACTAATACATAATCCCATCCTTCATTTAGGATCCCAAGCATGTTGCTTCTAAATCTCTTTCAAGATATAAGTAATAAAAATTATATTTATACGTCCAAAAAAATAATCTAAAACGAGAGAATCTAATATATTTTTCTGCAATTTTTCAAGCTCAAAAATAATTAACGTTTTTTCCTGGATTTATTGGGAAATTGCAGTACAGCATGTAACCAAGAAAAATACAGAAGTCTGATTTGTGAAAATTTTAGAAAACACATCAAACTATGACATTTATATCTTTTACTTCGAAATGCTTCCAAAAAGCCATGTTCTTGACTTTAATACTAGATTCCGGTGTTTATTAAAAGTGCAGCACTTCGTTTTGTTGAAATTCGTTAACAAAACAACCAGGGAAAAGAAACTTACGGGAACTGAAACATACATTATTGCAAAAAAATGTTACTGGCATAAAGATCTAATTATACACATCAATAGCTACTGTTTCGCCAATATTCACTTAAAAATACAGTTTTTAAAGCCAAAAATCATAACCACCAAAAATGCGGAACTTTTATTTTCTCAACATAAATAAACAACACATAAGAAAGCCAAATCAAGAATGGAGAGAGATTTTCACCTCCTTGGTGACGACTCTTTCGGAGGTGCTCAACGAAACCATAACCGGCTTGAAGAGACGAGAATTGCTCATGTTGATCCGAAACCCTAACTGGCTCGACCCGAGGTTCATCGGAGACAGCGAAGGGGACGAGGGAAAAGGCGGCGGGAACGTGATAGGGGCTCGAGCAGAAGATAGAACTTTCTCCATTGAACTGGAAAAGAGAACAAAACCCTAGCACTAGATTTCGGTTATGAGATTCGATCGGGTACCGAAAACCCTAATCCACAGATTATAGGCGGAGGAGGAAGAAAGGGGAGCGGGAAAAAGGAGCAGCCTTTTTTATTTGAAGGAATCGGCGGCGATGCGGCCCGATTCATTGTTTCACGGAGCATTTGGATGTCTGAGAGTGACAACTGTGATCATGTGAACCGGGACGAAACGGGTAAAAGGATTCATGGATTTGGATTGTGATGAGATCCGATAGCAGATCCATTATAATTTGTTGGATGCACTTGGAGACTTAAAACCAGTCATGCTCTGGTAGCCCCGAGTCCCGGACAGGCTGCTTCTTTTATCTAGAATCAATTGTGGATTTTTCTTTTTCCGTTTGATTTACGAATTATGAATTTGTGTATTAATCATCGCAATAATGGCAAATTGAGTTGTTTAAATTTCAATTGTTATGAATGAGGGAGGCCTTTGGCCTCCCCTCCTTCATTACCCATTCATTAGGCCCCTATTACTTAGAGTAATAGGGACCATTGGTCTCATAGAGGCTTTTGGCCTCCCCACTATGAGATATATAAATAAAGCATCATGGCTCTTAGCTATGGTGACTTATTCTTAGCAATGAAATTCTCTCTCTCTCTCTTGAGTTCATTATCATACAACACGTTATCAGCACGATCAACCTAGCTTTTCCAAAGCTATTGGCACAAATAATAAGGTTGCGTGCTCATTTCCCCGATAACCATATCAAGAAACTACGTCTTGATAATGCGGGAGAATTTACTTCACAAGTCTTCGAAGACTATTGCCGGGCAACGGGTATTGAAGTTGAACATCCGGTAGCACATGTTCACACCCAAAACGGATTAGCTGAGGCTCTTATAAAGAGACTCCAATGGATTGCACGTCCATTGCTTATGCAATCCCAGTTGCCTGTGGATGCTTGGGGGCATGCTATTTTACATGCAGCATCACTTATTAGGATAAGACCCTCTGGAGGTCACACTTTATCCCCGATGCAACTAGCATACGGCGCACCTCCGGATATCTCTCATTTGAGAGTGTTTGGTTGTGCTGTATATGTCCCAATAGCACCACCGCAGAGGACCAAAATGGGTCCTCAGCGTCGTCTAGGTATATATATTGGGTTTGATTCGCCCTCTATTATCAGATACCTTGAACCCCTGACGGGTGACGCATTCAAGGCACGTTTTGCAGACTGTGAATTTAATGAGAAATTTTTTCCAAAACTGGGCACATAGTCTAAGAAGCCAGAAGCTTCTGAGACCATTAGTTGGGACCAGAAGTCTTTGTCCCTATATGATCCGCGTACTAATCTGTGTGAAGATGTGTCACGCCCCGCTTCCTTTAATATGGAAGGCGAGACATGAGGAGGTCCGCTCAGACGTGGAGCTATGAAGCTGCAGTCTGATAAGCGTCTGTAAATTTTTTTCGAAAAGTAGCAGGTCCTTGCATTGCGACGAAACAACAACAATAATAAAGCAGATTAAAGAACATCCACCAACAACATCCAACAATTATTACAACATCACAGAATAGTCACAGAAGTACAAGTCTGAACAATAGGCCTAAAGCATGGCCGAAACATAAACATAGAGATACATAGGTGTTACACACCGAAACCTAACAGCAACTACTAAAGCAGCAACTACTAAAAGAAGTCTCTAGGTGAGACTAGGACTGGTCACCAGTGTCCTCGAACTCGGTCTCAGCAGGGACCTCAAACTCAGCGTCAACGAACTGGTCGTCCGCTACTACCTGCTCTGTCTCAAAGTCTGACATGTGACACCCAAAGAGAAAAGGGCACATGTCAGCAAAAGTCTCACTAGAAAGGCGGAGAACTTTTGTGCAAGGATACAAATATAGAAAAACGACTAGCAGTTCTAACATGATGAAATGGCATGACATTTAAGAATGCAACATTTAAATGAATAAAATAATAACAATCAAGCACGTTGTAGCAGAAAGCTACAATTCACTATTTCACGATTCACGAATCACTGATTTATCACTTCGTGCACAGAGTTTCCGTCTTTTGGCTGAAGTGACTGTACGGGCTCACTTCTACGCTCAAGCGATCGTTTAACCCTACCCCTCCACGTGTATATGGACTGACGCCCATCTTCTGGATCACGAGCCAGGAAGTGTTTTTCATTTGGCGTAGGGGTGCACCTAGCCTCAATAGCAATAACATTTGTAGCGTGTGCTACTCAATCATGAAGAACATATGATGCATGACATGACATGTCAATGAGCAGATAAATTGCGTACAGTTAATTGAAATTTAAACATGGCATGGCAGCATGAATGAAAGCAGGTAAAGTGTCGGATCTAGTTTCGTTGTCAAACTAGATCAAATAGGGCGTCTAGGCAACTATCATTTCACCGCCTAGTCTCTTTTACACAATCTTACAAATTGGCCTAAAACACGGCCTAAATAATTACTGGCAAGTATCACTTGCCTATTTCCGGTGATATCGGTTGTCGCGGGTTCGTCTCGTCGAGTGTTACGCTATGGGTCGACTGGTTCTCTGTTTTGATCAAACATATCACCGAATTAGATTTTTCGTGAATAATCACAATATTAAAATAATCTCTAAAACGGGTCCGTCTAATTTAATCGGGTTCTCTAGCTAGGTGATGTTTATACGGTGTTACGCTAACAGGGCACGCCCTATTATATACCAGTATTATTATCCCAACATTAGTTAATTATACTAACATGGTGAAATCAAATAACATCTTAACAAATCGCCATTTAAATTAACACTACCACCAATTAATACTAACAACCTATTAATACGCTAATGGTAGGGTTAACGTAGCTAATGGTACATCATGTTTAATAATTTTACCTACTACACCTACTAGTTTGCCTTGGGGTAAAAGTTAGTATGTTAAAAATATAACCTTAACATTTTCTTAATACCCGAAATAACTCTCCTTCATTTCATATAGATAAGACTGACACTTCCCATTCAAATTTCTGCCTCTGACACTCTCCTATCTCTCTGTCTGATAAAACCCATTTACTTATTTAACTTCTTCACATGGCTGTCAACTTTTATATTAATTTTTTATTCAAAAGGCTAAGCTCTCCCTTTATTACACATTCACATCTCCTTTTAGACTCTGTCTTTCTTTGTCCCCCCCCCTTCTAACTTCTGTCGTTTCATTTCTTTTTTTTTGTGTACAATATTGCAGGCAACCAAGAATAGCTCCTCACGCACAAATGAAGGGGAGATGGATCTCACCTTCGCACCGGAGGAGGAAGCACGGAGGGGCGCCGGCGCAGGGGGCGGCGGCCCAGGCGGCTGCTCCGGCGAGGCCTCCAGGCGCGCGACGGAATCCGACGATGGCGGTGGCGCGCGGCTTCACGGCGAGCGGCGGTCGGCTCCCTCTGGCGGCGCGCTGATGGTGGATGCGTGGGAGGGGTGGTCGGCCAAGGAGAAGGAGGAGGAAGAAGAAGAGGAAGGAGATGAGGGTTTGTAGGGTTTTGGTATTTTGATTTGGTGGAATGGGTTTGTTTAAATTACAGATCTGAAGTTTGATTTCTGAGTTTTGAATCTGAAATTCTTTGTTGGATCTGAGATTTTGATTTTCAGATTGGGTTTCAGTTTGGGTGGATGATTGAGGGGCTGATTTCAAATTTGGGCTTGAGAAATTGGATTGATGAAAAACAGGTTTTGGGGATAATTTGGGTTTTAAAAAAAACTGAATTTGATTTGGGTTGAAGGGGAATGATGAATCTGAATTTGTGGGTTGAATGTGGAGTATTTCTGATTTGATTTTTTTGTGTGTTTGATTTTTGATTCTGGTCTTTTGATTTGGATCTGAGATTGATTTGGTTTTCTGGTTTGATTTGCTTGAGGGATGAGAAATGGGGTTTGATGAAATCGTTTGGGGATGGTGAACTGAAATTTGTGGGTTTGGTTTGATTCTGGTTTGAGAATTTGATGGAGGATTTGGGCTGATTTGAGTTTGGTTTGCAGGTTATGTTTTGCCGAGGAAGAAAATGTCTTGTTCTTAAGAAGATGAGCAGGGCGACACCCCTCTCATTTTGTCAAAGCAGTATTAATTTGATTGGGATGTGTAGTTAATGAAATCTTTAGACTTTTGTAGAGACGTGTTATTTTTTTTTCCTCAAACGAAAACAAGGAACAAAGAGAAGCCAACTTTGATTTCAGAAGTGGTTGTTTAAAACGTGTGTGTTGTCGTGTAGTTAAGGGTTAAGGTAAAAACGTAATTAACGTAATTAGTCATCATTAAAAATGGAAAAGTGATTAGTGAAATTAATTAAAGAAATTAAGATTTTGTAATTAGTAAAATGTAATTAGCAGGATAATTAAGTTAAATTAAGGCTTGATGGTAAATATCGACGATACGGTAAAACGAAAACAGTGACGCGCTCGCGTCGACTCGTATGGGCGAAAAAGTTAACTGGATAGCAGAAATAAAATACTGGCACGCACAAACGAAAACGCGCCTAAAAATACTGGCCGTTACATTCTACCCACCTTAAGAAAAATTCCGTCCTCGGAATTCTCATCAACTAAGGAGTAGAAAACAAATATGGATAACGCTCTCGTATCTCATCTTCTCGCTCCCAGGTAGACTCTCCTGGCGAGTCACGACGCCACATTACTCTGACTAGATCAACAGTCTTATTCCTGAAGACTTTCTGACGTCGATCCAGGATCTCCACTGGTTGTTGTTCGTACGTCAGATCTGGTCGAACTGTAATCTCAGAGTAGTCCACAGCATGAGAAGGGTCGCTGATATAACGACGGAGCTGGGACACATGAAAGACGTCATGTACTCCCACTAATGACGGTGGTAGTGCTAAGCGATAAGCTACCTCTCCAACTCGCTCTAGCACATCAAAAGGTCCAATATATCTCAGACTAAGCTTGCCTCTCTTCCCAAATCGAATCACTCCTCGATTCGGTGAGATCTTCAGAAACACATGATCTCCTGGCTGAAACTCCAGAGGACGTCGTTTAGCATCTGCCCAATGCTTATAACGGTCCTGGGCGATCCGAATCTTGTCTCTGATATCTCGCACAACATCAACCGCTTCCACTATCATCTCTGGTCCCAAGAGTTCTCTATCACCAACGTCGTCCCAACTCAACGGCGATCGACATTTTCTCCCGTAGAGAGCAGCAAAAGGCGCCATGCCAATGCTCGCCTGGTAGCTGTTGTTGTAGGAAAACTCCACTAAGTGCAGATGGTCCTCCCATGAACCCTTGAGATCCAACATACAAGCTCTCAACATATCCTCCAAGATTTGAATGGTACGCTCTTACTGGCCATCTGTCTGCGGGTGATACGCAGTACTGAACTTCAGACTGGTACCCAGATTGGTCTGCAGACTTTTCCAGAACTGAGATGTGAATCGCGTATCACGATCTGATACAATGCTCACAGGGACTCCATGTAAGCGCACGATCTCCTACACGACATAATTCACATCACGACTAGTACTAGAAGGAAACTATTAAGGTACGAGTTAGGTCATTACCTCCATATACTTCCTTGCTAATATCTCCGTGGATTGCCCAACTCGGAAAGGTATAAAGTGCGCGGACTTGGTCAATCGATCAACGATGACCCAGATCGCGTCATTCTGCTTGGTGCTCCGAGGTAAGCCAGTCACGAAGTCCATCGTGATGTGCTGCCACTTCCATTCTGGAATCGGCAGTGGTTGTAATAATCCGGCAATGCGATGATGTTCAGCCTTCACTTGCTGACACACGAGGCACTTGGCAACGCTCCGTGCCACACTTCTCTTCATTCCATGCCACCAGAAATTCTGTCGAAGATCCTTGTACATCTTAGTACCTCCAGGATGAATAGAATAAGGCGAACTGTGAGCCTCATTCATCAACTCCTCTCTTATATCTCCGGCAGGTACGCAGATCCTGCTACCATATCTCAAAGATCCATCCGCGTGAATCAGAAAATCTGTCCGAAGTCCTGCTTCGACTTGTTCTCTGATCTTCTTCAACTTAGCATCTCCAGCTTGAGCAGTCTTGATTCGATCCACAATCGTCGATTGAATCTGCATGTTCATCAATGACGATGTGACTCCCGGTAGAACAGCTTCAACATTCATCCTTCGCAGATCCTGCTGCAATCTCCACTGAGCTGTGAGAATCATCACTTCGGGCAGTCGACTCAAAGCATCCTGTACGACATTCACCTTCCCAGGATGATACTGAAGATCGATGTCGTAGTCTGCCATCAATTCTAACCACCTGCGCTGTCTCATATTCAGCTCATTCTGAGTAAATATATATTTCAAACTTTTGTGATCAGTGAAGATTTTCACTTTCTCACTCAGTAAGAAATGTCGCCAGATCTTTAGTGCAAAGATGACAGCGGCTAGCTCCAAATCATGGGTCGGATAATTCTTCTCATGGATCTTCAACTGTCGCGAAGCATATGCGACCACATGATTGTGCTGGTGCAGAACGCATCCAAGTCCCTTGCCTGATGCGTCGCAGAAAATTTCGAAGCCTCCGCTTCGGTCCGGAATAGCTAAGACTGGTGCAGTAGTCAGTCTCTCCTTCAAGGTAGAAAAAGCTTGCTCACAAGAGTCTGACCAACTGAACTTAACATCCTTCCTCGTCAATTTCGTCATTGGCTCAGCTATCCTCGAGAACTCCTTGATAAATCTGCGGTAGTATCCAGCCAATCCAAGGAAACTCCTGATGTCCGATGTGTAATGCCCTACCAGCTACTGCACAAGTACTAGAGGGGGGGTGAATAGTACTTTAAAATAATAAGGAGTATAATTCCAAATTAAATTGCAATCAACTACCAAATCAATTTGCGGAAGCTTAAATTGAACGACGACAACGAAATTGACAATGCTAACAAACGATGTTAATGGGTTCGGATCCACCCAAGTCTCCCCGACTTGTTCCCGGTGATCCTACGTCCCAACCACCCGGATCCCCTCCGGATACTTGAGTTAGAAACCCTAACTCAAGATTTCCACTATGAATATCTTGTGAAAAACCTTCACAAGATCAAATCATACATGCAATGGCAAAGTGAATCCCACAACCCGGGATCACAAACTTCTCTCACAACCGAGAGAACCAATAAGCAATATAAAAGAGTTTATATGAAATAAACAAGCTTACCACAAAATCCTATACCTTGAGTTTTTCTTACCCAATAGGTGGAATGAAGGATTTGAGGAAGATGAAGTTACCAAACCCTAGCACCAAGGAAATGAGCAGCAATGGGTGCCTAGGGATGATTTGGAAACTTGAATCAAGCAATAGCTTGAAGAGCTCACCAAGAACAAGCTTCTCTCTAGATCTAGAAATGAGAGAGAATGGGTTTCTTGTGAGGAAGAGAGCTTTAGATTTGAGGGAGAATAGCTATCTCTTTAGAACTCAATGAATCTCTTAATGGCAGCTCTATTCTAGATAGAAATGACCTAGGTTCGTATTTATAGGGTCCCATAAAAACAAGTTAGGTCATTCACCAACGGATAGAAATCTGTGAGACTTAGTCGGTCAAAGAACAGTCACTGACCGACTAGATCATCAACTAGTCGGTCAGTCACAAAGCATGGACCGACTAAGAGCAGATCTGAGAAGAGATAGAATTTCAGACCTAGAAAACTAGTCGGTCCAAGAAGACTATCTGACCGACTAGTTTCACAACTAGTCGGTCATCCAATGAACGTAGACCGACTAAGAGGCAAAACAACTTAGTCTGAAGGCAAGTTGACTTAGTCGGTCCAAGAACAAAAGTTGACCGACTAGATTGTCAACTAGTCGGTCACCAAACGTTCTTAGACCGACTAACGGTAAACAGTAGCTTAGGAGAAATTTAGAGTGAACAGTAAGTCACAACTAGTCGGTCAAAGAAGCATCACTGACCGACTAGTTCACAAACTAGTCGGTCGGTGAGTCAACGTAGACCGACTAACTGTAAACAGTAAAGTCCAAGAAATTAAGGAATCAAACTAGTCGGTCCAAGAACAGTTGCCGACCGACTAGATCACCATCTAGTCGGTCAGTACTTGTTCGTGTACCAACTAACATGCACAACAAAGTCCGAATCGAAGCGCGACGCTTCGAGGAAGATAGAATGAACTTGTGCAAGAATCCTAGAGCTACGAAATGAGCGTAATGAAGATAGAAACGTAAGATATACTCAAGGCTTAACATTCTATCAATCGAAACTAAAAGACTATAAATAAAACCTTAATAAACGGTCTTTGAGAGCTTCGATTGAATCTTCATAACTTCCAAAGCGCTGCAGGAGCTTCAACGAAGCTTTAGGCTTGAATACGAGCTTTTGAAAGTGTTGAGATGTCGCTTTGAATATTCTCGTGAAATTGGCGACGATCTCCAATACTGCGCTCACAAATTGTTAGTTCATGAATTATTTATGTTTGCTCATCATCAAAACCAAATCCGGGGAGTCCAATATTCAACATTCTCCCCCTTTTTGGTGATGACAAACCAACATAAATAATAATCAAAAATAATAATTCAAATGTAAAATACTTACTCCCCCTGCATTGATGACACGTTAATTCCCAAATGAATATATATGAATTGCATCAATCAGACGAGTAAGATATATAATGAGAATTGATTTTTGAAATATCGGATTTTGAAAATCCTTATATGTATCTTAACTCCCCCTGAATCTAACATATCAAACTAGATTCTTGGAAATTGAGTTAAATTTTTCATTTGCGCTATTTATTATCATTATCTCTCCCCCTTTGGCATTATCCCAAAAATGGGGGGCGTACAACGACAACAATTAGGAAATGTAAAATCCAACATCGGGAGTCGTAGACAGAGACGATGGAGCTAATTGACACCAAAGGAAAAACAATTAAATCAAATCAAAGTGTGCCAATTGTCCATTATCACAAAGTGAAAATCAAAATCATCAAAAATACCAAATAATTATTCATTTCTTGAATAAAGAAACATACTCTTCAATATTCAATATTCTTGGTTAAATTTGTGCATGGAAAACAATTCTATACAATTATAGAATTTAAATCTATTTAACCAAGTTTTCATGCGTCGAGCGAGGAAATCTCATTTCAAATACATTCAACGAATATTAAAATTTTGCACGACGAATAAAAGACAAAGTGAATGACGATGAACATATATATATGCAGAGACAACATGAGTATATCCAAAAAAAATATCACATCGAATATATGAGATACATCATATCAAGCGCTACATATCATCAAAAAGAAATACATCAACATCATCGATACAATATACCCATCAAAATGAAATACACCATCATCATCATCATTCTCATCAAAATAAATACAGCAGCAGCGACGACATCCAAAATACATCAAAACATAATAACCCTCATACCCTATCCTAACCCATAATACTCTCGCTAAGATATATCATCCAAAGCGTATATGGAGAGTCCTCGGAACAACGATCACGAGGAGGAGGCAGGATCTGCAGCGTCCGTGGGTCCAGTCGACGGAGTGGACTCAGGCTCTGCAGGGAGAAGAGGCGTCTCAACAGATGGAATCGTCGGGGCAGGAGTCGAGATCTCAGGAACAGGCTCTACAGCAGCAAGGGTCTCGACAGCAGAAGTGTCAACTGGAATATCAGCAGGCTCAGCAACAGGGTCAACAGCAGGCTCTGAAGACTGAAGTGCTGAAGCAGAAGGCTCTGGAGCACCGGAAGAGGTGCCAACTCCAGGAGCAGAAGTGGAAACACCAGCCGCAGCAGCAGTGGCCTCATCGCCACGGGCAAAAGAAGTGACAAGCTCGTCAAGCTCCTCATCGTCCATCTCCTCGGCCTCAGACACCGAAGGAGGAAGCTCAATCCCCATCATACGAGCCATACGACATACGACCTCCTCAGTACGAGCCAAACGGGAGTCGTGCTGACGAAGTAGACGTACGACATCGTCCAAAGTAGCAGGGGAAGAGGAGGCTGCAGCGGCTGACGGAGTAGACTGAGAAGCAGATGCGGTAGACCTCTGCACGTGACGAAGTGCCGCTAAAGATTTCTTCACGGCCGTCGCGTTCAGAGGCGTACCCAAAGGACGCTCATCGTCAGGTGGGAGAGGAACGCGAAAATGACGGAATACGAGTGTCAATAAGCAGGGGTATGGAATGTGCGCAGACTTATTGGTCTTGCGTATACACTCGAAAGAATCCATCTTATCGAGTATCACGCGAGCCCAATTTATCTCGCACCCCAAGAAAAGAGCGTATATGAGCTTCAAAAACGGCTGAGAGGGAAGTGAAGAGGATCCATATTTCGGAAGAAGACATGATTTCAAAATCAGGTTAAGAACCCACGCATTCGGCTTAAAGGATTTCGAAGGAACACCAATGAATGCGGAGGGGATAACCTGGAAAATATCTGCAAGAATAGACTGATCCAAGGAAGAAATGTCGTCTACAGAAATGTCCGAGGGGAGGAGACCACACGATGCACAACCAAGGATCTCCCCCAAGATTTCTGCCGTGAGAACTATAGGAGTTCCCAAGACAGTCGTCTCAATGGAGTGGCTGGCGTCGTACTGGCCTCGAATACGGTTGGCATAGAACAATTTCACGAGGCGAGGGTAAGGTTTGGGATTGGCCTTGGGGTCGTATCGGAGATAATCTAGAAGGCCACTATAAGACAGAAGATCAGCAAGGCCGAGGAAATCAGAGAACTGAACGTAATGCTCTAACAACAGTGGACAGTGTTCTATACGGTTGTACGCGGCGAGACACTGAGGGTCATCGCGGCACAACGATATGTCTACACCGCCAACTGGCATATGAGCTTTACCCTTGGCCTTATGGGTCTTCGGAGGTGGGGTAGGTTCCCTAGTAGGCTCATCCTCAGGGATAAAATCAGTATCGGAATCGGAATCGGGAGGAGTAGCCGGAGTATGAAGAATATGCTTTTTGGTCTTGGATTTGCGGGGCTTGACGGTGGCAGTCCTAGGCTTCTTAAGAGGAGGCGACGAAGGAGAGGCTTGGGTAGACTTGGCACGACGCTTAGGCTTCGGGGGATTCCTAGGGTCGGAAGGCCCTACGGTCATAGGAGAGGCCCCGGAAGAGGTGATCGGAATACGAGTCTTAGCCATAGTTCTAAGAGCACAAGCAATCGAAGATTAGGTCACTAACAACCTAGAGATCACAAGCAAACAACCCTAGAGATCAAGAAAATTCGAAAATCACAAGCCCTAGGTTAGAAATTGAAACCCTAGGACCTAGAGCTTGAAATCAAGGAGAGACAACCCTAGAATAGGAAATCGACCTAGGAGAGGGAGGGAGATACCTAGGAGGTGGAGTCGACGGCGGCGGACGGCGGCGATCGACGGAGAAACGGCCGGAAGACGAAGGGTTTCGAGTTGAGGGTTTTGGGTTTTCGGGCTGGAGCAAGTGAGAAGACCGACTAAATGAGAATTTAGTCGGACGAGATCGAGTATAAGTCGGTCGGGATGCGAAAAGACACAGCTGCCCTAACACACTTAGTCGGTCACAGTTCAAGTACTGACCGACTAGATTACGATCTAGTCGGTCGGTCAATGAGCTTGAACCGACTAAGTCGAAACAGTAGCTCAGATGAATTTCTAGGGCAAGAATTAGTCGGTCGCAGTATATTCACTGACCGACTAGTTTTCAATCTAGTCGGTCGGAAAGTATACTATGACCGACTAACGATAGAAAAAGATAGGAGATGGATATTTGCATGATCTAGTCGGTCTGAGTTCATTTGCTGACCGACTAGATGAGCATCTAGTCGGTTGACAAGTGAACTGAAACCGACTAGAAGAGTCCAAAAGTAGAAATTTGATTTCTCTTCACAAACCACTTGGATGATACATCCAAACTCACTCATTAGTCATCTAAATTACCCCATAAAACGTCGAAATCTTAAATACGACATTGAAATACGAATTCGAGCAATAAATTCAAATAATTCACATAAAATTCCCAAAAATTCAATTAATCTAGCATGAATGAAATATCGCGAAATATATTAGCATGCAAGATGATTGAATTAAAATATGAATCCTATATCTCGGATTCACCCATAATCCCCAATTCTCGACGCAACCGCACAAAGGAGTCCTCCTTTAGGGGTTTCGTGAAAATATCGGCGATTTGCTTTTGGGTTTCAACGTACACTAAAATGATGTCCTTTTTAGCAACATGATCATCTAAGAAATGGTGTCGGACATCTATGTGTTTCGATCGGGAATGGTGCACCGGATTCTTTGAAAGACAGATAGCACTTTGGTTATCCACCATGATAGGGCTAGTATCACAATGAATACCAAAATCCTTCAATGTGTGTCTCCAAAGAACCTGGGCACAAGCGGCACCGGCGGCAATATATTCCGCCTCGGTGGTTGAAAGTGAAACCGAATTTTGCTTCTTGGAAAACCAAGAGACAAGAGAATTTCCTAGAAAATGGCAAGTGCCACTAGTACTTTTCCTGTCGGATTTGCATCCCGCATAATCAGCGTCACTGTATGAGACTAACTCATACGTGCTAGATCTCGGATAAAGTAATCCAAAATCTAAAGTGTAACTTAGATAGCGAAAAATACGTTTTACCGCTACTAAGTGAGAATCCTTAGGTTGAGACTGATAACGAGCACATATACATACGGCAAACATAATATCGGGCCTACTTGCGGTAAGATAAAGCAAACTACCTATCATACCTCGATATAGACGAATGTCTACATCCTTACCGCCCGTATCCTTGTCAAGATGCGTAGTCGTGCTCATCGGAGTCTTTTTCCCGGAGGCATTCTCCATTCCAAATCGCTTTAGCAACTCCACCGTGTACTTCGTTTGGTGGATGAAGATTGCATCGTTCATTTGGCGAATTTGGAGACCTAAGAAATATTTGAGTTCGCCCATGTGGCTCATCTCAAATTGTTCCTTCATAACATTAGAAAACTCTTCGCAAAGAGTGAAGTTAGTAGCACCGAAAATGATATCATCAACATAAATTTGAACTAATAAAATATCATTGTTCGCATGCTTAATAAAAAGTGTTGAATCGGCTTCGCCCATTTTAAAATTCAAATCCAAAAGAAAATTCTTTAGGCGATCATACCAAGCTCGAGGAGCTTGTCTCAAACCATAAAGAGCTTTCTTTAGTTTAAAAACGTGATTTGGAAATTTGTCATTTATGAAGCCCGGAGGTTGAGAAACGTAAACTTCCTCAACGACATCTCCGTTTAAAAATGCACTTTTAACATCCATTTGAAATAATTTAAAATTCTTATGGCATGCAAAAGACAAAAGTAATCTAATTGATTCTAATCTAGCTACCGGAGCGAAAGATTCTTCGAAATCGATACCTTCCTCTTGACGATAGCCTTGAGCTACTAACCGAGCTTTGTTCCGGACGACGACTTGGTTTTCGTCGGTCTTGTTCTTGAAGATCCACTTTGTCCCTATGACGGTGTGGTTCTTCGATGGCAATGGAACAAGCTCCCAAACTTCATTCCTCTCGAATTGAATGAGCTCCTCCTCCATGGCTAAGATCCAAGCGCTATCTTCACATGCTTCATTAATATTCTTTGGCTCTATCGATGAGGCAAAGGCACAATTTGCGAAGTGGTGAACTTGCGATCTCGTCTTGACACTATCATAGATATTGCCAATGACTTGCTCATGGGGATGGTCACGAACCGAATGAAGCCGTTTGGGAATACCTTGATCACTTGGAATATTCTCAACAACTTCATTAGTTGGGTTAGTCTCAATAGAATCAATAGAATCATTAGACTTAGAATTTTCAAACGAATCACATAAAACATCCATAGAATCATTATCATTTGAAATTCTAGTTGGAACAAATCCTTCATTAAATGAGACATGAAGCGACTCCTCGATCGTTGAGGTTCGTTTGTTGAATATCCGGTAGGCTTTGCTACGCGTAGAGTATCCAACAAAGATCCCCTCATCGGATCTTGGATCGAATTTGTCCAAACTACCATATGTGTTCTTAATAAAACATTTCGAACCGAAAACACGAAAATGTTTAACTTGAGGCAACCTACCAAACAACAATTCATAACAAGTTTGTTTAGTGCCGGGCCTCAAAAGTATTCTATTAAACACATAGCAAGCGGTGTGTACCGCTTCCGCCCAAAATTGATGGCCAAGTTGGCTATCATCAAGCATAGTGCGAGCACACTCCACTAGCGTCCTATTCTTTCTCTCAACTACACCATTTTGAGGCGGTGCACGAGGGAAAGAGAAGTTGTGAGTAATACCAACTTCATCACAAAATGTCTCAAAAGACTCATTCTCAAATTCACCTCCATGATCACTACGAATAGTGACAATGGTGGTTCCTAAGAGATTTTGTACTTTCTTAACAAAAATTGTGAAGTTTTCAAAAGCTTCATTTTTATTGCACAATGAAAATACCCAAGTAAATCTTGAATAGTCATCAACGATGACAAGTCCATACCTTGCATTTCCTAAGGAAGCTACTCTAGTTGGCCCAAATAAATCTAGATGTAATAGCTCTAGTGGCCTTTTAGTAGAGATGCTTTTCTTAGGTTTAAATGAAGATTTAGGAAGCTTGCCGCGTTGACAACAATCACAAAAACTTTTCTTTTCAAAAACTAGCTTCGGAAAACCTTTAATAGAATTCAATTTTGAAAGCTTATATAGTGTTCCAAAGTTCACATGTCCAAAGCGTCGATGCCATAAGTGTTGTTCACTTGTGTTGGCAACGAGACATTGTTCATATGACTTAGGAAGATCCAAAATATAAATGTCTTTACGACGAGTTCCGGAAAATAATAATTTTTCATTATCCTTTCTTAAAATATGACACAATCCTTTCGCAAAGCTAACTTTGTAACCTTTGTCACAAAGTTGGCTTATTGAAATAAAATTATGATTTAAACCACTAACAAGATAAACATCACTAATTAATGGTTTAGAGGGGTTACCGACTTTACCAACACCTATGATGGTTCCGCTCTCGTTGCCTCCAAATACGACGCGGTTTCCATTCGCAATGGGAACCACTCCGGAGAGCAATCGAGCGTCACCCGTCATGTGTTTTGAACACCCGCTATCGAGTATCCAATTCCCTTTGGAGCTAAATTTAAATTTGTTGCTCCTTTCCTTTTTCTTTTCCTTGAGTACCTAAAGATAGAAACTTTCATATCATGGTACCCAAGGTCATTGGGTCCAAGGGATTAGACCTTAGGAAGCCAAGTCCAAGTGGACTTAGACTTCCCCACATAATTCTTACTATGTACAACATCCGAAAAATAAGCATTCATGTACATTTGTTTTTCGTCCATGCTTGTGTCCGTTGGGCTCCAAATAGTAAATATTTTGGGAGCCATCATCCTATTGGGTGCATGCATGCGACGTTGATTTCTACGTGATGCATGTTGTGGATAGGCATATGGGACATGATGGAATGGTGCACGACGAGAATTATTCATATGATGCGGTGGGTGAACATATGCATGTGTGGGAACACGTGCGTGAGGGTGTCTCACATGGTGTGCACGTGCCCGAGAATGTGTTGCATAAAAATCATCATATGTGTGAGATGGTGGAGTAGGACGTGTGTTCCTACGTGGCATGTTATTGGTGTACATGTAGGCATGCCCCTTCTTTGGAGGTCCACCCAAGGTGGGTTTCTTTCCAAAAGAGGGCGTGGACGAGGTGGAAGCACCATTGGTAGATGAACTACCAATAGAGTGTTTGCTACCACTCGTAGAGTCACCGGAAGTTGGCCTAACAAAAGTAGTGGCCGCTTTGGATGGACATCCCGTCGTATACCCCAAACCAATGTGGTGATTGGCCGGAAGTAAGTCACTTAGGATTTTATCCAAATGGTCCTTACCTTTGTTGAATTTGTTAATTCGGCCCAATGTGTTCTCATATTTCTCTTTGAGAGAACGCAAAGAAGTATCCAAAGTGGATATTTGCGAAGTGAGCACATAAACACGAGATTTAAGATTCTCGTTCTCAATACTCAAAGTCGAGTTTTGAGAAGTTAAATCCGCTATCTCATGTTCTTCTGCATCCTCGATGCTAACATGTTCAAGTTTAGATTTGAGATTAACAATCTCATTTCTTAACTCTTCAACAACGGTGTCGTTGTTGGTGATGATAGTCTTAGGCGATGTTTGAATGCTAGCTAGGTCATCTTTTACCTTAGTATATCTATTTACTAACTTAGTGTATTTTGACCAAAGTTGAGAGTTAGCATTTCTAAGATCATCCATCGTTACCTCATCGCTTTCGTCATTACTATCATCGGAAGAGGAGGATCCTTGATCGTTCTCCTCTCTTGCCATGAAGCACATATGTGCTTGCTCCACTTTCTCATCATCCGACTCTCCGCTTGAGGAATCCTCGGAGTCGGTGAATGTTGCTCCGACAAGTCCTTTCTTGTACCCCTTTTTGTATTTCTTGGACTTATCGAATTTTGGCGCCTTCCACTTCTCCTTGTGCTTATTGAGGGGACACTCCGCTTTCATGTGTCCCGGCTTATTACACTTGAAACACAAAGGAGAGGAAGAGGCGTTAGTAGAACCAAATTTAGCTTTGTTCTTGAAGTTACCTTTTCGGAAGAAACGGTTGAACTTCTTGGCCATGAGTGCCATGGACTCCAAGTCCAACTCGTTTTCCGAGTCTTCATCATCGGAAGATGTGGATGAAGCCGCCTTGAATGCAATCGCCTTTTTCTTAGGCGCATCTAGGTTCAAATATGACTTCATCTTTTCTTGTAGCTTCACCTTGCTATCTTTGCGTACCTCGTATGACATCAAAGTACCCATTAGTTGAACTACGGTATATTTGTTCATGTCATTACCTTCCTCGATGGCGAAGGTACGTTTTTCCCAAGAAGAGGGAAGTCCTTCAATAAGCTTTAAGCACTTCTCCTTTTGAGTGTAGATCTTGCCGAGGGCCTCTAACTCGTTTATTATGTCAACGAAGCGAGCGTAATATTCTTTCATCTTCTCGCCCTGTTGCATATGAAACATTTCGTAATCTTTGGTTACGACTACGAGTTTAGAGTCTCTTACCCGACTCGTCCCTTCATGTAGTATGAGGAGAGAGTTCCAAATTTGATATGCACTCTTACATGTGCATATCTTATTGAAGTCCTCGGGCTCCAATGCGCATTGCAAGGCGTTCATTGCCTTGGCATTGCTTACCTCCGCGGCGACCTCCGCGGTAGTCCATTTCTCAAAATCTTCTTCTTCGGGCTCGATGTACTCCTTCATTGTAGTCCTCCATAAAGATGCACTCCGGAGGAAAGTCTCCATCCGGCACTTCCAGTACCCGTATTTGGTACCGTTGAAGAATGGAGGCCTCGTAGAGGAATGTCCTTCCATCACCGATGACGCTCCTTCACGGTTCCTGAAGGTGTCATAGTTGGAGGGTGGAGGCACGGTCTTGTTGTCGTTGGCAGACATAGCTGTGTATCTGGCTCTGATACCAAATGTAATGCCCTACCAGCTACTGCACAAGTACTAGAGGGGGGGGGGTGAATAGTACTTTAAAATAATAAGGAGTATAATTCCAAATTAAATTGCAATCAACTACCAAATCAATTTGCGGAAGCTTAAATTGAACGACGACAACGAAATTGACAATGCTAACAAACGATGTTAATGGGTTCGGATCCACCCAAGTCTCCCCGACTTGTTCCCGGTGATCCTACGTCCCAACCACCCGGATCCCCTCCGGATACTTGAGTTAGAAACCCTAACTCAAGATTTCCACTATGAATATCTTGTGAAAAACCTTCACAAGATCAAATCATACATGCAATGGCAAAGTGAATCCCACAACCCGGGATCACAAACTTCTCTCACAACCGAGAGAACCAATAAGCAATATAAAAGAGTTTATATGAAATAAACAAGCTTACCACAAAATCCTATACCTTGAGTTTTTCTTACCCAATAGGTGGAATGAAGGATTTGAGGAAGATGAAGTTACCAAACCCTAGCACCAAGGAAATGAGCAGCAATGGGTGCCTAGGGATGATTTGGAAACTTGAATCAAGCAATAGCTTGAAGAGCTCACCAAGAACAAGCTTCTCTCTAGATCTAGAAATGAGAGAGAATGGGTTTCTTGTGAGGAAGAGAGCTTTAGATTTGAGGGAGAATAGCTATCTCTTTAGAACTCAATGAATCTCTTAATGGCAGCTCTATTCTAGATAGAAATGACCTAGGTTCGTATTTATAGGGTCCCATAAAAACAAGTTAGGTCATTCACCAACGGATAGAAATCTGTGAGACTTAGTCGGTCAAAGAACAGTCACTGACCGACTAGATCATCAACTAGTCGGTCAGTCACAAAGCATGGACCGACTAAGAGCAGATCTGAGAAGAGATAGAATTTCAGACCTAGAAAACTAGTCGGTCCAAGAAGACTATCTGACCGACTAGTTTCACAACTAGTCGGTCATCCAATGAACGTAGACCGACTAAGAGGCAAAACAACTTAGTCTGAAGGCAAGTTGACTTAGTCGGTCCAAGAACAAAAGTTGACCGACTAGATTGTCAACTAGTCGGTCACCAAACGTTCTTAGACCGACTAACGGTAAACAGTAGCTTAGGAGAAATTTAGAGTGAACAGTAAGTCACAACTAGTCGGTCAAAGAAGCATCACTGACCGACTAGTTCACAAACTAGTCGGTCGGTGAGTCAACGTAGACCGACTAACTGTAAACAGTAAAGTCCAAGAAATTAAGGAATCAAACTAGTCGGTCCAAGAACAGTTGCCGACCGACTAGATCACCATCTAGTCGGTCAGTACTTGTTCTTGTACCAACTAACATGCACAACAAAGTCCGAATCGAAGCGCGACGCTTCGAGGAAGATAGAATGAACTTGTGCAAGAATCCTAGAGCTACGAAATGAGCGTAATGAAGATAGAAACGTAAGATATACTCAAGGCTTAACATTCTATCAATCGAAACTAAAAGACTATAAATAAAACCTTAATAAACGGTCTTTGAGAGCTTCGATTGAATCTTCATAACTTCCAAAGCGCTGCAGGAGCTTCAACGAAGCTTTAGGCTTGAATACGAGCTTTTGGAAGTGTTGAGATGTCGCTTTGAATATTCTCGTGAAATTGGCGACGATCTCCAATACTACGCTCACAAATTGTTAGTTCATGAATTATTTATGTTTGCTCATCATCAAAACCAAATCCGGGGAGTCCAATATTCAACACGATGCCGATCGAGGTGTAGGCCATTCACTGACTGCTTTGACCTTCTCCGGATCCACTGAGATTCCAGCTCCTGATACTACATGCCCAAGAAATGCAATTCTATCCAGCCAGAATTCGCATTTGCTGTACTTGGCATACAGTCTATGGTGACGGAGCGTCTCCAACACTATCTTCAAATGTTCTGCATGCTCCTCTTCGTTCTTTGAGTATACTAGGATATCGTCTATGAAAATCACCACGAACTTGTCAAGGAAGTCGTAAAAGATAAGGTTCATGAGATTCATGAATACAGCAGGAGCGTTGGTCACACCGAATGGCATGACAACGAACTCGTAATGCCCGTACTTAGTCCGAAAAGCGGTCTTGAGTACATCTTCCTTCTTGACTCTGCCTTGATGGTATCCGCTCCGGAGATCCAACTTCGAAAATACTCTCGATCCACCGAGCTGATCGAAGATATCATCAATACGGGGCAGCGGGTATTTGTTCTTCACTGTGATCTGATTCAACTCTCGATAATCAATGCACATTCTTCTCGATCCATCCTTCTTCTTTACTAGCAAGACGGGTGCACCCCAGGGAGATACGCTGGGATGAATGAAACCCTTCTGTAGTAGCTCATCCAACTGCTTCCTCAACTCTTCTAATTCTGCAGGAGCCATACGGTACGGCGCCTTCGAAATTGGTTGAGCTCCTGGCATAAGATCGATGCCGAACTCCAACGCTCGATCGGGCGGCAGTCCAGAAATGTCTTCAGGGAAGACGTCTTCGAAATCTCTTACTACTACAGGCTTCTCTGGTTCAACAATCATAGATGCAACGGTCAATCGGTAAGGCTGGGCTCGGAACTTAACAGGTCCAAGCGAACGTCCTCCGCCGACAAACTCGAACACTAGGTGGTCATGAATTTCGAACACCACTTTCTTCTGGTGACAGTCGATCGTGGCATAAAAAGCTCCTAACCAATCAATGCCGAGAATAGCATCAAAGTTGGATAGGTCGTGGACAATGAAATTAGCATATAGTTCATGTCCACTAATTACCAACGGGCATGGTCTGCATCCCAGTGCAACCTTCACTACACCATTCCCAGTTGTAATGTTCCAACACTTGGGAAGTGTATAGGTGGGTATCGAGTGTTCGATTACGAACTTCCGAGATAGGATGCACATGGAAGCTCCAGAATCAAACAGGGTCAAGGCCGGGTGAGATGAAACTAAGATGACACCTAAGGGTAACATGCAACTAAATTAACATGGATATAACTAATCAAATATAATGCATAAATAAGGAAGACTAGTATAGAAGTTACCTGCAATAACTCCGTCCTCAGTCTCCGCCTCTGCTGCAGTCATCGTGAAAGCTTGCCTCTTAGGCTGAACGGCCTGCTGGAAAGCCTGCTTCTGGGGAATAAGAGGCGCTCCACGTCCAGCGACTACCGGAGCTCTCTGCTGCTGAACTCCGACTGGTGCCTTCCACGGTTGCTTAGCACTCGGGCAATCCTTCAAAGTATGCGAAGCATCGCCACAAACCAAGCACTGGCCCAGAAGCCTCCTGCACTGCTCCTTCACATGACCAGTCTTGCCGCAATGACTGCACGTCTTCTGACTAGGCCCACCTGGCCTCTTAAACTGCACGGACTGATTAGGCTTGAACCCAGGCATAACCACAGCTCTGGCCTGCTCCATAGGCCTCTTCCCAGCACCTGAATACTGCCCTCTCTTCTGATTGGCAATCAGCTCCTGCCTCTTGGCAGCTATCAGCAACTTCTGGTAAGAATCCAAGTCCGAAGAGGAAATCAGACTCTGCAGCTCCAAAGATAAACCTTGTAAGAATTTCTGAGCTCGATCCTCAGCAGTCTCCACCATCTTCGGCGCAAAGCGACTCAGTCTCATGAACTCTTGATGGTACTGGTCCACCGTCAGATTCCCTTGCTTCAGATTGATAAACTGCTGCATCAGCTCCCTCTTGGCAGCTCGAGGGAAATATTCATCATTAAATCTCGCCTTGAAAGTGGCCCAGGGGATAGGCTTCGCCAACATCTGCTCTTCTGACTCCCACCAACTGCGGGCATTGTCCTTCAGTTGCTTCTTCACTAAGTCAACCCATCCAGCCGGGTTAACCTTCGAGAGAAGCAGGTTATCCTCTGTGTTCTTCATCCATTCATCTGCAGCTAATGATCCTTCTGACCCAGTGAAAAATGACGGGCCCAGCTCCCGAAATTGCTTCGCTCCCGGCTCGAAGCGAGGGGCATTCTGAAGCATGCCCTGCTGCACGTGCATCATCTGCTGCATCATCCGCATCATCTCCCTCGTGGTGGGTTCTCTATCGTCATCCGCGACACGTCCTGCTCCACCACCAGCTCCAGACCCACTACCAGCTCCTCGGGTAACGCGTCTACCGGCCATCTAAGACAAGGAAATGTTCAGATTAGACTTAATCATGACTCGAATGCTCCGAATATTTAAATGGATGTTGTTATCATTATTGTTGTTCCGATATTTCGCAGATGCAAAGAAGAGAAGGACCTGCATGGGCCACCACTAAAACCTGTCACGCCCCGCTTCCCTTAATATGGAAGGCGAGACATGAGGAGGTCCGCTCAGACGTGGAGCTGTGAAGCTGCAGTCTGATAAGCGTCTGTAAATTTTTTTCGAAAAGTAGCAGGTCCTTGCATTGCGACGAAACAACAACAATAATAAAGCAGATTAAAGAACATCCACCAACAACATCCAACAATTATTACAACATCACAGAATAGTCACAGAAGTACAAGTCTGAACAATAGGCCTAAAGCATGGCCGAAACATAAACATAGAGATATATAGGTGTTACACACCGAAACCTAACAGCAACTACTAAAGCAGCAACAACTAAAAGAAGTCTCTAGGTGAGACTAGGACTGGTCACCAGTGTCCTCGAACTCGGTCTCAGCAGGGACCTCAAACTCAGCGTCAACGAACTGGTCGTCCGCTACTACCTGCTCTGTCTCAAAGTCTGACATGTGACACCCAAAGAGAAAAGGGCACATGTCAGCAAAAGTCTCACTAGAAAGGCGGAGAACTTTTGTGCAAGGATACAAATATAGAAAAACGACTAGCAGTTCTAACATGATGAAATGGCATGACATTTAAGAATGCAACATTTAAATGAATAAAATAATAACAATCAAGCACGTTGTAGCAGAAAGCTACAATTCACTATTTCACGATTCACGAATCACTGATTTATCACTTCGTGCACAGAGTTTCCGTCTTTTGGCTGAAGTGGCTGTACGGGCTCACTTCTACGCTCAAGCGATCGTTTAACCCTACCCCTCCACGTGTATATGGACTGACGCCCATCTTCTGGATCACGAGCCAGGAAGTGTTTTTCATTTGGCGTAGGGGTGCACCTAGCCTCAATAGCAATAACATTTGTAGCGTGTGCTACTCAATCATGAAGAACATATGATGCATGACATGACATGTCAATGAGCAGATAAATTGCGTACCGTTAATTGAAATTTAAACATGGCATGGCAGCATGAATGAAAGCAGGTAAAGTGTCGGATCTAGTTTCGTTGTCAAACTAGATCAAATAGGGCGTCTAGGCAACTATCATTTCACCGCCTAGTCTCTTTTACACAATCTTACAAATTGGCCTAAAACACGGCCTAAATAATTACTGGCAAGTATCACTTGCCTATTTCCGGTGATATCGGTTGTCGCGGGTTCGTCTCGTCGAGTGTTACGCTATGGGTCGACTGGTTCTCTGTTTTGATCAAACATATCACCGAATTAGATTTTTCGTGAATAATCACAATATTAAAATAATCTCTAAAACGGGTCCGTCTAATTTAATCGGGTTCTCTAGCTAGGTGATGTTTATACGGTGTTACGCTAACAGGGCACGCCCTATTATATACCAGTATTATTATCCCAACATTAGTTAATTATACTAACATGGTGAAATCAAATAACATCTTAACAAATCGCCATTTAAATTAACACTACCACAATTAATACTAACAACCTATTAATACGCTAATGGTAGGGTTAACGTAGCTAATGGTACATCATGTTTAATAATTTTACCTACTACACCTACTAGTTTGCCTTGGGGTAAAAGTTAGTATGTTAAAAATATAACCTTAACATTTTCTTAATACCCGAAATAACTCTCCTTCATTTCATATAGATAAGACTGACACTTCCCATTCAAATTTCTGCCTCTGACACTCTCCTATCTCTCTGTCTGATAAAACCCATTTACTTATTTAACTTCTTCACATGGCTGCCAACTTTTATATTAATTTTTTATTCAAAAGGCTAAGCTCTCCCTTTATTACACATTCACCTCTCCTTTTAGACTCTGTCTTTCTTTGTCCCCCCCCCCCTTCTAACTTCTGTCGTTTCATTTCTTTTTTTTTTGTGTACAATATTGCAGGCAACCAAGAATAGCTCCTCACGCACAAATGAAGGGGAGATGGATCTCACCTTCGCACCGGAGGAGGAAGCACGGAGGGGCGCCGGCGCAGGGGGCGGCGGCCCAGGCGGCTGCTCCGGCGAGGCCTCCAGGCGTGCGACGGAATCCGACGATGGCGGTGGCGCGCGGCTTCACGGCGAGCGGCGGTCGGCTCCCTCTGGCGGCGCGCTGATGGTGGATGCGTGGGAGGGGTGGTCGGCCAAGGAGAAGGAGGAGGAAGAAGAAGAGGAAGGAGATGAGGGTTTGTAGGGTTTTGGTATTTTGATTTGGTGGAATGGGTTTGTTTAAATTACAGATCTGAAGTTTGATTTCTGAGTTTTGAATCTGAAATTCTTTGTTGGATCTGAGATTTTGATTTTCAGATTGGGTTTCAGTTTGGGTGGATGATTGAGGGGCTGATTTCAAATTTGGGCTTGAGAAATTGGATTGATGAAAAACAGGTTTTGGGGATGATTTGGGTTTTAAAAAAAACTGAATTTGATTTGGGTTGAAGGGGAATGATGAATCTGAATTTGTGGGTTGAATGTGGAGTATTTCTGATATGATTTTTTTGTGTGTTTGATTTTTGATTCTGGACTTTTGATTTGGATCTGAGATTGATTTGGTTTTCTGGTTTGATTTGCTTGAGGGATGAGAAATGGGGTTTGATGAAATCGTTTGGGGATGGTGAACTGAAATTTGTGGGTTTGGTTTGATTCTGGTTTGAGAATTTGATGGAGGATTTGGGCTGATTTGAGTTTGGTTTGCAGGTTATGTTTTGCCGAGGAAGAAGATGTCTTGTTCTTAAGAAGATGAGCAGGGCGACACCCCTCTCATTTTGTCAAAGCAGTATTAATTTGATTGGGATGTGTAGTTAATGAAATCTTTAGACTTTTGTAGAGACGTGTTATTTTTTTTTTCCTCAAACGAAAACAAGGAACAAAGAGAAGCCAACTTTGATTTCAGAAGTGGTTGTTTAAAACGTGTGTGTTGTCGTGTAGTTAAGGGTTAAGGTAAAAACGTAATTAACGTAATTAGTCATCATTAAAAATGGAAAAGTGATTAGTGAAATTAATTAAAGAAATTAAGATTTTGTAATTAGTAAAATGTAATTAGCAGGATAATTAAGTTAAATTAAGGCTTGATGGTAAATATCGACGATACGGTAAAACGAAAACAGTGACGCGCTCGCGTCGACTCATATGGGCGAAAAAGTTAACTGGATAGCAGAAATAAAATACTGGCACGCACAAACGAAAACACGCCTAAAAATACTGGCCGTTACAAGATGAGATCCTGAAGATCCTTCACATCCAGAATACAGTACATCTTTTACCGGATAAATTCACGGACAACCAGAAGATTGTCCGTTCACACGTCCCTGCTGCCAATACGCCAGCTAGGATTGACATCCCCATAGATGGATGCAGCCCACCGGCAGCAGAATTGGTTGTACCTCAAATGAAAAGAGGACGCCCACCAGGTTCAAAAGATAAAGTTCCTCGAAAGAGGAAGACTCCTGGCGATACTAAGATTATCCCTCCACAGGATGCTGAGCTCGGACCAGCTACTTCTCCCCTCCTGATTTCCCCAGCAGAGGAAACAATAGGAGAAACATCATTAAATTTTGTACGTACTGGAGAAGTACTGGACAGAAATAGCATAGTCGTCGACGACGATTTTGCGTTCGATATTGCCGTTCACGTCACTGAATATGACGATGACGTCGAACCACGATCTCTAGCGGAATGTAAACGCAGAGATGATTGGCCAAAGTGGGACGAGGCAATAAGAGTAGAGCTAGACTCACTCTTGAAACGCAAAGTCTTTGGACCAGTAGTCCAAACACCAGTAGGTGTAAAACCTGTGGGATATAAGTGGGTTTTCATAAGAAAAAGAGAAGAAAATAATGTGATCGTTCGCTATAAGGCACGCCTTGTAGCCCAGGGATTTTCCCAAAGACCGTGGATTGATTACGAAGATACGTATTCCCCGGTCATGGATTCGATCACCTTCCGATTTTTAATCAGCCTAACTTCTCTGGAAAGCCTAGAAATGCAGCTCATGGACGTTGTGACTGCATATCTATATGGCGATATAGATAAAAATATCTATATGAGACTTCCTGATGGGTTTAATCTACCCCCAGAGATGAAAGAGATACCTCGGGACGTATTCTCTGTAAGGCTACATAGATCATTATATGGTCTAAAACAATCGGGCAAGATGTGGTATAACAGACTAAGTGATTTTCTTGCACAGCAAGGATTCACGAATAACGAAGTCTGCCCGTGTATCTTTATCAAAAGAACGGGAACAGGATTTGTCATCATAGCTGTATATATAGATGACTTAAATCTCATAGGATCTCCTGCAGAGATCAAAGAGATATCTGAAAGCCTTAAACATACTTTTGAAATGAAAGACCTAGGCAAAACAAAGTATTGTCTTGGCTTACAGATAGAACACCTAATAGGTGGAATCCTATTACACCAATCTAATTATACAAAGAAACTTCTACGCAAGTTTCATATGGATAAATGTCATCCTTTAGGTACTCCTATGGTCGTAAGATCACTAGATGTACATAAGGACCCCTTCCGGCCACTGGAAGAGGGGGAGGAGATACTGGGTCCTGAAATACCCTACCTCAGTGCCATTGGAGCACTTCTATATCTGGCTAACTGTACGCGTCCCGATATAGCGTTTACAGTTAATCTACTAGCCAGACACAGTGCTGCGCCCACAAAGCGCCACTGGAACGGAGTAAAGCATCTTCTGCGATACCTTCAGGGTTCCATTGATCTTGGAATTTACTACCAGAGAGGTGCCTCCCCCAAATTGTTTGGTTATGCTGATGCAGGTTATCTCTCTGATCCGCACACGGCAAAATCTCAAACATGTTTTGTATTTACCTACGGAGGTACTGCTATCTCTTGGAGATCGGTAAAACAAATCACTACTGCTACATCTTCCAACCATGCAGAGCTCATCGCGATCCATGAGGCGAGCAGAGAATGTTTTTGGCTACGCTCCATCGTCCAACACATCCTCCAATCCACTGGCCTGAAGACCAGTGATCTGGAGCCTACTGCTCTATTCGAAGACAACGCCGCATGCATTGCTCAGCTTCAGAAGGGCTACATCAAAGGCGACAGGACAAAACACATTTCTCCCAAGTTTTTCTGGACGCACGAGCAGAAGAACGACAAGCAGATTGAAGTTCGACAGATCCAGTCATGCAACAACTTAGCTGATCTTTTTACTAAGGCATTGCCTAAATGTACTTTTGTAAAGCTTGTAAAGAACATTGGTATGCGACAGTTGAAAGACCTGCAAGCCTGAAGCTTGTACGGATCAGGGGGAGTAACATGTGGGTTGCACTCTTTTTCCTTAAGCTGTTGGGTTTTCCCACTGGGTTTTCCACAGCTAAGGTTTTAACGAGGCAAACACACTTACTCTGGATCCAGAAGTATCCACCCCTTGCCTCAGTAGCTGAGACCGAAGTGATGAATGTGTAAGGGGGAGTGTTATGAATGAGGGAGGCCTTTGGCCTCCCCTCCTTCATTACCCATTCATTAGGCCCCCATTACTTAGAATAATGGGGACCCTTGGTCTCATAGAGGCTTTTGGCCTCCCCACTATGAGATATATAAATAGAGCAACATGGCTCTTAGCTATGGTGACTTATTCTTAGCAATGAAATTCTCTCTCTCTCTCTCTTGAGTTCATTATCATACAACATCAATATATTTTTAAGAAAATAAACAAATGTTAAGTTAGACGAAGATTGACGTCTCACAGCTGAAATCGGAATTTCAATTGAGAAGATAGAATAGGACTTGGCGCTTTCAAGGTGTCCAACGGGCCGGCCCGGCTCCGTACGGCCCGGGCCCGGCCGGGCTTTGGCCGGACTCCGGGCCGGCTCGGCCCGGCTGCCGGCGGAGGCCGGGCCGGGCCGCGGGCCACCCGTGTTTTTTATTTAAAAAAATTAAAAAAATTAAAAAAAAAATGAAAATTGGTTTAAAAAATCTAAAAAAGCTTTTAAAAATATTAAAATATTCTACTTATTTACAACTTACCCTTAAGTAGATAATTAACCCTTAAGTAATAAAATATTAAGTAATAAGGTGAACAAGTAGATAATTAAGAAATAAAAAATAGACAATTGACCCTTAAGTAACATTCAAGTTTATTTGGAAGTATATAATTAAGCCCGAAATTTTCCTAAGTTCCCAGGTAGAACCTTTAAATTTTATTAATTAAAATCTTTTTTTGAAGGGGGGCGTACATCGGCCAACCTTACCCTTCATACAATGGCCAAAACTGAAAAATAATACAACTAGGACAATAAAAATTCATCACTCAACGTCTTCATCGGAATCTTCAGAAAGATCCTTCGTGTTCTGTGAGCGGCTTTCAGCATGGAACCAATCCTTCGCGCATACCGCAACTTCAACAATGTCTTCCTTCAGCCGCGATCTCTTGTTGCTCAGAACACGACCACCTACACTAAAAGCAGACTCCGAAGCAACTGTAGAAATATGTACAGATAACAAATCATGGGCCAAAATAGAAAGAATATGATAAACAAATTCATATCCACCAGGCAAGAGGATCAAAATACTCATCATCCATTGCTTCCTCCGAAAAGGGAAATGTATTAGCTAAATATTTGGATAGTTCACTAGTAGAACAATCCGAACTTACGGTTTTTTGTTTCTTCTTTCCTAACATTTGGCGAATCTTACTAGAAGCCGAAGCAGAAACACTAGCAGAGACAGATGAATTAAGTGAAACATTACCATATTTAGACTCATAATTTGCATACATTGTTCTTAAGCTATTTTTAGCAGCATATACATGTTCAACATGGGAAAATCCAATGTTTTCAGAATACAGTTCTAATAAACCTAGTGCAGCATCCTCCTTAAATCGAGGATCAAAAACTTTAGATAAAGAGTACAGAAGAGGAACGGGATTCCAATACTTAGCAAGTTTTGCAGACATTTCAAGTATCATATGCATTATGGCAGGGTGTGTACTTTCTCTATGCCTAGATATCTGATCAGAAATTAAAACTAATTGTTCTAATCCTAAATAAGATGTTAGGTAGTAAACCCCAAAAAATTTGATTGAAGCAGTAAAAAAAACTTCTAAAAAGTCATGCAGATGCTCTACAGTTAACCAATCTATATCAGTAATGTCAAACACAAGATCATGTAAAAGATATGTAAGTGCATAATCTGTAATCCGCTCTCTATTTTTTAGCATGAATCGCAGCATTAAGTAAGTTGAGTTCCACCTTGATGCAACATCAAATTTAAATGCCAAGTATGTTTTTTGTCTAGTACGACACAGTTGTTTGTACTGAAGTCGTCTAGTGCCAGAAATATGTATGAACAACATGAGATTTCTAATTTTTTTCTATATACGGTGAACAAGTAGCAAGTCCATCGTGAACTATCAAGTTCAAGACTTGACATGCACATCTTTGATGGAACAACCCAACCACATCAAGGGGCAAAGTTCTTTTTAAAACGTTAATTGCACTAGTGTTATTAGATGCATTATCAAACGTACTTGAAAAAATTTTGTCTGCAATATTTAAATCATGAATAACAGCCATTATTACATTAGCAATAGCACCACCAGAATGTGATTCCTCTAACATTCTAAAACCAATAATCATTTTATTCAACAATTATGAATTATCTACATAATGAGATGTAACCCATAAATATGATGCACCCCATTTTGTGGTCCAAATATCAGAAGTCAACGTTATTCTAGATTTTACACTAGCAAAAGTTTCAATCAATTTAGCTTTACCAGCTTCAAAAGCTGACATAGCATCTCTTCGAAGAGTGTTTCTAGGCACTCTTCTAACGGCGGGGTTAAGGACCAACTGATTAAGTCTTTCTAAATCTGAGCTTTCCCCATAAGTAAATGGTAACTTGACAGATTACAAATCGTGCCATCTCTTTTCTCAAAGTCTCAGTGGAGTATGAGAAATTATATAAAGAGGAAGAAGAGCCAGATAAGTTTAGTGTTGTCTGTTTAATGTCCTTTTTTAAGTGAGGGGCATGGTGTCTCTTTATGTGGGTTGTGCCATCAGAAGGTTTGCAAGTAAAATCAGATCTACATATTTTGCAAACTGCCCGCATGCCTCTGACCGGGACAGTTTCAATTGAAAAGTACTCCCAAACCGCAGATTTTGTTGATCTGGGTTAGGTTGGTGGTGTTACGTGTGTAAGTGGAAGTGGAACATCAGCAGGAATAGGTTGTGATTGTGTAGCAGCGTGTACAGAAGAGATTTGTGCAGACATAGTATAGGCATGTTGCATAGTATTTGGGTACTGATACGATTCAGTTTGTTCAGTTTGTGACATTTCCAAATGGTCATAATTTTGTGTTTCTGGGATGTTATCTCTCATCATGGCAAAGTTATCTTCCTCCTCAGTGTTGAGGTAGAAAGTATGAGTCCGGCCCCTACGGTTTGGTCCCGACAGTATTCTAAAAATTTAGGAACCTGATTTGTTGACAGCGGATTGAACTGAGATGATGATGACAACGGAGGAAGATGAGCGCAATATCGATTTGAGCCGCGAATCTTGATCTTGCTTGAGAGGGGTTGATCTTGCTTGCTTGAACAGTTGAACGTATGAGAGAGTTTGAGAGAGGTTGAGAGTTTGAGAGAGTTTGAGAATTTGAGAGTATGAGAATTGTGAAAAAAATGAGAGGGGTTGGGTGAAATTTATAGGGGTTTTTCGTTGTAAAATGTCCAAAATACCCCTCCCAAATAGCCGTTTATGACCGTTGGGAGGGGTATTTTTGGTCAAAAGCCCAAGAAATGACAAAAAACCCATCCCCCATATTTCTGCCCTTATTAGCAATTTTATATTAAAAAAATATCTGCAACGGTCATAAGACCGTTGCAGCTGCAGGCTGCAAATGCAGCCTGCAGGTGGGCCGGGCCGGCAAAAACCCCCTCCTGGGCCAAGCCCGGCCCGGCCCGCCGGGCCGACGGGGTACCCGGGCTTGGCCCGACGGGTCTTCGGGCCGGGCCAGGCCCGTGGCCCGGTCAACAGCTCCGGGCCCGGGCTTCGGGCCGGGCCAGGCGCGGTCAACGGCTCCGGGACCGGGACCGGGCCGGACGGGCCGGGCCTCGGGCCCGCGTGCCATTTGGACACCTTGACTTGGCGTTATAATAACCCAAAAGGACGGAGAATATGATTGTTATTATTAATTGTGACTTATTAAATGCGTACAATTATATTATTTTCTACAGATGCCAAAAGGGGAAAAAGAGCCCAAAGGACTTTTGTGACATCACCAAATTGATATGGAAGACCTAAAATTTTGATTTATATTCTATACCAAAGGGCAAAAACAACTGAAATTTGAAGTGAGCATCCCTTCAGAGAATTTATTTAAAAAAATCAGTTTCGACATTCAAGTAAACTTCAGCAGTCTTATGTATAGAATAAGAATTTCTGCAGCACAAGGATTAAAAAGTGTCGCAAGCAAATTCTTGGTAGCTTAAAACTTTTAACATTTCGATTTCAAATCACTAGTACAGTCTCATGGTTGAAGAAGACATTGGAACTTCACAAACAACATTTCACAGTATAGAGCGCAAACTCAGGATGATGCCAGCAAAAGAAGGAAAGAGTCCATCAGTCATAATACTCTGGTGCACTGTAATACCTTACCAATCTATAAACTACAGGAACCCAAGAAGCATCTGACGAGAGAGGAAGGAAAATAAAAGGAAAATAAAAGCATGCGAGAGGACTCATAACATTTAATACAACCAAGCAAAAGTTAAAAAAAAACCTAAAGTCATCAAACAAGTAACCAACTATCAAGGGGGGCAAATCTACCAGAAAAGGCGGCACACCCACTCATTACCCTGTAATATCAAAGATATTAGCGTAATAGGTTCAAGAAGAAGCAGGATTAGGTTCTAGAAATCTACAATGCTGCATTGGACTAGCAACCTACCTTCATCTAATGCATAAAATCCACAAAAATTGCACCCAGAAACTCGCGGATGGACATGCCCGCATGCATACCAGTCGTATCAAGCTCCCTCAAATAAAAACACCAAGTATCCTACAAGTATTATTAACAAGCCAATTAATTATTTTTAGCCAGTTCAGGAAAACCAAAAAGAGAACTAGGCCAACCAAAAAATAGCACTAGGTTCCAGAGGCCCATAACACGCATCAAACTGGTTGTTCCTTGGCATAATCAATATGTACACGAACAGCCCACAGAGCCTGTGTGTAGCACATACACTTCTATCATGAACTTGTGTCCACATATCATGTGTATTATTCAAAAAGTTGCCATGTGTCAGCATGCCCAGTCCATACAGGCATGCCAGCAACCATTCACACTATCCAAAACCTTCATGCACATTGGTTAGTTCTTGTGCGAAAAAAACATATTGAAGACAGACTCATGGATGTCCGTCAAGCCAGCACACCATGTTCACCATGTTCGGTGCTAAGAATACAAAACAGACTCGGACGTCTTACCCAATAAAATAATAGAATATGCTTTCCTTTATAGAGTGAAGGTCAAAAGTGTCGTAGAACGAGATAGATTTGGGAGATTTGTGGAAGATTGTAGAAGAAAAGATAATAAGAGTTTCTTGGCTTTTCTCACCAAGAGTTCCGAGGCTTCTCACCAAAGATTTGAACCATTCATAAGTTGTGAGAATTTCTCCAAATTTTTAATTCATTCACTTATTAAAAATAAACCAATCTAAGGCCATATAACTTTTTCCTAACCCAACTTGACTTGGGATTATACTCACCCAAAGAGAAGAAAATAAAAAAAATAAAAACCAAGTTCTAATCAAATACAAAAATCTAGTCCAAGTCAAATACAAAAACCTAAAAAATAAAATAAATATAACAACAAAATCAAAATCAAAATCAAAAGGAATTTGGACTCAATTGGTTCTCATCGTTCTCCCAGCTTGAGAACTTCACCACCTAACGACAAGAGTAACACAGTTGTGTCGAAATCAACAGTTCCTTGCAGTTCAAAAAGATGCGTCCAGTTCTTTGCAGTTAGAGAAGATGCGTCCACGGACTTTGAAATGTAGTAGAATGTGGATCTACATGTGAATGTTGTCTGAAAATCTTTTCCAATTCATAAAAGACAGAAAAACTTGTAGAACATGTTTATTGGTAAGATGTGATGGATTTGTGATAACAAACTCGATATGCTCAATTAGATTCAATGGCACTTTTTCGGCATTTCTGACGCGCGTTCAACAGATGGCTCTAGAAATGGCTCTGGCTCGAGATATGGTATTAGATCAAGCTCTGAATCTGACTCTGGCTCGGGCTCGGGATCTTACTTTAACTCCAAGGCTAGCTCGGCCTCTAATTCGAGCACAGACTTCAATTCGGTCTCAGGCTCAAACTGTGTCTTATTCCTTTGGTCAGAACCTAGCTTCAGCTCGTATTCAAGCTCACATTCTACCTCAAGTGTAGGATCAACTTTTATCGTGTGCTCTGATTTGAGTGCTCTGATTTGAGTTTACTCTTTTGTTCCATTTTCCTTTGTTTGAACTTGTGAAGAATTCGGTTGTTGCTCTCACGCTTTATTTGGAAACATTTCAGCTTTAGGGTTTAAAAATTGTTAGAATACATTGGAAATTCTCTAAACCCGACATCAAAGAGTGAAACTAAATATAGACCATCGACGGTAAGGAACTTAAAGATTCAGACACTAAGATAGTATAGTGCTTTCTTCACCTAACTTGAGATATGCATATGTATATTTTGCTTCGTTTGAAAAATCAAAACAGGAGAATTAATATTCTAGATGATACTCATAATCATCGTATCCATATCTATCATTCAAGTCATAAAAGATTGGTACATGTTGAACATCTCAAGCTCAACAGTTATTAGAAGAGAATATCCTTTGTAACAATGATTGACATAATCATCATAGTATTCCATAATTTAGAGCTGATCTTCTTGTGCGGAGAGAAATTATGCGTAGTTGGTTGAGTAAGCTATCCACTGACATGACACTGAATTTTAACTTCAAATGGATCCAGAATCTTCAAAATAGCATGACAACGGAAAAAATTCTCAAAAATTCAGCCGAAAATCCCAAAATCCCTGAAAATGCAACAGCTAATATTGAGCCGTGGCTCGGTTGAGCCGACTCCAGGTCAGCATGTCGGCTCAACAGGCTCGAACCAACTCCACCCGAGCCTATGAACAATGTCGATGCACCGATCGGCACGGCACGGCTCGGCTAACATGTCGGCTCGACACGTCATCAGGCAAGCCGATAATGTAACACATCAGCGTCGATCGCGCCGACGACGATTTTTCGAGAAAACGATGGCGTTTCACCTCCTTGTGTGTTCGTCCTGACTTGGAGGATCTTTGGTGCGATGACCCCGACTGTTGCTGATAAGGTAACCACCGAACTCTAAACAGATCGTGGGGGCGGCGCTGTAAGTTTTTGTCAATGGTGTCGGTGCTACTGGGTAGAGGTGGAGGCAACGAGGTCGTGAGTCATTGAAAGGAATAGTATGGGTTGCAAGAGTTGCACGAGTCAACGGAGACGGCGACGAGCTTTGACAACCATGAAGACGTTGATTCCGAGGGCTTTGGACAATGGCGTGAATGCCGTCAGGTGCGACTTGAGATGATGGGGCAGGATGGTTTGGATGGCGACGACGGTCCTCGGGGAGGCTGCATGAAGTGGTGGCACGGCAGAAGGTAGGGCTAGTGTTATGGTTTTCTAATTTGAGGGTTTTCCTGAGATCAGAAAGAGCAAAGATGAGATCTTCAGCTCTGGTACCAAATTTGATGTAGAATGAGATTTGGGGAATTTGGGGAAGAAGATTTTAGGAAGATTGTGTCGAAGAAAAAATAAATTAGGGTTTCTTGGCTTCTCACCAAGGGTTTCGAAACCAATGATTTGAACCTTTCACAAGTTTTGAGGATTTCTCTAAAATTTTAATTCAGTCATTGATAAAAAATAAACCAATTTAGGGCCTTTTATATGCTTACAACCTTTTCCTAATCCAACACAATTTGAGATTATACTCACCCAAAAAGAAGAAATTAAAATAAAATCAAATACTGATCAAATACAAAAATCTAGTCCAAGTCAAATACAAACCCCCCAAAAAATAATATAACAATAACAATAAAATCAAAATAAAAAAGGATTTGGACTCAATTGGTCCCCCCGTCAAAAGCCAGAACTAAATAATAATAGCCCCCTCCCTGATGGCTTCACTCAGTAGTGTTATGGTGACTGCATGTTGGATTTTCACATCATGGGGTCTAACAAGTCGAACTCTTATAATAAGCCATAACTTCCTTGGGGGCATGGTTTTGAAAATCGGCACTAAGACCTATACTACATTTGATGTTGAATTTCAAGCATGCTAATATGATCTACCGATTGATACCACTGATATTAACTGGTAGAAATTGATGCAAGGGGAGATCCAAGCATTGAAGTACCAAAAGTAGAAATTCTTATTTATTACATATAACAAGTTTAAAAAATCGGTCAATACCAATAAATATGAGCTTATTTGGATGGGAATGGAGGAGGAATATGAAACAGACCACTCATCGGGGTTGGGAGAAACTCTTTTTAAGTTTCTTCCGGGCACACATAGTATCAATTCATTAGGTCACAACATGAGGCTAAGACATTAAATTCAAATCACAGAAGTAACATAAAGCTAAGATAATTGACTTAAATAATATCTTTCATGAAATCAGCCTGTAATAGACAAGAGAAAGGATATCGTCCTGACTAACATAAAGCTGAGCTAACTGATTTAAATAATATCTTTCATGAAGTCAATTTGGAGTGGACTAGAGAAAGAATATCGTCCTGGCTGATAGAGATAATTCATGGATACATTAAGGAATATATAAATTACGCATTTATTGGAGATGAAACTCTACGTGCCACCAGCACATACCTAGGTTGAGACAAGGCAACCGATACCTCAAGTCCAATGCTTTTATGTCATACTGATACTATAAACCATAAGCCCTAAACCAAGACCTCCAACCTTGCCTACTGGATCCAGCAAATCCCAATTGAAGTGCTCATGCTTGACTGAAAATAATTATTTGGTTCGCTAATTGATGATGTTGATGGTGATGACTATGATGAGAAGGGGGGAGGGGGGGAGGGGGGGAGGGGGAGGAGAGAGGGTGAGGGGAGGGGGAAGGCGGGGAGAGAGGAGGGAGGGAGGGAGGGAGATTTTTAGAGAGAGAGAGAGAGAATACACATTTGTCTCAGAGTGTGAATGTATGTTTTAACCGCAAGAAGATGACCATGCAGGGGTGACAGAAGAATTATTCACCTATAATAGAAGTCTATCATCCTTACAATCTACACACGTGTGCGAGAGCTTACAAATAAAATAGAATAATTGTATAAGCCTACACCATCAAGTTCAAGAACTAGGTTAGAGCTCAAATGAACAATAACCGTAAGTTACTGTTTACCTGAAAAGCCAAATTTTATTAAGATAAATGATAACATCTAGTTCAGTCGAATATTTACCCACCACTAATACCTCTGTACTATAAGTACTATCACTACTAAGTTTAAATACCATGTTCTGATTTTCTAGAATTACAATCATGCAAATACATCATACAGCATACGGAAATTGATAATAACCCAATAAGATCCTAAAATGTTAAGTAAAAAACCACCAAGTAAATAACTAAAAAATTAAGTGGGAAACATAGCATAGGAACTAAAATTTCAGAAATGACTTACTTTTAAACTCAATCTTTTCTACAAAACACATTCATCACGTTCTTTAAACTCGATCTTTTCTACAAAGCACATTCATCAAATTCTTGTAGAACATACAAGCTAATGCATGTAGCAACATGTACTAAACAAACCAAGAATCCACTACCTACCGGAATTATTTGAGGAAAACCACATCAAATATGAAACATTTCCAAAAGTCTCATGTTGGTTTCAAAACTTTTGATGAACCTTGAGATTATGTGTCTTGGTCGTGGATAATGAGAAGTCAATGACAAATTGCTAAATGATTGAAACCACTTTTATGGCTAAATGATTGAGATTAGAGCCAATATGATTGGTTTGATAGAGAAAATCAAAATGTTCCATGTATTCTGCATTTATTTGAAGGACAAATTTTCAAATAATGCCAAACTTTGAAAATAATTTTATAACCCATCAATCTGTGAAAATAATCACCAAAATCGATGAATTCTCGCTACGCCTACTTTCAGACCTACTTTCAGACGACTACAAAACTACCAGGGTTGAAAACCTGACCAAGCCAATTTGACTAGGGTTGCCGCTCCCGTTCAAAATGGCAACCAAGTTAATCGAGGAAGGCCATAGATCAAAATTAACAGGGTTGCCAACCCCGGCCAGTTTGACAAAATAAAAAAGCGGCTAGTTTGACAAAATAAAAAAGGAAAAAAGGCCAAGCTGTAAAAAATGCTAAACCCCACGTGTCTTATTTTTCAATAAAATGGTATGATGATTGCTTTTTAGCTTCGCTGGCGGTTCGCTTGAAATTATTCCAACTCAGACAAACATTAAAATGACATGATGAATTTCTCAACATCTTTCCTTTTTATTTCTCTCTTTTTCTATCTCGTCTCTAGTTCTCTCTCTTTTTTGATGTCTAAATATAGAGGCGGTTGCCAACCCCGACCAGTTTGCCTTTCTTATTTTGGTTCTTCCTAAATTTTGAAAAGAAACAAATATGACCAAGGTTTAACAACCCTAGGCACTTTGGATAGTTCCCAGTTTCTACCGGGTTGGCAAACCAGGTTGTTTTTGTAGTTTTTCAAATCGACACAAATTCACATATGAAATGCGACGTGGTAAGGATTTGGTTGGTTTCTTTAATTAGATTAAAATTTGAGCTTTTTTTAAATTTATTTTAATTTTTTGTCTAAATTGAAAATTTGTACTTATTTCAAAACTTTGATAATTCACTTCTCTTCTTGATTCTTTCTGTAAAATGCACCTACGGCAGCATTTTATGGGATACCGAGAACTCATGTGAAGTAGTCCTTTAGGAACATTGTGCCAATAAGTAAATGAAGGAATCAGATCAACTTAAAATGACAAAAGTGCACACTGGGGGGGATGGGGGGTGGGGGTGGGGGATTACATTTAGGTATTGTCATTGAGAAGAGATTTATGCACACTTTCCGTTTATATGGAATTACTTCAATGATCTTAACGATGACAAATACAGCTTTAGAAAAATGCCAGTTGATTGTGTTCCTATATTGATATGCAACAAAAGCAATAAGTCATAAACAGCAGCTCAACAGGAAAAGAAGAACGGAAAAGGTACAAAGAAAAATGCAAAAAACTTGTCCATCAAAGATGGCATGTCATCAAAGAGCCAAACAGCCAATAAGCATTCTGCTACAAAGTTTTATTCCTAAACTTCAAGCAAATAGAAAGAATTTCCTATAATTGCAAAAAAGGCATCAATTATAATATTGGCACGAGACACTGATCCTCGAGGAGCTTATTCAGCCACAAATGACAACTGGAAATGAAGACAAATTTGATATCGTCATCTAAGATTGCAGAAGGCTACAATGGGTACCTTTTTGAGAACCCAAGAAAGGCACATCGGATCAATTGATGTTTCTTCTCTGGCAGCATTGTGACTGCTGAAGATTTTTTTCATTGTCAACCCCCTAATTGCCAAATCCAACAGATCTTCCGTAAACAGAAAAGCACTGGTCAACAAGAACCATACACTTACTTAGAGACACAATTTAAATACATTGTACAAAAATCAACATGATTTTCATCTATTCTCTTATGTTCAGCTTGAAGATCAAGTGCTCAAGATGCACATATTCATAGTCATCAGCAGACACAGGCTAGAGATACAATATATAAAGTGGCTTTGAACATTTGAAGATCAATACTAACCGTGAAAAATCATCCTACTCCTAATACCAGAAAAAAGTGCCATGGTAAAGTTGTCTTAAAGTTTTTGCTCATCTAGGAAGCAAATGCAAGTGCTGAATGTGCCAGAAATAGCCATTGATCCAGCATCAGGAAACAAAGGCCAAGACAGTTGACTCAGCAGAGATTCAGGAAGCAAAGTTGATGAAATAAACAAGCTATGCTCCTCCTTACACCAGCATAAGGATAATTCAGAAGTTGAATAAATTAAATCACCTCCCTTAATAAAATTTCACATACTACAATCTAGGCCATTAGTTCTACGAGTAAATCGAAATAGCCGCATAGAGCCATATAGAGCCACTCGGATAAAGTGGACACCTAGGCGGCCTAAGCACGCCTAGACAACTTAAGCGGCACTATGAGCCTTGGGGTTTTTTTAGAACACTTATCATAACATCTTCAAATATTCCAAGGAATTCTAGAAGAAGCAAATTTGATCATCCATTGATGCGTTCATTAATAATACATAGAGAAAATACAAGCACTTGGAATCAATTTGGCATGTCAAAAAGTACACAAACAGGGAAATGAAAACTGGATGGATATGGAGAGGAAAACAGAATACTGGCAACTCAACAAGGTTTCACATTGACCCGTGCCAATTTTACGAAGCACGCATCATCAAAATTCAGAAGCACCAAATAGAATTTTTTCTTCGATCAGTTTTCATCAGGAACTCGTACAATTGTAGTTATCATCATGCCAAATGAAATGAACATTGATTATCAGAAATGCCAAGACAAATGCTAGATCTAGCCATAATCAGTAGCAGCTAGACACTGTAATTGACTTTTTGCTTGTCTCAACTTCAACAATTGGGATGGGGTGGATATCATAAAAGTGCTAAAGAAGCTGTGGCAAAATTTATCTAACAAAGACGCCATGCTGCCATGAACTAAACAACGTTCAGACATACCCCCCACATCTTCCTACTTCCCAGAATTCCAAGTATCGTGACATGAAAAGATCTACCTATTGTCAGTATGAAAGGAAAATTTTACAATGTCTGCATGAGAACACCGAATCCAGCTGAGACTTGTTCAGCAGTAAACGGCAATACAAAACAGCACGTGGATGTGTCGTCGCAGATTTGCTGAACTGCAAATAGTACCTTTCCAGAGCTCGATAGAAACAAGAACATATTAGTGCTTCATTTATTGGTGCTCAGAACCTTCTCTTCATTTTTGTTATTGGCAATGTCATCGTCGATCTCCAAATCCAATTCCAGCCTTTCCTGATCTTTCTTTTGGACAATGTTCCAAAAAAACTCCGTCAACACAGTCTCGTAGGAAGGCATTTTCGCATACCCAGGGAAGTAATTGATGTCGATCACAAAGTAATGGTTTCCAACCTTCACATCTCTAATCACATCAAAGTTGAAAAGATGCAAGCCCATTACCCTCCTCAAACCTCTCGCAATCTCTGTCACAAGTCTCAGAGGCGGCATCTCGGCCTCCGCCAAATGCTCATAGTACTGCTCCTCCTTCGGATTCTGCGTTGAAATGTTGGACACCTGTGAAAATGTCATTGACCCCTCAGTGCTCTCCAGCTTATCCTCGGAAACATCAGGCAGCGACTTTCTCCTCACACACTTCACATGGTCACCAACAACATAAACCTTAAAGATGACCCCTCCATGATTCACAAATTCTTGAAGCACAAGAGGGGGTTTCAGCTTCAAAAGCCCGGCGCGGTGGTAAACAAGTGACATCTTGTGAGACTTGGCGCTCCCATCAGCCACCAAGGGCTTCGCAATCACCGGAAATCTTAGGGCGTCCACGGCTCTCGAATCGGAGAGCGCAATGGAATCATAGACAACGACTTGGCTCGGGATCCCAAAGGTGTCCGTTTCTTGAGGGATCTGAAGCTCCGACACGACCTGTAGCATCGAGATCCGATTGTGGAGGCGCTCGATCGCATTGGGGCGGTCGATGATGGGGACATCAGGGTTTCGGTTGGCAAATTCTTGAAGCTGAGCCTTCCAATCCTCGCCATAGAGCTTGTGGAGAACGCAATCGAAGGGGCCTTGCTTCAAGAGAGGGAGCGAATGATCAATTGGGATCAGATCGATCCCACGATCTCGAGATAGATTCACGAGCGAGGGCTGGATGAAGCTGTTCTTCTTCTTGGGAGCGAGGGCGTAGCCTATTCGATACCTTCTAGATTCTTCCATGGCGAGCTCAGAATCGAGAAAGTATGGACAAATTCCTCCTCGATCTCAAATTGCCTGCAAGAATCAGCTGCATTTTAGATCGAAAAAAGGAGTGAAATAAAGAATTAAAATTTCTAGGGTAGGGTTTACCAAGAATGAAACATAGAGATGAACGAAAAAGTTAGGGTTTTCCCCCTATTTCTCTTTGTGATTGCAGAATGGCGGGGTGGTGAAAGGAAAGCAACGAGACAGAAGCCGGGGGTAGAGCGAGAAATGACGGGGACGCTTGATTTTATAACATGCGTCGGCATGCCGTCACTGCCGGTGAGATTACCGCAGCCTGGTTTTCTCCGGGCCAGAAATCGAGAAGCGTGTCATGGAACGGTGGTAGTCCACGTGGCAATCGACGTCGCGTGCGGGAGCCACCTTGCGGAATTGCGGGAGCGATTACATGCGACGTGACGTTCGTCGACAGGGGCGACACGTGGCAAACCCAAGCCGTTCATTTGGGCTGGACGGTGATGGACTGGGGGCACGTGCGATGCGTGGGCGCATATATTTGACGCTCCTCTCACGGCGTTAATAGGCGGGTGCTCGTGGGTCCCGCAGAATAACCGAGAGATTCTGGTGTTTTCGGAGTGACCGTTACGCTTGACCTGCCGCAATTTAATACAATGTTTAGCTGACCTTTTATTTCGGATCCCGTGGTGTTTTAAAAACATGCCCTTCGCTAGAACTGTACACCTGGCATGAACGCAGCCGGGTTGCACCGAAATATGCTGTGTGCGAATCTCTTCGCGTTAGATGACAAAGTGCTGCTCGACAAATTGCGTGGGGTTCGGATTCCGACAAGTGGAACCCGATCCAGTAGGAGACAAGCACTATTATGCTTGCTAATGCGACAGAAAGACACATGATCTGATTGCACATGCTTAAATGAGATCCACAATTGAGTAATGATTTCGAGCATCATTCCGCTATGACATATTCTGATCATGTAAGCATATATTGGATTCATGATTTAGTTATATTCGAATTGAACCCATATGTCATACAACCACACTAAGTCTTTTGAGTGGAATGGGGTTGAGGAAAGTGGGGGGAATAAAGGAATCAAGAGAGAGAGAATTTTTGTTTTGTGTTCTTTTGGATGAGAAAGTGGAAGGAGAAAGTAGAGGAGAAATGAATTCCTCATGAAATCACTCATTTTAGTTTCTTTATAGAGGAGAATAGAGAGGGAAAGAGGTTTTGGGAATCCCTTTACGCTGGGAAAACAAAAGAACGGGTTTGGGGAATCCCAATCGGTTTTCCCCCAAAACAATGTTCACAACAGTGAAAAAAGTGGGATTCCCCTCGTTTACACTCAAAAGAACAGGCCCTAACACACACACACCACACAAGCCTCCTCGCCTATATGTCTACACGATTCTCCTACAATAGGGTGTTGATTTGGTAGATGGTCTCTGACACTTTCACATTCTTTCCACTGTTAGCTAGTTGGTAGTATCTCTGACATTACCTCTCATTGGTTAATTAAATCTGTGATTGCAAAACGACTTGTCCTATGATCTGACCCAGTCTCGTTGGAATTTATTACTTGACGACCTCTTATACTTGAAAGTAGTGCTCAACACATTTTGAGACGAGTCAACTACATGAGTACTAACAAAACAGCGGCGTTCAAAAATGATGATTGACCGTATGGAAAGAAAATGGTCATGGAAATAAGCCGGTAAAGGAGGCAAATCTTCATTGCTCAAAGGCAACAGGTTAACGATTTGACCAAAATGTCCTTGCATGTTAATGGAAATACCAAAACAATCCCAGGTCCACATCAACCAACCCACCGAAGGGGTTTTCAGGGATGGTGGGTGACTGGGAACGTGATGCACATGTGGATGTTAATGATGATTAAGCTCGATGTAATTATGTTTGTGGCTTTTCTTAATCTACATTTTTTATTTTTATTTTGGGACAAAATTATAATGTAGGTCAAAAAGTTAGACATAATTTTTTAAAATAGGTCAAATTTAAATTTTATTACAAAAATATGTCAGCATCTTGTCGTATCGGATTTCGCACGCGAATTCATGGTGTAAAACAACTGGGGTTGGGGTTGACAATACCAATCAAATTGTGCTAACCGGTGTTGACATCTTTTGAGGAGTCCTGAAAAAAGGAGACTGCTATCGACACCCCTGCTCATAGGGGTGCATTGACTTTTGTTATCTAAAATTAGAAAAACTTTTAATTCATTTGTCAAATAACTCTAATTCATTTCTATTTAAGGATTAATTTGACACTGAATCCTATATACACCCCTATTCATAAGGATGCAGATAGCAATTCACTAAAAAAATGTACAAGGTTGAAAGTTCTGGATCTGTGATATATGTTAAATTCAATAATGGCAATTTGGTAATTTGATAGAATCACAAGCTAATCAGTCCAACACGTTCTCCTGTCGCAGCCGAAGTGGCAGGAATAAATATAGTCCGCCAATTTCATCGCTTTCTGTTCTCCTATCCGTTCGGAACTCCAAATCCAATCCGATTCCGACGAATCCGCTCTAAACAACGGATATATACATTCCCTCTTCATTGAGAGCCTCCAAAAAAAAAAAAAAAACTGAAAAATCAAGGGGGAAAGGGAAGGGAAAAGGAGGGATCCTCTCTTTTCTTCTTCTCTCTTCGAATTCGATCGCGTCCTCTCTCCGGAAACCCTAGTTTTTTTTAATAATGAGGGGTGAGGAGATGAGGAACGGATCGAAATTCCCGCTCTCGAGATGGGAGGCCGCGATGGGGCTGGGCGTCGTGTTGAGCTTCGGATTAGGGCTTCTTGGCGTGTATATGTCGATGCCGGCGTCCGATTATAGCTTCCTCAAGCTGCCTCGAACTCTAGAAGAGCTTCAAATCTTGAGGTAATTTTGTTTTTAAAACAGAAAGCTGGGACCTTTGTGTCAAAATTTGCGGGTTGGGTGTTTGTTTATATCTGCGTTTTTGATTGATTTTGTTTTTATGTATGTTTGGCTTTTGGATGGAACAGTAGGTTTATCATGTTAAATATGAAACAGGCATTGCGTGATGCATTAAGGAAATTTGGAGTAGGCCATTTAGATCCGGGCTTGCATACAATTAGGTTTCATTTTGTCTGAATTTTGGAATGAAACAGTACAGCTACTATTTAATAATTTATTTTTTGATAGCATTTACAGGAAAATACACGATGGGAACAAATAAAATCCTCCCCAAATGGTCAAAGTATGGTTGAAGGCTAGAGGGCGGATATACTCATAAAGTTGTGGGGGCACGGGCCCCGACAAAAATTTGAATAAATATAATATATGTATGTGTACATGTGTATATATATTCATGTATGTATATTTGTATGTATATGTATTAGGCCCACCATAGAAATATATATGTACTAGAAATAACCCGTGCACAAAGTGCACGGAAATGACAAAAAACCCCTCCCCACAAAAAACCCTGCCATTTAATCACAAATTTAAAAAAATTTTAAAATGACAGCCTACGGGCCGGGCCGGACCAGGGTCCGGAAGCCCGGCCCTGGCCCCGGGCCGGGCCGGGCTTCGGGCCCGGTCAACCCACCCGGGCCGGGCCGGCCCGTTGATCGGGCCGGGTCGCGAGCTTTCGGGCCATTTAGACACCTTGAGAAATATATATGTACTAGAAATAACACGTGCACAAAGTGCACGGCGTGGAAAAAAAGGCACAAAAGGATGCAGTGCACATTCGCAACCGTAAAGGAGAGAGAAGTGTGGGTGTGTGTTGGTAGCGTCGGGGGTTAAAGGAACTCAACAAAAATCAAAGCTCAAAACCCCAAAAATCTCAAAAGACAGCCACAAACCCCAAAGCCCAAAAGAGAGCAAACATGTAAATAAGTGACTTTGGAGGGGTGTTTTTTGCGTTCTTGGATGGAATGACAACCATGTAAATAAGTTGGTTGAGGTGTCATTTTTTGGGTGTTTGTCCCAGTCAGCTTGTGACTGGGACAAACATGCCAACTGGGACAACATGGGACAAACCCAGTTGGCATGCCCTCAATTGTATAATAGACCAATGACAGTCATAACCCGTGCCCGTGTGCATGGTTCATTTAAGATTTCCCCCTGTGAAATCTTTATTTCCCAAAAAATTATTTTCACAGCCAAAATTTAAAAGAATAACAAATTATCATAAAATATTTAGCGGCACATGCACCTTCGGCGTGGCGCCTTCGGTGCGGAAGAACAAATTCGGCGTAGGCACCTTCGGCGTGGAATAATAAATTAGCGTAAAAAATTTAGAGGGCGCCTTCGGCGCGAAACAACAAATAAGCGTATAAAATTTCGCGGGCATCTTCGGATTTTCTATCCTACAAATCAAGCAAGTCAAAGTATTAGGCTTTTGTATGCCACTTGTGATTTTTGGTCTTCTTTGGTTTTTAGCATGCAGGTCATAATGACTGTTCAGATAAAACTTCTTACTCGTGATTTTTAGCATGCGCACGCGCATTCAGATAGAACTTTCTTGCATTAAATTCTCAACATTAAAATTTTGAAAGAGGATGGCCCGAGTTTCAAAGGCATAGTACAACTTTTTATGCATTAAATTTAACGAATATCAATAATATTGCACTAAAAATTTAGTTCCCTCTCCAAAAGTTTCCCCAAAATTTTTAACATGCTATCATCCCAACCATTCACTCATCAAGATTAAATCTGAGCCATCTTTCTATCAACTTATTTGTCCTAATCAGCTTGTCATAGTCGGCCCTAGAATTTAAAAAAGTTGTGTTTTATATAATAGATTGGGACCCACTAAACCAAAGGTTTTGTTCGGCCGCTTGGTTCTGCCACTGGACTGCTTCCAAATTTTTATGTGATTTCTAATGGACTAGCTTATTTGTTAGGAAAGAGTTGTTCTTTTTTGGGTGGGGGTTTATATTACTTATGGATGTGGAAGTTAGCTCGATTTCGGTGCCGATGAGTCATTGGTTATTCAGTTAAGCTATCTAGTACCGAGATAGCTCGTCTGCGCTCGGATACGACCCATCTGACTCGGCACAAGTTAGATAGGTCGAATGCCGAGCTTTGAGACTTAAGCTACATATTGGACACTCTGTCGTACGGGTCGACGGCTCAGATGGATTTACAGCTCTACCGTTCGACCGACCTAGTGGGTCGAACAGCTTTGGTCAGTATTTCGGATCGTTCGACCTTCAGGAGGAAGCTCAGTCGTGCGAAACGGGGTTCATTTTGGATGTGACGGAGGCCAGTAGGGTGCAACGCTCGCCTGCTAGGGTTCAACACATTAATTGCGTAAAGCTTTAATGGGATAGAAATTCTGTTAAATTCGGGATTCGTATCTTTTTGGTACTCTTCCTTAATGATGGCACATATTGTACCATATGGATATATAAGGTAGTTTTATAGAAGGGTTTCGGTTGACCACCGTGTGGAACACATTAGAGAGTTCTTGAACTTAAAAAGATGTTGTGGGGAGCTTTTGGAGAGAAATGTATGTGCTTCTTCTTCGTGTATGAAGAGAAGATTTGAATTCTTTCTTTCCTTTCGTAATAAAGATTTGGTGTTTCCTTGGCCAGCCGACGGCCTAAATTTGTTATATTTCTTAACGCTTCATGTTTGTTTGCTTTTCCTCGGTCATCGACGCTCCTGATCCTGTATACTGTTGTGCTGTGCGTCGCTCTTTCCTCTGCGCACAACAATGGACACTTCCAATTGGATTTGACTTGAAAATGCAACAGTAGATTCATGCTCTCATTTGAAAAGAATTGAACAGAGAAACCTCTAGATCACAAATGTTGGAAATGCCCAAAGTTTAAAAAAAATTGAGCAGTGTTTTGAGAAATTTTAGGAAAAACAATGAATGATTTTATATCTCTGCATGTTGCTGTAGAAATTTCTGGGTTTTCTTTTGCCATGCGTAATGTGTTTGATGTGCTGCGTAGTTGTGATGAATGTGGTATAATCATGAAGGAGGTTGAAACGAGATATCTTATAATTGTTAATGATCTGCATTATGCATGTAGCGTGACTAGTTACATGCGCATATGCTCTGGATTACCAGCCATTGTAAGAAAACAATCGTTATTTCTGATTTTAGAGGGCTTTTGTCTCCTTGAAAATAATATGGTCAAATTTTCATCCAGCGGTATCTATGTATTCGGGGTTTATGTTCTTGATTCTAAAATAAATGGGATTGATTAACTTTCAAGAAGAAAAACAGTAACTTAATTTCATTGAGTTGCCTATAACATGAAGTGCTTGAACTTTTATATTCTTCCGCATGCATACTGAAATATCATAGTCAACTGCCTACAGTAATGTCTACAGAGCTCATATGACTTTTTAATTATTTACATATTCTATTTTCTTCATTTTATGCAGGGATCATCTTGAGAGTTATACTAGTGATTACACCATTCAAGTTTTGGTGGGTTATTGTACAGTTTACATTTTTATGCAGACCTTCATGATTCCGGGGACTATTTTCATGTCTTTGCTTGCCGGGGCGCTTTTTGGAGTTCTCCATGGCATGGCTTTGGTGGTCTTCGCTGCCACAGCCGGTGCATCTTCCTGCTATTTCCTGTCAAAGCTGATAGGGAGGCCCTTGGTCTTCTCATTGTGGCCGGATAAACTCAGTTTTTTCCAAGCACAGGTAGAATTGTGGTTTATTTGTTGGGACATCATTCACAATTTGATTAGCATCGGCTATACTTAAGTACATGGTCTTTCTTGATAAGCTAGTTGAGCCAGACAGCGATGACTGCTGGTTCTGGTTCTGATGTGATCAATGTTTTCTTCGTGAAATTATGTTGATTGTCAAATTAATTTCACTTTCAGGTTGCTAAAAGAAGACAGAAGCTGTTGAACTACATGCTTTTCCTGAGAGTTACCCCAACACTGCCAAATACTTTCATTAACGTAGCTTCACCTATTGTCGATGTACCTTACCCGGTATTTTTGCTGGCTACTCTAATTGGCCTGATCCCAGCCGCTTTTGTGACAGTAAGGGTATGCAATGATTCTTCTTCCTTATGATCTACTTCCCTGTTAATTGCCTCCTAACAATCGAGTTGCTCAAGTCACACAACTGATGATTTCTTAATAAGCCAATGGTATTTTTAATTGCATCTGTATTTCTTCTTCTTTCTTTTTTCTTCTACAGGCTGGCATTGCACTTGGGGAGTTGAAATCACTGGGTGACCTTTATGATGTTCAGTCGATAGCTACTCTTTTCCTCATTGGCATAGTTTCCGTAACACCAACACTAATCAGTAAAAACGAGGAAGAAGAATGTGGATCAAAGTCGAAACCCAAGGACAGCTGATTGCATTGCTAGGTGTAACACCATTGTATATATTAGTTTCATTGTTGTTGCAACCTTTGCCCACCCGCAAATCTGCTTCCGCGATGGGTGATCGCAATCAGCACAGTTTTGAGCAGGGGGGCGACATGGTGCTTCAATTCTTTATATAAATTATTTGTAATCAAATGAATGGTCTTTCCTATCATTGTACATGTCACACCAAGAAACTTGGATAAATCAATGCAAATGAATTGGTCTGTTGATCATATTCTTACAGTCATTACTGAAGCTGTGTACATATACTACTTTCTGAACTCCATTGAAAATTAAGTTGTTTCTAAATTTCTCTTTGTGCTTGCTCTCATCTCATCGGTGCAAGTGCACGGGTTTTTGCTAGCATGTGTGCGTGTGTGCGTGCACGTGCGTGTGACAATATCCTACTACTACTACTATTTAGTTGTAGCCTACTGAACTGAATAACCAATACCTTAAACTTAATAGGACTTAAAACAGAGAAACCACATGCTGAAGAAACTCATGTGCATTTGTATCACATTTCACAACAAGAAGCACTAGACGATGCAGGTTATAATTGACGGCAATTGTCTGTCTCTACAAATCCTGATATTGTCCATGTCATTTGGTGTAACTGTGTAGGCATCAACCAAATTTTAAAAAGAACATAGAATATAACAAAATATTGACTTTGTAAGACACTTGAAATCTGAAATGGCCTTCTGATCAAACTTAGAAAACAGAGTCATATGCATGGATCCTGATATTATCCTTACTCGCACATAGTAAAATGCCTAACAGAAGTATTTGACAAATATGCATGTCAATATGGAACTGGATCAATCTTGTGTCTGTGAGCATCTGCAGAATAGGTTCAGATCATATGATCTATGGCAGAAGCTGCAATAACTGTCACCACTAAAAACACGACAATAAGGTCCATTCAATCCGAGTCAGAACCAAATAAAGAATTAAGATTCTTCGGTACTCAATGCAGTAGAAATATCAGTCAAAGATCTGCATATGACAAGAACTTGGTTAATCTGCCGGCTTCTTTGTGACACCAAATAGGATTGCCCAACTGCCACTATCACCACAACCTGGTCAAATTACGCTGATACAAGAGTAAGTAACTATTATATGCTTACACTATAATATAATAAGATGAGATGATGACTGCAATAAAAGTATTAATATGGACGGAGACTAGCTTAATTGTTGGCCGGCAGTCCGCCAGATGTCTAACCAACATTTGGTTTAACTTCATTGTCGACAATATAGCTCCAGCCTATATATTTTGGGGGTGAAGATAAGAGATCCTTCTCAAGGGTGCTACTATTTTTGTGGTGAGCAGAGAGGAATTTCACAGCATTCAACAAGGTGAGAGCTTCAGTTGTACACACATGCATTGTTTTCTATTGGCATCAGACTATTAAAGAGCATTTGATATCACAATGCTCATGTACTAGAGACATTCTGAAAGGTAATTCATGTGTTCCTAACTTCTAATAGTATTATGATCTTGCTTGGCGGATAGATAAGGCTGAAAAATGCCCTATCTTGATCAATTTATTTAGAAGTAAAGCCTCTTGAATGCCCACTCATTGAATTCAACTTCCTCAATATAGGAGGAATTTGTGAGATTGTTAGTATATCTGAGTTATTTATTATGCACGACATAGTATTATACCCTATTTTTTTGAGAGGGGAAAAGGAAAGGAATATAACATGATCTTGTATTCATGCCGACAAAGGCCCTGAAATGACTTGGTTCTGTATTTTGTAGTATAATTGTAACAGGAACTCTGTTGCTTTCCCTGACAGGATTATGAATCGATAACCGATAGACAGTCACGATTTAGGAGTTATACTTAGTAGTCGTGATGTTCTTGCTATGTATTGTGCTTTCATTTTTCATTTTTTGCTATGCAAGGAAACATGCCATCCGTGTTCTTTTGGGTGTAACTTCGCTGGCGTCAGCTTCCTTTGCCAATGTCATGAGTAAGTTCGAGACAATCCAATCCAACAAAGTTCATATCATACTTTGAGTATCTAAGAGCAAATTCCTGAATTATGGCTCAGGTGTCTGTACTATCACATCAAACTTGTCTAGACCTGTTTACCCTGCCCTTAAATCCCCGACTCAACTTAAACACTTCTCTATTTAACTGTAAGAGATCTTAATATTTAGAGGAAGGCCACTCTGCCAATAACCTAGGGCCAACTATTCTAGATAAACTACTAATAATCTCTCACAATTTTCTTCACAACCCCCTCATGATCTCCTTCTCCCTGATGAGCCACCACCCCGTAATTACCAAACTGTCCCTGGCATAGGGTTTTGAGCCATCATCCTGAAATTACAGAAATGCCGCTCTGCTCTGAAATTACAGAAATGCCACTCCCTTATTTTGCCCCCAATCCTATCAGGGGGTGAGGAATTAGGACTTTCACATGTCAGAATGAAGATTTAGATGGACTTAACCCTATCATGTAATTAGTAATGGGAATCAGTAAACACAGACATGTTTCGAATATCAATCCTCTTATAGTTTCTATGCTTATATGAACCATGAATAGAAACTGAGAACTATCGGTAGCAAATGTATAATTACCTGATATACTGATAATTATTATTAGCTCTGCATGGAGTCTAACCATCAGTGAGTGTGATGCATCTTTTGTATACCTTATAGTGATATAATGCTATCAATATTGATAAATCCTACAATAAACTACTGCCAATATTATTGACAAAACTTTCTTGCAAGGTTAATCTTGGAAATTAGGTACTAATTAGCATTGCTTAGTTACTTAAAGTAAAGGCTATAAGTAGGCTATGCTCTGTTAGACTTTATTGGTACAGTTATGTCGAATATAAAATATTTATGATGGTTTGGTGCGTGCGTGCGTGCGTGCGTGAGCGTGCATAGTTTATTCTGGACCAAGTTACGTAAATCATAGCTAGAAAATCAATTTTAATTAGAATTTTAGAAAAAATATTGATAGACAGTACCATATGCTATGTTATTATAGATTGTTCTAGTCTACTGATATTGAAAACATGCTAACAGAATGGATGGTAGAAAAGAAAAGGAATCAAGCCAGATGTCGGAGACAAACTGTCCAGAAGGCAATGTGAATGAACATGCGAAACACTTGGTAAAGGCAATCCAAGAACCTAATGGCTCGGACAAGAATGCAAATAATGCATCAAATGGGATGAGAGAAGACTTTCCAGATGATGAAAAAGACATTCAGGTTCAAGCATCGACGGTTGTAAAGAAGAAAAACAACCTGCGAAACAGTGAGGAAGATTCGGCAGAAAAGAAAAGGAGGTCTGTTCAGAAGCAAAACTATAAGGCGAGGCACACCGTTCCTCAACCTTTCTCACTATCCTCTGAGAAAAAAATGTCAAAGGCGATACGTAGACCGGAACAGTCCAGCACAAGCTTATCCAGATCTCTCAGCTTCAAGTAAGTCTTTTTCATAATTGACATGTTAGTAGAGAGAACTTTTTTCCTTTTGTTTTTATTGGTATAATTTTATTGGTTTAATTAAACATGTTAGTAGTGAGAACTTTCTACCAAAAAAATGAAATCATAAATACATATTTTTCTTTTAAAACAACGAACGGTAGATTAAAAGTAATATGGTGTTATATAAAACAGGTCAAGCTCTCATGATCCCCTAAAGACGGTGCAGACTTCACTTAGATTGGAGAGAATAACAGAACTAAGGCAATGGAGAACCAAATCAGGCTCCATTCAACATGTGCTTCATACTCAAACTTCGTTGGAGGTAGAAAGGAGTAACGAGATGAGCAATGGAAGCTCTAAATCCATCTCCACTGACAAAGAGCATTCAGAAAAACAAGTAGAGGTAGTTTTCTGCCATTGCCCATTTACGGAATTTTGGATTGTTGTTCTTATGACAAGTATATATTCTTGGCATCAACGAGGGGCATGTTCATGCTTCAGATCAAATTATTTTTCTATCTTGTAAATAATATTTCAGATTTCAGACCAAAAGAAAGGAAAAAGAAACCAGGTTGAGATCAAGAAGTCACAATCAAGTTTGACTCCCAAGGTATCTTTCATTTGCTTACATTAGTACTAAACATTCTAAAGTTATCAATATTAGTGAAAATTATTATGTGTAATGAAAATGTTTTTAGCTCTTACTTCAAAAATGTTGCCACCAATATTCTAATTACTTCATGAATAAATATGCACAGTGCATGGATATCACCAAGCATGAGAAGAGATTACCATTTAAAGCAACACCACTTCCAAATTTTTATCACAAAAAATCTGCTACTCCAAATTCTGATTCGGCAGAGGTAAATAGTGATCCCTTTTCTTGTTTTACAATACTATGCCTTCCATAGCATAAGCACCGAGTGTGCATATCTTACCGCAACATTCCATACCATAGGAAAAGCAGGTTGAACGAGACATCGAACTTATGAAACATGAAAACGTTTCATCGTTCAAAGCAGCAGCACTGCCGAGATTTTATCATCGGAGATCAGCATCCCTAAAGCCTGATTCACCCGATGTAAGAGACAGATGATACCATATGTTTGCACACTTCAACTACATTGAGTACTTTATTTTATAGACTGTAGTTTTCAATAAATAACTTCAGAATAGTCTCTTAAGAAATCTTACATAAATTTCAGCATCACGTTGAAAAATGCAGAAAACAGAAGGAAGGAAGCTAAAAGCTACGCAGATTAGTTCTACATTTAAAGCAACACCACTGCCGAGCTTCTATCAAAAGCGATCTCACCTGCGAAAGCAAGAATTAATAAAGGTTTAGAATTGTATTATGGTTTTTACTTAGTTATACTAATAAATTCAGATGTTTTATTGGAATATTGCATCTAAAATATTATGTCATGAGCTAAGATTTATGACGCTGCCATAAAATGATACTAGTAATGTGCATGCTTAGCTTAGTTGGGTGTATGTAGGTATGCCTACATATCGTTACTTAAGTTTTTTTCCCTCATACATCCATTATTATTGCGCTGAGCTAGTCATTTGGCATGCAGATTCCTTTAACAAGCCCCATGTCTCCAAATGTTAGATCTGCAAGCAAGCATACATCAGACTTGGGAAACGATGTGGTGGAATCAACAAAAAATGTTGCGTCGCAAAAAATCAGTGATGGTGCCAAGGAGACTATTAAGATCTTATTAAAAGGACCATGGAAAGCACCTGATAAAAAATCCAAAGTTTCAGAAACTGTTGGGCCAGATCATGTGGTGATGAAGGAGACAAAAGGGTGATTTCTTCTACAAAAAAGAGTGGAATGGTGATCAGCAATTAAATCACACTACTTTGAATAATTTTGAATGTAGAAGATCAGCAACATATATTGTTAATCTTATTTATGCTGGATATATTTTACTAATTAATGCTACATTAAGAACACATGATTGGAGAGACTGAGAAGTAGAACACTTTGAATAATTCTATTCAACATCAAAAATCATGGTTTAAAGCTCATTATGTCATACAAGCATTCTGTCATTCACCTCTTGTGCATGAGTTTTCATGCCTACAGGGAAAATGCCATGTTATTCTCATAACTATCCATTTAAAAAGGTGGCTCTAAATCATTCATATAAGCATTCAAAAAGCAAGCACAGCATAAACAAAATCCAAGCAAACAAAGTTTTGCACATCAGCCCGGCTCGTGATCCACCCACCAGTGCATTCACATCGTTCCCATATGCTTTCAGTCTCAACTTCTTGTTGTTCCGAAGAAACTTTTTAAAGCTGTCTGCAAGTCTGTCAATTTGGCCATCATTAGAATCATTAGGTGACTCATCATCGAACCTGGATGTTTCGAAGGCCAAATTCTCTCCGGGCCTTTCCCCTTTTGAAGCATTTTCCTCTTTCTTTGGCACATCTATCATTTTAATTTTGAACTTCATAAGCCATCAACTTTTTTAATTAGTTGCTCAAAAGTGATGTTAGAGAAAATTGGCTAAATACCATGGGTCAACCATCTTTTAATTTCTACCACTCTATTTAAAAACTTTGCTAGAATACCACACCCCTTAAAAAAAGACTAAAATACACTCGTTCGTTCCCAACGATTAAAACTCGTCCGCAGTGAGCGTATATTGGCGTATGTTGGCGCATATTGGCGCATATCTACGTCGATGCCGAATTACGACCACCCCTCTTCAAAGTCCGTCCGCATCTGCCCTCCGACGTCCACGGAGAAGCCAGTCGCCGCTGCAATATGCGCATATCTACGCTGGCTTCTTCGTGGACGTCGGAGGGCAGCTGCGGACGGGCTTTGAAGCGGGATGGTCGGAGTTCGGCATCGACGTAGATATGCGCCAATTTGCGCCAATATACGCCAATATACGCTCACTGCGGACGGGTTTTAATATGCGTATATCTATGCTGGCTTCTCCGTGAACGTTGGAGGGCAACTGCGGACAGGCTTTGAAGCGGGGTGGTCGGAGTTCGGCATCGACGTAGATTTGCGCCAATTTGCGCCAATATACGCCAATACACGCTCACTGCGGACATGTTTATTTTAGTCTTTTTAAATGTGGTGTGGTATTCTAGCAAAGTTTTTAAATAGGGTGGTAGAAATTAAAAGTGATGGTTGACCCATGGTATTTAGCCAATTTTCTCCAAATCGTGTGCTTCAACAAATACATCTTTTTTTAACCAATCACTAGATAATGAATACAAAACATTACCGACCAACTCTTCCTCTGGGATGTCATTACTAATTGGTCGGCAAGGTTTATTAATGAACCAGGCATAACACATGACCGCTCGCACTGTTCATTTAAGATTTTCACCTGCGAAATCTTTTTTCCCAAAAAAAATTATTTCCACAGCCAAAATTGCGCGGAACAACAAACTGGCGTAAAAATATTTAGCGACACATGCGCCTTCGATGCGGAACAACAAATTCGACGCGGGCACCTTCGACCCGGAACAACAAATTAGCGTAAAAAACCGGCGCGGAACAACAAATTCGGCGTAGAACAACAAATTCAGCGCGGGCGCCTTCGGCGCGTGAAATTATTCTCATCTTGTTGCCCCATGCGTCGAAGAGACGGTGGGCCCCACGTTAAGGGAGAGAGCATTCGTTATGCAGCATTAAGTATAATTTAAAGTTTTTTTTCTAAATGCATTAATTGCGTGCACTCTGCTATTCACCAGGAATTTTCATTCTCTATAAAGTTTCATTTCACCAGAAACTTTCATTTCCGTAGAAATGTTTTTCCCTCCAAAACTTTCCACAAAATCTCATCTCAACCATTCATTCCTCGAGATTAAATTCAAGCCGTCTTTTCTATCAAACCGTTTGTACTGGTTAGCTTGTCCTAATCAAACCTAAAATTCAAAAACAGTTGTGTTTTAATATATAGATGAAAATGCCCCTCCTCCCTTGCCAAGGTTTATTAACCTTAATATGGTCGGCAAGATAGACAATATCACTTTAGCAACGAAAACCCGGGGAGGAGGAGGCGCCTCTCCCTCAGATGAGGAGGAGGTGGAGGAGGTGTCGTCGCCTCCCCCCGAAAACCCAGGGGGAGGCGGTGCCTCCTTCCCCCCTCAAACGAGGGGGAGGTGTCGGCGGCGCCTCATCCCCCGGATTTCGCCGCTCCACCTCGTCTAGGAGGGGAAGGAGGCCGACTCCTCCATGGGAAACACAGACATCCCCCACAACGAAAATTACTTCTAACCTTAACGAAATATTTTCATTCCGTAAGATTTTAAAAGAAAGTTAGAGAGATGGACTATTAAGATTAAAAGTTTAAAATTTAAGAAACTTATGAGCAAATATGAATTTTTAAGGGATGAATATAAAAAAATATAAGATTTAAGAGACATATGCGAGAAACCCAAAATTTAAAGGAGATGTGCAGAGAGTAAAACGGTGGGTACGCAGATCAATTCCCTTCGTGAGAGCATAGGACAAGGCGCGGCCCATGTCCAACCCTTTTATGCTCTCCTCCATGTGCCATCAATTGAGTTCGCTCATGCGGCGAGAGAGAGAGAGAGAGCAGCAGCAGCGAAGCGAGAGAAAATGAGAAATCACCTCGTGCGCGCTGCCGTCGCCTCCTCGAGGAGATCGAGGCATCCGACGAACAATCAGTCCGTTCCGTTCTTCTGCCCATCTGTCTCCAGACACGTGAGTTTCTCATCATTCGTCTTCTGGGTTTTTTTTTAATTTGATGTTTTAGTTTAATTTTGGATTTTTCTTTCGTTCTTTGTTTTAATCGAATAATTGTTGCACCTTTCAAGATTTTGATTGTAGATAGGAGTTTAAAAATCTGTTCGTTTGCTTCAATAGTTGATACAAGATTCGAATTCTAAATCCCTAATTGGTCTAACACGCCCAGTCACCGATTTACATGCCAATCAATCTATGTGCCACTTCTAGGGTTTGGGCTATAACTCGTTAGAATGTACCGTACATGCCAGTGGTATGTGTACACTGCTGTGCTGTTGATGTTCTTATTGAATATTGATACTCAGAGCGTAATGTGTTCCATGCTGATGGACACCCAGCGGAGATCTTTATAGACCTGAATTTTTTTACGAGAATTGATCATCACTGAACATGCAGAGAGTTAATCAAATGACCTACCAGTTGAACAGATTCAATCTAATGACATCCCAGTCAGAGTAGGGGTATTGTTATAGCTTGAGCTGGACATTTGAGTGTTGAAATGGACCAATGATAAAGAAGTTAAACAAAATTCATCTTAAGCAACGATTTAGTAATCAACAAATTTGTTACAAAATTAAGTTGGAAAAAATTTCAATTTAGGCTAAAATCAAAATATTAAAAAAATTGACCAACTTAAAAAATGTTTATAGAAATAGACTAAGTTCAAGTCACGTCAACTTTTACGCTCGGAGTTGATTGCTTGTGTGCGTGCTTTGAAGTTTCAAAATAATCGAGGTTGATAATACCGGTCATTATTTTTGAGTTTTGACCGAGATTTTGAACCCCGTTAAATTTGCATCGATTTACGCTCAACCAATTTGACTGGGGTTTGAACCATGTCCTTCACAATTAGAAAGATAATGACCGGGGTTGTCCACCCCGGTCATTTCAAATCACGTTCAGTTTGCCTTCAATTTGACCATGGTTCTAAACCCTGATCAAATTTTGTCCATAATTTGCTATCAATTGCTCACATGTGGCACTTTACTCCCAATGGATCCATTACTGTGGTTATTCATTACTATATTCTCCTTAATTCTTATTAAAAATACCAAATTCTTTTCTCTTCTTGATCTACTTTGCCCTTTCTCTCTCATTAATTCAATCGTATCGTCATCCACGAAAAGAATAGAGCTCGATCTCCGGTTATTGCCATTGATATTGATGCTGCTACTTCCTCGTACAAGAAAGAGATTACTACTGCCAAGAAGGCGGCCCCTCCATGCTCGCCTCTACCAAGAATCTGGTCCTTTGCCAAGTAGAGAAAGAGCTCATCTTTTTTAAGATTGTGCACTGCAGTCAGATGTTCAATGGTAGTAGACTATGGGTTTGAAGCGGGGTTTATAATCTTGGTCAAAAAATCATAAGAAATATTGATCTAGGTTGCCACCGTGATCATCTTGGAACTTCAAAACGTGCGCAGAAACAATTGTTGGGCAAGAAAGCTAATGTGGTGCGAAGTGGGTCGTTTTTGATAAATATTCATAAAGGTAAGTTAAAGTTGAACGGTATATATCTATTATACATTTGACAGTATTTTTTGAATTTTAGGGCTGACTAGGATAAGCTGACTAGGACAAACATGTTGATAGAAAGACGGCTTGGATTTAATCTTGAGGAATGAATGGTTGAGATGCGATTTTGGAAAAAGTTTTGGAGGGAAAAACATTTCTAGGAAAATTAAAGTTTGGTGAATGAAACTTTATGTGAAATGAAAGTTTCTTGGGAATAGCAGAGTGCACACAATTAATGCATTCGAAAAAAACATAAATTAATGCTGCAGATCGAAGCTACTGCAGATCGAATGATATCTCTCTCAACGCGGGGCACACCGTCTCTTCGACTCATGTGGCAAAGATGCGCGCCGAAGGCGCCCGCTAAATTTTTTTACGCTAATTTGTTGTTCCGTGCCTAAAGCGTCCGAGCCGATTGTTTTTACACTAATTTGTTATTCCGTGTCGAATGTGCCCTCGCCGAATTTGTTGTTTCGCACCGAAGACGTCCGTGTCGCTAAATATTTTTATGTTAATTTGTTATTCCGCGCAATTTTGGCTGTGGAAATATTTTTTTGGGGAATAAAGATTTCATGGGGAAACTTTTAAATGAACCATGTCCGCGGGCACGGGTTATGACTAGTATATATATATATATAACCTAAATTGAAATAATAATTCCCATTTAAGTTTTATGTACTGAGAAGTGTTACTTAACTCAAAAGTACAAGGTAATTGTGGGGACACAGTTCTTTTTTATCATATTGCTAACTGGTTACAACATGATTACTACATTACTCCTCCGTTTTCCAGTGGATTATTCTAATATGTACCCAAAGTCCCAAAATGTGATGCAATAGCAAATATTATGCCGGCACTCCTAATTTCTAGAATAAAAGACTGGTTCCACTTCCATCAATCCATATTTTTTCCAGAACTTGTTGACTTGAACTTTATCCATTCAATAAGACCAATTATTCTTCAAGTTCTGGAGGTCATACACCATATTGATCGTTTCCTATGGTAGCAAGAAATACATGTACAAATTATGTGAGAAAAGACATGCTTTTACACATTAAATTTTTCTGGACGTGTGCATCCCTAACTGCTTAAAGATGCAGTAGCTATGGGCTTGTTTCCTGTAATGATAACCATGACAACAAAAAATACCAGTAGCTATCACAAGCTTGTTTCAAATTGTTAAAAATATATTCTAGTGATGCTTTATCATTTTATCAGATAACCATCCTCACTTTTAAAAGTGATCAAATAACTCCTACATATTTTCGAATTAACACATCCATTGCATCAATCAGTTGGGGGTGTCATGTGAAGTTAGGTTGCTTTATTATGAATTTGTTTTGAGTAAAGTACCAACTTAGTGTTAGCAATCATTAATTAGGTTAAGTAGAATGTCTATTTTTATTATCATTCTATGCTCTGTGACTATGTCCAACCTTTATACTTATTGAATGAGAGCTAGCAAGACATATGATATTGAAGACGTTTCCCTCAATCCTCAAATCGAACTCAGCTCCAGAGAAAACCCAAGAAATTTTTGAAAGTAGTTATTTCACTTGAAATAAAAATCATTGGGAGTAAGGAGGAATATATAGGGGGGAGGGGGGCTGATGATGGCCTCAGATTGGATGGGGTAGTGGTTGATTTGATGATGAGTCGGTGAACGGGAGGGCTATCATATCGAAGATAAGGGAGTTTGTGGGTTGTCGGGGAGATGCGTGGGTAATACAAAGAGGTGGCGACTAGTGCTTCACCATTAGAGAGATATGGCGGATAGAGGGATTTCTCGACTCATCGAGCGAGGCGGCTAGGGTGTGGTTTTTTACCGGCGAGCTAAGGAGAGAGAGGGTCAGACGATCGGTTGAGTGGGGCGGGATTAATAAAGCGGGTTTGGGCTGGGTTATTTTGGGTTAGAAAATGAAGAAAAGAAAATGAGAAAAAAGGAAGAATGGGCTGGGCATGTGGGGAGAAGAAAAAAATGGGCCTTCATAACTCCCGTCACATAACCCGATCTTCATGCATCCAAAACAACACCTAGAGCCATTTCCACAACCCGGTGGACCATGCAAAAACTCATCCAAGCCATAGCCATTGGGTTGTAAGTCTTGCTTTGGGTGTGGGCTTGAGCGGGTTTTGAAGAGCGGTGATAGTTGATGGAAATAGAATGATGAGGTTTTGCTGCATTGATGGAGAATAAATATGACAGATATGGATGTGATATGGATTTTGACTTGATGGATACCATATTATTTTGTTCATAGCTGTGAGTTCGGGTGATATGAAAGATGGGGATGAGCGGTGATGGTTGATGGAATGGAATGATGGGGGTGTGGGCTCGGGAGTTTTGTAGATAGGTGATGGTTGATGGGAATGGAATGATGTGGTTTTGCTGCATTAATGGAGGATAGATATGACAGATATTTATGGAATAGAGATTTTGATTTTATAGGTGACATGGGTTCTTTTGTTCATAGCTGGAAGTTGGGGGGGATATGACAGATGGAGATGAGAGGTAATGGTTGATCGGAATGTGAACAGAATGGTGGAGCCGTGGAGGTTCTGCTGCATTGATGGAGAATATATATGACAGATATAGATGCGATAAAGATTTTGACTTTATGGGTGATATGTTATTTTGTTCATAGCTTGGAGGGGGGTTATGACAGACGTGGATGAGAGGTGATGGTTGTTTAGAATGGAATGATGGGGGTGTTGGCTTGAGGGGGGTTTGGAGAGAGTTGATGGTTGATGTGAATTGAATGATGGGGTTTCTGCTGTATTGATGGAGAATAGAAATGATAGATATAGCTCAGATAGGGATTTTGACTTGATGGGTTACATGGTTCTTTTAACAGATGGGAGTGGATGAGGGGGATATGCCATATGTGGATTGTTTGGCTGTTGATATGGTTGTTGATGGATTTTGGGGGTGGGGCTAGGGCCCCGTGCCCTTTAGGCACATGTAATTTCTGATTTTTATCTATTAAAGGCAGGAACTTGGTTTTTCTGAATACATATGTAATTTTTATTTGCAATATCTGTACATTACATCTTTGAATTGAAACAGATTGTTGCTAATAATGTACCCTAAATATGTGTCATTTGCTCTATTTCACTTTGATACGGTATTGTGCAACCTAATTTGTATTAAGTGAAATTCGACAGTAACAATCATCCTTAAAGTTTATGTATGCTAATATCCTTGAATATCATTATCTTTCTTAAGGGCTGGACATACTAGAATCCGATATCATCGATAATAGAAAAAAGCATACCGAGAAAAGAAATAATTATTAGGAGTAATGTTAGCTAATTATAAATGATATAACGTATATATTTCAAATTAATTAATTATGAACATCATTAGTACATAAATTCAGAACTGCTCGGTTGATAATTGGGACAAACCGGTTGATAGCAGGATGTCCAGGATTTCTCCATGTCAAGGCGTGAGAGCCACCACTCCGTGAGTCTTGCTCTGGGTATGGGCTTGAGGGGGGGGTACTGAAGAGAGGTGACAGTTGATGTGAATGGAATGATGGGGGTTCTGCTGCATTGATGGAGAATATATGTGACAGATATGGATGAGATGGAGATTTTGCCTTGATGGCTGGCGTGTTATTTTGTTCACAGCTGAGAGTGTGGGTGGGGATATAATAGATATGGATTATTTAGCTATAGATAAAGCCGTTGATGGATGAGGTGCCTTGGACGGGATGGAATAAGAAAAGGATAAGTTGAAAGGGGTCGGATTTGGGTTGGAATATGTTCGGGTTTGCTATCAGGTCCACGGATGATGAAGCCAGACCCGGTGATATGACTACCTTTTAACAAATGAAACATATAATTAGGGTACATTATTAGCAACAATCTATATCAATTCAACGAACCAACTTTTTATGCATTGTCTAAATATCGCAAATAAAAATTATATATGTATTTAGAAAAATCAAGTTCCTAGCTTTAATAGTTGAAAAGCAGAAAAATCAAATTTAACGAACCAACTTTTTAGAAAAATCAAGTTCCTAGCTTTAATAGTTGAAAAGCAGAAATTACCTATGCCTAAAGGGCACGGGGTCCAAGGCCCCTCTAAATCTATCAACAGCCCCATCAACAACCAAAATAATCCACATCTGTCATATCCCCCACCTCCACTCCCAGATGTAAACAAAATAACCCATGTCATCCATCAAGTCAAAATCGCTATGTCATCCCTATCTGTCATATATATTCCCATTAATGTAACAGAACCCCGTCATTCCATTCCCATTAACCATCACCTCTCTTCAGAACCCCCAAGCCCCCACCCCCATTATTTTATTCCGATCAACCATCACCTCTTATCCCCATCTGTCATATCTCCCCTCCCCCACTCCCAGATGTGAACAAAATAAAACATGCCCCCCATCAAGTCAAAATCCATATCCCATCCCTTATATGTCATATCTATTTTTCATCAATGCAGAAAAACCCAAAGTGTGTGTGCTTCAACAAACACCCTTTCCATCCCATGACACGGGCCCCACCCGGAGGTGGGTATTTATGTGGGTGTTGAAACGGGTGCATGTGAGTCTGTGAGATTGCGTGTGTATGTGTAGGTGTGACCTTGAGTGTATGGGCCTTTTTGAGAAGGGGAGGTGTGACCCACATGATGAAGTGGCCAAATCCTCACAAAGTGCACGGGACCCCGTCCCATCACATGCCGTGGGCCCCACCCGGACTTGGGTATCCCTGTGGGTGCGGCCCTGGGTGCACATGAGTTTGTGAGAAGGGTGGGTATCTGTGGGTGTGGCCCGGGGTGCATCAGTTCCATGGGGCCCACAACCCCTCTCCTATCTCCCCATCACCTCACGTCCATAACCTCATCACCCCACTCCCATCAACATGTCTCCGCCCACTCTCCTCTCCCATCACCCAACCCTATCTTCTGCATCCCCCCCATAGGATATTTAACAAGTTTTTCAAGCAGCCACTTGAAGCACAACCTTAATCAACAATTACATTTTACGGTTAATTATATGGCTGATTATTTGCAAAGGTCCAATCATTTAGGCATTTAACGAAGTAGTACGTTTCTGACGAGCTACGACTCAAGTTACATAAGTATGGAATGATTCGGTTATATTTTTAGCTCACATTAGGCAACTTTTCAAATTGTTTCTGATTCCTTCTTACTTTATATTTATTTCTTTCTGAGTCATTCAGTATGCAGTTTCAGCATCAGGAGGCGAAGAGGAAGCAGTGCCAGTAGCCTTTCCAAGGTATTGGATTTTCTGTTGTTTCAATATTATATTTTGCTTCAAGTAACCTCTCTTAGGTATTGGATTCCGAGTATTTTTTATCTCATATTTTGCTGAATGTATGCATGCACACATCCAGATGAGATCAATTGTCAGAACTAGCAATTAGGGGAGTACTGCAGTCACTTGAATTTTCATCACCTAATTTCGTAGCAGCAGTTTTATCCCATCTTTTGATGTATTTCTTACATCAAGCCGAGCTTACTGTTTATGACACTGACAAATTTTGGAGCTAGGACTGTGGAGAGCTAATCCAGTCTGTCATGTTATGCACTTGCAATGCTAGCTTGTCTGTTTGGTGCTGCAATGAGTGTGCGATTGACTTAATTTATTCTTTGAATTTGTTAGTTGCTAGTAAACATTGGTTGACAAGGACATATCTAATTGATTATTAAATAACATAAGGTGCAGTAATAATAATATTGTTTAATATCATAAACAGTGTTGTGAGCATTTATACTTTATTTACGGTGGTGTCTGCATGGTGTCTGGATCCATCTTTTCAAAACTATATTGTGTTGTTTCTTTCCTGAATTTTTGTTTTTTCTTGTGATACCTATGTATCTAAATGACTGGGGCATGTCTGACTTTTTAAGCCGTACATCTCAACTTGATTTTGGAAGAGTTCATTTCTGATCTCTTGACACATTTGTAGTGGGAACTCTAAATCAATGTTCCACCACATACTTATGCACATCACTTCCACGTGACAACCATTTGAGCTATTACTGTTTAAGTGTTTGCTGCATTAAAAACTCAACTACCTATCTTTGCAATGAAGTATCAAAAGGCTAAATTTCTCAAAATCATCCTAAACTTCGAGGCTTTTGTATTAAACCAACATGCCTTTTTTCTGTTAAAACACCCTGAACTTTCCTTTTCTGAGAAAACCCCCTAATGATGTGATGAAGCTCATGACGAGTAGTAAATGCAGGCAGAGTATTTAAAACATATTTTTGCATTATTAAAATACAATATAATATATGTAACTGATTTTGTTATCATATTTTTTAAATGATGGTCCAATTTTCTTAACTTTTTAATGAATTTGAAAGAGAAATAATTTTATTATTATATTTTTTTAAATTTTAAACTAAAAAACTAATTTATAAGGTAAGTGTATTTTGGTCAATAAAATGCCACATGAGTCGCACGTGACTGATTTTGGGATGGTAGACTTTCAGAAGGGTTTTTTTCGAAGTGAGGGCAAGTTCAGTGTGCTGAAGTTCTGGGTGGTTTTCTTAAAAAGCCTAGTTCAGGGGGTTGGAGAAATTTAGCCTAACAAAAACATAAAACTTATAATACACAAGTTTGAAGTCATTATTGAGCTCTATTCTTGTGTTGATATGTATAACCAATACAAAAAATAGGGTTTGTGCTAGATCAATAACCCCATAAGGATTTGGTATTTGTTTTTACTTTTTATCTCCTCATGAATTATGCTCATGGTAGACGCTTATGGTCAACCAAGCTGAGTTGATAGCCCAGTCTCATTCAGGTTACTTGTTGGTGAATCGGTAAACTTTGTTGGGTCACTAAGAGGATGCTCCACTATAAACCTACAATACAAAGGAAACTCATCAGTGCGATTGGGTGAGACCTGATCAACACACATTTGATGCTCAACTTAGTCCAAAATAAGCATAAGTGATCACATTTTAAAGCTATGATTTTTTGTATACATATCATGTTAGAAAAATGTGCTATTTATAGATGCTGTGCTGATGGACACATTGAAATTTTTTTCATTCTAGTGTTTAAGGGTATTTGATAGGGCCGAAGGCAAAATCTGAACTTTATAGATAAAAAATAGAAGAAAATTGATAAATTGGCTACAATTGATAGGGACAACCACCCTCCCAAGACGCCTAAAGCGAGGACGTCCGCACTCTCTTAAGCTCTACCTAAGAACTCTCTCCAAACAATTCAATAATCAAGCATAAAAATAAAATGATGGCTAGCCCTAGCTTAAGAATAATAAACCCATCTAAACAATTACAAGTTTGCCACTCAATTATAATAAATCAAAGAGGAGTCGAAAATGCCCCTAGGGTGAGGCGGCCTCCCTTGCACGCGCGCCTACTTGCGGGCCCGCCTCCTTATTTCGGATCTAACATTACGCCGTCCCCGAAAATCCACCTTGTCATCAAGGTGCATGTAGTTTCTAGCGGTCCTACTCCGAGTGGGAGTCGTCTTCCACTCCGACCTCTTCATCCTCCACGTCATCCTCCTCGTTTGCCCCTGCTATCAGCACTTGTGGCTTGAGAACCCCACAATGGTGTCTTTGGGTGAATCGCTCATCGCATCTGAAACACAGCCCTTTCTGTCTTTTCTTCCTCATCTCGGCGTCTGTCATCCACCTGAACTGTCCCACTGCTGGCGTTGCGTTGCTCTTCTCCTCCATTTTCTCCTCATTCGTCGGGTCTGTCTCTGTGGTAGCCTTCATCCCCCCTGACACAGCTGAGGAGCCGCGCTGCACATGACCACCATACCCACTCCTAATTCTCCTCTCCTCAGCCTGAGCGTCCTCGACCATCTGTGCCATCTCCATGACATCTGACAGTCCCTTGGGCTTGTATGTCCGAACCCCAGCACGAAGATTGGGCTTCAGCCTCTTCATGAATGTGCTCTCTAGTGACTCATCAATGACTTCGTGCACTCGTCCCGACAAGGTCTCAAATTTTTCAATGCACTCACTCACGGTCCGTCCTCCTGGAGGGTAAATAACTGCTCCTGAAGGTTTCCCAGGTGGGGATCCCGAAACTTCTCCAAAACGAGATCCTTAAGCTCCACCCGACTGCGAAAATGATGTCTCATGTCCTTTCACTGATACCCACCCAAAACTCTCACCTCCATACAAATGGCCGTTGCCTCCAACTTCTGAGCATACGTCATGTGATAAGCAGTAAAATACCTCTCAGCCCGAAACATCCACGCATGCGGATCCTTCCCATTGAACACGGGCATCTTCAGTTTCCTCATCCTGCCATCACCCCCAAAATGCCCCTGGTCTGGTCTACCCCCTGCACGCCTGTGCTAGTGATAATGTTGCCACCTCTCGTTCTGCGTCTCATATCCTCCATGTGGCCCTCCACCGCGGTCTCCATAGTCCTCTCGCTGCCCTCCTGCATGTCCCCCGTAATCTTTACACCCTTCACCAGCACCAAAGTCACCTCCGTACGCTCTTCCGCCTTCGTCATAATGATTTCGGCCCCTTCCGTCGTCCATGTGGTAGTAGACCCTTGCCTGCCCATGCCCAGAAAACTTCAGGGACCCACGAAACTGCTTCTTGTGCCTCGGACGTCGCGGCGGAAGGCCCAGATGTGCAGGACGGTGACTGGGAGACTCGGTGAACCCCCCGGCGGCTTCCAGGGGGCTGCCGCAGCCTGTCAGGGCGGCCTGTGGCTCGACGGGCCTTCCAGTGGGTCCGACAGGGTCGGCCGACCCTGACGGTTACCGACAGGGTTCGGCCGGCCCTCCTCCAGGGCGTGGAGCTGGCCCCGCCCCTAAACAGATTTGGCCGCCCCTAGGGTTAACCGGGGGGGGGGCTAACTTCCTTCGACCCTTTGCCACGGTCATCGATCCTTCAGGACTCCTCTTAGAAGTACTCGTCAGCATCTGAAAGCAACACCTCTTCAAAAATCTTGATCTTTTCCTTCCACTTCTCCAAAGGTGGGACCTTTTTCGAAGAAATAGGGTTTGCGCCGTCGATCTCTAACTTTCTGTTGAGAGCCATAAGTTGGAAGATGATCCGAGCAAGTGCTTCCTCCGTTCTATCTTGTTTAGCGACGAGTCGATCCACCGCCGCCGTCAATTTAACGATCGATTCGCTATTCTTCGACACGGTTTTCTTCGCCTCCTCGATCTTCCCATGGTTCTTCTCCTCCGCTTCACTTCAATCTTTACTCCTTGTTGATGCCGCCATGGATCGTAGTCGATTTGATACCAAATTGATAGGGCCGAAGGCAAAATTTGAACTTTATAGATAAAAATAGAAGAAAATTGATAAATTGGCTACAATTGATAGGGACAACCATCCTCCCAAGACGCCTAAAGCGAGGACGTCCGCACTCTCCTAATATCTACCTAAGAACTCTCTTCAAACAATTCAATAACCAAGCATAAAAATAAAATGACGGCTAGCCCTAGCTTAAGAATAAAACCCCCATCTAAACAATTACAAGTTTGCCACTCAATTATAATAAATCAAAGAAGAGTCAAAAATGCCCCTAGGGTGAGGCGGCCTCCCTTGCGCGCGCGCCTACTCGCGGGCCCGCCTCCTTATTTTGGGTCTAACAGATTTTTGGTAATTTTCTTATTGGCTTCTTACCGTAAGTTGGGCCATAATCCTCTAATGCTGAAAGGGGAGCCAATCCTGTTTTGGGCTCATGGTCCTTAAGGTGGGCATTATGTGCCCATAGTGGGTTATAGTGGTATGTGGCCCATGCTTGGAATAATTTGGGCCCAACTATTAATAATTGTTCCAGTCCTAGACGTCAACTGTCCTTGCAACCAAGATTTGAGAACTCGGTTTCGTTTTCAGTCGTTTGAATTTTGTTTAGTTTTTGAACAGTTTTGTCCGTTTCGTAGGGTTTAGTTTAGTTTTGGTTTTGGATTTATATGTATTTATATGTATATATTTCTATAGCAATGTATTTATAATATTTTAAAGACTTTTTAATGAATTTTAAGAATTTTTATAGTACAAATTTTAGAATTTCAATAAAATTTTGAAGTTTTTATAATTTTTAAATTTTTAATAAATATTTTTATGTATATAATTCAAATATGTTATTGTATTTAAACTCAAACACATATTTTATTGTAAGGAGTGAGGTTTCGGCTTAGACTGAGTGGTTTCGGTCGAAGCCAGTTAAAACATGACCGAAACCACTTCGTTTAGATCGAAACCAGCTGAACCGAGTGAAACTGACCGAAACAAAGTTCCATTAGTTGTTTTGTCTCGTCCCCCTTAAAACTGAAACGAAACGATCAAACCCAAGTATTTTCGTTTGAAACCTCATTCCTCACTTGCAACGTTTAAGTTTTTGGGATGTGTTAATATTATATTTTCATCTCCGTCGATTGTAGAATATAATGACTTTATGCATTATAACACGTAGCTGTCAGACAAATGCCATTCATCTAACAGTTATATATTCTAGTCACATTGCATTCTTGTGTCCCATTAAAGGATCGACTTCGGCCATTGCATTCTTGTGTCTCAGGGCTTGAACCTCGAGCTATGTAGCTTGCCTTACGGTCTCTTCTTTCGCTCCTTGCCTTACGGGATAATGCATTACACAGCTTTCGTTTAGGGGCGTGTGCTTCCAAGATTGACGTGTGCGAGGTATGCACCTTTGATTTAGTAGCCTAGGGTTGTTATAGTGGGGTGCAGCCCATTCTTAGGATAATTTAGGCACAAGTGTTAACACAGGCGATTTTCATGTCTTTACTGATCAATACAATATGTGGAGGTATGCACCTTTGAAGCCTAGGGTTGTTATACAGCCCATTCTTAGGATGTCTTTACTGATCAATAGTGGAGTTCATATAGTAATGGTGTAAGAGCCTTCTGAGTTTTGAGGTACGAGACATTTCCTCATAGTTGATAAAAATGGAATGCTAGCATCAACGACAAGAAAGTTGCTTTGGGAAGTTGATGACAACCGTTCTGCATTCCATAATGCGTGTTCGAAATAGTCAAACGTCTTTTAAGGAGCTCGTCAAAGTAGTGCTATGGAAATTTTGCTGAAGCTTTCCTACTAGGTTGTTTGAAACTTGTTGGCTATTTAATGTAACAGCTGTCACGTCCTGTTTCCCGGAAACATGACAGTTTTAACATGCATTGTAGGTCCTGCAAGTTACATGTGAAAATAATATAAGAAAAAGCAGAAATGTACCAACAAACATACTTATAAAAAATGTCTCAAAACTTTACGTACTGTATAGTGAAGACTGTAGCTAAACCACGAACAATTAAGTCTCCTTGTATACTTGTTCAACACCTAACGAAAATAATAACAAAACCAATGCACATAGCTTAGAGTAGATTACATCTAATCCAAGTTTACGATTAATGAATTGAATAAGAAAGTAGACTATGATAAACAATGTACAAAATGTAAATCTACTAAGTGCCAAGAGAAATATCAGGTTAACATGTGGTTCAAAGTTCAGTTGAAAGTTACAGAATAACAAGACTATTGAATAAGCATATATTTGAGTTTACAATTTATTAATGTGTTGTAAAGGTCTCAATGTCATATGAATGTATATTTATACCAATATTAGGATTTGACTCATGTCTGAGGGTACAACATGCAATACCAACATGAATATAGTCATGGAATATATCCATACTACCAGTGTGAATAACGAAAAATAGATACAATAGTATAACACCTTATTCCATAAAAAAAGAGAAAAATGGAATTAATAGTATAACGCCTCATTCCATAAAGGAAGAGGAAAATGGGAATTATAGTGTAACGGCTCATTTCATAAAGGAAGAAGAAAATGGATACATGATCCATCGTCGCTCACGCATCTTCTAGACAGCGAGTTAACAGTAAAGTCTGAAATTGTTAAGTGTATTGTTGTGGTATTGTAATTGTTGTCAAGTTGTCTAGATGTTCTCAAAGTTTACATGTCATAAGTTTGATGTGTTAGGAATTTACTCGAAATGAGATCATTTGTTTCATAAAATTTCCTATTGTGGCAATTACTCAGCATGCATCATAAATATCAGAATGAGACAGTCTCTCAAAAAGTCCAAGTGTCACATCACTTAAATTACGTAGTTAGGGGTTCTATGCATCAAGTTATCATCTTAATTCATGGTTTCAACATGTGTATGAGTCACTTATCAATTTCTAATAATTTCCTACAGTGAGCTATATATCAGTTTAGTCTCATTACATGCATAGCCTCTAACCTAACTATGTAATTCGGTGGTATAAATTTAAATATTTCAATCATTGTATGCTTATCAAGTAATTCCACAATTAAAATAAGAGACATTGGCAAAATATGATCTCAAAGACGGTCTCATCTTCGGTCAAACATAATTTCTAATTTCAATCCTTCACAATTTTATTCAAGAATTCAACGGGAAACAAATTTTCAGTTTTCATCGCATATTATTAAAAAAGACGGGAATTATTTTAAAACTACATTACATGAAACACAAACAAGGTGGGATCAAATTTTAATATGCAGCACACAAGAAATTCTAGATTTTGGACACAAACTGGATGTTACCGAACACATCGACAGCCAAGGTCACTGGTTGACAACATAAGAGAAAGTAAACCCACAGGCAAGCTAACAGAGATGACTAAACAGAAGCCCGAGTCGGGCGGCCAACAGAGATCGGCAGGTAAAGGACCAGGCGGCCATTGAAGCAACCGAGCGACCAACAGTGAAGACAGCCCATGTGGGCTATTGTGGAGGCCCAGATGGGCTACTGCAAGGCCTATACAAGGCAATATAGCGGGTTGATAGCCCTTGCAGGCAAAACATAGGGGAGCAGATACCCCAAAACAGAGAACCGAGCCCCAGTCAACAAACATCAAGGAACAGAACCCCACGCCAACAGAAAAGCAAAACCTCAACATCACCAAAAAACATGGCAACGATGGGGGTCGCTGCAGAGCCCCAACGAGGCCGCAAGACCTCGAATTTCACAAGGAAAAAAAATCCACATCAATGCCTATTTAAATCAATATATCCCATTCAACGAGATCACAACAATTTCCCAATAATTATAACATAGAATTTCGTGCACAAAGAATTTCTAAATAATTTTCAAAAAATAATCATACAAGGATTTCTAATCATAGTATGAAAGATAATAAATTTCCTCAATCAATTCTTCACCAATATTAAAACTTTATATAATTTAAACCAGAATAAAACATGAATTAAGATGAATCTACCGTGTACCGAAGAGGGAAACGCCAACAATCACCATGATCCCTGTTCAAACCCTTCACCTTGCCGTAAGCGATGGTGGTTGCCTGATCCACGAGGAGGAAGAAAGAAATCAAACCCAATGAGAGATCGGAAACCCAAACCCGAATAAATTTTAAATTGGAAAATTTTAGGGGAAGAAAAATATTTTTCGTATACAAAAATCCTAGAAAACAGTAGAACATATATATAAGATTAGAGGGACATCAGAGGAAAAATGCGTGAGCCGTTAACGTGGAAAGATTGTTATTTTGTGGTGGATTTATCGCCGAAAGGACGTCGGTTGCCAAAAAGAGAGAAGAGGCGGTGGTTTGGTGAAGAATAGAATGTTAGGGTTTTTCTTTGAGTTGGGAATGGGCTGAAAACTATAAGGGAGAGACAGGCCTTGGGCCAATATTAAGAAAAATGTAAGAAATGAAAAAGGAGAGAGAAGAGAAAGTGTGCGGCTGGGCCTCCTTGGGCTTGGGCTGGGAAGAAAAAATGAGAAAAGAAAAGGAAATGAAGAAAAGAAAGAAAATAATCAGGGAAAAATTATGTAGAATTTTTTTAAAAATTTCTATTAGAATTTTCAGGTCATTACAACAATATATGGACTTAACTAGCTGTTTTGGTCTTTGACATGAGGAAAAGATTCGACAATGGAGATGTTCATACTCAAAGCTATAATGTTTGGGGATATTTTTCCCATGTAATTGGACTATCATATGCGGACTATCATATGCTTGGCTTAAAGTAGACTGTAGACATCTCTTGTCAGTGATCATAATGGTACCCTTATCAGTGTATGAGACTATTTATCTGCATGCAGTGAGAACCTTCTTTCTATTTTGCGATATTCATCTTTTGCTTTTGTTCATGCTACAGGGAAGGGCCAGGATTTTCTTATGGATTGAACTGGGCTCTTGCTGGAAGGGGTGTAATAGTAAAAGAGAAGGCTTTTCATAACTTGCAATCCTCGGAGCTTCGGAAGAATGGTGCATCTACAGTAGGTTGTAAAGCTTGTAGTACCAAGTGTTTATTTAGTTTCCTTGTGCTTCATATATTAATGCACGAGAATGTTGTTTGAGATTCATGCAGAAAGCTTATCTGGTATCCGGCTTTGTGTGAGAGGTAATGCTGTTGTTGATGCTTCTGGAATTTCGAGGGCCCAGTTCGCTAAACTTTTAAAACAGGTATCTGTATTTCAGAAAGCCAAATGGCCCTTTAATTGTGTCTACAATCTCCATTTTACATCATATACAGAAAGTGGAATTAAATTAATTTTGTTCCAACTAACCGTCTAGCCTAATGGTTGGCATTTATCCATTCGTCTAAATCTAAATTCTTTCAAAAGGAATATACGTGTGAAGCAGAATAAATAAGTCCTGTAATATGTAAATTCTTTAATATCGTTGGTCTCATTATACAAATCCTTAATCAATACTGTAAAACAGAGAACATGCTGACTTAGTTATGCATTACTCATTAACCAAGGGATTCTCAAAATGCATCTTCAAAGAAATCATGTGGTTGGTGTAGGCCATGATTTGATAAGTTCATGCTTATAGTGTTTTAATTAAATTGACTATATATTAGAAACATGAACTGTTCAGGTGTTGTTGTAAGTATGTGGACATGGTTTGAATAGTGCTCCAATTTTCCTTACACGAAAATGTTGGCAAAACTAGATTAAATTATCAGAAGAAATCTGACAGTATGATATTAACTCTTTTGTTGGTTAATATTGTGATTTACGGACATTTTTTTATTATGTTCTCTTTCTCTTAAACATACTGTTTGTTTGAAAGCATATCATTAATTACAGTTCATCATATGATTTTTTAACATTAGTTGTTTAGTAGCTCATTTTTTCTATTATTTTAAAGTTTTCTTGAATGTCATACCCAACATCTTTGTAACCCTGTGTTGTGCCATCAATGCTTGGTAAAAGGATTGAGCTGATTTTTTTCTACTTGATTTAATACTTCAATTCACAGTTTGTTTTTGTAAAATCAATTGGGGCGGCCCTAACAATGGGTCTTCCTGCATTTGTGGTCCAAAAGGGTGGGCATAGTGAACCATACCCCCTCATTGCGGAGAGTCAAATTCCGTGACTTATATCAATGAATTCCAAGTCACAGTGGATTACCCTTACTATATAGTGCATCGGGTTGTCACAATTTGTTTAGCGCAAATTCTTTTAACCATAGTTTTGATCCTGCATCACAATAATGAATGTTGGCCCGGTTCAACAATGATTGCCTCCTCCCTCCCATCCTCTCCTTGTTAGGTTTTGTGTCTTGCATCCTTTTGAGCGATTGAAGTGGTTGTATGATAAAGAATTAGCGCGTGGGTAACTCCACTTCTAATCGAAATAATATGGGAATATGTGGTTAAATATGTTAGGAATCATGACTTAAACATGATTAATTCTTTTGACTCGGTATGAATTTCAACCATTTTAGCTATATCCATATCAGTTTATAGGCCTAGGGTTTTCTATTCGGACTACCATTCTTACAAATTGGTATTAGAACCTATTGTTCAATAGGCCTTTGTTGAGAATGCTTGTTCACTTGTTTTGAGACTTTGTTTGTGGACGTGATTGTTTGAGCTTAAGTTGAAGGTCAATGCGCCATGTACTTTGAGATTCTATTTACAAGTTGATGTTTGGGCTGGAGGTTGGAGCTTCCGTACCTTTATCGTTGGTTGCATGTGTTGTCACCAATGTGACTTGAGTCATGACATGGTGTGACTTGTTTATGTATGAAGTTACCTGCTTTAGCTCTAATTACGACTTGGTTCGTCTATGAAGCTTTGGTAACACACTATCTCTGCTTAGTATCAATTAGGCTTGAGCTGATATGATCCAGTTTATAGATTTTCTAGGATTTGTGTCTCACATCCTTTCAACTGGCTGAAGCGATGGTATGATAATGAATTAGAGAGTGTTTAGTCATATCAATTAAATTAATATATGTATACATGGTTACGTGAATTAGCTCTTACTACTTAAATAAGATTGATTATTTTGAGTCAATATAGTCTTCAAACATATTAACCATATATGTCTTAGTTCATGGGTATGGTTCCTTCTGTTAGGCCTGTCGCTGTAACAATTTTTAAGGTTTTGTGTGATTAATAGAGGCTGACATCATCGACTTAAGTAAAAAAATAAAGGACATATATTGAAATTCTGGCATGTATCTTTTAGCTTAAATTTTTTAGATAAAGTCGTGTTCTAAATTATGTCCTTACTGGTTTGATTTGCTAGGATCAGTCCTATCGTAACAAGTGGTATCAAACACTGGTTCTGACCCAATAGGAGTTTGGAGTTTGATGTACAAACCGATATAGCCGGTTTGTACCCACAAATCTTGGAGGCGTGAACTATTTGCATACCGTCTTGTGTGGCCTCTTTTGAGGGATTATGGGTGAATCTTACTGTCATTTGTGTCCAGACCATGTAAAATGCCCTCTTGTACCCATGCGAGTAGGGGATTGTTGGCTCATTTAAGGCATGTAGACACATAACACTTGAAGGAAAGATTGTTAAGATAATGTGTGATTAAAATAGTCCCATGGCAAAAACTTGAGTAAAAGTGAAGACACCCACCATTCTCTCACTGGAGGCCATAAATCAAGTAGAAAAGCTGCAGTTGGAAGCTAATGTGTTACAAGGGTAATCTCAATGTTATTTATTATTCACAATGTGAATCTCACCTTTGGGCTGTGGGGTGGGGTTCGATAAGGTGATACAACTAATTAAAAATTTATATGATACAATAACCAAATATGAATCAAGATGATGTAGTAGAATCATGAGATCGACAAACCACACCATATATTGAATCTGTTTGTTCATTCGAGGCAACAGAATGCACTATTAAACTCCAGCATCTGTTTTTAAGAGAGAATTCTTATTTGCTTAAAAATCTTGTCCCAAAAAACAATCATATGATGCTTTCACAAATATAGACATTTGAGAAGTTTATTGTATGATGTGCTAGTGAAGTAGCAGCATGGCACTGCACATAGAAAGGCTCACTTCTAATTTCTTGATGTAACAATTTATGCATTCTTTATATTTTGGTGATGCCACCTTCATATGATATTTACCCTTATTTCATTGGTCAACATAAGAAACTTAAAAATTAAAAATGGTTTATTTGAAATCTAAAACTATTGGAATTACCACTATGACTAGCATGATTCTATGAACAAAATCTATTAGCCGCTATCAATAAGTGAGCAATTTGTGTAGTTTTTTTTTCAAATTTGCATTCAAGCACATAACAAATAGCTCATATTTCTTGGTTGCATGAGCTCAAATTGCGTAAGCATGGAATAAATTTTCCTACCCCAGCTACTGGCTCACCAGGTTTTATAAAACCCTCCTCTTATCCCTAGTTTCTACATCCATGTTTTGGCACCCTAAATGATTGATGTTAAGCTTATATCAAGTGGTAAGATTTTGCCATGATTTCTTTTGGGCCTTTTCAGTTTGGATAATCAATCCATTTTACGTAGAAGGTTCATGTGGGGACTATGACAATGTAAATTCCAATTGAGCTCATATGCGAGACAATAATTTTTTTACCTTATGAACTTACTCATTTTTAGGTTACTTCTCATCTCTCTTCCATATCAAATGTGTTTGTTCAAGATGGCGCTGTTTCTTCTACCGCAAAATGTGATGCAAAGGTCCGTGTTATAAGTGATACTCCCTCTGCTGTATTATCACTTTCCAAAATTCTTTGGGAAATACCTAGCCGAGCAGTTTCCCATGACTCCTGTCCATTGACAGTATACATTGCGAGCTCCATTAGGTAATATGGAATCCAAGACCTGAGATGATTGTCATAGCTATTTGTATGACCTTGTTATAAAACATGTAAATGTCAATCCTCAAATTTGTATTTTGTGATCTTTTAAGTATGAATCTTGACACTAGTTTCTATGCCCTAGTTAGAAATTTGATTCATACTATATTATGCTTAAAGATGTTAAATGAAAATTAAGTCACATGTTGCAAAACCATATGACAAGTTCCTGTAAGGCATCCCTTTTTGATTTCTTTAAATGATATATGACATTAGATTCTTGTTCTCGATGATATTAACATAATGTACTTCAATGCTAAATATTCCCGTGCAACCTGTTATGGTATTCAACTGTTACGGGAACTGGATCTTGTGTAATTGTTATACCTCAGCATTGTATGTATCTGTCCTCTTTTCAACCTATCTTGTTTTTTCTGCATTATTTCTCCGCATGTTTAATCAGCTACGGAACTTATAGATTGCTTCTTCAGTGGAGGGACTTGACATCCCAAAATTGCAGATGTCAAGTGATTAAAGCACACAATTCAAACAGTACATCTGGTAGTCAGCAATTTGACCTTGTCGTCTGCATTGCCTATAAAATGTATAATGTACAGCATATTCTTATCAACTGATAGCTGTTTAATGACATTCCTTCACACATTATGAATGAGACATTGCTTTTTTAAGTGTTTCAGAGATTTTTTTTACTTTGGATGCAATTGACATTTCTTATCAACCTTTCACCATCCGCCATTTACCTACTGAACTGATGTAGAAAGCTGGAATTTTAGGCACCATGATTGGACTAAAGTCTTGATCTGTTACCCCCCACCCATCACATAGTTATAGGACAAAGTGGCAAGTGTTCAACTTGTCTACCAGCATCACTGTAACTATACCTTTTCCACTCAGTTCAGCAGTAACGTGGAATAGCATCCTATTAGTCTTACTGCACGCTCTCAAAATAATATATCTATATTTCATTTATAATAGTGCAAGTTGACTGGGCTAAGCTTGATCAAGCAAAGAAAACCCGACATTATTTCTATTGAAGGAGAGGTGCATTGGGAATACAATTAATCCCTTTCTTCCTGTAGAGTAATGCACATGTTTAACATAAATATTCAGTTAAAATAATAACATATGTCTGCATTTTGTAATATTCTTGAAACCAAGGATTAAGGTTTCGCCCGACACCCTTTGGTATCAGGTGTTTCATCTCGGTTTCGAAGATAATCGAGACGAAATGATGGTCATTTTTCGGTTTCGGCTAAAACGGTGTTGTTCTTGCCAGTTTCGGTCAGTTTCGATCGAAACTAATTGAAACAGGTCGAGACAACATAGTTCCGATTCTAACCAATTATCAAAAGAAGGAAAAATGAAAATAAATTAATTAAAATTAAAAAAATGATTCAAACAAAATACATGTGAATGTAACAAAAAATCTTGTGAGAAAACAATGATAATTCAGTGATAATTTCGTGAGTGAACAGTGTGGAAAATAATTCTATAAAATTTGAAGAGAAGGATCATAAAGCATAAAAAGGTGCATTAATATTAGTTTATCCCAAAAAATAGTAATTGAAAATGAAAATTTAATTTTTCATTCATTTTCCAACTGCAATCCAAGGATTGGAGAAGAATTTTGAAGATGAGGCAATGATCTCCACTAATTTGCAAAGGAGGTTGCAGAGACGTTGACGATAGAGGAAGTGACGACGTCACGATCGATAGGGTAATAGCGATGAGGGCGAGAGGATGGAAGCGTTCGTTGAAAACCCTAAAGTCGACGGCGAGTTTGAGTCTGAAAAAATTCGCTCAACGAAGAAGAAGCCGTTGCCCCTTGTTTGTAATGAGGACGGCTTCTCATCACACAAAATGCTTCCTGATTTTAACTTATTTACAAGTTTTTACACTATCCCCGTTAGAAAATGAAATGGCAAACTTGTAAATAAGAGTAATACAATGAGCAAATGTCATGTAGCCGATGGTCGTTTTAAACAATATGCTCAACATATTACACTTATTACAAGTTTGCCATTACCCCCTACCGTGTAAAATAAACAGAATGACAAACTTGGAAATAAATAGAAAATATTGAGCAAATGTAACACGGCTGTTGGTTACAGTAAACAGTTTGCTCAACATATTACACTTATTTACAAGTTTGTTATTAACTTTTTCCGGGGAAAATAAAGGAAATGGAGAAACCTGCATCAACTCTCTCCCTAATATAATTCGTATAGTTATTAATTAAATATCCAATCTTATTGCTTTTTCTTGTATTTCAATCTCTAGACAAACAAAAGATAATAATGTAGGGAGAAAATACAGATAATAATGTAAGAAGAAAATTATCAAATTAGCCAATTAAATTATTCTCATGTCCTCATTGGTGATGTTCTGGGGGATAAATGGTATGATAACGTACCGTGGTATCAATTTAGCTGCCAAAAACTTGTCTATTGCTTTGTGATAGCTTTCATACGGAAATAATGCCACTTGCTTGTGATTTGGGTCTCAATATAGACTGATAAGTAGATTGGTGAAACAAAAGAGAAAAGTTGGTTCTATACAAGTGGTGTTTGGACCTTCCAATCACTTAATTACTTCTGTAGCATGTACACTTCAGTCGTGAAGCAGCTATTATTGCAGACGTTTACTGGTTATGGGACTGTATGGGCACCCTGCATTTATGTTTCATGGGCACTCTTGGGATTTATGTATAACACTGCTTGTTGTATCCCTTGATTAAAAATATATAATTATATTTATGATAATGAGATGTGACGTTGATAAGCCACACCGATATGGCAAATTTTTGTAAACTGGATATGTATAGTTGGTGGATGGAAAATATACATGCAGATGGTAATGCTAAAAAGGTTAAGTAGAATGCCATAGTCATTGACAGAAATAAACTTCTAGGTTGAATAAATCAAACTGCCTAAAGTTCATTATCATACCCTTTGTTTAGAAAGTGAACAAATTAATTAAATGCATCTATAAATAAATTGAATGTTGCACCTCATTATCCATTCATTGAATTGTTAACATCTTTTTTGTGTGTACATGTTTGACACATATGGCGTTGTTGATTTTAGCTGTACAGCTAGAATCTTCATTGTGTGAACAATTAATGCTAGATCCGACAAACATGTTGGGTTTGGATTTGGGTCGAGTCGGGTTTGACACGACCCATTTTGGGGTATACCCAAACCGACCTGAATATGATTCGGGTCAAGGACCCACCTGTACCTGCCTTGGAGAAAATGTGGGTGACCTGTATCAGGTACGGGCTGGATTTTGCATAAATAAGTTGGGTTCAGATTGAGTTTGAAAGGGGGTTCTACAAACGATTTTAAAACAAATTAAATTTCCTGTAGATTCTAAGAATTGACCCATTATTTTTTAATTGCACTAACCATTAAGCCACTTTGCTCTTGTATTTAAATAGAAAACTAAACTATAAGGTAGAATTCCGGTTAATCCAGGTTATACTATCAAACCAAAACACATCCTACTTTTTATCCAGGCCAAGCAGGTTGACCCGGATGCAACCTGAAACCGTATTGTGCCCTTACATGTGGCCCTTGTATACCTGAAATTTCAGCTCAGGTTTCGGGTTCGGATTCAGGTCATCGGGTTGGGTTCCCGGTCTACTTAACACCAAATCATAGTTGTTATCTTGGACTTTGGTTTTCCATTGCAACTAGTCTCATCAATAAAAACATCCAATGCAGTAATCTTTTTTGGCATTGAGTCTGTAATAATTCTATATGAAGTAGCATTGATTATTCACTAATCATTACAAGAAGATTTATGATGTACAAACTTCAAGTCTCAACCTGTTATAATTATGTGAATCTGCTTATCTGCAGTCCGAGAACCAGCGAGGCTTTTGGCTTTGAGAAACATGTCTCTATAGGATTTGCAGCAGCTGACATAGAGCGATCATCTCTCATTTTATGTGGTAAAGCTTTTGCTGATGCTAATGTTATTAAAGATGCCTTAGCTGCTTTAGCTGCTCCAGTGATATCTGCAAGGGGAGGTCTTCCAGTTACTGGCAGGTACCAACTGCTTATCTTTTTTGAGTTTGGTTCTATTATATAGTTGACAGTTAGCCATGTGCTTTCTTTAGGCTCCTCGCAACTGGTGACTCTGTACATCTGCTGTTTGCTTCAGAACATACTGTTCGAACCTGTCATGATCTTCCCCAGGCGCTGGTGTCCCAGGATGCCGGCGTTGTTTTGAGTTCTGAAGGTGTTGCACCCTACTTCAAATTGAGAACTCCAACATCAAACCTGCCAAAAAAGCCAGCTTCTGTGGTCATCGCTTCTTTGGACAGGTGAAAGAAAACAGAACTGAAACTCTAGATCTATACTCCGGTTGTCATTTGCATGGATATAATGTAGCCCATTATTTCTCACGGTACAAGTTCCCATGCTCTAATATTGAATTCTGGTAGGCTTCTTTTGTCTAGAGTTTAAAATACTTTTCACTGATGATAACCCTTGAGAGATATTATGACCAACTGCACTAAAACAAATTCAATGGGGATATAATGTGCAGTTGGGAACTAGTGACTATTTTACAGTAAAAAAGTTAAAAAGTAATGGTGAGCAGGCACAAACTGATCAAGTCGACGCCTTAAGTACCAGTGGTCCAAGTGTATGAGATGATGAAATGGGGAATTATAATCCCAGTACCAGATTAAAAAAACATAAATTGGAGGGATAAAATTAAAAACAGATAGTTTGTTTGCCTAGCATATCTGCTGTGGATTCTAAGTTTGTTTGCCTAGCATATCTGCTGTGGATTCTAACCTTCCACAGGTTCTACTGGATGCAACCAACTACTGCCTCTGATTTTGCAGTCATGTCCTGTTGTAGCCACCTCCCCCTACTCGTCTGTTTTTTTTCAGGCGGGGCGACAACGCCGTCTTCTCCCCGTCATTTTTTTGGACAGAGGATGCGGCAGCACCGTTGCCCCCTCCTAAACAGAGTTGGAGGGGGAGGCGATGCCGCCTCCTCTCCACCCGCAAAAACCTGACGATGAGGATGGGAGGAGGCGGTGCCCACTACTTTATACTCCTCATCGGTTTTTGTGGGCAGCGGCGGCGGCACCGCCTCCTCCCTGTCATTTTTGGGGGTGAAGGAGCCTCTTCCGCCCCCCCAAAAAAAATGATTGGGAGGCGGCGTCGCCGCATCCCCCGCCCAACTAATGAGGGAGTGCTTTGGGGTTGGTTAATTGTTAATTAGTGTTTAATTTTTAATTAATTAACTATAAGCAATATTTAGGCATTAATTAGTCTAAGTTCGGTTAACTCTTTAACGGAATATACGATGGATGGACTATTTAGGTCAAATTTTAATATTTGAGGGACTTGAGAGCAATACACATATTTAAAGGCTAAATCTCTAAATATGCATTTTAAGGGATGAATATGTGAAAACCATATTTTATTTGCGATAAGAGTTTGAGTCTTTTATTTATTTTGAATTTTTAGATATCTTAAAGATTTGGCCCCATATGGGATGTAATTTTTGAAAGTCACATTGTACGCCTATATAAAGGTCATAAACCTATTTTATTTTGCAAAGAGTTGAATAGAAATTTGAAAATTTTGGTGTAATCTTTTATTTTCTTGAAATTAAATCTTTTGTATTGGAGTGCGAGAGTGGGATTGGTCGGCTAAATGTGAGGTTTGAAAAATCTCCATGTCGAGGCATGTAAGTCTGTAATCATCAGATCTTTGGGTGCGATGCCTGAATATTTATCAAATTCTTAACCGGCGTCAATCTGCTACAATTGCTGCTTTGACTAGCTGTTTCCATCATCAATGCCGCCAGCAATGTTCATCGGCTTAGCCGAGCCGACACTGTTTATTAGCCAACCAAGACGGAACTGAACCAACCCAAGCCTACAGAGCTAACTCGAGCCGAAGGAGCCGATCCGAGTTGACTGGAGCCGATGACTCAGATTTGTCATTGATTGAGTCGAGCCGAGCGAGCCGAGTCGAGCTGCTACTACAATATGGCTTCACCATTTTAAAAGATTTTTCTTCGTAAGCAATATTTTAGCATATTTTAAGCCTATTTTGGTAATTTTCAGCAATTTTTCAAACTTTACTTGTGAATTTTTTGGCCCTAATCATCTGGATCAAATCTTTATAAGTTTTAGAGACCTTAAGTGATGCTTCAAAGCTGATCTTTTCTCTATGTAAGCCCTGGTTAGAAAAATCTTTAATTGTTAAATTTTGAAAAATTACCTATTTTATATGGTTTAGATTAGTTAATATCATCGATAATTGCTTCATTTTCTAATCTCGATATGTGTGTTGCATCATCATATTTATAATTCCATTTTATCATCTAAATTTGGATACTAAAATCTTATTTTGATTATTTGCACAATTAGTGCATACATATAGTTTGTGTTAAGGATTTTGCATTTGCATTCGTGTGATTGTTTAACATTGCATGCTGTTATGCAGTGGCAAAATGATAGGATCTGACATGGACAACCCAATTTTAGAGATTAAAAAAATCAACTTCAAAAAATATACATAGAACTAAAAGCCGACACAGATCGACCAAGAGATCGCTTGGAAGCTCTAAAGAACAAATTGATAAAAGAACAAATTTTGAGGATGAATCCCAAAGCGTATTTGATGATAAACCTTTTAATAGATTGATTAGGAATAGGAATAATAAAAAGATTAGAATAATAGGAGTCAAGACGATAATTTTGAAAGAGCTAGCTTCTCTCATACGCCCTCTCACATAAAGCACCCAAGTACAACCAAGTACAAGCCCATGTGGGCTTGTACTTGGGTGCTTTATGTGAGAGGGAGTATGAGAGAAGCTCTCATATGGCGTATGATACCCCATTAATCCCATTTTGAAAATAACTTTGGGCAAGATACCATCACACGTTGGATTAAGATAGATGCTTTTTGATTGAACATATAATACTTAGACAATCTCTGATTGGTTAGCATAAATGGAATATTTGTTCAAATGGTACCAGCTATCAAACGAATGAAAGGTTTAGTTTGCTAAGATAAAATTGATAGTGTCTGTCAAAATTTTCTAGATATTTATAACGAGAACAAGAAAGAGAGCATCTATGACCTATACAGCTATGGAATGCCATGAAGATCAAATTTATAGAAAAATATTTGTCTTATACCTATAGAGATCGTCCCATAGAAAAACTAAATGAACTCCGTCAGGGAAGCATGACTGTAGGGAAGCATGACTGTGAAAGATTACATGCTTAATTTAAGACCTATTTGTTAAGAGTGATGTATAAGAAAATCCCTGATATACGTTTGTTAGGTTTTGTTTTTGATAGAAAGCAGATATTAGGCGTGCGATGTTTCCGTACACGGTAGATAATGTGCAATAAACGTTCAAGCTAGCCTTAAATTTGAAATCTATGAGACTCTCCATAGACATGAAGTTTATTTTTGAAGCTGAACATCAACCCAAATATCTAAAGGATAACATGACTAAAACTGAAATTATTACCGCCAAGGATACAAATAAAAATGCTAAGGTTAGAGAACCCCTACAACAAGAATCTAAAGGGATGCAATGTTTCAAATATCATGATTTTGATCATTTTACTATTCAGTATATTAATAAGACATTTACTTGTGGAGAAGTTTGTAATGAGAATGGATTAATTGAGAAATAATACATTCCACCTAAGAGTATCGGTGAGGAAGATGATGATCAGAAGAGTTTAGCCGCTACACTTAGGCGCAAGAAAGATTGATGAATAATAAATGCTTCCTTTACCTACATCGAAGATGAATCTGTTAGGAACCAACCAAAGATAGGATTTTTATAGCAAAAACAATAGCAAAAACAAGATATTTGAATACAAAAGAGGTGTATTCTCCTCCCAAGACGCCTAGAGGACGTCCGCACTCGTCTAGATCTAGAACTACTCCTAAGACGCTCAATAGAGAAATCTCCAAATATCAAGCATGAGAAAATAAGAGAATGCTACCCCTATTTATAATAGAAACCATGACAATCCTAAACCAAGTAGGACTAGTCCGGCTAATCCTACTCCAAGTAGGACTCGGGGTGGGAGGGGGAATCCTACTCCAAGGAGGACTCGGGGTGGGAGGGGGAATCCTACTCCAAGGAGGACTTGGGGCGGGAGGGGGAATCCTACTCCAAGGAGGACTCGGAAAGGGCAAGTACAAAAAAGAGGGTCGGGTGCAAACCCGCATGGGTTTGGGCACAGGCCCATCAATACTCCCCCCCAAAGAACTACCTTGTTCTCAAGGTGGTGTAAGTACCGGCGGTGCTACTCCGAGTGGGAGTCGTCCTCCCCTCCAATGCCTTCGTCCTCCAAGCCATCATCCTCGTTTGCTTCCGCTATCAAAACCTGCAGCTTCCGATCCACACAACGGTGTCCGGGAGAGAAGCGCTCGTCGCATCTAAAACAGAGTCCCTTTTGCCGCTTCTCCCTCATCTCCGCATCAGTCATCCGTCGGAATGGACCCCCAGCTGGTAGCGGTGTCGGCTCCCCTGTCTTCTCAAGCCCTGTCTGAACTGTCTCAGTAGGGACCACTGCGCCGCCTAACCCAGTCGTGGTGATCCGCTGCATCTGCCCACTGTAGCCGATTCCGCCTCGCCTATCCTCAGCTCGGGAGTCCTCCACCATCTGCGCCATCTCGATGACCTCTGAAAGCCCTCGAGGCTTGTATGGCCTCACCGCAGCTCGAAGACTCGGACGGAGCCCCTTCAAGAAGGAGCCCTCCAGCGACTCATCCGACACCCCATGAACTCGTCCTGCCAGCGTCTCAAATTTCTCAATGTACTCCCGCACCGGCCCCTCCTGCCTGAGGGCAAACAGCTGCTCATGTAAGTTTCCCAAGCGGGGTCTCTAAACTTCTCCAGAACCATGTCCTTCAGGTCCTCCCAGCTCCGGATCTGCTGCCTCCTCTCCTTCCACTGGAACCACCCCAAAGCTCGCCCCTCCATGCAGATGGCCGCCGCCTCCAGCTTCTGTGCCTCGGTCATGTGATGCGCCGCGAAATATCTCTCTGCCGTGAACAGCCAGGCGTGTGGATCCTCCCCAGAAAAAATCGGCATCTTCAGCTTCCGGACTCTGCAATCCCCTCCAAAGTGCCCCTGCTCTGGCCTCCCATCGTCTCTGTGACACGGACGGTAGTGCTGTCGCCTCTCGTCCATGGTCTCGTATCGCCTGGGTGGCCCTCCCCTGCGACCCCCGTAGTCCCCTCGGTCTCTGTGCCCCACGTCTGCTCCAACATCGTCCTCTGGCCACTCCTGGTAGTCTCCGAACCTCCCTCTGGTGTCTGCGGTGTGCCTCTCCTGGCGGTGGGGCGGTGGCTGCCACCCTCCGTCGTCAAAGCGGGGGTCGGAAGGGTCCCGATAATAGTCATCATTCTCCTGCCAAAAGCCACCGCCGCGGGGCCCCCCGCGGTCAGGGGAGGTTCGCCGGACCCCCCTGGTGGTCCTGGGGGCCCCAGCAGCCCCCCCGGGGGTCGGCAGGGGCCGCCGGAGCCCCAGAAGGGCTCGGCGCCCCCGGCCGACCCCAGGGGGGTTCGCCGGACCCCCCTGGTGGTCCTGGGGGCCGGCGACCCCCTGGGAGGGTCTCCGTGGCCCCCCGCCGTCTTCGTGGGCTCTCGCGCGGAATCCGTTGTAGTTGCCGGTCCTTCCTTGGGCTTCCGTGGCTTTTCGCCTAATTTCTTCTCGATAATCACCCCTCCACGGCTCCTCGTCCTCATCGTCGGCCAAATCCGCCACCAAAAAATCACTTTTTGGGACAAAGCTTCCAACTCTCTCCTTCTCCATCTTCAAAAGTGCCGCCTTTTCCCCCAAATTAGGGTTTTCTTCCTCTTTGTTGTTCGCCGCCAATTGCTTCAGGGTCGCCATCATCTGTGCAAATTGGTCGTCGTGTTTGGCTTGATTGGCCGTCAATTGGGTGACGGCCTCCGTCAATTTTGTCAAGGACTCGTCATTGGCCGCCAAGGATTTCTTGATTCCGTCGATTTCGCTCGTGAATTTGGCCTCCAACGTCTCAATTTTGTCGTGGGATCTCGTCGTAGTCGCCATGGATCGTCACGTGCTCTGATACCAAATTGTTAGGAACCAACCAAAGATAGGATTTTTATAGCAAAAACAATAGCAAAAACAAGATATTTGAATACAAAAGAGGTGTATTCTCCTCCCAAGACGCCTAGAGGACGTCCGCACTCGTCTAGATCTAGAACTACTCCTAAGACGCTCAATAGAGAAATCTCCAAATATCAAGCATGAGAAAATAAGAGAAGGCTACCCCCTATTTATAATAGAAACCATGACAATCCTAAACCAAGTATGACTAGTCCGGCTAATCCTACTCCAAGTAGGACTCGGGGTGGGAGGGGGAATCCTACTCCAAGGAGGACTCGGGGCGGGAGGGGGAATCCTACTCCAAGGAGGACTCGGAAAGGGCAAGTACAAAAAAGAGGGTCGGGTGCAAACCCGCATGGGTTTGGGCCCAGGCCCATCAGAATCTTTCAAAGTGATGATTGATGTAGATAGTTGTATAAATTTAGTCACCAAGCGAGCCATTAAAAAGATGAAACTAAAAGATGAACCTTTTCCACCGCCTTACAACGTTACATGTGTTAATAATAACTCACATTTTGTTATCAAAATATTGTTTAGTGTTTATTTAGTTTTTGAGCTATCAGGATAGTATCTGGTTTGACATCGTATCAATAGATGCTACCCATTTTGCTAGGTATATCTTTGTTGTATGACTTGAATGTTACGTATTTTGGGAGACTTAGTGCGTGCATGCATGCATGCATACATACATATAGGAAAGAAAATAGTGTTGACCACTTATAAATCAAGAGCATACTTGAAAATCAAAAGAATATGCATACATACACACATATATATACACACACACACACACAAGGAAAGAAAATTTTGTTCACCACTTATAAATCCAGAGCATACTTGAAAATCAAAAGAATATGTTGATCCGTAGTAAACCATTAATTCTGAATTCATTAGAGTTAGGTTTTGATCTTATCCTTAATGCATTTACTGAATATTATGCATAAAATTTGAGTGTTGTGCAACTCGAAACTTATGAAATTCTTAAAATTAACAATAATACTCACAAGTCTGTAGCAAAATCAAATAGAAATTTGTAAGAATTTACAGTTACAGATGATGAGATGCTTAGAATGTACCTACAGAGGTTCGTACCAGAATCAATAAGGTAGCTTTACATGCATCATGCGTGTTCTCGACAAGCTCTACCAAGTGATGCTATCGATGCAACTGAGTTGAATATTTCACGAGAGTTTGATGACAGATATTCATCAGTTGTATTCATTATTTGCCATTCACCTTTATCACCATGGAGTTGATCATGTTATTTTACCTGTTTGTGATGTTCATGTCGCCAATCATTAGGTGTTGAAGTTCTCAAGCTGGAAAAAATTATGAGAATCCATCCAGTTTGGATTCTAGATTAAGCCCTTTTAAGATTTTATTTGAGATAGAGTTTGAGTTCTTTAGAGTCTTGAGTTATTTTATTTGAGATGATGTTTGAGTCCTTTTAACAAATTTATTTATTTTGGATCTTTTAATTATCTTGGAATCTTTATGCTACATTGGATGTAATTTTAAAAGTCAAGTTGTAGTAAGCCTATATAAAGGTCACAAACTTAACTTTAAAAAAGAGAGTTGAATAGAATTTGAAAATTTTGGTTTAACTTTGGGTTTTTTAAAAATAAATATTTTGCATTGGAGTGCGAGAAGTGGCTTGGTGTCATCAACGTGAGGTTTGAAAAATCCTAACTTGCGAGGCATGTGAGTTAGTGATCATCAGATCTGTGGGGTACGATACCTGAAAATTTATCAAATCTGTAATGTTATTCTTTTCCTAATTCTTCTTCACAATTTTCATCTTCCATTATGCATCATCTTCCATTATGCATCACCGCTAGATATATAGGAGTCTTCTATATGATAAAAGGCATCATAAAAGCATTAGAAATCTGCACAAAAGTAGCTCGGAATAATTCAAAAATATTCAAAACTTAAATGGCGTACTTTGACTCAAATCTGGCTTCAAACAGTTCAAAAATCAAACTCAAAATAGCTTAAAAATCATCAAAATTAAGTTTTAGCTCATCAATTATTTAGTGATTAAGCTGATGAATAGTGTCGACATAGTGTTAAGCCGATGAACATTGAATTTTGATTAAGCATGAGTCGGCTAGGGTTGGCTCGATTTTGGCTTAGTTGGCCTGATTTTGTTTTAGTTGGCTTGAGATTGGCTGAGATGGCTTGATCCAAGCCGAGTTCTTCAAATTTGGCTCAGATCCAACCATTACTCATATGACCAGCTTTAGGCGAAATTCAATGTTGGCAATGATCTGAGTGCTTATATGAAGGTAATGTGGTGATAGTGAGATCTGTTGATGGCGGCGACGAGGGCAAAAGACGAATGCAACGTTAGGTTGATGATGGGATATATGATTTTTGCGATGACTAGGAACTATCAAAGATGACGATGACGACGATGTAGAGAACGAGGTTGATGATGATGGTGTTGGTGAGGATTTTTGATAAAAGCAGCCGAGGAAAAGAGGTAAGGGTCGATGCGGGTTGTGACGAGGCAGACTAATTGCGCTGACAATGTTGAAGATGATGAAGATGTTGAGGGGATAGTGGGTTGTTGTTTGTGTTCTAGGGTAAGGCGAGTGTCTTGGTTTAGGTCAGGGATCTAAGAAAGAAGAAGAACGAGATGCTTTAAATTTTTTGATGATTTCTTTAACTGTAAGTAGCTCGGGTTAAGGCTAGGCTGAACGGGTAAGATGAACCGTGTTGTTTCTGATCTTTTGTATTTTAAAAATCTAAATTGGCAGAATGGAAGCAACGACTACGATTTTCTATTTTTTTATGTTTTCCTCTTCTAGATTAATGAAACGGGTCAGATTTTGATTTCAGATTGTATGATTGAAGATGGATCTTTCGCTCTGATACCTAACTATGGGGAACAAGTAGCAAAAGCGGATACATGGATTTTGTTTGAGGTGAGATTTTGGGGATTTGGAAAAGAATTAGATTTAGGGTTGAGGATTTGGGGAAAGATTTGGGATTTCATAAACTATGATAAAATAATAAAATGCAGATAAACCTAAAGATTGATATATTATGGATAACTTTCGGATCTCATACCCTGGTACCTCACACATCCACTCTTGAGTATCTTACATGCACAGAGATTTCTAAAGAGATCTAGGGTTTTCTCATAAACCTATTAAGATTACTCACAAAACTTTAAGTCATTCTTATCCACTAATTCTCTAATTCCAAACGTCTTAGTTACCACGCCGATAAATAAAAATAAAAAACAATAAAAGGCTCCAAAAAAGCCAATTGCACAACACGTGTCACTTATTTAAATAACTAATTAACCTTAAAATGACTAAAAATAAGCCTCTTTCGATGGATCTTCGATAATGGCATGATTATCTTTGACTCTAAAGCAAATGTAACTCTTGTTCAGACTTATCCTGCGTCTTAACCATTATTAATACATTGTAAGCAGTTGGCTTCAGTGCAAAATTCTAGAACTTTTGAGGATGGCCTCTTGAAGAGTAAATAATAGTGAAATACCCACGTAGATCCATATAAATCTCACATGGCTGTAAAAATAAAGGTCTGAAAAGGCTTTTAACAGGATAATATGGGGATGAAACACAAATAGTTATGCTAGTTGCTTGATATTGTCCATGCAGGTGCACACTGGTACTTTTTAACAAAGCTTTATTTGAGTTCTTCGGGGAAATGTTACTTACCTCAGTTATATTTGCTGTAATCATGGAAAGCTACACAAATAAGCCAGTAAATGTTACCTTATATCTCTTGTCTATAAAAGAAATGAATAAACAATGTTGCGGCATCAAGATGTATATCAGATTTTTTTAAGTATTTGAATATTCAAATAAATTTGATGTGATTGCTTTATTTTTCTAAGAACCATCAAGATGCTGATCCTGAGAGCTATCTTTTTGAACTTTTTAATCAAGGGAAAGAAGTATGACATCTTAATGTGTGCTTGTGTGTGTAAAAATCTTTGGGCATGTGAGATTGGGAAGGTTGTGAATTTCACTCATCCTACCGACTATAGAATTCAGGGTAACTTTCTAGCAGCCAGCTTAGCAAGGGGAAGGTCTTGGGAGTATCTTTTCTTAACATCATCTTGCTCTCCTTCTTGACCTGATTATCAGCCTCCTAAATTTCATAATTTGCTTCTTCTATTGTTATGTACAATCATTTTAATTCTGTAGGAGATGGAAGTCATGAAACTACATATTTGTCATTTGCATTAACACGTCTTCTTTTGCCTTGATGGCCTGATGAGATATTAGCCGCAGAGCGTCCGTAATGCCTTTGAGAAATTTCAATCTGAGTTTCTTAATACCGAGTATTTTCCATTGTTTCTTATTCATTGGTATGAATAAAACAGCTAATACATTAAAATTTATGTTGTGATGGATTTGTCTTAATTTCTCTTAATATTCTATGTTGCGCCTATATTACTGTGAATTTCATAATAATAACCAATTGTGTTTTCCAAAGTGCAGCACTGGTGTCATTCCGTTGGCATCAAAGCTTTCTCCGGGTCAAGCTGCCTATCACTTTCTGGCAGGGTATCAGGATGGAAAGTTTGTGCCTGTTTACAGCAAGGGCCCTTCGGCCGTTGATTCTCTAGCGCTTGCAAAGGCCTTCTTTTCACATGTGCAGTTGAAATTTACTAGTGAATATACCTGCTAATATCTGTTATCTGTTCTAGTGTTTGGCAATGAATGTCCACTAACCATCGGCTCTCTTTGTTCAGATTAGAGATAATGAGATCCCGTCTTTCTTGATCAATGTTAATAATGGTGGCAAGCATATAAGTGGTAAAATGGATTGCGTAGTCTTAAGATTTACTTGTTTTCACGCAGTTGAAGGGATCATTATATCATCTTGAACATATTTGTTGAGTTTCTTCTTTTTTTGGTGGAATTTAGGCAAGGAGATTATTAGAGTTGCTGCAGCAGCATTGTCGAATGAGTTGCCAGATAGCAAACCAGGAGTTGCCGATTCCAAAGGTAAACTGTATTGTATGTCTATTGTTCATCCGAACACATGTACTTAGTTCTTTGCTAAACTATACATAATTTGTTTGTCATCTTTGTAGTTAGGTATCTCAAAGGGAAGTACAAGAGCTTTTTATCTAGTAAATTTCAGGAGCTACCTGAAGAGTTCTCCTTTTGAGGTTTCCTTCTTTCTTCTAGCTGTGTATATGATATATAATTTGCATTGTCACATATTATTTCAATATCAACATCGATTTGGTGAGATCAAACAAACATGATTGCTTAGGTCCTTTCCAGTTCATCATTATCTATTGCATTTGCTGCTTAATTACATGTACTTTAGTCTTGTCTCCAAGCATGTGTGTCCAAATGTGGGATCATCATTGTTAAGTTGTCTAAATCGCCAAGATATACTGAACATATTATTTTTCTTTATTTTTATTTTGAACAAAAAATCGTTGACCGGCCTTGAATCCTAGTACTTTTATTTTTCGGTTAGATCTCTATACCAATGAGCCATGTCTTGTTGGTTGGTGGTAGAGTTTACTCAATATTAATTGATGTGAACTCTTCATTTTTTTAACCAATGTACATTTTGGTCAAAAGAATGTCAATGTTTCTATAAATGTTGGAAGTAATCTATATTTTTTTTATTTGTATCCATGAGATATTAAAACATAAAATAAAATAAATAAGGGCATGTTTGGATAGTCCCAATCATATCATTTTTCATATGAATAATGACACTTTGAATGATTGGCTTGTTTGGATGCATTTTTTGACGACACAAATTTTAAGGATTCTAACATAAAATGTTGGCTAATATTTTGGATTAAAAAAGGTCTTAACTTTATTTTTTTAATTTAAAGATTTTTTTAGTTACAAACCTACTTTTAGACTTAAAATTAATCATATATAATAAAGTAATTATGACATCTAAATAAACTTTTTGTATTATAATTTTAAGGATGTTATACACATGCGCAATCCAATGAATCATCGTCTTGGGTGGAATCCAAATGATCTTGCTCATAGGTCTCTAAACAAGTTAAGGAGAAATACGGTGGTAAGGCTTTTGGAATTTTGGAAAATGTAGATGTGGTATGCTATTATGTCATCTATATTAGCTTAAGAGTCGGTATTTGTTCGAGCCCAAGTCGTCGGAGTCTAGCTGGAAGAAGATGACGGCCAAGCAGACGAACTTGCGAAGCTAGCTGAGCTAAATGAGGGAGCAAACGTTTGAGATGAAATGTTGGGCGGGGAAGTGTTAGATTCAAATGGCAGTTCATTCGAATCTCTGCTGTCGGATGAGAAGCAGCAGCAGATCGAGCCGTCCAAGGGGAATTAAATTTAGAGCGTTCACTCGAAGGAGGGGATTTTAAACCGAACCGTCAATCTCATTAAGTTGTGGGACCGACCGTTGAAGCCGTTGGGATTCTTAACCAAATGTAGAGATACTGTTGCTTCATCACCCTTGTTCGACGAAATGCCAACGTCGAGCTCTCCGACAGATGTTCCACCGGTCGTCCGTCGGGTAGTTGCAACCGCTGATGGAGCTGGCGTTAGTTGGAAGTTAGTTGGGTGTAAGATGTATAAATACTCAGTGATGTAAAGAGAATGCATCGATGATCAATTCTGAGAAATTTCTCTCATTTTCCTTCTTTTTTCATTTTTTATCAGAATCAATAAAATTCTTCCTCTTGATTCCGCCATTACTATCAGAATCATTGAGCTGAAATTTTGTTGAAGTTTGGCCTTCAACAATTTGGTAACAGAGCAGCAACAAAACCATGGGAATGAGAAGAACCGAGGTGGAGGAAGCAAGTCTTAAGGCCACTGAAGGTGATAAGGGGTAGAGTTCAAACCCTGTTCTCCTGATCCAACGTGAGCGACTAGAAGATTCGTTTGAATGGATGAGTTCCTTTGCTCAACATGAAGATCGAATCAGGGGGCTGGATACGAAAATGGACTCCCAATTCCATTTTCTTGTCTCACAGATACACGTGGTGCTGAGTAATCAAAATAGGTCAGAAGCGCGAGTCGACCCTCATGAAGTTGTTAGGTATTAGTGTGTTAGACCAATATTATTTTGATGATCGCAATATTATGTTGTTGCTAATGACTCCCATGTTTTTGTCACATGATTAATCAATTGAAGAATATCATTTCTGGAGACTAATAACTTGGTGCAAGGATGAACATCAAGGGGAGCATTGTCAAAGCTTGGATCTTGATGAAGTGAAGCTCATCAAGAAGTGCCAAAGCTTGGAAGATGATAGGGAGCATCGAGGCATCAAGAGCATGAAAATTAGACTCTAAGAGAAGCAATTGTAATCCATGTAATATTTCATTTACTTGATTTTCTCTTTTTGAGTCTAGGATTTTGTAATGTCTTGATAGATGGTCTACTCATTTATACATATGAATTAACCATCTTAGTGAGCGTTAGGCTTTCCAACAGGCGTCATGAACTGCTGAAGGCATGACAGGCGACTGGGTGATTCCAGGCGTCTGGCCAGCCTTCTACAGCCGATTATTGTGCACAGCTCAAATCAATTATTCTTGACGCTTTTCTTGAGTATTTAGTGCAGGCGACTGAAGTCCATTCTACAGGCGCATGTCTTCCATCAGGCACTTGGACATTGTTCTGCAGTCGTCTGTATGCCAAAGTGCGTAACCTGTCATTTCTTGGCATCAGTCTATCTTGTGGGTCAGTTGACTGTAGTTCATTAGTCAGTCTCCTGTCGATCTTCAGGCGCCTGAACAATGTTCAACAGTCGTCTGAATGCACAAGTGTGAAAGTTGCATTTTCTATGCTCCTGTCCATCCAATGTGACAGTCGCCTGACGAAGTCTTTACAGGCGACTGCACATAATACATGCACCTGTGTAGTCTTTTACAATCTTCTGGCATGGCTCAAATTATAGCCGTTGGGAATAATATAGCCGTTGATCAGTCGACTGTCCATCCTTCTTCAGTCGCCTGTCGGTGCCGTAAAATCTCAGAATCTAGCCGTTGCAGAATTCTTTCCTTGGCTTCTAGCTTGGATTTTATGGGCTTTTGGGCTTCTTATAAATAAGAATGGTTTTAGTTCATTTATAACTCTTGGAACTAGTGAAGATCATTAAGGATTATTAAGCCACACTCTCAATCTCTCTTTTCCCTCTTAGAGCTCTAATACTCTTCATGCATTGAAGCTAGCTCAAGGGAAATCCTCCAAGTGCAATCAAGTACATCTCATCACTTGACTTGAAGATCCTCTTCCATGCATTAATCTTTGTATTGAGTAAGTTCATCTCAAGGTCTAGGTAAGAGTAATTTGTTTCATTTGTTTTCTTGAAACCCTAGTTTTCTTTGTGAGAGCTAGTTCCTCTCTTTGTGGTTAACCCTTGTGTAGGGTTGGTTGATTACTTTCTGTGTGAGAGTTAGGTTCTTTCTGTATGAGAACAAATCCTTTATGTGAGGTATCTCTGTGTGAGATTGTATTCACTACCTTGTATAGGATTATAGTGAATATTTGGTGTGGTTGGATGTACCCAAGTTGAGAAACCAGGGTAAAATCTGTGTGTTAGCGTTTGCTTGATTGTGTTGTTTAAATTCCTCTTGCACTTATAATTATGCATTTGCAAGTTTAATTTTTAATTACACGATTATTGCCATTACTCGATTCACCCCGCTAGAGTGTTTGTTGTTAGTATTGCAAGACAGAGACGGTCCTTACAGAAGTAGGAAACCGGAGCCAAGGAGATGAAAGAAGCCACATTCCCAATTCCAACAATGAGAAGAACTTGGAGAAACGAGGCGTACAAGGTGAAGCAACCCAGATTCATCACAGGCTTCTTAAGCCCGATTCCATGTGTTCAAAGGAGAGGAGAATGTGCTGCCATGGCTAAGTCAGGTACAACAACTATTTGACTATTACTCTACTCCTTCAATTAATTGGGTTAGAACTTGCGCATTCTATTTGAGAGGAAAAGCTTTACAGTGGTTTGAGTGGGAAAAGATCCATGTAGATATTTTTTTTGTTTGGGAGAAATTCAAAAGAAGAATTGGTAGCTCGTTTTGGTCCCACAGAGCTGGAGAAGCCATTCACATCATTTTCCAATCTCAAACAAATGGGGACAGTTAGGGACTGTCTTGGAAGATTTGAACAGATTACATGTTTATTACAAAAATTGTCCGATGAGTATGTTCTGGATGGATAAATTCATAGGGGGGCTGAAAGATGATATACGTTTTGATGTTCTTGCTCATTTGATGTTCTTGCTGCCCAGCCAAAGAATTATTGGGGGGTAGTGCAATTAGCTAGAAATTTTGAAGAAAAAATCTTGCTAGCAAGAAAGAACAGATCAAATTATTCATTGAACGCCCTCCCTAGAGCCCACACTCCACAGCCACCAGGGTCAGTTAAAGAAGTAGTCACCCCTGCCCCTAGAGGGAAGTTGTTGACTCAAGAAGAGATCCAAGCTAGGAGAAAGAGTAATCGGTGTTTTACTTGCAATGAGAAGTGGGAAAGAGGCCACGGATGTAAAAAGCAGTTGTATATACTTGATGCTGAATGGAAATCAGAAAACATAGATGAAGAACAAGTGGATATAACTGAGGAAGTGTCCCAGGAGTTACCGGAGATTATGGTTGAGGAGTCCCCTTCTATTGCTATCCATGGACTGACAGGAATTCCTGCTGCCCAGACTCTCAAGCTCAAGGGGAGTATCAAAGGACATATCGTCTACGTCCTAGTAGATACAGGATCCACACACAGCTTCATTCATCCAAGATTGGTGAAATCTTTGGGGTTAGAAGTGGAGCAATCTGAATATTTTGATGTTGTAGTTGCTAGTGGGGAGAAGCTTCAAGGAACATGGGTTTGCCAAGGGGTCTAAATACATTGTCAGAATGTCCAAATTTCAACAAATTTGCTGATACTGCCAGTGGGGGGCATCAGGTAGTTTTGGGTACCCAGTGGCTGAGGCAATTGGATGATATCATTTTCAATTTTAAAAGTTGCAAATGAGATTTAATAGGGAAGGAAAAGAATGCTTGTGGCGGGGAATAGTTCCTACAAATTCCCAGTTAGTTGATGAAAAGGGAATTCACAAAGCCTTCAGGCAGCAAGGGGAAGGATATTGGTTGCAGCTCAATTTTTTAGAGTTGGATGAATTCCATTCCTATAAACAGTTGGTGCCAGATGAAATGGAGGATCACCCTGAAGATTTGATAAATGTTCTTGATCAGTTTCCTGAAGTTTTCAAGGATCCAAAAGGATTACCACCCCGAAGAGCAATGCCCACAAAATTCCCACTGAATTGGAGGCCAAACGCATTAGTCCATACAAGCACGCCTACTTCCTCAAGATAGAAATTGAAAACCAAGTGGCAGAGATGTTGAAGACATGCAGACCCAGATCCAGCCTATATACTTCCCCTGTGGTGATGGTAAGAAAAGCTGACTCGAGTTGGTGCATGTATGTTGACTACTGAGCTATTGGATGAATTCTATGGGGCACAATTTGGATGAATTCTATGTGTCAAGGACCAGTTCCCAATCCCTATCATAGATGAGCTATTGGATGAATTCTATGGGGCACAATTTGGATCTGAGATCGGACTACCATCCAATTCGTATGTTTGACGATGATATCTACAAAACCGCGTACCGTGCCCCATGATGGACATAACGAATTTCTTGTGATGCCATTTGGATTGAGGAACGCACCATCAACATTCCAATTCCTAATGAATACCATCTTCAGAGCATATCTCAGGAAATTTGTCCTTGTCTTCTTTGATGACATTCTGATATACAACAAAGATTGGCCCTCCCATTTGGAGCATTTGCATAGGGTGCTGCAAGTCTTAAAAGAGCAACAGCTAATTGTCAAGATGTCTAAATGCTCCTTTGGACAAAAGTCAGTAGAATACTTGGGGCATGTCATTTCAGATCATGGGGTGACTGTGGAACCCAAGAAGGTTTAGGCAATCAGGAATTGGCCAGTATCAAAAAACTCAAAGGCAGTGAGGAGATTCTTGGGTCTTGCAGGGTATTATAGAAAGTTTATTAAAGGGTTTGGATGCATATCAGCTCCTCTCACGGACCTATGGAAGAAAGAAGGGGTTCGTTAGAATGATGCAGCTCAGAAGTCCTTTGAGGCACTGAAAGAAGCTCTGACGACTGCCCCTGTTCGGGCTATGCAAAATTTCAACGAAGAGTATGTGTTGGAATGTGATGCCTCCGGGAGGGGAATCGGAGCAGTACTGATGCAACGAGGCCAATTTATTGCATATTTGAGTACAAAGCTCACAGGAAGAAACTTGCTATTGTCAACCTATGCGAAAGAACTTCTGGCAATAATTTTGGCAGTGACAAAGTGGAGTCAATATCTTATGGGGTGAAGATTCACTATCCGCGCTTACCACCAAAGCTTGAGACATCTACTTGGCCAGAAGTTGCAACAAGGAATGCAGAGCAAGTGGCTCATGAAGTTACAATCCTACAACTATCGGGTGGAGTACAAACCCCGGAAGAATAATAGAGCTACTGACATCCTCTCTAAGGAAGCAGACAATAGTTTTGATATTGAAGAGGACTATTGTTCAATATTTCACATATCGGCGTCGCAGTGTGATTGGATACATGACATCAAGCACATGGTGAGTAGTGATCCAAACTTTGTGCAAATAGAAGAAAAGATGCAATATGGGGATTCCACACTGCAGAAGTACACTAAGATCGATGGAGTCTATTATTACAAGGGCCTAATTCTGATCAGCCCAAGCTGAACGGCTCTTCAACAAACTTTGCTCCAAGAATTTCACTACTTTGCAATAGGACATTTTGATGCTTTGAGAATGTTGCATAGGTTGAGAAAGTCCTTTTATTGGGTTGGAATGAAGACAGATGTCCGACAGTTTGTCCGTGAATGCAAAGTTTGCCAAAGAAATAAGGCGGAGAATGTTGCTTACCTCGGGCTTCTTCAGCCTTTGCATGTACCAACTCAAGTGTGGGACATCATCTCCATGGATTTCATCCTTGGATTACCACTATGCAATGTGTACAGTGTAATTTATGTAGTGGTAGATCGTCTAACAAAATACTCCAACTTCTTTTTTTCCCGTAAACACCCATTTACTGTGAAGGTTGTGGCCCAAGTTTTTTTTGGAGGAGTCTTTAAGCACCATGGTATTTCGACCACTATTGTGAGTGATAGGGATGCGTTCTTTACATGACTGAACTTTTCAGACTACAAGGCACCACTCTAGCTCATAGTTCATCATATCACCCGCAAAGTGATGGCCAGACTAAAGTCACTAACCGCAGCTTGGAGTGCTATCTAGATGCTTTTGCTGCCATAAACCGAGGGATTGGTTAAATGATTGACGTTAGCTGAATTCTGGTTTAATTCTACTTGGAGGAGTTTAACACAAATGACCCTGTTTGAAGCCTTTTATGGAAGATCTGCTCTTACCCTCATTTCCTATTTACCCCACACTTCTAAATTCGCAGCAGTGGAAGATGCGCTTTTCACAATGGAGGTCACTTTGCAGCTGTTGAGGGACAATCTCGAGAAAGCAAGGGTAGAATGCGTCGGTATACTGACAAACACAGAACCGAACGCAACTTTCAAGTAGGAGATTGTGTCTATTTGAAATTACAACCTTATAGACGGCTTATCATAGCTATGAGGTATCTCCAAAGTACTATGTGCCATATAGAGTTTTGGAGAGGATCGGAGAAGTCGCATACAAGCTTGAGTTACCCGACTCGGCCTACACTCATCCGGTGTTTCACAGCTCCCAGCCGAAGAAGGTGGGTGCTCGAAATGTTGTACAGATTGCTCAACCCAGTTATACTGAGGAGATTATAGACAAATCAGAATCCATTATTGATCGCATAGTGATAAAGGAACACAAAGCTTTGGTGTCTCAAGTTCTTATCAAGTGGAAGCAGAGGCCCCTGGAGGATGCTACTTGGGATCATCCAATGCCACATTCTGAGCCAGAGACAAACATTGATCCATTATTGCAACCTAGGCCAGAGACTTATCTGGAGTCTTTTATGGAACGTGCACCAAAATTGTCGAAAGAAGCGTCGCTGAATTCGATTGAGCACATTAAATTTGTGATCCCAGATCCTCCTGCCCTAACCAACACACATGTGATGAACGATTTTCTATCTTTCATCAATTGGGAGAAATTATTAGAGGACAAGCTACTACCAATCTGCATCATGATACACTTCAGAGTTCGTGGACGCGTCTTTTCAAACTGCGGAGTGTTGGATATTGAGTATCTCAAGTATAGTTTTGATGATGATTAAACAAATGATGGACACACATTTTGATAATTGAGTGTGTAGGTTATAAAAGTAAATTTCATCAAGGCCATTGGAACATGCTCAAAGTAATGGAAAAGGATATTGTATCATGGCCACATGCTCAAAGCATTGAATAATTTAAATTGGAACTTGAGGTCGAGATAGAATATGGAGGAGACTCACTCAAAGGCAACAAGAGTTCAAGAATCTAAGTCATGGAGATGGTGGACTTCAAGCTACATCAAGTCAAGATAGATGGTATATTTTTGATGTATTTCATATTTTATATTTTAGTACATGTCCTTAGAATTTATGAAGGCTTTTGAGATTGAAGCTCCACACACTTAGAAAACATTTTTAAAGTCAAAATATATTTTGAAAATATTTTTAAACATTTAAGTAGATTTTCATACTATCTTTTAATACAAATTCATGTATCAGAAGAGTAGTTAACTCTCTATTCTATAGTTGACTCTCTACGGGTTTGTGCACGTAGACAGTGCCTCGCAACACATCATCCTCCTTGGACCCCTCGACGGGTAGTGAATTGATGACTAAAATATAGTGAACAAGTAATACAACAATCTCGGCAATAAATGGTGCTATAAATGAATGTTGATTCAACACCCAAGAGCCCTAATTATCACACAACATACACATAACATGCTTAGCTATCCATGGACATAGAAATGATAATCTTCATTAATAAAATTCAAAGTTTAATACAATAGAAGAGAGCAATGAATCAGATTAAGAAAGATTTAGAGAATTTATCACCCAATTAACAGCTTCACACTCCTAATCCCAAAGCTCCAGCCAATCCCCTTCTTCAGAAAACGTCCAAACCCTAAAAAGCTGCCAAAAGAATTGAGAATCCCTGAACTAATTACATCTTTTAGCTTAAATATCCTCTGAATCCTTAATTGTTGTCGATCTTACGATTATAGTCCAATGGTCAAGCTCATCCATGAAGTTTCGGGTGCAAGTGGATTAAAAACCCAGAACAATTTTCGCCCCAAATCGCATTGTAGATGGCAGAACACGAGCGACACGACCGCGACACATTCGTGTCATGCCTCAATTTGACACAATCGTGTCGAATAGACACAACCGTTTAACTGTATGCTCCAAAATGATCTGAGATACTGTTTTCTGAACTTGGCTTGGCACGGTCGTGTCGTGTATGATCAAGGGATTCCTACTTGTCGGGGCAACCTTTTTACATGGTCGTGTCACCGACCGTGTACTCCGTTCTCTTTTCTTTGGCCGCCTCATCACACGGCTGTGTGCGATGGCACACACGACCGTGTGAGCTGCTGCTGTGATGGCTGAAGGTGTTACACACCACACGACCGTGTGGTGTATAACACGACCGTGTGGTGTGTAAACACGGTCGTGTATACCCATGAACTCCTCAACTCCATATTTGTTTGAAGTGTCGATTTAGCTTCTGAAAATTCCTGAAAAATACATAGAGTATGTTTAAGCCTTAGGGACATCATTTTATGCATAAATAAAGACCATACTCTATCATTCAATGGTACAACTAAAATATATGGATTAGAGCTATGTTGAGCACAACTATACATAGAATGTGAATAGTTAGGGGTGAAAATATACAATATTCACCCATAATCACCCTTCAACCACCAGCTCACCTGACATCATCGAGAACACCCGCAACTCTATCTCCAAGCAAAGACCACATGCCCATGTTTTTTCACTGCCCTCTTGTTACCTGAGACACCCCTGCGCCTCCATCTCCCAAGCCCGTAGCATCAATAACCTCTCCCTACGGCGATGATCACCGCACGACTAAGAGCCGACCATCTTTGGTGCCGCTCTGTCGTGAGCTCCTGAGCACCAAGCTTTCCCATGCAGTCCATAGCCACGCCAACCCCGGCACTGCCTGCCACTGCAAGTGTTGCGTGCAAATCCCCCTGCCGAGCCCATCTCCTCGTCTTCCCCTCTCTAGCTCTCTCCCCCTATTTTCTCCCCCTCTGTATCTCCCTCATTGCGCTCTCTTCCTTCACCCAGCTTCGCCGACCACCAACCCCCTGCCTTGGTTGCTACTCCCACGTCGTTACCCGCTCCCTCTTGCTCCATCGCTTCACTCGTGCCCGCGCTCGTGAACCAGAACAGAGTGCAGGAGAAGAGAAAAAGAAGAGGAATAGAGAGGGGGGAGAGAGAGAAATAAAGAAAAAGAACAAGATAAGAAAGAAAAATATATTTTTAAAATAAAATAAAACCACTAAAAATAATCTAAGGCTACAAGAGATTTCTATGCATTGCCTGGAGCGCGTTGATAACCAACTTGTTGAAATCGGGCAAGTATTTTGCCTATAAATGAATTTTCTTATATATAGTGTTTATGTTTAATTTAGTAAATTTATTTATTTTTGTCGTAATTTACAAAAATGGAAAAAAACGTAATATTTGACGTGATTCTACTAGTTAAGAGAAATATTGACATATTATGCATAAAATTACGACGTGTAGATTTTTTCAGATAAATCATTGAACGTTATCGATAGTTAATTTCTAATTTCGAAAATTAGTTTTTAATTGATTTTAAATTCAGAAAATTGATTTTAATTGTTTAAAAATTATTTAAAATACACATTAACTTTAGAAAATTCTTTTCTACTTAGATAAAAATTATATTCTCAACTTTTAAATATTTCTAAATTGTTCGGTCCGTGATTTTGTCCAATGAATATGTATAATAAATATAAACGTTTATATTTTATATTCCCAGGAATCAATTCTTGCGCACGAACACGTCCAATTACCCTAGCTATTGCATTGCCTTCCTCCAGCGATCTCGATTCAAGTAAGTCACTCTAACTCTAGATTCAGTAGTTTAAATAGTATATTAGTGTGCGCATGTTAGATAGGGTAACACATTAGTGTAGCCTAGTGATGACTATCTTCTTGGTGGAATAATGATAGCTACTTGGACCTAGGCTTTGCCAACTTAGAGACTTAACTTAATATGGATCCACACAAATGCATGTTAATTACGTTTACGAAATCGTTCATATTAAAGTTAACATACTTAACAAACGTAAATCCATGTTACTGCACTCATCGCTTGCGAACCCATGCTCACCATGTTGTCACACTTGTCACGTACACCCGTGCCTGATATGTTACGCTTGTCACCTGAAATCCATGATGTCCATGTTGAAATTGACATAACACATTCTGCATGTTGCTTTATGTTTCGACTGCATTACTACATATTGCATGCTATGTGGAATACTGTGTGGAATACTGTGTGGAATATTGTGTAGAACATCGTGTGGAATATCATGTGGGATAGTGTGGAATATCATCTGGGATAGTGTGGAATATCATGTGGAATATCATGTGTAGTATCATGTTGGAATATCATGTGGAATATCATGTGGAATATCATGTGTAGTATCATGTTGGAATATCACATTGGAAATATATACGTGATACATGTAACCCCCTGTTTTCAAATGTACTATGTATTGTACTATGTATTTTTCATCGAATTTGATACGTGTATTTTTTCATGTATTTTGGGGATTTTTCCATAATTTGAAAAAGATTATTAGAATAAGAAAAATCTATTGTACACATTTTAATCACATGGTAAATAAATATACTATGTATTAGGTTCATATTCTACATGGTATTGCATTTCAATACATGTATTTATAATTTTCTATAAATGGAAAACCTAATTTTTTTTTGCATGAAACATCATGGTACATGTGTCCTAATTATATCCTTATCTGCCCACAACCCACTTGTCATTCTTATTAGGCTTAAATGCTTAGCTTAAGACACCTAAGATTCCACGTGTCATTATCTCCTTCAATTTCATTAAGGGATGCGAAATACAAAAGAGAAAAAGGAAAGAAAAAAGGAAAGCAAATATAAAAAAGAAGAAGTTGTCATTTCTCTCTCCCTCTCCCTCTCTTGCTTCATGGCCGAACACCACCACCCTCCTCCCTTTGATCCTCCTTGGGCTGAACCACCACAACCATCACCACCCCCTCTTCCTCCCTTGGCCGGCCATACATCTCACCTTGCTCCTTGGGGTGCTTCAAGATAGAAGAGGGTGAAACCATCACAAGGAGAAGGATGCTAATATTGGAATATGAGAACTTCATTAAGGTAGGGATTCATAACTTAAGTAGGCTACTATCTTTATGATTGTTTTGGACAATTTGCCATGATGTATAGTAAATTGCTATATTAGATTGTGTAGCCAATTAGCCTTGCAACTTGATGCTTCAAATTAGATTTTGTAGTCATGCAACTTGATGCTTCATGTTAGTTATGTGGCCATGTATTTTGTATGTTGCCAATATGTAGTATGTTGTCACTAAAATTTATGCGTAGGGTGTTGCTATATATTGTCATGTTGCCATTAATTTGGAGTAGGTCTTATTGTAATAACACACTCTATGTTGGTATTTATAGTACTTAGCCATGTTGTTATTGGATCTAAAGCCATGTTGATATTTGTAGCCATGATATTATGCGTTGGAACTGCACATGTAATGACACTACATTTATGTTTCTGCACATGCCATGACACTACACTTATGTTTCTATATATGCCATGACACTACACTTATGCAATGAAAAAATATCATGATGATGTCATATTTCATTATACCATGATACTATGCACATGTTCTACATCAAGACCATGATATTCTCTTTACGCATATGATATTTGCGGTGTTGCCATGCTTAGAATGTTAGACTTATGGCATGAAGATGATGTCCTACTTATCATGCTTATGTTTTATATTATGTGGAGCCTATGTAACTTTCCTTGTGCTTATGAGGACGCTATGATGAGGATTTTCCATTTCATGCCAAGATCATGATGTGTATATGTCATGACGCTGTGATAGGTTGTACTATCTTTATGGTGCTAGAATGTGTTGTCTCTTACTTTATGCATAGATGCTGAGTAAATGGGGAAACTCAGGGTTTAGTGGGTGCATGGGCGACGAGACCATCCTGTGTTAATACCTTTTCAAGAGTTGAGTCTTGGAGTAGGTGTTCTACCCCAAGAGAGGGTGTGTTCTTCATACTACTTCAGGTGGCGTTCTCCTCTCGTAAGGATGGTGTATCGTATTACATACCACTTCGGGTGGCATTCTCTTCCCGTAAGGGGGATGGTGTTTGTTATCGGGATGGATGGAATTCCCGCACATTGCACTCTCTGAATAGGAGTTTGTATGATCAATTAGGGTGTGCTTTTCTTTAGTAGAATATGTTCACGTGCTAACATTAGACAGTCTAAGAGATGCCATGGACTTGACATCGATGGAGTTGTTAGGACACCCTTGCAGGGACACATTTACTTTTTTGCCTCTATTTTTGTTATTGCTCTTGGCTGTAGATTTCTTTCAGCATTCATCGTATGTTATTTTATTTTGTCATTAAGGCTCATCATATGCCTTCATTTCTAAGTAGAGATAATATTTAATTAGAGTGTTCATTTATTTCTTCGTATGATGCATGATACCTTGGTTGGATAAAACAATTTTAAATATAGAATTCTACACTTGAGTTGTGTTTTTTCTACTGGGCACGCGTTGATATGTCCATCCATCTATTTCCAGGTCTAGAGCCTGAGACTTCAGAGCAGCTTTTCCCCGGAGGTTACACATGGCTCGTCTTCATCTTTTCATATTTTGTGGGTGTGAGTTATACTTATTTTCGGATGTAACTTTCACTCGTAAGATCTAGATGTTTTTACGTATTTTGCAATGCTTAAGAAATCGCTTCAGATTTCTTATGTATGAATTTGTGTAACTTTAAATGCACCTTTTTTGAAACAGATAAATGTATATGCATACTCTTTTACATAAATGTATATGTATACTCTTTTACGACTCTGTATTATGACTGCAATCTTTCTTATTTTGAGGCATGTACAAATATTCCTTTATCTATCATTCGTATTGTCCCAGTATACGCAGTATACGCAGTGTCCTGCATGATATTACTATTATATCGCATTTACACTGGGTAGTAGTAGTGAGAGTCAAGGGGTCAAATCCTTGGGTCTAAATACCATCTCGGCATTGTCTTCTTCTGTTCTCTACATACGCCTTGGAAAGGTAAAGGTTCGTATTTCCGGTTATTTTGAAGAACGGGGTGTCATACCCTTAGAACATGACATTATACTTGATGATATTCTTTCTAATTTTTCTATTCTTATAGTAATTGAAACTTCAGGCCTTCCAACCCGAAGTCCAAAAATCATTACTCAAAATATACGTTTCAAAGTATATCTTAGATTTATGATTTTGGTATTAATTCACGTTTATTATTAAGTTGCATAACATTGCATCTCCAATATTTCACAATTTTTCTTCCTGGGTTGAACCCAAACAACATATGTCGGTATTAAATAGACTCAAACCGCAAATACTGCGTCAATTGCCAAGCGAAAACCTCGAGTCAAAGGCCCCCAGTTGACTTCTTTATTTGTAAGGAGGTTGGCTTCGACATGATCTATTCCAACAGTCCCTAGAAGGGAAGGTTCAAGGTTGACCTCTCTTCAGCACATGGAAATTTCCACGCAGTAAGAAGGTATGGACTCAAAAATTTAAAACCTTCGTCTTAAATAGCCAGAGTTGTTTGTAGGGCACCATACTGACGAGTCCCCTCTTTGTCTTTAATGATATTTGACTCCAAACACTCGTCTCACCTACATTCCATTTTATTCATTTATTTATTTATTCACTTATAAATCTTTGACATGCTTGGGATCACAACAAGTCAACTCTGCTGCCCTAAAAGAGAGAATTATTTTAAAGGGGGGCCCAAAACATCCCGACAAAGGAGTTGACCTGAAGTTGGAAAGAACAATGGATTGAATGTTTGAAGAAAAAGTATTTTTATCTTTTGTACAAAAGGCTCCTTGTTGTCTTAAAACCCCAGCCCAAGGCAATTAACAAAATGGCAGGCAATTCTCAATCCGAGAAGCTCTTTAACTTTACCAAAATTAGCTTGATGCTGCTAGATTGCTAAACTAGGACAAGCTACTAACATTAGCAAAGATATGTGCAGATGAACTGCTACAAAAACAAAAAAAAAATCTCTTTTAAGGATGTAAATAGGTTGGATATATGCCAGATATTAAATTAATTATCCATCGAACCTGAATGATTTCAGCTGGATTGATGTGATGGAACTTAATGTAAGGGGACGCCCATATCCTACGACTAATACTATTCATGCATGTTAGTTTTTTCGACTAACATAGCTCAACACCTTGCCTGTATAAGCCAGTGCCAATGTAGATGTATAATTTTTTTTGACTATTTAGGCAAACATGTAGCTATAAAAATGATTCACTACGTAAAAATATATGATATTTAATAAGCCCTTGTATTGTTACTCATTTGTTAGCTTGATACATATTTGTGCTATTTTTGTTGGACATTTACTCTCCTTACAAGGTAGCTTCTGAAATATGACCCCTTCCTAGATGCTTTATTTTGGAAAGAAGCTATTGATAGTGAATTAGAATCCATTTTGACTAGTTACAATTGGGAACTTGCTGTTTTGTCACCTGACACGAAACCCATTGGTACGCTTGAAGCTAGACTAGTTGCCAAAGGTTATATAACCAAAAGAAAGAAAATGAATATTTTGACACTTTTGCTCATGTCACCAGAATATCTTCTATTCATGTTTTGATTGCATTAGCATCTATTAATGGTCTTATTATCCATCAAATGGATGTCAAAACCGTTTTCCATAATAGAGAATTAGACTATGAAATTTATATGAAACAACATGAAGGTTGTGTCGCACCTAGAAATGAACATAAATTTTCCAAGCTTGTTAAATCATTTTATGGCTTGAAACAAGCTCTCAAATAATGGCATGATAAATTTGATAGTGTTTTGATTTTCAATAGTTATCATATTAATGATGCAGACATCTGTATTTATAGAAAGTTTGTTAAAAATATTGGTATGATTATTTGCGTGTATATTGATGACATGCTAATTTTGGCACCAATTTGAAAAATATACATGAGATAAAATTGTTCTTGTCTTTTACTTTAGATATGAAAGATATGTGTGAGACCAATGTGATCTGAGATATTAAATTAACTAAAGTGTTGTGAATGGGTATTTACTGGGTTGGATGAGTTATTGGGCCAACCCAATTGGTTGGGCCCATACCCACTTGTATTCTCCCCTTTGGCTATAAATATAGACTTGAGGGCTCTCCCCTCAATACTTGACTCATAATACGTTATCAGCACGAGCCTCTAAAATTTTTGCTTTCCACAAATTTTTTCCGTTCGTTGCAAAGGCGAAGGCGAAGGCGAGACGGGAGATTGACGAGCGCGGTGCAAGGCTTCCTCTATCAAAGGTCGTCATCCGCGTAGGGCTTCGAGCAACCGTCGCTATATCCGGAGGACGGATATAGAGGTAAAAACTCTAAAAACAAGGTTTTTAAATCATACGTATGATTGCCTCTCCCCTAGATCTCGCAAGATCGTCATGGGGATTCATCGTCGCCTTGAAAACGACGGATTTTCCATCCCAAAAATCAATTTTTTTTAGGGTTTTTGAATTTTCTAGAAATATCAAACCCTAAAAACTACCAAAATCCCCCCCGGCCACGCCTCCCCCCCATGGGGGGGCCTAACCCTGCCGCCGCCCACCCCCTGCAGGGGGGGCGGCGCGGCCCCTGCCGCCGCCCTCCCCTGCAGGGGGGGCGGCCGCCGCCGTCCCGCCCCTACAGGGGGGGCGGCGGCCCCCCCCCCCTCACCCCGTGGCCGCCCCCCCTCTCTGCGGGGGGGGGGGGGGGGGGGGGGGGGGGGGGGCGGTCCCCCTGGCCGCGCCCCCCTCTGCGGGGGGCGACGGCCCCCGCCGTCCCCCCCGCAGCGGGGGGCGGCGGCCCCCCTGGCCACGCCCCCCCCCCCCCCCCCCCCTGCGGGGGGCGACGGCCCCCGCCGTCCCCCCCCCCGCAGCGGGGGGCGGCGGCCCATGGCCACGCCCCCCTCTGCGGGGGGGGCGACGACCCCCGCCGTCCCCCCCGCAGCGGGGGGCGGCGGCCCCCTGGCCGCGCCCCCCCCCCCTCTCTCTGCGGGGGGGGGGGGGGGGGGGGGGGGGGCGGCGGCGGCGGCGGCGGCGGGCCCCCCCCGCCGTAACCCTAAACAACAGCAAAAAAAAAAAAAAAAAAAAACACACGCACAGTGCTGTGGGCCTGAAGCCCACAGCAGATCTGTGGGCTTCAGGCCCACAGAACTCTCAAAAAAAAAAAAACAGATCTGTGGGCCTGAAGCCCACAGCAGATCTGTGGGCTTCAGGCCCACAGATTTTCATCAAAAAAAAAAAAAAAAACAGATTTGTGGGCCTGAAGCCCACAGCAGATCTGTGGGCTTCAGGCCCACAGATTCTCATTCAAAAAAAAAAAAAAAAAAATTTGGGGGGAGGGAATAAGGCTATAAATGTGCCTCAAAAGGCAACTCATTAGCCCAAAAATTAATTTAAAAAGGGGTTTAAGGGCAAAATATTCGTGAAAAATCACGGTAAATTACGGGGCATACATCGGGTAGACAAGGGCGTTATGGGGATTTGTTGGGGGATTTTTTTGGGATGACGAGGGAGACTTTTCCCTTCGACAAAGAAAATGTTAATTTTGGGCCCTTAATCAATTTAATTGATTAAACCCACTTACTTTACAACCTATGCATCGTAATTCTTTTTACATGCTTTACATCTATGGCAAAATTATGTGGATATTATTTGCGTGGTTGTAAATTTTATTTAAAAACTTAATAATTAGGAAGATCCTGCGACCGCTCTGCCGTTAGTTACCTAACCTAACGGTGTATGACGTTGCCCAGTGGTCCAATAATTATTAAGTGATTAAATATCGTTTTATCCTCATATGAATATACTGCCTGTGATGTCTGTGGATGAAAATGTTGATGAGCACAATATTCTTGCATGAATTGCTAAATGTGGTTTTTGGATCGGCCGTTTAGTCCCACAGTTTATTTTCCCGCACTTTTCTTTTATTTTTGAGAGAAATTGTAGTGAGGAATTTATGTAAATGTCAAAGAAAGAAGACCTACTTCCATGAAGTCGGTAGCTACGCTTGAAGACGAAGATATTAAATGGGACCCACGGGGTTTCCAAAGTTGTATTTTCATTTTAATTCAAGCTGCAAATTTGTATAATTTGGACTGTGGACTTTTGGACTCTTTCTTGTGGGACTGGCCGATCCACACATTTAGCTTTTCATTAAATATTGCTTCCGCATAAAAATGTTTTTCTGGTTGATTATTAATTCATGCATGTTTGTGCTCTGCTAGATAAATGGCTAAAATTGCAAGCGTTGACTTTGAAGTGCTGGATGCATCAGGCAGAAACTATCTAAGCTGGCAGCTAGATGTTAAGTTTCACCTGCGGGCCAAGTCCCTCATCACTGCTGTGACTGAAAAAGAAAATGTTAGCGATATAGAGAAGGCGCAAGCCATCATCTATATTCGCCGCCATGTGGACAAGACCCTAAAGGCTGAGTACCTTACGGTCGAAGATCCACTTGAGCTATGGACCGCCCTTGAGGACAGGTATAAACATCAGAGAGATGTCATACTCCCAAGGGCGAGATATGAGTGGGAGAACCTGAGACTGCAGGACTTTAAGTCCATTGCTGAGTACAACTCAGCACTTTTTAGCATCACCTCACGCCTGAAGTTGTGTGGTGAAAAAGTCTCAGAAGATCGCATGCTGGAAAAGACGTATACGTCTTTCCATGAAAAGGATGCGATACTTATGCAGCAATACCGTGAACGTAAGTTCACCAAGTATTCAGAGCTGCTGTCATGTCTTCTCATGGCCGAGCAAAACAGAGAGCTTCTTCTCGCCACTCACAATATGCGCCCTCCCGGCACTGCCCCCCTACCAGAAGCTCACCATACCTCTTCCCTCAAAAAGAAGAGGGATAATAAAAGAAAAGAAAGACCACAGAAAGGGGGGCAACAGAAAAGAGCCAAGGGCCCACCACAGCAGCGCAAGAATGAAGGGAAGCGCAAGTTCACCTGGCGCAGGAATGATAACAAGAAAAACAATGCACCCCCACCCAAGAGGGACTGGGAAGACCAGTGCCACAGCTGTGGCATGACAGGCCACTGGTCTAGAGTGTGCAGGACCCCAGTGCATCTCCAGGAGCTTTATAAACAAAGCAAGAAAAAGAATGCTGAATCAAACCTGGTGGCTGCGAATAATGCAGTCAAGTTTACAGCAAAAGACTTCGAGTCAGATGATCTGCTTGATTAGCCTATTATCATTTATCTTAGCATTTCTATTGTATGAACATTTTTATCTCATGAGAACTTTTATGTATCTTCAATTCTGCTGAATAAAATTTAGCTTTTCTGAATGCAAATGTTTACTCATTTTTCATAGATGGAATGCTCTCATGACTGCTTAGTAGACAGCGCATCAACACATACGATCCTTCAACACAAATGCTATTTTCATAGCATTATCCCGTATAAGAGCCCTGTAAACACAATTTCAGGGCCATCGGACATAATTGAAGGTTCCGGGAATGCAATCTTGTTGCTCCCCAATGGAACAGAAATAAAAATAAAAGATGCACTTTACTCTCCGAATTCCAAGAGAAACTTACTAAGTTTCAAAGATATCCGTTTTAACGGATTCCACTTGGAAACAGCAAATGTCAAAGAAAACGAATTACTGTATGTAACGTCTCAAGAAAATGGAGTTAAAACCATCCTTGAACGTTTTGAGAGCCTCTCATCAGGGCTCTACCATACAAAAATTCGGAGAGAGGAAGCAAACCTGACGGAGCACCTGAAGTGCCCGACATCGGCCAAATTCTTACTTTGGCACGATAGACTTGGCCACCCCGGATGTGCGATGATGCACCGCATCCTAGCACAATCCCATGGGCATAACCTGAAGAACCAGAAGATTCTTCAGAAGGGAGAATTCCCTTGTGTACCCTGCTTTAAGGGTAAATTAATAACAAGGCCATCACCACTTAAAGTGGATATCGAGTCTCCTAGCTTCCTTGAAAGAATACAAGGAGACATATGTGGACCTATCCACCCCCCTAGCGGGCCTTTTCGGTACTTTATGGTACTGATTGATGCATCTTCGAAATACTCGTATGTGTGTCTACTTTCAACCCGCAACTTAGCTTTTCCAAAGCTTCTGGCACAAATAATAAAGTTGCGGGCGCATTTCCCAGACAACCAAATAAAGAAAATACGTCTGGATAATGCGGGGGAATTTACCTCTCAGTCATTCCAAGAATATTGCCAGGCAACGGGAATAGAAATTGAACATCCGGTGCCACATGTTCACACCCAAAATGGGTTAGCTGAGTCGCTAATTAAAAGACTCCAATGGATCGCAAGACCATTGCTGATGAAATCCCAGTTGCCGGTGGATGCATGGGGACATGCAATTTTGCATGCTGCATCACTAATAAAAATTAGACCCTCAGGAGGTCAGAGTCTATCTCCAATGCAACTCGCATATGGAACGCCGCCGAACATCTCTCACTTGAGAATCTTCGGCTGCGCAGTCTATATCCCCATTGCACCACCACAGAGGACCAAGATGGGCCCTCAACGTCGCCTAGGTATCTACGTAGGGTTTGACTCACCCTCCATTATAAGATACCTAGAACCCCAAACGGGGGACGCCTTCAAGGCACGCCTTGAAGACTGCAATTTTGATGAGACGTATTTCCCCAAAATTGGCCTAGACATCGCAAAGTCTAGTGCAAAGCAAATGTTGACGTGGGATACAAAAAACTTGACCCACTACGATCCGGTAACAAGACAATGTGATGATGAGATCCGGAAGATCTTACACATCCAGGACACAGTCCACAGATTACCGGACTCGTTCACTGACAACCAGAAGATTGTCAGATCACACATCCCTGCTGCGAATACTCCAGCTAGGATTGACATCCCGAAGGATGGATGCAATCCACCGGCAGCAGAAGTGGCTGCACCTCAATAGAAAAGAGGCAGACCACCAGGCTCCAAGGATAAAAATCCAAGAAAAAGAAAAATATCCGGAGACCTTGGGACGATACCCCCACAGAGAAACGAGCTCGTGTCCATACCCTCTCCCCTCCCGGAATCCACTGCAGAGGAACTGCCGGGAGAAACAGAAATATCACTAAATTATGTACGTACAGGGGAGGTATTGGACAGAAAGAGTACAGTCGTCGACGATGACTTCGCGTTTCACATTGCCATTCACGTCGCCGGAAGCGATGATGATTATGAACCACACTCCGTTGCTGAATGCAAACGTAGAGATGATTGGCCAAAGTGGAATCAGGCAATAGAAGCCGAGCTGGACTCGCTTCAGAAACGAAAAGTCTTTGGGCAAATAGTCCAGACACCTACCGGTGTCAAACCTGTGGGATACAAATGGGTATTCGTCAGAAAAAGAAACGAAAATAATGAGATCGCACGCTACAAAGCCAGACTTGTAGCACAGGGATTCTCCCAAAGACCGGGTATAGACTATGACGAAACATACTCCCCGGTCATGGATGCGATCACGTTCAGATTCCTGATAAGCTTAACAGCAAAGGAAGGCCTAGATATGCAGCTAATGGATGTTGTGACTGCATATCTATACGGCAATCTCGACAAGGAGATTTACATGAAACTTCCTGATGGCTTGTCAATGCCTGCTGAACTGAAAGATAGACCTCGGGACGTCTATTCTGTTAAGCTACAAAGATCATTATATGGTCTCAAACAATCAGGAAGAATGTGGTATAATAGACTCAGTGAGTTCCTTGTTCAACAAGGATTCACGAACAATGAAGTCTGCCCTTGTATCTTCATAAGAACAAAGGGAAAAGGATTCGTGATAATAGCTGTCTACGTAGACGACCTGAATCTCATAGGATCTCCCGAAGAGATCACTGAGATATCTGTAAGCCTAACAAAAGAATTCGAAATGAAAGACCTAGGCAAAACCAAATTCTGCCTGGGCTTACAGATTGAACATCAGAAAGACGGAATCCTACTACATCAAACCACATATACGAAGAAAATGTTGCAAAGATTCCATATGGACCATTGCCATCCATTGAGTACACCTATGGTGGTACGATCCCTGGATGCACATAAAGACCCCTTCCGGCCGCTGGAAGAGGGGGAGGATATACTTGGTCCGGAAGTTCCCTATCTGAGTGCCATCGGAGCACTACTATACCTGGCAAACTGCACGCGTCCCGATATAGCGTTCGCAGTAAATTTGCTTGCCAGATACAGTGCAGCGCCCACGCAGCGCCACTGGACCGGGGTAAAGCACCTTCTGCGCTACCTCCAAGGGTCTACAGACTTGGGACTCTTCTACAAAAATGGAACACCCTCTACACTTGCAGGTTATGCTGATGCAGGGTACTTATCTGATCCCCACAAAGCAAAATCACAGACTGGGTACGTGTTTACCTACGGAGGGACAGCCATTTCCTGGAGATCCATCAAGCAAACCTTGACGGCAACCTCATCCAATCACTCGGAGATCATTGCCATCCATGAAGCAAGCAGAGAATGCGTATGGCTACGCTCAGTCATCCACCACATCTTGTCTACTACCGGACTGAAGACTGGAGACCTCGAACCCACTACCATGTTCGAGGACAATGCTGCTTGCATAGCTCAGCTACGAGGTGGTTTCATCAAAGGTGACAGAACGAAACACATTTCACCAAAGTTCTTCTGGACGCACGAGCTACAGAGAGATGGCAAGATCGACATCAGACAAGTGCAGTCATGTGACAATTTGGCAGATTTGTTCACTAAAGCCCTTCCTACTGCTACTTTCAGAAAACTTGTACATAGGATTGGGATGAGACGCCTAAGAGATCTGAAAGCCTGAGAGCTTGTACAGATCAGGGGGAGTTTGGCAGAGTTTGTACTCTTTTTCCTTAACTATGGTTTTTCCCACTGGGTTTTCCATAGCCAAAGGTTTTAACGAGGCAAATCTCACCAACTCAGGATCCTGAAGTATCCACCCCATGTGAGACCCATACAGGCTCAGAATCCTGAAGCATTCATGAGCAGGGTCCACAACTATGGCTGGATAAGGGGGAGTGTTGTGAATGGGTATTTACTGGGTTGGATGAGTTATTGGGCCAACCCAATTGGTTGGGCCCATACCCACTTGTATTCTCCCCTTTGGCTATAAATATAGACTTGAGGGCTCTCCCCTCAATACTTGACTCATAACATAAAGCACCTAATAGCATTATGTTCTCATAAGAACATTATGTTGAAACTGTGTTTGAGAAATTTGGATATTGTGATCAAAAACCTGTAGCTACCCCATATGATGCTAATTTTGCATTTGGTTAAAAATAATAGTATTTCTGTTTCTCAAATCAAATATGCTCAAATCATTGGAAGCTTGATGTATTTCATGAAATGTACTCGCCTCGATACTGCATATGCTTCTAATAGATTGAGTCGCTACACTCAAAGTCCTAATCATGATCATTGAAATGCATTATCAAAAGTTACGAGATATTCAAAAGGGACTCTTGGTTATGGACTATTCTCTAGCGGCTCTCCATCAGTATTGAAAGATTTTACTGATGCAAACTGGATCTTCGATTCAGACGAGCTAAAATCCACAAGTAGTTATGTTTTTCACTTGGTGGATGTGCAATGTATTGGAAGTCATTCAAGCATATATGTATTGCTCGGTCTACCATGGAGTCCGAGCTCATTGCCGTAGAAAAGGCATGAAGTGAAGCCGAATGGCTTAAGAATATTTTTGAAGATCTTTCCATTTGTGAAAACCCAGTACAATCTATGGCTGACCATTGTGATAGTCAAGCTGTAATTGCAAGATCTAAAAATAAAATTTTTATTGGAAAGAATATGCATATACACCCGAGGCACTCAATTGTGAGGTAGCTGCTAGATAATGTGATAATATCATTTGATTATGTGATGTTAGAGATGAATTTGACAAACCATCTGATATAAATAAGATATTAGTGGAAAGTACATCAAGAGGAATGCGATTTATGCCAAAAACAAAAGGTCGAGAGTAATGGTAACCAACCTATTTGATTGAGGATCGCATGAAGTAGATTCATATGGGTAATAGTAAGTCACTTGTTGACCTACAGACGCACTATCATATGGTTATCTTACATGTCCCATAGTATTGATATTGCTATCAACAACGAGAGAGGGTGAGCATAAGGCTCTTAATGAATATCATAGCCCTTATTGGGTGGTGTGCGTGATCGTCGAGCATACTTGATGGGTCCACCTATATGAGTGTGAAAGTGGAGCCGCTTCATATGTGAACTTGGGTAGGTTCGCTGAAGCATTCAGGAAAATCCAAGAATGGTATATGGCTATAACGTGCCAACCTGTTAAAGCAGCCTATATTGATAACTCAATATATGGTGTAAGTCAATGATTTACAATATAGGAGATTGGTTCATAGAAAGTACAAGTTTCACTAAATTCTTGTAGGACACGCTTACATACCCTAAGCGATGGTTTATAGACCAAAAGTCATCACTACCAATATATTGAGTTGTCATATTCCTGTTCACATCTTCTCTTTTCCTTCGCATGATTCTTACATTCTTTGCCTTTGAATTTTGAAATAGTTGGGAATTGTTGTATATATAGTTTATTCCACAAATTCAAAGTGATGTCCTTTAATCCCACATTGTCACATTGAAAGTAAACACACTCCTAGATGAGCTTATACGAGGACTCCCTTCATTTTTATATTAATCTTCTAGTATGGGTTGGAAATAGGAAATGCTTGCACGCACACGAGCTCAAGCAATGGGCTAGTCAAAATCCATATTGGCCAATGCAAAATCCCGATGGCCAATCCGAAAACCAGTTAAGTCAAAATCCATAAGGGCCAATGCAAAATCCTGATGGTCAATCCGAAAACCAACTAACCGGGGTTGTGTGCGTCCGTGACATGCCTACGCAGGTTCACGGATGCACGCGAATTGGCCCCCATTTTCCTACGCGGGTTCATGGATGCGCGCGAATTGGCCCTCATTTTGCATCTCCTTATAATTTTTATTTTTGTTACTTTATTTTTGCAATCAGATTCATTGCCTTACATTTTTTTCAAAACTTGACTGATGAGAGATATAGATACTGATCAGAGATTTGATTCTTGTGAATCTGGCTTGATTTGATTAACCAGATATTCAATTCGGTCTGCCTTGATTTGACCTGTCTCCGGTTTGCTCAGAAGCCTGACTTGAATTGACCAGTCCTTATTAGAAATTAGTTTCTGTTCTATCCCATAATTCACCACCATGAAACCTAACGGTTAGTTTTCTTCTCTCCTTTAATAGATATCGGTGTAGAACCAGAGAAAAGAAGCAGAAACCCCCTCCTTCCACATCCTCTGTTAACCACTGCTTTTCTTCTTCCTTGCTATCTATCTGTGAGAAGGAACCAACGGTTGTTGCTCGTTGCTATCCTGTATCGCAAGTGCACGCTTACAGAGACGTATGTCATTATATACTGGAGGGTAGTCCGCCAGTCCTGCCTTGCACCGAGCATAGACTCCAATGGGTGGAAATCTACATTTAAGGACAATGGGCAACACGCACGATAAGTCTCTTCCATTAAATTGTAGCTTCCTTATTATTCATTTTATCGGAACGTCTTTATTTGGAATCCCTTGGGTAAGAGAACAATACATACATTCGCTTCCGTTTTGCTAGTGTTTTACCATTAGCAAGGCCTACTACAAGGAATGGAACAACCGTATCCAAGGCAATGGCCGTTTAGCTCGGCAATTGGCGCATACTAATTGCTTCTTGTAGAACTTGATGTGCAAAAATACACGCGTTTGAAATTGAAGGGTTGAGTCGTTAACGTACTCCTGAGGCCCAATTCATCCCCCACTCTTTCAATTTCATAGACATCAAGTACGCCACGTAAGCTTGTGGGTTTATGTGGTGTTTAGTTTTTAAAGCCTCTTTTATCCCTTGCTGTTGAGGGTACCTAGGTAGCATGCTTTGCCCACCTCTCTCTCTCTCTCCTCTCTCTCACATCAATGTGTTTTCTCTCTCATCTCACAGCCTCACCATATAGCCAACAACCACCCTCTCCCACCTGTCTACTTGCATGCACTTTGAATGCTGCCCCCCTTTCCTTGTATAATAACCTCGTTCGTTTCGATTCCCAGCACACCATCAGATTAATTAACGCTAAGCTGAGTCTTAATTAATCTTGTAATTAAGCCATATACTTGTTTCTTTCATGGCGCCCGCCTGCGCGCACCCGAGCTCGAAGGCCGTCTGCGTCATGGACGCGTCCGGCCGGCTCGGCGCCTCTCTGGTGGAGACCCTCCTGCTGAGAGGGTACACTGTTCATGCCGCTGTCTGCAACCATGGTTCGAGTTCATTTCATTTTTTTTACCGCCTGCGATGTGCTCGATGTTATGCTTGTGTGAAAAATTAAGCTTATTGTTGGTTGGGTTTCCTTTAGAAGGTGAGTACAACGTGGACACAGGGGTGTCGAGCGAGGCGAAGAAGAGGCTGAAGGTGTTTCGATCGGACCCGTTCGATTACCACAGCATCGTCGACGCCGTGAAGGGATGCTCTGGTCTGTTCTACACCTTTGAGCCTCCCCACGATCAGCCCACTTACGATGTGAGTTCTCTTGTCTTCTCTTTCTAGTTCTCAGCTTAGAATTACAAGTAGTAATTTAGTGAACACGATGAACACGGCAAATTCCAGCTCTGTTTGTGTGTCCAAGTTTGCAAGCTGGCTGCTTGCATTGATGTGGGTCAGTTCAAGCCTGAGCTGGTCCAACCCCACACCCAACATATGCTTGCACTAAAGATTGAAAACTAGTGCATATCAAGTTGAACCGAGACAATCATGTGGTTTCTTTTGTGAACAAGTGCTGAGAGTTGTTGAACAAATTGAAAATTGCAGGAGTTCATGGTGGAAGTGGAGGTGAGAACAGCACATAACGTGCTCGAAGCGTGTGCTCAAACGGAGACTATGGAGAAGGTGGTCTTCGCATCCTCGGTGACCGCCGTCGTGTGGAAGGAGGCTCGCAAATCTATGGACAATCTCGACGAGAGGGATTGGAGTGAGCCCAACTTCTGCCGTAAATTTAAGGTATACGTTCTGAGCTCATGGATTGATGTCATTGCTCTGGGTTTAATAAACCATATATTTATTTAGGATGAGAATGGTCGTGCCCAAAGTCCGATTGGGCTTTCAATGGGCATGTCACATACTCGCCTCTACAAATCCTCTTGGATGAGTATGAAAGAAAGATGATATAACGTCTAGGAAGATTAGGGTAAAAATCCTTCATTAACGTGAATTGGCATGCCCAATTGGACAACCAATTGGGCTTTGGGCATGCATATTCTAGTCCCTATATTTATGAGGACATGTGGTATGGATTCATGAGCTTAAAACAGTTAGCCGTTCTTGATGTGCTAAGAACCTAACCCGAACCCGATTTTATTGCCTTTTCAAACAAAATCACTTCCACCACTAGATGATAATCATAATAGCAGGAATTTTCAGAGTTTATGGACTCATATTTTGATTATAATGAGAGAAAAGGGTGCGATTAATATTGGTTGGCAGAAGTTGGACAACTTCCAGTTTTAGAAAACTTTAAACCAAACTTTTGCTCATCCTTTTGTGTTGTGAGCACAGTGTAGTCATCCTTTTGTTAATTTTATTTTAATTGTCATTTTATGATAACAACAATTTTGATCTCCCCATCTTGCAAACTTCCAATTGAATCCTTTTTTAAGGAGGTTAGGTTAACAATGCAATCCTAGGTTGAGACCATGATTTAGGACGCCATCTTTCTTGATGAAAAAAAGGATTATTTCACCCAAAACTCCACACAGTATATGAAATTAGCTTACCTAAATCCACCACTAGAATTAGCCCATGCTTGATGTCCAAGCAACGGGGCTTGGTTTCTCAATCTCTGAACTTTTCTAGGGGGGCACTTTGGTTCATTATCTAATTGTTTAGAGCCAAGCCTTGCATCATCTTGATTGAAATTGATTGATTAAGATGATTATCCAGATGCCGCTCTATTATTGAAGAGGCCATTTAAGGCATTGACTAGTCGTGCTTTCATGTGTAGCTATCATTGTTATAATAATTAATAATAATAATTAAAGAACAGTTGCCTGGTCAATGTGTCTCGATTAATCCTATCAAAATCAAACAGATGGTAGACTTAACAATTTAGGTTAACAATTTGGGTTTTAATGCAATGCACTCTACTCTCTGTAATCGTCTACACTGAGAAAAATGCATGGTTTGTGTATTAGCAATTGACAATCCTGACCTACGCAAACTGCAGCTATGGCACGCCCTAGCAAAGACCCTGGCCGAGAAGACGGCGTGGGCGCTGGCCATGGACAGAGGGGTCGACATGGTCTCAATCAACGCCGGCCTCTTGATCGGCCCCGGGCTGTCGACCACCACTCCATACTTGAAAGGTGCGCCGGAGATGTACGAGGATGGCGTGCTCGTGACCGTGGACATCAAATTCCTCGCCGACGCTCACGTTTGCGTCTTCGAGAGCCCCTCGGCCTACGGCCGTTACCTCTGCTTCAACCACGCCGTCTGCCGCCCTGAGGACGCCGTCAAGTTCTCTCAGATGGTCTCCCCCTCAGCTCCCTGCCCTCCTCCAAGGTTGGTCACAAAGGGCATTGTCCGTAGATTTAAACAGAAACCAGATTTTATGCAGCCTGGAACTAATTTCTTTTCTCGTTGCTGTTTTTTGCAGTGAGGGATTGCGAGTGATTAAACAAAGGATACAGTGCAAGAAGCTGAACCAAGCGATGCTGGAGTATGTTGAAGGGCAGTGAATGCAAAAAAAATAGAGCAGCTTAGCTTGATAAAATACTGAGAATAATGGTTATCATACTACACATGAGATATCTCTCTTATATACGATCGCGTCACACATTCTTCTCCATGTAACTAAGTAGTCATGTACCTTTTGTTTTCCATATTTTTTGCGGAGAAGAATGACGCACGTTATCGTATACAAGAGAGATATCTCATATGTCGTGTGATACACATTAGACTTGTAAAATATCAAAGCAGATTGGCGATTGGTTATCATCGTACATGACCAAAATTAAGTAGGGTTTTGCATTGCAGTTTTATTGAAAGGGGGTCAAGATGGCCATCCCTTGTATTAAGACCTTTTTACATCAAATTGGCTTTCCAATTGATTGTATCATTTAAAAGCTTAATGGTTAGAATATACAAAGGACAAGGGGGTTTCTTCTATTTTTACACATCAAGGTTGCAGGTCTTTCCAGTATCAGATCGTGCTGTTGCACATGTTTAATATTGGCATCCGATTCTTTCTTATGATCATGGTTTGCGGGTCTGATTCCTTCTGATGATCAACCGATTCTTTCAATTGGTATCACAGTCCATGGTTTGATTGCTTCGAGATAATATTTGCACGTACGATTGTTTCGGCTTTAGGTAAAGTCTTCACACCTTGCGGTTTATCCATTGACAAGTTATTTTGTTTGGGTAGGAGTCAAGATGGCCAAATGGCCCGTAAGCCCGTTGTTTGGTCGACGGGCCGGCCCAGTCCCGGCCCGGCGTGGTTGATCGGGCCGTGGGTCCGGCCCGGAGGTTGGGCCTGGCTTCCGGGAGGGGGCTGCCCGATAGGCCCGGCCCAGGCCACTTTTCTTGTTTTTTTTTCCCAAACTTAATTTGATACCTACTTAATTTGTTCCACAAATTGGCTCCTTAATTTTAGGGCTGAGCATAACTATGTTCGGTTCGCAAACAAGCTCGGTGAAGTGTTCGTGAACCTTCCCATTTTCCCACTCAAATCTGTTCGTGAACCTCACGAACAAGATCGACAGCCCTACTTAATTTGTTCATCCTTAAATTTTTTTTCCACATATAATAGCTCATTCTTGATTTCCTCTTCCTCCTCAATTTTTTTTGCTCGTTAATTTCCTACTTAATTTGCTCCTCCTTAATAAAATAATATGGTTTTAAAAACTTACCATCTTTAAACCATTTTTACTATTTATAAATATTATTTTTTATTTTATTAACAATTTTTAATGAATTTTATTATGAATTGATAATGAATTTTAAATATTTTTATTATTAAAGCTCGGCCCGGCCCGTGGGCTGGGCTTCCGGCTCCTGGCCGACGGCCGGGCGGGCAAACGGGCCGGGCCGGCCCAATGGCCACCATGAGGTATGAGGTGGAGTTCTGCATGCCTCGCCGTTTGTTGTACGTGTTGTCGGACTTTGACCAAATTTGTCACATAGTACGTCATGACTCTGTTTGTCTACGAAATTCACTTGCAGTCGCATTTTGGCTTTGGATGCGACCTGATTCATCTACGAAATTGAGGGACACGTAATCCCCTTTCAATTAGGCTTGCGTGGATTCGGGCTAATGTGAAGATTTTGTCCGAGAAATTAAAATGATGACATAACAAAGGAATAACTGTATGTGCTATAACACATGACTCAATTAGGATTATCCTTTTAAGCCAATATGAATTTCTACCATATTAACCACATCTAAATAAGTTTATGATGGCAAATACAAATGCCACATCTGCAATCCCCTTGCTCAATATTTAACCCAAACAAAAAAAGATTGCACATTAACACCTAAACCCGTCCTTCCCTAATATCAGAATTGCACAGAGTTTCATATTTAGCAGTTCCCTTGATCTCTTGTTGATATCTACTACCTTTTTGTAGCTTGTGCTGTTGGAACGATGAAAAACATTACATACAAATATAGGAGCATGTAAATACAAAAGGACTGAGCAAAACAGAGAGACAAATTTCGAGGATACCACAATGCTTCCGTCAAAACTCGGCCTCTACAACACGGTCGATACATCTGCCCCTTATGCACCGAGGATCAGTGAAACAATGCTTGGAAGCTTGAATTTCCGGGGTTTCTTGGAGTTCATCGGCTGGAACACAACCTCGGTGCTTTGCTTTACAGCCACCTCCTTCCATTCAGAAGCCGATGCCCCATCGCCACGATAGTCACGAGGTGCATACAAGACATGGAGCCTTGATCTCCCTGCATCAGGTTCTAATGTTAAACTTAACTGCTAGCTTCATTTATTGAAGTGTGATATTACCATTGACGTTATATGCTTTCTAGATTGTTATGATAAATATTAATATGTATATGTTATTAGATATAACGTTGGAATCAGAGGTTTTGCAAGTTAAAATCATCAAGATTACGATTGGAAATTAGAATTGGGTTTAGAATTTATACTTTTGAACCTACAAGGTTTATCCATTTCTTTGGTTTTAAAGCTACCATTTCTGATCTTATTTGCCCTAGAATTAGGATAGGAGATATGGTTCATCATTTTAATGTTAAATGTTTATTTTGAATTTAAAATTGTGTTGGTGTAGAGTTAGAATTAGAATAGATTTTTTACAAGATAATTTGCGTGGTTAATACTAGAACGGAGTTTCAAAAATTGTGTTTGGGATTAGGTTTGTTCAAAAATATTCTTGAATGGGTAAGATGCGCAAATGTTCTGTTACTAAAAGAACTAAGTTTTTCATGATGTTGAGACAATCAGTGTGGCCTAATTTGAAGCCCGGATAATAACCATAATTTATACAGATAATTTAGTGTCTGGTTGTTGAACTAAGGATATATTAGTGCCTAATAGTATCTAATTGCTGTTATTAACATTGGTATAATAATTCATTTTAAAAATACTGGTCGATACAACCTGAATAATCGACTAATATGTCGGTTTTGGCCACCTAAGATACAATACAACAAAATATATCATCTGTATCATTTGATGCCGATATCAGCAAATATTTGACATAGTCCAAAATATTGACTAAAATGTAGCATAGATGCTCTGATACCAAATTGATAAGAACCAAGAAGATTTGAAAGGTAAGAATCTGAACTTTATTGAACTTTATTGAAACTAAGAAGACGACAAATAAATTCGAGTTCTTTCGAGAGGAACTCTCTCTCTCCCCAAGCTACATGTTCGAGAGGAGGCCGCGCTCTCATAAGAAAAGAGGGAATTCTCGACCTCTTCCAAAAATTCTCTCCAAAATAAGCATGAGAATCCTTGGCCCCCTACCCGCATATAAATGCTAATTCAGAAATAATGAAAATTACAGAAAACCCCAAAAGTCTAACAAATTACGATAACACCAAAAGTTATGAAAACAACCCCGAACATAATTGTCAGCCGCTCGGTCCTTCTTGCGCCACCTCTGATACATGATAGCTCCATCAGTCCTATGTCAAACATGAACTGGCTACCTACACTCACAAAACTGTAATATCTGGACGGGCCAGTCAAATAATTCAACTTTCCAAAATTCCTTTATCTGGCATGATCATGTAATAAGGCAATTTGATCTAGCATCGTATTAGAATCCATAGATGCAACAACTGATTGGCACCCTAGCATTTCAATCTATGACAGCATATCAATCATATACTTCCCCCGAGACATAATACCCTTCCTTGAGGGGCCTACCTCAACTCACGAAGTATCAAAGAGGTCCAACATCTTTTGTCTGAAACTTTTGCTGAGTAAACACATTCAACTCTATAATACCCTTTGCATCATCACGACAACCATATTATCTACATAGACCACCAAGAAAGCCTTCCTACCTTGGCAATGCTGATAAAACATAAAATGATCACTCTGACATCATTAGAGCACAAAATCCTTCACTGAAAAAGCAAGCTGCTTAACCCATGCTGTAGGACGCTGCTCCCGTCCCTACAATGGCTTGTGTAGTGTGCAGATCATTTTGGATTTCTCATAAGCAATATATTCATATGGTTGCTTCATATATATCTTATCAATAATACCATTCAGGAAGCTATTCTTAACCTCAAGCGGGTGCAACGATTAATATGAGTAGCTGCTAGGGAGACAAGAAGTCACACAAAAATTATCTTAGGAATAGGAGAGAATGTTTCCTAATAATCGACATCATACGTATGTGAGTACCCCCTAGAACCTAGGCATGCATTCAACAAATCCAATGATCCATCATGGTTCAATTTCATTGCATATACACTTTTACAAACAATCTTATGGTCAGGAAGAGTGTAACCAGATCCCAAGTATCATTTTGCTCTAAATCTACCACTTTCTCTAACATAACATTGCTCTAAATCTACCACTTTTACAAACAATCTTATTGATTTTCTCTCACCAGATCCCAGTGCAAATCAATGCATAACATTCAATAAAATAATGCATTGCATATGAAACAAACTTATAGATTGGGTGAAAATCAATGGAGAGATGTAATGTAAAATGGTGACATATAAGCATAGTTAACAAACTTAGGAAGATTAGTAGTATAGGGATGAATCCATTAGTGATGTGCAATAGAAAGATCAAGATTAGAGAAGAAATGTGTTAGATCCGGTTGGCTCAATTGGGGGGAGGGGGCATTTTGGTAATTGGCTATTTCTGAAATTGTATTAGAGGGAGGGCTGCTAGCCGGCCCTAGTTTAGGCTATTGATTTGATTATTTCATAATAGAGAGATAATTCTCTTAGTCCTCGGGAAGGTGCGGACGTCCCTTATCAATCGGCGTCTTGAGAGGACGATTATCCCTTTAAGTGTAATCAATCTATCTTTATTTTCAGTTTATATCAATAAAAATCGTATGTTTGCCTTTGGTTCCTATCATATATTGATTATACTTAAAGGGCTAATCGCTCTCCCAAAACGCCGATTGATAAGGGACGTCCGCACCTTCCCGAGGACTAAGAGAATTATCTCTATTATGAAAATAATCAAATCAATAGCCTAAACTAGGGCCGGCTAGCACCCCTCCCTCCAATACAATTTCAGAAAATAGCTAATTACCAAAATACCTCTACCCTAATAAAATAACATAAAACACTCAAAATGGGCCTCCCTATTGGGCAGACTGGATCTAACATTACTCTGCCCCCAAAAATCTACCTTATCCTCAAGGTGGTGCATGACGTTTCTGGCGGTCCTACTCCAAGTGGGAGTCGTCTTCCACTTCGACCTCTTCATTCTTCACGTCATCCTCCTCGTCTTCCCCCGCTATCAGCACTTCCAGCTTGAGCACCCCACAGTGGTGTCATGGGGTGAACCGCTCATCGCATCTAAAACACAGCCCTTTCTGCATCTTCTTCCTCACCCCGGCGTCAGTCATCCTTCTGAACTGATCCCTGCTGGTGGTGCGCTACTCTTCTCCCCAGTCTTCTCAATACTTACCTGATCCGCCCATGTAGCCGTCTTCTGTTCTCATGTCGTGGTCGGAACATTGCGGAAAACCGGTCCACTCCAAATACATGTCGCCTTTCTCTCCTCCAACTGGCAGTTCTCCGCCATCTGAGCATACTCCACGACCTCCATCAGGCTCTGAGGCTTCTGTATGCGGACCGCTGCTCGCATACTAGCCCCAGCCCCTTCATGAAGGTGCTCTCCATCATCTCGTCAAACACCCCATGCACATATCCTGATAGGGCCTCAAACCTCTCCAAATAGTCCCTCAAGATGCCTTCATGCCTAAGTGTCAGCAGCTGCTCCCCCACATTTCCCAAATGGAGATCTCTGAACCTCTTCACCATCTGGTCCATGATCTCCTCCCACGAGCAAAAAGGACGCCTCGCATCCTTCCACTGGAACCAAGTGATGACCTTCCCATCAAGACAAATCGTCGCTGCCTCCATCTTCTGCTCCTCTGTCATACAAAAGACCCTAAAAAATCTCTCTGCCATGTAGATCCGCGACACTAGGTCCTCTCCCTCGAAGAAATGCATCTTCAGCTTCCGCAACATGTCCATATTGAATGTCCACTGGTCTCATCCCCCGCCGTGTCTAGACTGGTGATAGTGCTGCCACCTCTCATGGTGCCGCTCATAGCCCTCACGTGGGCCTCCGTCATAGAAATTGTGACCCACTCGCAGGCCTCCTCCTTGGCCCCCATGTCCTCCTCCTCCGTCGCCTACAAACCTGCCCGCGTGCTCCTCCTGGAAGTCTCTGTAACCTCCCCCAAAGTCTCCAGGGCGTCCCTCATGGGTGTGGGGTGGAGGTCGCCATCTGTCATCACCATACCGAGGGTTGGATGGGTCCCAAAACCCTCCCCCATCATCCACATACTCCTGAAAAACCCCCGGATCAAATCCATCATCGAAACCACGCGTCGGGTCCTCCGAAATAGGCTGATAGTCACCACGGGGCTGAAACCCATCCTGCCGTACACCAAAACCCCCATGGGGGTGCTCTCTGGTCGGCGGGGTCTCGGCGGCCCTGAAAAGGGGCCACCGGGCCCTGCCGGTGATCGTCGAGGCCCCAACGGCCCTGCCACTGCTTGGCAGGGCCCGCTATAGCCTGCTGCTGCTTCACCGGGCCCCCAGGGCCCCGTGGGAGGGGCCCAAGGGCATGTCGAGGCCCATGGGGACCGGCGTCTTCCTGGACTGTTGCCACCGGCCCTCCTGCTTGCTGCCGCAACCACCGGAAGTTTCTACTGGGGCCGTCCTCCTGGCGAGGTTACTCCAACTCCGAGTCACTGTTTTCCGGATCCGTGCACCTCCACTCCTCCGAATCCTTCATCACGTGCTTCCCCTTGTCCAAAGGTGACGCCTTTGTCGTTGTTTTAGGGTCCGTGTCACCTTTTTCCTCCTTCCTCGTGAGGATTGATAGCTGAAAAATAATTTGTACGAGAGCCTCCTCTTGTTTTTCTTGATTAACCATCAACCATTCAACGGAAGCCGTCAACTTCGCCATTGATTCATTGTTCACCGCTAGAGTTTTCTTCGCACCTTCAATCTCGCTATTGAACTTCTTCTCCAAAGTCTCGAACTTGTCCTTTGATCTTGTCGACGCCGCCATGGATCGTTAAGTGTTCTAATACCAAAATGAAAGGGCAAAAATACAATTTTTATTGATATAAACTGAAAATAAAGATAGATTGATTACACTGATGCGGACTATGGTTTTAAGGAATTGGGGAACTGATGATGGAATTTTAAGATAGAATTGGGGAATTTTATTGAAGGACGATATAGAACACAATAATGGCCAGTTTTGGGAGAGTTGGCTCATCTCCTAGCTTTTACTAAGGGAAAAGCCTAAAGTTTTCTTCCAGATCTCGATGGAGAATTCTAGGAAAATGTCAAAATGACGGCTAACAATTGGATACCCTAACCTTAACCCTCGCCTTCACTTATATAATGTTAGACGTGGTGTGTACAACAATTACACCATAACTTATTGTGCATAAAGTAATTTCCCCCCACCGTCGATGCGCATATAAAAATCACTCCTTCAGCCTCCTACGACTCCTCTCGTATGTGATGCCAGTATCATTAACCCACAGGAGTTTCACCTTGTCCTCAATGTGGAAGTCTGAAAAGTGTTGCAATATCTGATCAATAGGCTCTCAAGTCGCCTCGCACTCTGCCAGTCCCGTCCAACGGATCACCACCTCCTTCGCTCCCGTAGCTCCCGTCCGTACGTCCGTAACCTCCCCTGGCTCCAGCAAGACCTCCATGTCATCTGTCAGGGTCGGTGGTAGTATAGCTGACGCCGCATGATCGCCAATCGCCCAGCGTAACTGTGAGACATAGAAAACTGGATGGATACATGAAGATGGGGCCAGCCTCAGTCTGTAGGCTACCTTGCCGACCCTGGTCTCAATCTCGTAATGCCCATAGTACCTCGCTGCTAACTTCTCGTTACGTCGCTGAGCCATCGAGCGATGTCTGTATGGCCGGAGCTTCAAATACACCCGCTCTCCTATTGTAAACTCCACATCCCTGCGATGGGTAGCTGCCTTCCCCTTCATGATCTGTTGAGCTCGCAATAAGTGGCGCTTCAACTCTTACAGGACCCGGTCATGCTCCTCCAACTGCTGATCTAGTCCAGACACGGGGGTAGCTCCTCAGCTATAGTGCACCAAATGGGGCGGGTCTCTGCCATAAACTATCCAAAATGGTGTCATCTTCGTTGCTGAGTGATACGATGTGTTGTACCAATACTCTGTCCACATCAGCCAACCAGCACACTTCTTGGGCGTCTCCGAAGCAAAACAGCGAAAGTATATCTCTACACTCCGATTTACCACCTCGGTCTATCCGTCCGTCTACGGGTGGTATGAGGTGCTCCTTCTAAATGATGTACCCTACATACGGAACATCTCCCTCCAGAAGGTGCTCAAGAACACCTTATCTCTGTCCGACACGATGGAACGGGAATAGCCATGTAGCTGTACCACCTCCCGCAAGAATTAGGAATGGCAATATTGCGGGGCGGGGCGGGTATTTAACTACCCAAGCTTTTCTCGTCCCGTCAACGGGTCGAGGCAGGGCGGGTCTCGGGCCGGGGCGGGTCTCGGGCCGGGGCGAGTAACTTCTTACCAAAACTGAGTCGGGCCGGGTCGGGCCATGTCATTACTACCATCTCTATGAATCTAAAACAAAATTTTTATTTCAACATTGGGAGAATTGTGATATATTTGGTACTTTGGAATTGGGAATTAGCTCAATTGGGAGAACAGTGGAACAAAGTTTGAGTTATAGGTTATGGACTGGCCGCATGGTCCGCATCAAAATAGTATGGTTTTTTTTGAACTTATATAGTTTACCGGGGCGGGCCTGGGCGGGTCGGGCCGCATACGAAGCCCAAGCTTGCCTCGACCCGTCTGCGGGGCGGGGCGGGCCGGGTCGGGCCAGTCGGGTCAGGCCATTACTGTCATCCCTATCAAGAATACGGTTGCCACTGATGCTAATGTGAACGGATGGCGGCGTAGAATGAAGTGGCTATACTTGCGGAGGCGGTCAACCACAACAAATATGGTAGTGTACCCCTCTGACTGTGGTAACCCTTCCACAAAGTCCATCGAAATGTCCTCACAACCCCTCTCCGGCAAGTGCAAGGGCTATAGAAGGCCTGCCGGTGATGTCGCCTGATACTTGTAACGCTGGCACACGTCACACTCTGAAACTAACTGCGCGACATCCTTCTGCATACCCGGCCAGTAGAGCTATCTAGCCATCTGCTGGTACGTCTGATATCCCCAGAGTGTCCTCCCACGGCACTGCTGTGGAACTCCTGAAAAAGAATAGGAATGTGTACAGACGTACGGGAAATTACCAACCTCACTCTGTATAGAAGCGTCCTTCCCTCCACCGAGTAACTCGGGAAGTCCCTCGATCCCTGAATAAGAGCCTCCCTGATCTGTGCAACCCCTTATCCGCCTCAATCTCTGCTAACAACGGCTCACTCCCAAGTATCACTGGAATGGACAGTGCTACTACATGCACCCCCTCATCCCGACGTGAAAGCGCATCCGCCGCCTTGTTGTTCAAACCGGGTTTATAGTAAATCTCAAACTTGTACCCGCTCAGCTTGGACAATCATCTCTGGTGCTCCTCGGCCAACATGCGCTGCTCTAGGAGTTACTTTAGACTCATCTGGTCAATCCGCACCACGAACTCTCTCCCCAACAGGTAAGGCCGCCACTTCTGCACCGACATAACTATGGCCATCAGCGCCTTCTCGTAGACGGACTTCAGCCTTGCCCTGGCCGACAACACTTGGCTGACGACAACACCTGCCTGAAGTAAGCGATCGGCCTCTGCTCCTGCATCAGCACGGCCCCCAAACCAAATCTCGATGCATCTAACTCCACGACGAACTGCTTCTCGAAGTCAGGAAGTGCTAATACTGTTACCGTCGTCATAGCCTGTTTGAGGGCTTGAAATGCCCTCGTAGCCTCCTCCCCCGTGGAAATTGGCCGTCTTCAACTGTTCGGTAAGAGGCCATGCCAGAGTGCCGTACCCCTTCACAAATCTCATGTAACAGCCCGTGAGCCCGAGAAACCCCCGCAAAGCTCGTAGTGTCCTCGGCTGAGACCAATCCAACATAGCAGCAATTTTCGACCGATGTGCCGACACTATCAAAGAAAAACAGGACGAACCTCCGCAAATAAGGCATGAAGACCATGTTCATCCGTCACTGAAAAGTGGCAGGGGCATTTGTCAGTCCGAAAGGCATGACGAGGAACTCGTAATGGCATTCGTGAGTCCTGAAGGCCGTCTTATGCACATCCTCCGCCTTCATGCGAATCTGGTGGTACCCAGACTTCAAATCGATCTTGGAGAACACCACCGCGCCATGCAACTCATCCAATAGCTCGTCGATTACTGGAATAGGAAACTTGTCTGGCACAATTTCCTTATTCAAGGCTCGATAGTCGACGCAGAATCTCCAACTGCCATCCTTTTTCTTCACCAGCAGTGCTGGGCTAGAAAAAGGGCTCGCACTAGGCCGTATGACCCCCGCCTGCAGCATTTCCTGAACCAGCTTCTCGATCTCATCTTTCTGCACCTGCGTGTATCGGTAAGGGCGCACACTGTTGGGAGACACCCCCTCCTTAAGCACGATGGCGTGCTCATGATCCCTTGGCGGTGGAAGGCCACTAGGTGGCTGAAACACACCCTCGAATCCCTGCAGCAGTGCTCCACCTCCAGTGGCACCATCACCATGCAACTCATCCAACAGCTCGTCGATCACTGGAATAGGAAACTTGTCTGGCACAGTTTCCTTATTCAAGGCTCGATAATCGACGCAGAATCTCCAACTGCCGTCCTTTTTTTTCAACAACGGCACTGGGATAGAAAAAGGGCTCGCACTAGGCTGTATGACCCCCGCCTGCAGCATCTCCTGAACCAGCTTCTCGATCTCATCTTTCTGCACCTGCATTTATCGGTAAGGGCGCACAGTGATGGGAGACACCCCTCCTTAAGCACGATGGCGTGCTCATGATCCCTTGGTGGCGGAAGGCCGCTAGGTGGCTGAAACACCCCCTCAAATCCCTGCAGCAGCTGCTCCACCTCCAGTGGCACCACCGTCTTGCCCTCTGTCTCCTCGGTAACCAACCCCTGCAGCTCTATCAGGAATCCACCTTCCTCCATCTGTAGTGTCTTCGTCATAGTCTTATAAAACACTGACGTACAGCATAAGCTTGGGTCATCCAGCAGTACTACCTTCCTCCCATCAACCTGTAACTCCATCGGCAATAGCTTCCAGTTGAACTTTATCTCCCTAGTAACTGCAGCCACTGCATCCCCAGAATCAGGTCGACATTGCCCAAGGTCAAAGGCAAGAAATCACCTGTGATCAATACCCCATGTATGGACACCGTCAAGTCTCGAGAAATGCCTCTACTCTGCTCCACCTTGTCGGTCCCTAACATGACCCCGAAGCCCTCTGTCTCGGTGAGCTAGATCCCCTGCCCCTCAATCACCCTAGGAGATACAAAGTTGTGGGTTGCCCCACTGTCTATCAGGATCACCACATCCATGTCCCGAACTCTACCGACCAGCTTAGTGTGGACCCGTGTAAGGCCCGCTATGGAACTGAGTGAAACCTCCGCTACCTCCAGGAGCAGGGGCTCGTTGTCCTCCTCGTGCTCTGTCACTATCCCCTCTGCTTGTTCCTCCTCTAGCTCCTCTACGTACACCTCATATACCTGTTAAGGCCTGGTTGCGACACCTGTGCCCCGAGGTGAATCTCTCATCGTATTTGAAGCACAACTCCTTCGCCCTCATGTCACGCATCTCAACATCTGTCATCCTCTTGTAAGGCCCCCTGCCTTACATCTCCTGGCCTTCCCGCACCTGTTGGTGTACCTCCAGTAGCACCAGGCTGTCCCCCTGGAACAGTCTGTGTTCGGGTAAAGTTTCCTCCAAACGCCCCTCTGGTACGGCGCTCCTCAGCCAATCTGTCCTCGACCGTCTGTGCTAACTCCATCTGCTCCTTAAGCCCCCAAGGTCTGAGGGTACGGAGTTCAGCCTTAATGGTAGGCTTCAATCCGTCCAAGAAAAAACCATCCAAGGACTCTGCATGCATCCCGCGCACTCTACCAGCAAGCACCTCGTACTGCTTGATGTAATCGTGCACTATCCCGACCTACCTCAAAGCATGCAGCTGCTCGTACGCTCCACCTCCCTAGGACTCTCGGAAGCGATGTAACCATGCCTCCTTGAACCCGTCTCAGGTCCTCAAGGGCCTCTGTTGCTCCTTCCATCGCCACCAATTCAAAGCCTCTCCCTCCAAACAGAGTGCGACCGCCCGCAATTTCTCCACCTCCGTCAGCCACGCCATCTCAAATACCTCTCTGCCTTGTAGATCAAACCTGCGGCGTCACTGCTCTCAAATAGCGGCATTCTTGAGCTTCCGTATGCGGTCATCTGTACGTTGATCCCCTCTATCGAAACAATCCGGTTGCTACTGACGATGATAATCCCCAAATCTGGCTACTCCATGGTCCCACCACTTATCATCCCTCCAATCTCGCTCCTCTTCCTACTTATTCTCATCATCATGATAGCGGTTGGGCCCCTCGTACTCCGGATCATGCCTTGCAGCTCACCGACGCCTCAACGGAGCTCCATCGTTGTCCTCGGAGTAGTCCGAAACCCGCGCCCCTCGTGTGCGCTCCTCCCGGTCAAAGCAATCCCCCTGCAGGCAGGGGGATCCTCGTGGCCCGCACAGTCCACAAGTGGCCTGTGGAAGCACCGGCGGGCCTGCATACCCTCGACGGCCCCCTGGCGGGGTTGCCTGCCTTCTGCGGCCCCCCTCCGGGGTCGCCTGCTGTCGGGCCTCGGCGGCCCTCAGGCCAGCCGCCAGGGGGTCGGCAGCCCCCTGGCGGCCCGCTAGGGCTGCCGCGCATGCTCGTCGCCTCTGCCGATTCTCTTGCTCCTCCTCGGAGCTCTCCTAGGGTTTCGGAGAGATCCTCCCGCCATTCGTCACCCTCGGAGTCCAAATCTTCTTCCTCCAAGATCACCCCCTCATGATTGGGGATCATCTTCGTCTTTCCTCTCGCTGCATGGATCTCCTTCGCTTTCAGATCTGATTGGTGATTTAGATCTGAGGTCGCTCCTTCCTTCATGTTTAAAATTTGGGACGTAACTTGCGCCACAAATTGTTTGAGCATCTCCTTCATTTGGTTCAAGCCGTCATCGATCTTCTTTTATATGAAGACCTTGATCTCCTCCGTCTCCTTCCTCTCGACGATCTCCGCATCTAGCCTCTCTTCCAAAGTTTTCACCTTAGATGACCTCGTCGATGCAATTGGATCGATACTCCGATACCAATTTGATGCGGACTATGGTTTTTAAGATATAATTGGGGAAATTTTATTGATGGACAACATAGAAAACAAAGATAATGGCCAGTTTTGGGCGAGTTGGCCCCTCTCCTAGCTTTTACTAAGGGAAAAGCCTAAAGCTCTCTTCTAGATCTCGATGGAGAATTCTAGGAAAATGTCAAAATGACGGCTAACAATTGGATACCCTAACCCTAGCCCTCGCCTACACTTATACAATGTTAGGCGTGGTGTGTATAGCAATTACACCATAACTTATTGTGCATAAAGTAATTTCTTCCAGCCGTCGATGCGCATAGAAAAATCACTCCTTCTGCCTCCTACGCCTCCTCTTGTATGTGATGACCGTATTATACACTTAAAGTGGTAATCGCCCTCCCAAGATGCTGATTGATCAGGGACGTCTGCACCTTCCCGAGGGCTAAGAGAATTCTCTCTCTATTATGAAAATAATCAAATCAATAGCCTCAATTAGGGCCGGCTAGCATCCCTCCCTCTAATATAATTTCAAAAAAAGCCAATTATCAAAATACACATACCCTAATAAAATAACATAAAACACTCAAAAATGAGCCCCCTACTGGGTCGACCGGATCTAACATAATGTTAACTACTAGTTGAAGGAGATTCAAGAGGAGCAGTCAAAGTAAATATCACAAGAAGTTAACACAGAGGTACATCTAGTGGACGTTTGGTGTAGGCCAAGCTGACTTCAGGATGCTGTACAGGCAAGTAGAGGCAAGGTGTGTCCACGTAGAGTATCTCGAAGGATGGTATCTTCAGGAATAAAAATTTATCAAATTGCTCACAAGATATCAAGTCAACATTATCATCCTTAGCGGAAAAAATATGACTGAGACTCCATAAATATTACATTTGTTAACACAAAAGATTGATTTGTCGTGGGACAAGCATTTATAACCTTTTGAGTTCAAGAATACCACAAAAGATGCATTTTAAAGCACGATGATCGAGTTGTGTTATTTGGAACAAAACAAAAACATTCAAAAAAAATTAGGTAGTAAATAAAAAGATCATCAAAAAGATACAACAGCTGATATAGAATATCACTATTAAGAACAAAAGGTACGTGACAACTCTTAACACTCAACAAGATACTCATGAATCCTCCTTTGGAATCTCACTAATGAAATTGAATAACACCAACGTACGATCCTCCCTAAGGATGGAGGATCCCTACTAAACCAAGCACAAATCAATGGCCTTTCTCAGGATATAACCCGATTCATTACAACCCTCTATTGGGATCCAATAGGTAACATCAATCAACTACTTGTGATCCTCTCTTAGGATCTAATGAGTACAACTAAATAGCAACAACAAACCATAAAGCCATATCAATCTTTTTTTATTGTATCGTTGTTTCTGGTTGAAACAGTGAGGACAACTTTCTTTCCTTAACTACTCTGTTACTGGTTCAACATTGAAACAGTGAAGACAAAGAACAAAAGGGAAAAAGAAAGACGAGACAAGACGTGGGTATTGGCTGGCAACAAGGTTGAATTGGTGGGAGATGGATGGAGATGAGTTGATTTGATTGGGGTCAGTAAAAGACAAGGTCAAATTGGAGAGGTATGGAAGAGGTCAATCTGGTCAAAAATTTGTCCAAGAAGTGCAAAAGAGGGTACATGGGGTTGGAAGTTGTCGATCTAGTCATCCACTGAATCTGGTGGTCGGAATTTGGTCGGAATTTGGTCGGAATTTATTGGTATGGTTAAACGAGGGTCATCATGCCTTGATCTTGTCAAGATGGCATCATGGGTTGTCATTGAGGTTGGGAACTGTTGATTTGTAATGTGATAGCTTAGATGCAAGGCTGGCGAAACCTTTTCTTAATTTAGGGAGGCTAGATTGATGATTAGGAAGATGGTTTGGGTTAAGACTAAATTACTTTTGGAGGTTAGAAAAATAATTAGAGTTATGACTCCAATACCATGTGGAATCAGAGGAATTTTGATCACGAATAAAGACGGTTAGTTCACCTCTCTACCACATATATTATTATGTGTGTGTGTATTCACACTTTTACAAATAACACCATCACATCTTAATATCTCACAAGTAATATTGAATGCTCATTAATATTTTCCTCATCACAAAAGCTAGTGCAACATACTCGATTTCGGGGCTAATGCTAATGCACGTAAAATAAAATTATAATTTAAAAAAATAATACATTTTAATTTAGAAAACAATATCTATATATTAAAACACAACTATATTTGAATTCTAGGGCTGACTAGAACAAGCTGACTAGGACAAACAGGTTGATAGAAAGACGGCTTGAATTTAATCTCGATGAATGAATGGTTGAGATGAGATTTTGTGGAAAGTTTTGGAGGGAAAAACATTTCTAGGTAAATTAAAGTTTCTGGAGAAATGAAAATTTATGGGGAATGAAAGTTTCTTGGGAATATCAGAGTGCACGCAATTAATGCATTTAGGGAAAAACATTAATTTGCACTTAATGTTGCAGATCGAATGCTGCTGCAGATCGAATGATCTCTCACTCAACCTAGGGCTCACCGTCTCTTCGACCCATGGGGCAAATATGAGAATAATTTCCCGCGCCGAAGGCACCGACGTCCCGCTAAATTATTGTACGCTAATTTGTTGTTCCGCGCCGAAGGCGTCCGTGCCGATTTTTTACGCTAATTTGTTGTTATGTGTCGAAGGCGCCCGTCGAATTTGTTGTTCCGCACCGAAGGCGCCCGTGCCGCTAAATATTTTTACGCTAATTTGTTGTTCCGCACAATTTTAGCCGTGGAAATAATTTTTTCTGAAACAAATATTTTGCTAGGAAAAATCTTAAATGAACAGTGCCCGCAGGCACGGGTTATGACTAGTATATTAATAAATGATATGGTTTGACTTTTATTAATGATCCAATGATGCTACAACATTGGAAATTAATTATTACTCTATATTAATGTAGCATTGGAATTGGTTATTAAGTATGAATTTAATGAAAGATAAAAATTGATCCAATTACTTTTTGATGTTTTTGAAAATTTTGACCCTAAGTAGGACATTGACATTAGTCAATGACATCTCAAATAGAGTTTCCAATTCCAATTGGGAGGTATGAGGAAGTCGGTATTACTATAGCAAAGATAATAAAATCATTCATATATGTGCAGAACTGGTTCATCAAATAATAATAGAATATAACAGGTGAGTGTGGAAGTTACCAAAAGATCCAAACATTGTCGACTTCTGGATGACAATCTGGCTAACTTTTGACCTTTTCAAGTTTCTCAAAGCCTGCATATCATCGTCATTTCCCTTGAACTCAATGAAATCACCAAGAATGTTTCTCTCATTTTTAAATTCCAACCTGTTGAGCAATTGTAAGAGCTATCCAATTAAAACATTGAATAGTGCATTCAAAACTAACACATGCGAAAATTAATGCTGCCAAAGTTAGATTCCGGTAAATTGTAAGTGTAGAATGTACAAAGTCCTATCATGTAATTGGAACAACACATCCAACAGAGACATGTAACAGCATTGTACATACACATGCATGGTGACAGCAAACAATCAACAAAACCGACGCATGAGGAAAAATATCTATTAAAAGGGATATCACATGGACAATTTAAGATAAGATCAGGAACATTTTCACGCTGTGACTATAACCTATTCATTTGGAGTATTGTCACCTTATGCATAGTGTCAGCCTGATTTAACGTCGCGCACTGTCAACAATCAGTTACTCATACTTTGTATTTAGCCTTCTTGCTGAGAGTAGTGTACCAACATCATCTTGAAGAGAGAATGCTTAAGTTGACCAATGCATCATTTGTAACTCCCATCTGGCATCAGGCCGCATGATTCTACCTAACTTAAGTTGATGTATCACAAACAGCGAATATTCAAAGTTGTTTTAGATGGCCTATTGCATTGTAGATATTGATGAAGTGAAAAGATCATCTATTTTGCTTCATGACTAAGAAGCATGGAGACAGCTAAAGCAGTAACAAATGGTACGACATGAACATGTTGATACACCAACCTTGCAAACATATGACCTGATATAGTATTGTGACATGATCATGCATGCATCACGTGCACTTTTTTGTAAAATTTGATTCCTCATGCTTCCTTCCTTTTTATACTTTTTGTTGTTGTCCTTGGACAAATTACAGTGGTCTAGGGTACACGGAAGATGATCAAATATGCACATCATACCAACCCAAATTTAAAAATTGGAAACCTAAATGGAAACTGGTTTTATTGGATGTGATAGATCACATTTAAACAAATTATAAACAATATTTCAAATGATATATAGACATATTCTACTCATGCAAAAAGCAGCAACAATACCAAAGTTTCAGAATTGGTATAAAATTGATTAATTTCTTCCCACTTGATGCAACTAGCTCTCAAAATTGATCGATGTTTTATGAGCCCATTCAGATTCTTTAGAATTCCACCCAGACAAAATTGGCTACAACAACAAGGATCTGTGCATCCAGAGTCCAGACATGCCAAGCATGCACCAAAACATACCCTCTGCATAAGATACATCCATGATGTGCACATGATTACCTACAGTGAACTTGTTGAAAACTATGAATCGGTTCTGTGATCAACCCTTTATTCATATGATAGAACATGTTCTGCATGATTCACTGATGATCTGTTACACAGAAGTCTTCTCTGTTCATCATAATCTCCAACTTCTCCCAAGCCATCAGCTGACTAATTCTATGCCTTTTGTCACTGCGTACAACTACCTACCCTTTAATTAAGAGCTTACTCAAGGCATCATGTTCTGCCAAAATGAATATTCCCAATGTCTCACAAGAACAGGGTATCCTCATTTAAATTCTTGCCAAAAAATCATGAACTTTCAAATTTCCTTCTTGAAGCAACCATTCCTTGCTGAGAACAACCATTCATCATGGTACCCTTCATGTGTTGAAATTACATAATTGGGTAACCAGATGAGCCAGAATTCCCTTTTTTTCCAGTGGAAACATAAATGGCAAGTAATCTGTATCCTTTTAATGTTTGAGAACATGTCATTAGTGCTATTGTGATTCAATACAACTCATAGATTCATCTTTACAAATTGCAAAGAAATATAAATGAGAAACCAATCAATCACAAACATCATAATTCCCTCTTGGACCAGATACACTGTCCAAAAGAACTTCCAACTAATGCAAACTCATCTCCACAAATTGCAAAAAATAAATAAATGATAAACCAATCAATCACAAACATCATAATTCCCTTTTGGTCCAGCTACATTGGCCAAAGGAACCTCCGACTATTGGAAACTCATCTCCGATTTATACCACTTCGCAACCTTACTTCAGTTTATTTGAATATCTTCCTTTTACACATTACATACTCTCCCACTTACGACCGTGTACATATCGACCACCATGTTACTATGTTGCTTATGTACCTGTGAACTATGAGGATGTATCTGTTTTTATGGAAACCAAGAGGATGCATCTGACTCATATCTTCCAAAACGGGAAATATTTAGAGAGAAGCTATATGTATTATCAAGGAATATCATTTATCTCAACATCGTTCCAGGTCAATATTTAACTTCAACAATAGCTTAATTCTATGGCTTGGAGACACGGACACAGAACTGCCCCCGACACATACACAGCTCCAAATACAATCATAAGCCTATATATGTATATTTCTTTCTGCATATATGTATATTTGACTCTCATAAATATATAAATTGATCCTTTTTTTTGAAAGGTAAGTGCCTTTAATTCAACAATACGCTAACCCGACCGCATTCGAAGAGTCTCGAACCCACAACCTTCCACATGGAAGGGAGTGTTTCTTCCCATCTGAGCTAAACCCCTCAGGCTTAATTGATTTAAATACATAATTATATAAATGTATATAAATAGATAAATTCTTTTTGCGGATAAGAAACAAGATAATATTTAGTAGAATGATTCATACAAGAATAGCTTTTCTCAAAGATGGAAATAACATTTCTCATGTGGTACATATTTTTATGGTGAATGACATCATACATAATCGTAAATCTTGAACATTGACGAACACGTGTCATGTCTGGGTGTGCCGAATATTGTAACGTTTTGTTGGGACCTATGTAGCACAGACACTTCTATTGTGAAGCCATGTCGTGTCACAAAAGTGTCAGACACGCATGTCGGACACATGCGTCCTACATATTTTTAGTATCTGCGGCGTGTCGACGTGTTGTGTCCAAGGTGGGATAACCGTGTCTGAAACATTGGTTGGGATAAGTGAACTACAGACCATAGGCTTAAATACATAGACAATTTGATCCTCACTATTACGCAATTTAAATATCATGAGTTTGGCAGTCAGAGAGCAGCAATTGAACAGCTAAAAGTGGTTGCCATATATAAGGGAACAAAATGATACCAGCTGCTTAAATATAATAAAATGAATACAATCAGGTCGTATTCGGCTTATAGTTCACTAGATATCAGCTCAAGATTATTCAATTCTGGCAAGAGATGACAGCACCCCTAATACAACAAACTAAACCAAAAAAAACGTATAGTGCTATTTTTCAAACTGAATATACCTATCCCACATCGGTGCTGTGCTCAATATAGAATAAAGCCTCTGATGCAATCCATCCTCCATTTCACTTTTACCTCCGCGGAATGCGTCTTTAATCCAACTAGAGACTCCAACTTTTGATTCTGACTTGAGTTCTGTCCATTTGTCATAGGGAATAACCTCTGGCTGGCTCTCTATTGAACTAGAAGTCCTAAAGAACATGAAAAATCTCAAATTGTATGAATTTGCATAACTGGAAGACATTTTACAACCGTAAACAGCACAGCAACTGAGGTTGCCTATGCCAAGGAAAATACATATTACGTATCTTGGAAAAATTGTAAATCCTCGACTCAAATAAAAACAGCTTGTAGTAGCCGATAAATTTGATGACATAAATATGTATAACCAATACATTACATTAGTATAAAGTAAAGATGAAAATCACAAGTGTTAAAATTGTGTTGCTGATACTGTGCAAAAGATATATATGCCTTACCTCTAAGACATCTTTCATGGGCATCATGAATACCTGTTTTCTATTTTAAAATGTACAGTAGCAATTTTACCAACCTTATCATAACTGATCAGACTGGACCTAACCATCCAACTGCAAACATCAAAGGGGGTCCAAAAAGAGATAGGACAGGAATAGATGAATATGACAAAAATTAATAACAATGATAGTAAAGCATCATATCAGAAATGACAAACGATTGTTATTCTTAAAATAAATAAGCTACCACCGCATTATATAAAATGAAAAATAACAATATACAACAATCTAATCTCCAATGTGCATGCCAAATGATTTGTAGCAACTATTCTTCTCCTAAATAAGAATAACCAGTCAACTGCTTCTGTCTCTTACAGGCTAAAGCATAGAAGGGCCACTACATACATGAGAATCGAGGCTTTATATTTTCTTCCAACAAAGCCACCAACCTTTAGCCAAGAAGATAGATTAAAAGTTATCAACAACCAAGTGAAGCAAAGTAGCAGTTACTCTTTCACAAATTTACCTTGCTAACCCCATTGTGTATACATGAACATTTAGGAAGTGCCAATAATTACCTTTCTTTTGATTTATTAAAAAGGATTCACGAGGACTCATCATTATGGCATTCTTATGAGATCAATTGTCAGAAACGAACTTATGAAGATGACTGCTGATAAATGTGAAGATTTGCGACATGTCCTGATTATAATCTTCATGGAATGAAGAGCTATCGATAAGCTTCCATGAAACATCAATGAAAAGAAAGATAACCAGATGTTTCAAGCTCTAGTCAATTCTAAGTCACCATGTAATTAACCTGTTATACATAACCGGTCCCAACATATTTCCACAATAACAGTATAAAACTGCCACTTATTCGGAAATCACTAGCATACACTCGAAAATAATATGCAGTAATTTAAATTTCAATGGAAGCATTGGCCTGAATAAATAATAGATTAAGAGAAACCATACTCCAGTCCCGTCATTCATCATGACATTACCATATCAAGAAGATACTGACAGTTTTATAATAGACTATATAAGCAGCAAACAGCAGAATATTTGTCATTAAGAATAAAAATATCCAGATAGAATTGCATTATCCAAAATAATAATAGGCTCCGTATCACAACATCAACAGAAAATCACAAACGCTGCATGATATACATTCCTTTCAGAACTACTCAGACAAAGGAAGACCTAGTGACACCTGATATTATTTGATGTGGTTAAGAGAGGTGAAGCATATCTAGTTATCAGATGACTTGCACCAAATTGATGGTGTATGAACACATGGTATCGATTAATTTACAAGCCAAATTTCCATAAACTACTGAAAAAAAATCATCGATTATCTCTAAACTACCATGAATTTTTTTTAATTCATCTTAACCCCTAAAACTCACTATTTTTCTATACCACCAAAAAGCATTAAGTGTGCCGTTAAAATGGCATTTGTGCCCTTGAGTTACATGAAACTGACTTGTGGGCCCCACAAAAATCAAAAAATAAAATAAAGATAAAGCCCATCTCCAAAAATTGAAATGTGTGTTCTTCTAAAAATTAAAATTTAAAAACAAAGAAAAAATAAAACACATGCCAAAAATATTTTTAAATATTAAAAAAAGTGTATTTTCATCCAAAAAATCCTGTCATGCAAATGACAAAAGATTTAACTGTCCATTGACAGGTAGTAGTTTAGAGAGAATTTTGAAGAAAATTTTTAGCATTTTTGAGGAATTTTAGAAGTTCATAGTATGTTAGAGATAGTGAAAGTTTAAGGCATGTTAGGAGAATTTAGCCTAATTTAAATGACAAGCTAGTTTTTTGTCAAATGTACCTGCAATGTGGATTCGGGAGAACAACTCTACCAATCAAGTGTCCTTTTGGTAAAGATACCCCCCGTTGCTCCAAATATGCTTCTAGAATTGTAACTTGTTTTGTTATTTCCTGCACCTGCAAATAGGAGTTCATATAAATGTGATCCTTTATGTCTAAGGATCAACCATGAAACAAAAATTAGTAACAGTTTATAATTTGAACATCCACATAACCCCCCTCCCAACTCCCCAGAAAGAATTATCTCATATTAAGAAATAATTTGAGGGATGTGTAACTGTTCACGGAGGTAAGGATGAAAGGGAATAAATGCACACATTTTATCGATGGGTTTTGAGATGAACACACTGCCTCACCCCTCCAACACAAAAAAAAACAAAACAAAAGAAAAACACAAAAACCAAAAACCAAGGAAAAGGGGAAGAAAATGGAAAAGAAATAGAAAAAACGTTTTTCTTTTAATATTCCCCCGCAAAACTTTGTGCTTTGGTATATTCCCCTCAAATCCTTTAGTTATACTTATTTCGGGAACTCTACTAACTGATACAACTTACCAAAAAATACAAAATTATGATCATTCTGTTTTTATAAGAATCGGAGGGCCATCGTGCAAAATTTTGAATCAGATCAGGAGTCTTTTAAGCAGTGGTTTTAGGTTAAGCCAATGAGCAGAATAATAAGTATAATAGGGCAATTGATTGTACCGTCACCTCTCAGCAGCAAAAGAAAAAGAAAAAGATGATGGAAAATTAAAATAAAGAAGACACAAAGGAAAGGGGCAAAAATAATAGGGGATGATGGGGATCGGCACCAAATAGGGAAGAGAGAGGTAGAGTGATGAGTATTCAATTGATTCTATATTTTCCTATTTCTTAAGTTGATTTTTGTGGCTGTTGTGTGTTTTCCATGAAACTATAATTTTATAATTAGATTGTCCTCGTCTCTCTGTCCTTGAGAATTCATATCCGATTTGATTTAAGTGTGTTTATCTCTGTAGCACAAGCATTGCTATTCTGAGGCTACGTTGTGTCAAAAATGTGTCAGGTAAGACACATGGGTCTTATGTATTTTTAAAAGTTTAATGAATCTCAGTGTGTATTGTCCATGTTGTGCCGGCATATCCATATACGTGCAACATATGAGGTTATTAAGCCTACGGATGACACCGGTGGTCAATAATAAAGTCGATTATAAATTTATAGCGCAAAGAATTCATCAAGTTATACCCAAATGAAACCAAAGATCACAACAAAAACACCTTGACCTGCTGCTTATATGGAATATATCATGAATCTAGAAAACGCGGTTGTAGGAGAAGAGGAAGAAGAAGAGATGAAAGTTAATAATGCATAACAGAAATTAATTTTAAATTGTATAAATGTATGGTTTAGAGATGCATTTATTCCAGATTTGTTAATTAATGATTTATGTTGGCAAGCAAAATAAATAATAATAATAATTAATTTAGAAAATTCATAGGAGCATGCCAAGAAGTCAACAGTATGCTTTCAATATTTTTCGGATATTCAGAAGGGTACAATCATGTATTAAGTCTTGACAGTATAATAACTAATGTTATGATGGATATCATATAACTACATCTTGGCAGTATGATATTTTAGTAGTCCCTAAGCAACAAGGGTTGTTGACTTGTTGTATTGCACGATAATTTGTACCGACTATCCAAATTGTTGATTAAATATGGTCCGAAATAATGGAAGTAATTTATTCAAGGACACTCGTGTGAATTTATGGCACCATTCTACAGTTTCATATGACTAAAGATAACATTTGTACACATGAAGAACTAATCTCAAAATTGGACTAAAATAATGAAGTCATAAAGGTCAAGTCCATATGTCAAACTAGAGGCTTGGAGGTTCGAAAGGTTTTGTCTTTATGGGTGGCTAAAGCCGCAAGACCTATATTTCCCACAAGAGTGCTAGAAAATACGACTCAGCAATTGATCATGGTTATACTTACTGCCACTTTAAGCACCAGATTATTTTCAAATCCGATGCATCTGCAAGAACTAATACAACTATAGCAATTATGCATTATTTTACAAAAGGACGGCTAAACTACAAAGCACCTGACTCCGTCATATAGAATCATAAGTAAAACAAATCGAAAAAGGTTAGTAAATCATCGTGCCAATCGGAAAAAATTAAACCTTGACCACAAAATCAACGACAAGAGCAAAAAATTTAGAAATGCTTACAGGGTCAGGATGAGACTCGGAGCGTTTGCCATCTTTACTACAAATCCACCTTCCATCTTTACCATCGTCAACAAAACCAGAGAAACTCCTAACTGCCACAACTATCACTTCCCTAACAATTTTCAAAATAAAAAATAAAAAAATCCGATAAATCCTAGATCAAAACAATAAAAAAATACCCTAACTACAATTCAAAACTTAGATGACCTTCTGGTAACCAAAACGATCTCAATGTGCTGCCGAGAGCTAGTGTCAGGATCGGGGATGCGAAGCCCTACGTACGCTTTCCCACCGTAGATTTTCTCCAACCTTAAGAAATCAGCTATAAAGATCAGAAATATAGATCCAATTGACATTGAGAATTAGGGCTTGGGATAGGGCTTGGGACCTGCTGGCGATGGCGAAGCTGACGTCGGTGTCTTTGCTGTGGCCGGAGGGGATCTCGTCGGAGCCATCGCCGCAGAGGAACCACCGGAAAACTTGGTAGATAACGATGCCGAATATGAGTTCGAACCACATCGCTTAAAAATTGGATCCACCGATTCTTGAAGAGATTTTGTTTTTCTTTTTTTCCGAGCGGTTTGTTTCTTTTTGTTATGCTTTGAAATGTGATGGCAAAAATGAGCGTGAAAGTTGAGAAAATAGGTTAAATAACACCAGTCAACGAGTGGTATTAATTTATACCATCAAGTTTAAAAACTTTGCTAAAATAACACCCTAACGGAAATAGTGACGGAAATACCTCTGACCAAAAAGTAAAAAAGTAAAATCTCTTCGAAAAACTCATTTTCACCGTCGTTTGCACTCCTCCAATTTGCCGCCCAAAATCGCCCTTCTTCCTCCTCTCCGACCATCCCTCCGGCGATCCCGTCCTGATCCGCAGCTCACGCAACTGCAACGCTCCCAAACAACGAACCATCAAAGCCGTCGCCGCGTCGCCAACTCATACGACTTAGCCCTCGCAAAGCGAAGACGACGCAGAAATCACAGCACCGCCGTAATCAAGCGACTTTTTGTTGAACCAGGTAAGTGATTTCGCATATTTAGCTTCGCATTTTGGAATTTTTTTTGCGATTTTGTAAAAGTTTTTTTGGGGAATTAATTTAGGGTTTTGGGAAGAATACAATTTGAGAAGAATACGAAGATGTTAAGTTATCACACTACTCAACTTGCATGTTAAGCAAAATAAGTTTGTTTGAAGATGTGCATCAATATGCGGTAAAATACGTTGGAAAACGTTAGTAAACGCTGGTTTACGTTACAAATAGAAGCGCATATCAGCGCAAATTGGTGTATGTAAGCGCAAATCAGTTAATTTATGCTACATACCTAAATAGGAAGCACTTTTATTCGAGGAGCAGCATGTTTTTGTACTTTTTGGCAAAATACGATGTTATACGATGTAAAACACTGATTTATTAGGAAAATAAGTTGACTTATTTGTGTTGTATGCTTACTTGGAGTTGTGCATACCAGAAAGTTGCTTAATTGGACATTTGCATCAATATGCGTTAACATACGCTGGTTTACGTTAAAAATTGAAGCGCATATCAGCGCATCTCAGCGCAAATTGGTGTATATCAGCGTAAATCAGTGCTTATCAGTTAATTTGACGGGATAATGATACGTACCTAACTATGAACCACTTTTATTCGAGAAGCAGCATGTTTTGGTATTTTTCTTTGTAAAATACAATGTTATACGTTGTAAAACACTGATTTAATTGGAAAATATGTTGTCTTATTTGTGTTGTACGCTTACTTGGAGTTGTGCATACCAGAAAGTTGCTTAATTGGACATTTGCATCAATATGCGGTAAAATACGATGGGTTACGTTAAAAATTGAAGCGCATATCAGCGCAAATTGGTGTATATCAGCGTAAATCAATACTTATAAGTTAATTTGACGGGATAATGATGCGTACCTAACTAGGAAGCACTTTTATGCGAGGAGCAGCGTGTTTTGTTATTTTTCTTTGTAAAATACAATGTTATACGATGTAAAACACTGATTTAATTGGAAAATATGTTGTCTTATTTGTGTTGTACGCTTACTTGGAGTTGTGCATACCCGAAAGATGCTTAATTGGACATTTGCATCAATATGCGGTAAAATACGCTGGTTTACGTTAAAAATTGAAGCGCATCTCAGCGCATCTCAGCGCAAATTGGTGTATATCAGCGTAAATCAGTGTTTATCAGTTAATTTGACGGGATAATGATACGTACCTAACTAGGAAACACTTTTATGTGAGGAGCAACATGTTTTGGTATTTTTCTTTGTAAAATACATTGTTATACGTTGTAAAACACTGATTTAATTGGAAAATATGTTGTCTTATTTGTGTTGTACGCTTACTTGGAGTTGTGCATACCAGAAAGTTGCTTAATTGGACATTTGCATCAATATGCGGTAAAATACGCTGGTTTACGTTAAAAATTGAAGCGCATATCAGCGCAACTCAGCGCAAATTGGTGTATATCAGCGTAAATCAGTGTTTATCAGTTAATTTATGCTACATACCTAACTAGGAATCACTTTTATGTGTTGAGCAGCATGTTTTTGTATTTTGCTTTGTAAAATACGATGTTATACGCTTACACTGTTATACGCAAACTTAATTATCTAATATCCTGCTATGTTTTGCGTTATGTAGATGGGTAAAATCAAAGTTAATAATCGGGCTTCCGTGGAATGCATACGAGAGGCTAGGGCATACTTGGGCGAAGATGCCTACCAGAAAATGTTGAAGGAGTACAATTTCATATGGTACTTGTCTAAGCTTGAGAAATTCCCGATACAAAGTCCTACTTTGCATTGGTTATTATGTAGAGGGGAGGTTGAAAGCAGCACCAGCCCAAATAAACGCGCATTAAAGTTTAACATAGCCGGGCATTGGCATACATTTGGGCATGTGGAATTTGCGCTTGTGACTGGCTTGCCATTCGGGGAGTTCCCGAATTGTGACGAGGAAGCAGAGACACCGTTCCGGGCTTTCCTTGACACCGCTACCCTTCGATTTTCAGATGTGATGGCCAAGCTCGGTACCGAGGCCCTTCAAAAGCCTGGCAGCGTAGAAATTCGCAAGCTTGCTGTGCTTTACATCATCCACAACATGGTCTTCGTGAAAGACGCTGGGAATATTGTGCATCCAAGGGCCATATGTTTGGCAGATGATCCGGAGCTGTTCAATTCATACCCATGGGGAAGAATGGTGTATGAAGAATTGGTGAAGAGGTGGGCACACATGTTGATCAGGGTTAAGAAACCTGGTGTGACACATCTGAAGGTTGGGACGTTCCCATTTGCTATTCAAGCATGGGTTCTAGAGTGTCTTTTGCCAGATTTCGCTGCTGCCTTGGCTAGGAGGGTGCCTGGGAACCCTCTTCCAAGGATCTTTCGATGGGATACGTCAAACGCGTTGCCAGGTGGCTATTCCCTAGCTAGGCAGACTATATTTGACGTTGAAGATGTAAGAATGGACTTATCTTTCAATATCCTTTTGTTTATTCATTATGTAAAATGATATGACACTGTATGCACTCAAATACACTAGTATACGCCCAAATACGCCAATATACACCAGTGTGCGTCGCAGTATACTAGTGTATATTAGCGTATACTGATGTATATTGGTGTATATGAACATAACACAGCTTTTTCCATACTACATAGTTATTTTTTCATTGTAATTGCAGTTATCTTGCAATATCCTTTTGTTTTTTCATTATATAAAATGATATGACACTGTATGCACTCAAATACACTAGTATACGCCCAAATACGCCAATATACACTTGTGTGCGCCGCCGTATACTAGAGTATATTAGCGTATACTGATGTATATTGGTGTATGTGAACGTAACACAGCTTTTTCCATACCACATAGTTATTTTTTCATTGTAATTGCAGTTATCTTGCAATATCCTTTTGTTTTTTCATTATATAAAATGATATGACACTGTATGCACTCAAATACACTAGTATACGCCCAAATACGCCAATATACACCTGTGTGCGCCGCCGTATACTAGTGTATATTAGCGTATACTGATGTATATTGGTGTATGTGAACGTAACACAGCTTTTTCCATACCACATAGTTATTTTTTCATTGTTATTGCAGTTATCTTGCAATATCCTTTTGTTTTTTCATTATATAAAATGATGACACTGTATGCACTCAAATACACTAGTAAACGCCCAAATACGCCAATATGCACCTGTGTGCGCCGCCGTATACTAGTGTATATTAGCGTATACTGATGTATATTGGTGTATGTTAACGTAACACAGCTTTTTCCATACCACATAATTATTTTTTCATTGGTCTTGCAGTTATCTTTCAATATCCTTTTGTTTTTTCATTATATAAAATGATATGACACTGTATGCACTCAAATACACTAGTATACGCCCAAATACGCCAATATACACCAGTGTACGGCAACGTATACTAGTGTATATTAGCGTATACTGATGTATATTGGTGTATGTTCGCTTTTTCCACACCATAGACTTATTTTTTTATTGTTCTTGCAGTTACCTTTCATGCGATTAACACCAAAAGCTGCAGAATTGGAAATTGATTACTATAATGGAGTCCGAACATTCCTTGATTACAGACCGGCTTTTCTAGGATATTCAATGCCTCCTGGTGGAGATGATGAAGAGAAGGTTCCCGGGCTTCTAAACTTGACGTTGGCTCTGAAGAATCTAGAAAAGAAGATGGACGAGAGCAACAAGAAGATGGAAGATCGGATAACAGTGTTGGAGGGGAGGGTGGCCTCTTTGGAGAATGATAGGTTGGATGTCAAGAGGGTTGAGATAAATGTTGCGAAGCGAGTGAAGGACATTTTTTCCTATCAGATAGCCATGGCTATTTTCAAAATGGAGAGGCAACTGAGGGCTGAACTTAACCTCCCACCTCCAACAAATGAACCCCCTACATCGATCGAAATCAATGATGATGAAAAGTGTTTTGATGGTGCGGCGGATATTGCCGAGGCTGGTTTTGACATGCCTGCCGTGTCTGGGGCTATCTCTGTTGAAGTTAGTGCTGCGGTCGAGGAACACAAGAGTCAAATTAACATAGCTGGACGACCTATGAGGACGAAGAGGCATGCTGCTGCAGTTATTAGCCCATACCAGAAACATGAAGGCCAAAAAAACCAAGGAAGAAGAAGGGTGATGATAAAGATGCTGAGAAGAAGAATCAAGCGCTGATATGCTATGCCGAAAAAGAAGCCCAAGCTGAAAAAGAAAATCTTATTGATTTACCCCTATCAACCCCTACTACAACGGATTTCTCGTACGATACTTCGAGGTTTGATTTGTTAAGATCATGGATGTCTAATAATCTATCAAGGGCCGAAGTAGCTGGACTAGTGCCTAGGGTGAAGACATTGGATTCCATCTCTTGCAAGAACTTGGAAGTGCTCATTTCTGCAAGAGGTTGGCTTAGTAGTGAGGTATGTACTAATGTTATTTCTTTATTTCATTGTTCTTGCTGAATTCTTGCAATATTCTTAGCTTTTTTAATTATATACAATGATATGCGCCTAAATACGCTAGTATACGCCCAAATACACCAACATACACCGTTGTATGGCGACGTATACTAGTGTATATTAACGTATAATAGTGTATAGTAGTGTATGTTAACGCAACACATCTTTTTGCATACCACATATTATTTATTTCATTGTTCTTGCTGAATTCTTGCAATATTCTTAGCTTTTTTAATTATATACAATGATATGCGCCTAAATACGCTAGTATACGCCCAAATACACCAACATACACCGGTGTATGGCGACGTATACTAGTGTATATTAACGTATAATAGTGTATAGTAGTGTATGTTAACGCAACACATCTTTTTACATACCACATACTTATTATGCGTCAATTAAACCATTGTTTATTAACGTATTCCTTGCATTTTACAGCATATTGATGCACATCTCGAGTTACTTAACATGCAAGTTGAGGAGCATCCGGATCTGTTCCCATCATCAAAATGGACATGTTTGGGAGGTCTTTACAGTAGGTCCGTAAAGTATGGTTACAAGTTGTTTTTAGAAAACCGGCTGATGAATGCCGAGAAGAAGATGGATGGAGCTGAGGTGTCATGGGGTGCCATGGACCTTGATTTGTTAAAGTTTGTTTTAGGTATGAATGAAAATTGGGAGTGTAAGGCATGGGTCAATTGTGACCACGTCTATGGGATCGAAAACATTGCGGGGTCGCACTGGGCTGCATATGCATATGACTTTGGTAAGAAAGAAGTCAAAGTGTATGACTCCATGTCGAGTGCGTACAAGGAAGAACGCCGCGAGATCTTTAGTATGCATGCCGCAATCGCACCGTCACTTTACAACGAGAGTTTTGCAAGCGCTGAATCCAAAATGGACACTGACATCCCATTTGTTCTGACAATTGTTGATGTTCCACAGCAGCCAAACAGTTGGGACTGTGGGGTTTATGCCACCAAATTTGTTCAGTGCTTGGCAATGAATACTGACGTCCATGGATTATCGGCTTCGCACTTTATTGATTACAGGAGGCAACTAGCGGTGGATATGGTAAAGTGGTCCAAAACCACTGCCGGGACATTTGTATATGGTGAGAAGGATATCAAAGCTTGATTTGTATATGATATGTATATTATGTATAGAAAATTGACACATTACTTTTGGTTATGGATGTGTATCTAAAATCAAATCGCTCTTTCCATGGAACAAGCGATTAGTTTAAATTTTAATCAATGTACTTGTGTGGTTAATTATATTGTATGTACTATTATACATTCAAATTAAATGATTTACACCAATTTGCGCTGAGATGCGCTGCTTTGCGCTTCTATTCGTTACGTAAACAAGCGTTTTCCACCGTATTTCAACGCCTATTGATGCACTTCGCCCGTTCCTTAACGTGCAAGTTTACGGAGTATTTAGGCACGTTCCAATCATCACAATGTACATTTTTGGGATGTCTTTTCAGGACTGACATTTTTGGGTACACGTGATTAGTTTCAATGGACCTGTTTAAGGTGAAATCTGACATTATTAATTCTAAGAATGATTACTTACTCCTTCACCCATTATACCTTCACATTAAATGATATACACCAATTTGCGCTGAGATGCGCTGCTTTGCGCTTCTATTTGTTACGTAAACAAGCGTTTTCCACCGTATTCCATCGTATTTCAACGCCTATTGATGCACTTCGCCCGTTCCTTAACGTGCAAGTTTACGGAGTATTTAGGCACGTTCCAATCATCAAAATGTACATTTTTGGGATGTCTTTTCAGAAGGACTGACATTTTTGGGTACACGTGATTAGTTTCAATGGACATGTTTAAGGTGAAATCTGACATTATTAATTCTAAGAATGATTACTTACTCCACCAATTATACCTTCAAATTAAATGATATACACCAATTTGCGCTGAGATGCGTTGCTTTGCGCTTCTATTTGTCACGTAAACAAGCGTTTACCAACGTATTTCAACGCCTATTGATGCACTTCGCCAGTTGCTGAACATACAATCTTTCGGAGTATATATTCATGTTACAAGCATCACAATGGACATGTTTTAGCTGCAATCTGACTTTATTAATGCTACAAATTATTAGTTAAACCTTCCACTTACATTGTTGCAAATTGTTACAATTTGATGAAGGGCTGAACATAAAATTTTGATGCACCATCATATTGGTTGAGTTGGTACATACTCCTTCCCCTTACATGTTTGCCTATTATGGCACAGCTCTCTGCATCGTCCACACCTCCTTCCTGGGAGATTTCCAGGGGTTTCCTCTCCTTGTGACGGCATCCTTTTCTTCTTTCTCCTTCCTTTTATGTTCGAAACAACTGGCGGACGTACAACCACATCTTGGACACTTTGTGGTACGACTCGATACCACTCACTTCGATGCGGAACTGGATTCAATGGTAGGGCGTATGCCAGCCTTAAACATTCAATTGTGTAAAACCTGCATAAGATAAGAATCATATTGTAACACTCCAGTAAAAACTAATATATACCAGTATGCACTACTCTACGCCATTAGACACTATTATACGCTTTTGAACGCTGATACACGGAAAGTATACAAACGTATACCTACGTATAACGAATTTTACCTTGAACAAAGGGTATAAGAAGATATATTACGCGTCCTGGAAGCCCTGATTGCATGTGTGCATGGCAACTGGTTTAGCTGGAATTTATAGCACGTGCAATTGCGCAAATTTAAATCAACCGTTGCATCACGTTGACCATCAAGAATGTAAAACCTGAATTCATCAATTGGATGTACCATGAAGTGGCGTGACTTATCATCTCGCTTACCCATCTTTCTCTCAGCATAAGGAGTGAGTATGCTAGTGCATTTGTTGACGAGTCGTAGGCGATCATGGAACCAAGCCTGTAACTTGGTTCTAATAGTTTCCAACAAAGTGATAATAGGAAATTCCCTAGCCACCTTCTAGAGAGCATTCATTGACTCGGCAATATTGGTCGTCATGATACTGTATCGCCTGGCAGGAAAAAAACACCTAGCCCATTTTTTTGGATCGGCATCCATAAGATAGTCGTATACTTGCCGCTTTGTTGACCGCACATGCTGCAACTTCTCTTCGAAATCTATCTCTGTATAAGCCTTAGCCACACTGTACAAGAATTCCTTCGCCTTCACCTTGTACTTTGCATTCATGTTCAACCCCAGATGGAACATGCAAATTCCATACACTGCTTCAGGAAATTGCTCCATGCAACATTTCTCAATTGAAGGATGACGGTCAGAAATAAAAACTAAATCTTCTCGGGCCCCAATAACATGGCGAAGTTGCTGAAAGAACCATGCCCACGATGCATCGTTTTCCGTTGATGCGACGCCAAATGTTAATGGATAAATTTGGTTGTTTCCGTCCATACAAGTAGCAATGAATAATTTGCCTCTATAACATCCCTTCAAAAAGCATGCATCTACAGCTATAACGGGTCGGATGCAAGATTCAAAACCCACAATTGAGGGCCCAAATGCCAAGAAACATTGCACAAAACAATTGTTCACGTCTAACTGATATGCCGAGTACGTTCCGGGATTTGCATGCTCCAACAACCACAAGTAAGATGGGGAGTACCATAAAAGATGCTTCCGGACTGCCACGTACCATTTGTGTAGCAATCTCCTTGGCTTTCCAAGCTTTCCAGTAACTTATTTTTATACCATACACCTTTTCTAACATTTTCACGATATCCCACGGATCATTATTATCATCTTTAACCATTTGTGCAATAACTTCGCTTGTTGCACTTCCACGATAACGCTTAAACCTTGCATCAATGGAACAACTGTGACCCTTCACATATGACCGAATGATCCATGCGACATGCTTCTTTGACAATGACCCCCCTAAGCCTCCACGTGCAAGACTTGTCAACACAGGTAGCAATTGTAGGATCCTGCCAAAACAGAGTTAGGATCGATAAATAAAGTTGAGACTTACGCTTGCGTATGCGGCACGGTAGTCTCGGAACTTTGCCTTCGGATTCGCCACGACGGATCGAGTCTTCTCACGAACGGAGTAAGGCTACTAAATCCACAATCTAAATCTCTACTTTTAGATTAAGAACTTGGATAGAGGGAGAGGAAGTATTTCGGCAGAGCTTCGCTAGAATGAAAATGCATGCAAGAATGCCATGCAAAAGTGTAAGGAAATGGCTAACCCTTGGGTCTTATTTATAGCCCCCAAGGTAGTTATTTTAGGAGTAATTGTTCCTTTGGAACAATTTAACTAAGGTGTACCATCGTACATGGCATATTATAAGCTTAAGTTGTACCATATGCATGGTACAATATAAGCTTAAGATATTACCCCTTTATTAGCCATATGTCGCATGCACTTATGCACATATAATGCGACTTTCCCATCAATCTAGAGATCCTCTCCGCAAGGGAACATATTCCCTTTGCACACGACTTCGTGTACGCGACGTTCGAGGTCCGTATTCCCTCGTACATCCCCTACAAGGGTGTACTAACGTCTTCCATATCCAACATCTCCCACTCACACTTGAGGGGATTGTAAGAGAACGTCTTTCTCTTAGTTCTTTCATCTATCATACCGAGAAATAGACCGTGCGACCGTCATGCGCGTAGAGTCTGTTGTTGTGCACTTGTTAGAGATACACAACGACCTCGAAGGTGCAAAGTTGAGTAGTTCAACGCATGCTTTACCCTAGATTATTTCTTCACATTTCTTATACTTTATATTCAACAATTGAATCCCATCTGGATCACAATTGGCTGGCCAGCTTTGAATCATTAAAGTCCAAATGTGAATATGAAATCAATCTTCCTCTTCTTGCGAACCTTCTGATCTTGACTAGACTCGCTTTTCTAACGTGCCCCGCCGAGCCGAATTATCATAGCCCATAAGTAACACGCTAAGATAGCGATCATCTCGTCAAATCTAAAGGAACCAATTGGAGTCCTTGAGGGTAAGAGTTAAGGCCCATATGGCCTTTGAGTCTCACATAATAGCAAACACTATTGCTACTAACTCAGTGGTCGAAATGCATACGTGGTATGAACACGTATTACAACATCACTCCTTTCCCAGGGAGAGTATGTCTTAATGATGTTGTACGGATGAAAGATCAGACACCACAGTGCCTATCTTTTGAGTCCCTTTACTACCCATGAAATATTCCCGGACTCTCATCCTGCATAAGACAGATAGGATTTGAAAAATCCTATGAGATCCTTTTTTTTAAATATCCTTGTGATACAGATCTCAGATCTTTTGTAAGCATCCATATGATGCAGATCTTTCATTCGACTATCTTGTTTAAGTCATGACTCTAAATCATTCGTCTAATGATTTTGACTTTAAACTAGTCTCATCTCTATCTTATCCATCTGATAAGATAAGGCGGTTGCTCATGTGAGAGAGCCAACCTTAATCTGTCCGACATACACACAATTCAGCTGAGATTTCAAAAATGTACACAAACATTTCTTAAGAAATTCATATGCAATGTTTGAAAAAGAACTTATTATTAATTTTGATCATTTACAGACATGGGAATTTACATTGGTACAACTCAGCTCTTACGCAATCCTTGAGATGATAAGTGTTTGTAAAACACATTTCTGGGGATCGCTTTTGTAAGCTGATCCTCTATCATCTCATTCGTAAATATGTACCTTATGTCTACCTTCTTGGTTTTATCATAGTCTTTTGCAAATCTGCAGTTCCTTTAAGATACTGCATTATGTTCTTAACCGCTTTCCAGTGTTCTTGCCCTGGGTTGGATTGGTAACGACTTACCATTCCAACGGCAAAACAGGTGTCTGGTCTTGTATGCATCATAGCGTACATAAGACTAACAACTGCACTGGAATATGGAACTTTTTCCATAATTTCCCTTTCCTTTTGGTTCTTTGGACATGATTTCAGATATAAATTATCGCATCTGCTTATAGGAGTATCAATTTGACTTGTAGTCCTACATATTAAACCGTTCTAGAACCTTCTTTATATAAGTCTCTTGTGAAAGAGAAAGAAGTTTCTTCGAACGATTCCTTGAAATCTTAATTCCAAGGATATATGTGACTTCCCCATGTCTTTCATCTCAAAACTGATGAAAGTCAAGCCTTGATATCCATCACAAAGCCCTTGTCATTTCTGGTTATTAAAATGTCATCTACATATAGAGACATAATAACATGCTTGCTTTTAATCCTCTTGATATATACGCAGTTATCTTCATCAATCATGGAAAATCCATTTGATAAGACAACTTCTTGAAATCGTATATACCATTGCCTCGAGGATTATTTAAGACCATAAATGGACTTACGAAGTTTACAAACCTTATGTTCGTTTCCTTCTTTTACAAACCCTGTTGGTTGTTCCATATAGATCTCCTCGTCCAATTCTCCATTGAGAAAGGCAGTCTTTACATCCATCTGATGTAATTCGAGGTTTAAGCAAGCTACCATTGCCAGAATCAGGCGAAACGAGGTAAAACGCACAACAGGTGAGAAGGTCTCTTCGTAGTCTATCCCTTCCTGTTGCGTAAAACCTTTCGCGACAAGGCGAGCTTTATATCTATTTATAGAGCCATTAGCCTTATGCTTGATCTTGAGAACCCATTTGTTCCCAATTGCTCTATGTCCTCTGGGTAAGTTAACTAAGTCCCAGACTTGGTTAACTTTCATGGATTTCAATTCCTCCTTCATCACTTCCATCCATTTGTCTTTTGCAGGGCATGATACGGCCTGTTTGAAAGTAGCAGGCTCGTCATCATCTTGTAGTAAAGTCATAAAGGTTTGCGGAAATTCATCCTCAAATCTTAGAGGAGCCAACCTTGTATGACTACTACGTCGTATTTGAGATTCTTCAAGTCCTTGTTGACTCGAATTTAGATCAATTCTAATATCACTCCCACTTGGAATGTCGTTAGAATTGCTCCCACTTGGATCATTATTCCCGTATAGAATAGGATAATCGTCATTCGTATAATCCATTGGTGAAGGTTGAAACGTATTTTCGTTTTCACCAAGAATTCTCCCACTCGAATGAGGTAATCCTTCTTGATCATAAATCTCAAATAGAGATAAGTCCTGACTTATCTCGCCCTGTCTTGGAAACTCGTTTGCCAAGAAAGTGACATCCCTCGACTCAAACTCAATTAGCCCACCATTGTCTTCCTGACTAACAAAAACATAACCTTTGGAGTTTTCTGTGTAACGTTTAAAGATACATTTTCTTCCCTTTGGCCCAAGTTTGCCATATTTATGGGAGGAAATATGTGCGTAGAATGCACAACCCCAAGGTTTCAAAATGTTTAAGTCAGGAGACCTTTGGTTCCACAACTCATAAGGAGTGGAGCTAACTGATTTCGAGGGTACGCGGTTTAAAATGAAAGCAGTCGTCAATAATGCATCACCCCAAAAGGTGATTGGCAATTTAGCTTGCGCCATCATTGAACGGACCATTTCCATTGAAGTCCTATTTCTCCTTTCTGCAACACCGTTTTGTTGAGGAGTATAAGGCATAGTTACCTGATGTACTATGCCTTTTTCATCACAAAGTTCCTTAAAACTTGTTGATTGATATTCACCGCCCTTATCGGTTCGCAAGACCTTAATCTTGCGATCTAATTGATTCTTCACTAAACTCATATAGTTTTTAAAGCAAGCCAAAGCTTCACTTTTGTGGGATATCAAATAGATATGTTCGAATCGGGTGAAATCATCAATAAAAGTGATGAAATAGGACTTTCCGCGTCTTGTCTTGACATTCATCGGATCACATATGTCCGAATGGATAAGGTGTAATGGAACCTCGGCCCTTGTGCCGGTTCCAAACGGCTTGTGACAAGATTTCCCCACAAGGCAATGTTCGCAGGTCGACATTTCAACCTTTGAAACATTGGATAGAAGTCCACATTTGGCAAGTCTATCCATACGCGATGGTCCAATTTGACCAAGCCTTGTGTGCCAACAAATTATATTAGACTCATTAGTCAAAGAATTTGTCACAAGGAAATTTTCATTACATGAGGAACCATACATTGTACTTATTACAATAAATCCTTTGAAATACAAACCAAGTACCAATAAATGAATTATTACAAAATAGGTCAATATTACAATCATGAAGGAACCAACTATAACCAAGACCCATTAAATTGACCACAGTTTTAATATTCCTTTGAATATATGGAATGAAGAGAACATCATGAAGTAGGAGAGTGCGGCCGTTGTCTAAGACTAGCTTGCGAGTCCCAACGCCTTTCACTTCAACACGTGTGTTGTTTCCTACATTGATCCACTTCATTCATTGGGGTATCTGGTGATACTCCACGAAGGACCGTCTGTCCTTTGCTATGTGGTCGGTGGCACCTGAATCAATTATCCCAAAATGGATTAGATTCCACAAGAAATATTGAACTAGAAACACATATGTAAATAGTATTACAAGTTACCTCGTCACTTCCACTCGTACACGAATGAGCATAGTGACCGAGCTTGTTGCACTTGAAGCACTTGATCCTTTTCAAGTCTTTCTTCTTGTGCCATTTCTTGTGCCCACCCTTATGTTTGGGTTCCTTGGTAGACTCAGGTTGCTTATTACGTTCATTAAAAGACTTCGAACGATCTTTACGTTTCTTTCCCCCCGTGTGAGGAACTAGCAACCATGTGTACTTCTGCACTTGGCTTGGCAGCCGCAAGCCGCTCTTCCTCTAATTCGAGGTGCTTGGAAACATCGTTGAAGGTCTTGATGCTCTCATTATGAGTGAGATGCATCTTCATCTGATCCCACCCATTTGGTAGGGAACGTATGACTGCTTGGATTTGTTGCTCATCTGTGAGCACATGACCTGCATCCTTTAACTCCGAGATAAGGTTCGCCATATGTCGCAGATGTTTCCCCATGGAATGATCTGGACATTTCTTATATGAATCGAACCTTATAGTTAAGGAGCGAAGTTTGGACACCGATGTGCCACCGAACTTCTCCTCTAGCTTGGACCATATGTACATGGCTAGGTCATGTTCTCGGAAGATGCGCATTATGTCATCAGCCATACCGCTTAATAACGTAATGCGCGCTATCTTGTTCTTCCCGAGACCAAGCATCAAAAGCTTCCTTGTCTCGTCGGTGTTGGGCCGTAGTGCCCAACTCGGGTTCAATCATTACGTTCTTTAGAGTTTCGAGCACTTCTTGCTCCTCTAAAACGTATTGTATCTTAATGGATCAAAGTTTGTAATTATCGCCGTTGAGTTTTTCACCTTTGTTTAACTCAGCGACGATAGTCTTTGAAGCGGAAGACATTTTACTTTTAAAATGCTACAAAAAACACAAAACCGAAGGTTTGATCAAAACATTGCATAAAAATTCTTAAAATATAACTCCCACTTGAAATGATAATAGAATATCCCATTTGGATAGTTCTAAAAATTCAAATCTCACTTGGAATTATATTATATTTGATAAGTTACTTTCGAAAAATATTGAAGATGTTGTTCTAGAATCGAAAAGGTCTCTATGATTCCAATCACCATCTAGAACAACCTTCAATATTCCCCCCATCACTTATCAAACAATCGTACTCTTATAGTACTTCGCAGCGAAAAATTACTTTTGAAAAACATATCTTTCAAAATGGAATAGGTGAGAGTTTGCGCAAAGAATTTTAGCGCAACAATTGCCAAGCCACGAGACCTGTTCTACACACCCATGGGTTAGATAACCATGACCGGATCGTGGTAGGACTTGGAATTCTAAATTGCGCTATCCCGATTTAAGGACGGGACATAACCTATTTGAAAACATCTTTTTTCAAAAAATTATGAAATACATTGGCTAATCTCCGTAGAGTAGAGCGCAACGTCATAAGAATATTGGCTAATCTCTGTAGAGTAGAGCACAATGACATGGCTAATCTCGCATGAAGTAGAGCATTACGGCTAATCTTCAAGGAGTAAAGCACTACGGCTAATCTCGCATGAAGTAGAGCACAACGACTAATCTTCAAGGAGTATAGCACTATGGCCAATCTCGCATGAAGTAGAGCACTACGGCTAATCTTCAAGGAGTAGAGCCTTTAGACACCCCGTATGGGCTAGTCGGCCTTTAGACACCCCGTATGGGCTAGTCGCCATGTTCAAATTCGACCAAGGCCTTTTTGCCTAATTGGTCGACCAAAACACCCAGATTGGTCGACCAATGTTAATTGGTCTGAAATTTACTCCCGGCCAGGGCCTCTACCCTGGCCGAGGGTGGCCAAGGGCCGGCCAGGGCCTCTGCCTTGGCCGGCCAGGGGCCCTGGCCCCTTGGCCAGGGCCGGCCATGGCCTGGCAGAGGCCAGGGCATTGGCCCTGGCCACTGCCAGGGCCGGCCAGGCCGGCAGGCCGTGGCCGAGGCCGGCCTGGCCTTGGCCGGCCACTGCCGGCCTGGCCATGGCCGGCCATGGCTTGGCCATGGCCGGTCATGGCCAATGCCATTTGGCATTGGCCGGCCATGGCCCCTTTGGCCATGGCCGGCCACCCCCTTTGAATGGGGTTGCCGCACACCCCACCGGAGGGGTGGCCGTGGTGGTTATTGACCGTAGCCAACCCCTCCGCATGGGGAGGGGGGTGCATGGCCTTTATAGCCCATTTGGCCATGGCGCACATGCACTAAAATTCATCTTCTCCGATGGAGATAACTACCATCATCTTCCTCGATGAAGCACCCGTTCGTCGATGAAGCACCCGTTCGTCGAGAAATTAGTTATTTTCTAATGGCCGTGTGCCAAAAATGAAAAATAACATACTACGTGAACGGTCGGTTCTTCCCGTCACGGAGAGTTCCTACCATATCCGTAATGATAGGAGACCCTAACGTGAAAAGAACAACCGATGTGTTCTCTCCGTCACGAAGCGTTCCTACCATATCCGTAATGGTAGGATACCCATTCGTGAAAAAGACAACGACACGTTCATAGTTTCGACGGGGCGGCGGTTTGACCTGGGCGAACCCTTATGGCTCCGATACCAATGTAGGATCCTGCCAAAACAGAGTTAGGATCGATAAATAAAGCTGAGACTTACGCTTGCGTATGCGGCACGGTAGTCTCGGAACTTTGCCTTCGGATTCACCACGACGGATCGAGTCTTCTCACGAACGGAGTAAGGCTACTAAATCCACAATCTAAATCTCTACTTTTAGATTAAGAACTTGGATAGAGGGAGAGGAAGTATTTTGGCAGAGCTTCGCTAGAATGAAAAAGCATGCAAGAATGCCATGCAAAAGTGTAAGGAAATGGCTAACCCTTGGGTCTTATTTATAGCCCCCAAGGTAGTTATTTTAGGAGTAATTGTTCCTTTGGAACAAATTAACTAAGGTGTACCATCGTACATGGCATATTATAAGCTTAAGTTGTACCATATGCATGGTACAATATAAGCTTAAGATATTACCCCCTTTATTAGCCATATGTCGCATGCACTTATGCACATATAATGCGACTTTCCTATTAATCTAGAGATCCTCTCCGCAAGGGAACATATTGCCTTTGCACACGACTTCGTGTACGCGACGTTCGAGGTCCGTATTCCCTCGTACATCCCCTACAAGGGTGTACTAACGTCTTCCATATCCAACAGCAATAAGCCTCATGCGGTCAGAATGTGTAATGCGAAACTCGCGATTCGCCTTCACGGTTATAATACGCAGTCGGAGCAACAGTTCAACCTTGCTTCTTACAAGTTCACCAACACTGAAATCCTTCATCACATGAACGTTCACATTGGTCGAATGTGCTTCAGAAGGTCCATCGTTACCACAAGTGATGGTATGATTGTGATTACCTGCACAATTATCTACTTTACTACAGTATACACCAATATAACATAGTATTGGCCAATATGCGCCAATATACGTCAATGTGCATTATACTATGTAGTGTATATTGGAGTATATAGATGTATATGAGAGCATACCTGTAAAAACATGCTCAGTTGGGACTATGGGGAGAGGATGTGAATCTGCATGCTTGTTTGTATGGCCATCATCATAATTGTCTATATTTTCTGTTGCATGATCACCCTCTACTGGATGTACGGCCAGGTGTGATTCCACAAACACACCAAAATATGGATCAAACATACCATCAAATACACACGCAAATGGATCCTGTCGTTCATACGAATCATCATCACAAACATCATTGAAGGGGTCATCGTTGTCAAATTCGTCATTACAACTATCTTCTTCTTCGACTTCATCTTCGTGCATCGAATACGCTTCATCATTACCACCAAAATTATCTATTGGATTGGTCAGTTTAATGTCCTCCAGACCGATAGGAGAACAACCATCATTGTTGTCTTGGATACCAAATGGGACTGTTTCGGGCTTGTTCACGCTCTTGCTTACTGGTTGGTCCGCGACGGCCTTCACCTTTATTTTGTCTACCACAACTGGCGGACTAGAGGCTATCACAACCTTTGGTTTTGGCGATGTACTGATACATAAAGGAACGTTGTAATCTCTCTTGGCAATGAGCTCAATGAATGTTGAAATATCTGAATTCCTCAGCATTATAAAGGGCGGCATCATGGTATTCACCGGGTAACTAATCCATGCCTTCACGTCAATTATGCTATCATCCTTACTAATCCCAGTTTCAGCACAGATCTTATCAATTAGTTCTGGGTATGTTGTCGACCCTCTAACTCTTACATACCTTGTAAACAATGCATCATAGGTCCAACAACCATCACTACCTTTTTTCCACTCTCCCCCATAATTAATTGGAACTAGTACACCTGCAGGAAAGTTAATCATGTATTCTAACTTTTATGCATGCATAACAACGTATACAGCTGACGCATGTCAGATCTAACAAAAAATTCATAGTATAACATCTTAAAATTCACCTTTATTCGAATCCATTTGCTCGAAGTTGGATTTTGGCCTCAGAATATGGTTGATTCTTGTTGAAACCCTAAAAATGTAGTGGTGGCATTAGTAATAGCGTATAACATCGTATTTTACAAAGAAAAATACAAAAAAATTCTGCTCTTCGCATAAAAGTGCTTCCTAGATATGTACGTAATATTATTCACTCCAATTAACTGATATGCACTGCTTTACGCTGATCTACGCCAATTTGCGCTGACAGGCGCTGCTTTGCGCTTCTAAATGTCACGTAAACCAGCGTTTTTTAGCGTATTTCAACGTATTTTTCCGTATATTGATGCTCATTTCCAATTATGCTAGTATAGTGGTATGCACAACTTAAAGTCAGCGTATAACACCAATCAGTCAAATTATTTACCTACTAAGTCAGCCTTTAACATCTTATAACATCGTATTTTACAAAAAAAATACAAAAACATGACGCTCATCGCATTATACTGCTTCCTAGATAGGTACGTAGTATTATCCCCTCAAATTAACTGATATGCACTTATATACGCCAATTTGCGCTGACATGCGCTGCTTTGCGCTTCTAAATGTCGCGTAAACCAGCGTTTACTAGTGTATTCCAACTTATTTTAACGTATATTGATGCTCATGTCCAATTATGCATGTTTAGTGTTATGAGCATCAATATCCTTTACATTTGCGAAGAATTTGAGTAGGATGAAGCCTTAAATTGATACCCAAAAAATCTTGTACAAATCACAAAAAAATTCCAAAAAAAACGCTAATCACTTACCTCGTTCGATAATCAAAGAGGAGCTGTAGGCTTGGTACGGCGGTGCTGTGAGTTCTGCTTGCGAGGGCTATGCCGAATGAGTTGGAGAAGCGGCGAATGGTTTGTGCGTTCGGTGGTTCGGATCATTGCAGCTACGACATATGCGGTTGAAGCCGGGAAAAGAGGTGGAGGGATGGTCGGAGAGGACGACGATGTGAGGATTTATGGGTTTCGCAGGCAAGGTGGACGATTTAGGCGGCAAAATGGAGGAGCAAGACCGCCGACCGCTTCGTTTTTCAAGGGGGTTTTATTATTTTGATTGGGGGTATTTTCGTCACTATTTTCGTTAGGGTGTTATTCTAGCAAATTTTTTAAACATGGTGGTAAAAATTAAAACCCAACTTTGACCGGTGGCATTTAGCCAATTTTCTCGTGAAAGTTCCGACGATGGATCAGATATGGGACCCACCAGCAACAGAACGCCCCAGGAGGCCAGGACTGGGTCGGGCCGAGTTATTTCGCGAACAATGGTTACCATATGCTATATTATATGAGAATAATGGGTATCATGTGGCATATAAAGCTAAGCCGCACAAAAAGGTGGGAATTACAATAAGTACAAGCTCATGTGTGGCTCATGTGTGGCTTGTACTTCACACCTTTTTGTGTATTGGTATATAAGGCTTAGCTATGCCATAAGATACTCATTATTCTAATACTATATATGCACAAGCAACATATCGTGTGGCATCGAAAAAGTTTATTTTTTACCATTTCTTTAAAAAAATTGGCTTAATTAATTTTAATCTTAATAAATTAAAAATCCTAACACATCAAATATTAAGAAAACCTAGAGTTTTTTTGTTTATCATTCTAGGAGTGATAAATATTGTTGTAAAACTGTTAATTTTTCAGTGAAGGAATTGACCAGATAAAAAATTTCTAGTTCACTCCATATTTGATGTGTTGATAAATATCAAAAGGGTTAGTCATATGATCGTCAGATAAAGAAGATAGTGTAGTTTGCTCGGAGAATCATAGAATAAATCAAAATCTTTGAATGAGAACCAACGATATGACCTAAAACAACAATGCCATAGATTTGAAGTAGAGAGTCTATAGCCCATAATGGAATGAAAGGTAAGAATAACTCAAATTAATAAGAGTGAGACTAACTGCACCTCAAAATTAGGTGTGGGATGGGACTTTAGGCCAAATTTGACAAAAAAAAATCTACATCACTTCTCTTTTCCTTTATTCCAAATTTTTGCCAATTTAGGCAAAAAGTCTCATCCCGGCTCCTCAAAATGAGATGCAGATAGTCCTAATAAAGCATATTTACTCTAAGACTTGGAGCATCCTTCTAGTTGATGTGATCCTGGACATAAGAAGCAGCATTGAATGAGATATATCAACCATATTCTGCAATTTTACTATTTGGTAAAAGTTACATAAATCACTTTAAGGGAATATGAAAAATAAAGGGTGATGTAAAAAAACGGGAAGTATTAGAAATTGGTATGATATCACCACCTAAAAGTAACTACAAAAGAAGTACCATTAAAAGCATAGATACAGAAAGAAAGAGTTGATGAACAATTTGTAAGAAAATAGTCATCAAAGATAATGTGACAGGAGGTATCTGAGTCAAAGAACCAAGGGGGTAGACAGGAGGAATCAGATATGTTTCCAGAAGAATCCCTGTAGAGATGAATGTTGTGCAATAGCCATAATTGTGCATGGGAAAGCCAAGGGCTGAACTGCACCATATGGAGTGGATGTTGTAGGACCTGAAACTATGAGAGAAAACATTAGAGTGTGGATGAATAGTGTTTTATGATAATAATTGGAAATTACGCCTGATTAAAATCCCTATCAGCCAAATATGCGGAATTAAAGTAAAAGAGACAGTACACAGAAAATCCAACGCAAACACAGTTATGTACCATGGTTCGGATTCCCCGAGTCAGTTCCCGAGTCCTTGGAATACTACTCCAGCAACCCTCTCGTAAATCACACTAGAGATTAGTCTCCACTAATAAACACACTTGCCAAAACCCGACAAGTGTAAATCTAATACAACCAATAACACCAATTCCCACAACCCGGGAATGGCCGCTCTCACGAACCAAGAGTTTCTTCAATAAATGAAAGAGAATGAAATTGAAACAATTCAATATGAAATAGACACAAATCCTGTGTCTTGAAAATAACTTACTTAGAAGCGAGGCAATGGAGTGTGTGTAGTGCTCTAAACGAGAGTGAAAGCACTTACTACTTGTCCAAGAGATTAAGCAATGAATAATTGAAGATGTGAGCTTTGGAGCTTGAGGACAAGTGAATGAATGAGAGCTTGAGAGTTTTTTTAGAGCTTTGAATGCAATAGAATGAAGCCGGGGAACATGACCTATTGGAGCTAGACCTAGTTTCCTATTTTCCAAGGTGAAATGTATGTATTCCATATAATCTCCGATACTGCTTTCTTCCAATTTGTAGACCTATTTTCTTGAACCAGCCTTTATGCACACCTACTACTCGGTCAGCTAATCTCCTTTATCGTAAAAATTTTGTTGCACTTTCTAGCATAATTCATTCAAAGGAATGTGACATCGTGCGCATTTTTTGCCCAAAAAAGGGAGAAGTCCCTTTAAATATCTTTGATGTCCAATTTGTTCAATATTCACATAAAAAGTCCAAATTTGTAGAATACTAGAAATAACACGTGCACACAGTGCACGGTGTCAAAAAACCACACGGAAATGATGCGGTGCACGGACGAAGTTGAGAAGGAGAGAGAAGTGTGGGTGGATGGGTGTGAATCGTCGGGAGGTAAAGGGGGAAATCAAAGGCTAAGGTGCAAAAAAAAGCTTGGGAGAGCAAAGTGCAACAATACCAATTGTAAGGTTGCAATTCATGGGAATGTGGGGGGCATTTAACCCAAATCCTCACAACCATGCCCCAAAAAAAGCCCACTCTCCCACCCGCCCCCAAGGGGGCCCCACTTTGCCTAAGTGGCAAACACTAGGCCAATGATTTGTCCTACTAGGTTGTCATAGTAGGACAAACATCACATCAATAGCCCTCTTTTGTATAATAGACTAGTCATAACCCGTGCCCGCGGGCACGGTTCATTTAAGATTTTTCATTGCAAAATCTTTGTTCCCCGAAATTTTTTTTCAAAGCCAAAATTTAAAAGAAAAACAAATTAGCTTACAGTATTTAGCGGCACAGGTGCCTTCGGCATGGGTGCCTTCGGTGCGGAACAACAAATTTAGCACATGCGCCTTCGACACAGAACACCAAATTCAACATGGGTGCCTTCGGCGCGGAACAACAAATTCGACGTAAAACAACAATTTCGACACAGATGCCTTAGGCGCGGAACAACAATCAGCGTTAAAAAATGGCGCGGACGCCTTCGGCGCGGAACAACAAATTCAGCGCATGCGCCTTCGACACAGAACACCAAATTCGACGTGGGTGCCTTCGACGTAGAACAACAAATTTGACGTAAAACAACAATTTCGGCGCGGGCTTCATATACATATAACACGTTCCCTTGGAACACTGTTCATTTAAAAATCTTGAACCCACTAATTTTAAACAAACATCAATAATTATTATGTTTCCCCAAAATATCAGCAGATGGGATCGAAATTTTACAGGGTTTTGCAACGCGGATCAATGAGTTGGCAGCATCTCCCGCATTCATTCTCCCACAGCTCGCGTTCATTCCCAAGATGAGATTGTGTGTGTGCACAACATTTTTTTTCCATAACTAATATTAAAAGGATATTCCTAATTTCAATGTTTTTGTGTATTCCCAACAAATTTCTCTTCAAACCAAAAATTTCCCTCCAAAACTTGATGTGACACTGCCACATAGAACAAATTCAAAATCTGCCCTAAATTGTAATATAGATAACATGTACACACAATGCACGTCATTAAAAAAACCACAGGAAATAATAGGGTGCACGAGCGAAACAGAGAAAGAGAGAGAAGTGCGGGTGTGTGCGTGGGAATCGTCAGATTGTAAAAGGGAGAAAATCAGTGACTAAGATTGGGGGAGCAAAGTGCAACAATACCAACGGTAAGGTTGCAATTCATGGGGATGTGGTGGGTCATTTAACCCAAATCCCCACTACCACACCCCCAAAAGCAAGCCCACTCTCCCTCCCACCCCCAAGGGGGCCCCACCTTTCCTAGGTGGCAAACCCTATGGCAATGGTTTGTCCTACTGGGTCTGTCGTAATAGGACAAACATCACATCAATGGTCCTCCTGTTTTTGTGCATAATATTCAAATGACTATTGTATAAAAGTTTCATCATCAATTAGAAAGAGGACACAACCAAACACTCACCTCACTTTATCATGTCCACCAAGGTTGTCCTCCTCTTGGCCCTTTCCGGCAGCCTGAGCGACATCGCATCCTCGATCTCGATCTTCTGATGCGTAGCCACGATCACAGTCCCGCCCCTCTTCCTATGCTCCGCTATGATATGCTCCAATAGCTTCACCCCTTCCACATCCAACGCCACCGAGGGTTCATCAAGCAACCAAATTGGCCGGTCGAGTGCCAGCAGCCTAGCAAGTTGCAGACGTTTCCTTTGACCCATCGACAACATCCTCGCCTTCTCGTTGATCAGCCTACCGAGACCCATCAGCTCCAACGCGGGCTTCGCCCTCCCGCACTTCCCTTCGAGGACTTCAAACCACTGGACGTTGTCTAGAACGGTTTGCTTCTCCTTCACTGCGTCCTTCAGCGAGAGCCAGTTGAGCTGGAGCTTGTATTGTTGAAAGACCCCCGGAGAGGTGATGTCGTTGCCATCCCACAGGACCTCTCCCGCCGAGGGGCGGGAGAAGCCCGCGAGGAGTCTGAGGAGGGTGGTCTTGCCGGAGCCATTGGGGCCTGTCAGCACGAGAGCAGAGCCATCGTGGACGGATACATTGATGTTGCGCAGGACGGTCTGCGCGTTCCGCATGCACGAGACATTGTTCATGAGAATGCGAGGAGGCGGAGACTTGAGAGGCGGCATGATGAGCTTGAAGTATCACCACGAATGAACCTATATCAACAACCATTCGCAATTAAACTTTTAGAAGAACATATTAGCGACAAGACAATGAATCGAGTACAAAAGATGATATCAATTCAAATTGTTGAGTGTGGCATTTCATCAGACAGTTGATAGGCAGGAACAAGTAGATGAAAAAAAAAACAGCTCCTTGACATTAAAATTTCAAGTAGATGTACAACATAGTAAATATATAATTTCCCCAAACAAGATAGAAATTACCCAAGCAACAGCTTGCTTCGAAAGAGACGAGGGTGTCTGTTTGTTGGGATTGAGTTAGGTCCAGAACTGGGAGCACGTATAAAGCCACAAGCCTTTTAGATGAAGGTCACGTGTACATTTTCAATTTATCATGCTCGGATTTAACCGGAAAATTGGCTTAGTAGTATTCACACTCTCTACGTATAAGAGGTCGAGATCGAGGTGTCCAGCGGACCGGCCCGACCCGAGCCCAAACGGGCCTTGGCCGAACTAGACCTTGTAAGTCACTAATTAAATTTTAAAATAAATAAATACATTATCTTGGTTGATCTTACTATCATTGTCAAATTGGAAATGGCTATCACAAAAAAATCGTAAGACCTCAAATTATGACAGTAATCTAAGTTCACTCATATTTGTGCATGCCCAAAGACTGTGTGTGCTCCCATTTGGACATGTCCTTTACAAACCCTTCATTAAAGAAAGATGGTCCTTTATTAAAGAATGTGTAAGAACATATTCTTTAATGAAGGGTTTGTAGAGGACGTGTCCAAATGGGAGCCCAAAAGGATTTTGGTCATACCCATTATCATCCCAAGTCTCACAAGGTTTGCAGTTCTTTATACTTCAAATTCTATCTTGGTATACAAACAAGCCTAGATTTCAAATTATGAGATCACATGTTTTATAATTGTTCATGTACATTATTTTCGCTACTATATTTTGCATTTTACTTGAATTTTTTTATCCTAAGGTTAGACTTTTCATGCATTTGCTCCAACCTATCAACGGTTTGATGAAATAACACACAAGTAACACTAGTCGACTAGGAGGCTAACAGAAAACTTGTAGTTTTCCTGTGGCTCTGTGATTAACTGGCCTAGTCGACGAAAGTTCATCACCTAGTCAACCAACAGAGACCTGGTGGCTATGGGGACTACTCTAGTTGACAAGGAACTCGATGTTGGCCCAAAACGTGATTTTTGGCAACTAGCCGTTTTTGACTGTTTTGAAGGTGTTTTTGGGATTTCCGTGACATGTTTTTCACTCTATAAATTAAGAGATTGTCTCAGATTTTTAATCATAAAGAAAAAAATGTTTTTTGTAAAATAAAAATCTCATTTTTGTGATGAAAGCTTTCTTCTCAAAAATTCCATCTTTAGCCAAAGTTGTTCATTGTTTTCAATCTTTTCGTTGATCAAACTAAGGGTGGCAATTTTCGGCCCGGCACGATAGCCCGGCACGGGCCTATCACAATAAGACCGTGCTTGGGCCAACAATTTTGGCCCGAAATTCTTATCGGACCGGCCCGGACCGGCCCGGCCCGGTTCATTTTCGAGCCGGACCCGGGCCAAGCTTTTCAGCCCATGGGCGGCACGGCACGGCACGAAAAGCATTTGATCGCCCCACTTCAATTTGACTACACACTGATCTAAAGCTAATATGCATTTATTTATGGTGTTGAGTCCAATGTCATGAATCTTATCAAATCAAGGTCCAAATATCATAAATTTTAACAACTTCATGCCATGGCCAACTTTGAGGTCTTTGGATCTTGGGGGTCGATCTCAGTTTCCGAGAAGAGACAAAGAACCACCAAATATGTTACTTCATCTTGCCAAATAAATGAAAACAATGTAGGACACATCACCTTATGCAACCCACTTAATCATCATATTTCGTGCTCCATTTCGATGCATCTTTAAGCATATGAGACAAGTTTGTGTTTAAAAATATGATAAAATATTGTCACAATACATAATTCATTCAACCCTCCGGACCGGGCCGGGCGGCCCGAATTTTTATCGGACCGTGCATGGGCCTCTTGGAATGGCCCGAAGTCTTATCGGGCCGGGCCGACCCAGTCCTTTAAGAAAACTGGACCGGGCCGGCACGGCCCGATAAGACCGGGCTGACCCGAATTGCCACCCCTAGATCAAACTACCGATTTCCAAAGCCATAATTCTCCATCTATTTAAGATCAAATTCTCTATAGCATCATCACTTCAAACGAATTTCAACTCGGGGCTATAGGATAGTAAGTATTTTCCTACTTGAGATTGTGAGAAGGGTTTCTCTCGTTTGTGAGAGGTGTTTGATACCATACACCAGCTTGGGATGTAGTGGAAGAGGGTGTAATTGGTTATTCCGTCGCGGAAGGTGACATTGGAAAGTCAAGTGGGGCTTGGAACTGGATGTAGGTCGCGTGGTGACTGAACCAGGATAAATTATCTTGTTTGCTATTGTGCTCCCTGTGATTGTTTTATATCCTTGCAACTCTTGCAAGTTAATTTTTTTGATTAAGATTTATCTTGGTAACTTGGTAACTCAAGCTAAATCTTAGTCTGAAACTTAGAGTTTACTTTAAAGTTTCGCAAACACTATTCACCTCCACCTATAATGTTTCTGCTTGCCATTTAAGGAACACAACAGCATAAGCCATTTGATAATGTGCTAGAAAATTTAAAATTAATTTTCATAATCTTGACACTTGTCATTAGATATGGAATTTAAAATTTTCTCTGTGATAAACATGCTTCTTCTAATATGGGGGTAGATGTAGCATCTTTAAGGTGTAGGGGTTTTAGCTCCTAATATTTAGCGTAATCATGTCGTAATCCGTATTTTTACTAAGTCTACGACCCAAACATACGAATGTCAATTTTAGTAATTAACTGCAAATGAATGCATCATATGAGATGTCACATACCCTTTTCACTTGCATGTAGTCACGTGTTAAAGGGCTTTATTCCACGCAGACGAAACACAACCTTATAAATTCCTCCCCTTGATTTCTTTCTTGATGTCGTGTTTCCTATGCTTGGATTTCTTCTTGAAGTCTTTTTCTGAAATGGTGAACCCGATAGTGCGAGCCCGTTAAATTTACGATAGGTGGATGAACAAGCAAACCCTCTTAGGTTCACTTGAAAATTGGTCATGAACGATCAAAATGAACAATATGATCGTGAAAATAAAAAATAAAGCATGGTGTGGTTTCGATGCTAGCAAAGGATTGATTTTCTTCATTGGCTTGAGCTTCGATGTCAACAACTCATCTTCATCTTCATCTTCATCTTCAACAAAGCATGGCGAACCCGATAGTTGCTGAAAACTGAAATTGTCAAGAACTCGTCATCTTCATCGTTTGCTTGCGGGTAGATAGCATTGCATGTAGCTGCCATTCAATTTTTTGCTCATTGTCAACAGCTAATACAGATCATGCGCCGTGTTGGGTGGCAGCGAGAAGATTAACTATGCAGTGATCTCTTAGCAAGTATGTGTTGGACTTGTTCTTTGCGCATTTCACAGGGAAGAAGCATGAAGAAGATGATGACGACGATGAGAGAAGACCAGCAATATATTCTTAAGACCAGCAAAATATTCTTAAGAAGCAGTATTCATGTGTATCGACAAGTAATGGTCATTGGATAATCAGAAACCATTGGTTGAACCTATGCAAATAGACAGTATGCGCAAATTGACCTATGCAAATAGACATAACTAGATCTTCACATTGTGAGTTCTAACCACATTGACTCCAAAACCCCATTAGTTGAACCTTGATAGAAACTGATTTATATTTCACTTTTCACTAGAAACTGCGTTAAAAAGCTACCATACCACATCTTTGTCTTCCTATATTCTGCATGCTAAAGTTTTTAAGAAAAGCAACAGAAACCCCCCTCATAACTTTGCTTCATGTTGTGACAAATTATTTCCCATGATACAATCAGAACATGCTATAATGATGACCATGTAGCAGTCCCTGGACCAAGTCAACTTTTACCTTAATTATCAAAGTTCTTCAACAAATTTCATGTTTTCCTGCCAGCCAGCATCTATGAACTAAGTCATTGCAATGGAGTTAGGTCTTAATAAATTTTTAAAAAGAAAAGGAGGGAAAGAAGTATTCACTTGACCAATTGTTCATATTTTGATCAAGGAAAGGAGGGCTATTTGACCTCCTTCAACCTTGAAAAGACAAGGAATCACAATAAAAAGCCCATTGCATCTTCCATTGACCTCTTCAACCCAAAGGAATTGTGTTAAAAGATCAGGTAGCTCTGTTACTGCAGAATTAGCCAAACTAAATGGGACTGTAAATTTTGTTTCCTTTCACAGGATAATCTGGGTCAGACAAACCAACCCATCTCCACTCTCTTTTGGCCTTGCTTTGATTTCAGCTTAACAGACCAAATCATCCCGAATATTATCTAAGCATGTAAAAACTGAAAAGTATTCTCCTCTCAGTAACTTCATAATACAGCATCTGTGCCACCTTAAAGTTCAGGCTACATTACATAGATGGATGTTAACACGTAAATGCAATAACAGAATAGCACATCGCTTCGACATCCACCATTAATATTGTGTCTAATTTAGGAACCACTAGCATGCATTGTCCACAATAACCAGTGACTAATTTGGATATTAGAAACCATGAAACCACTAGTACCCAACTGCTAAGCCAGGAACAAAAACTCTAGTTGTTGAATTTTGTGCATACTATTCCTTCGCACTTTGGATTTTCAGTTGGACAAAAAATTCGGGGCAAGGATTGTATGCCTCCAAGTCTTTCTCAGAAGTATCCCCCCACCCCACCCCCCCCAACCAAAAGAAAAGCAACAACTCCAAAAAAAAAAGAAAAAGGAAAAAAAAAGGAGAGAAACACAACACACACACACACACAAAATAAATATATAAATATATAATTTCAGTTCCTAGAACAGTAGGTTCCACTCAACATATGGCCAATCTTAATCTTGTGGCAATGTGCCAAGTAAATATAACAAGCGTCCGCATGTAAACTGGACCAATCCATAGGCAGCATGCACAAGCAACTTAGGTTATTTCAAAACTCCTCATCCGACAGAAGGCAGTGGTGCAGATTTAATATATCCTCATGAATGCTTTTGTGAAGAATCCCCTACCAAAAATCTTGAGCCGTCTTACGATAAACACATTTAGAAATTTTGTCCTATTGATTCCAGAATGATGCCATGAACTCTTCACTAATAATTTCTATTATATGCAAAATCTAATGTCATGCAATCTTTTTCCAAATCCTTCTACATTTTCATTTCATGTCTTCAAATGCCTCTTCTTTTGCTTTTCACATAAAATCAGCACCCATTTACTTATCAGCATTACCTGGTAACTCCCCATAACATATATGTATATATCTATTATACAAATGAAAGATGTTTTTGAATGGGTTTGTTGATTAGGACAAAGAGGTTGATAGAAAGATGGTTAAGATTTAATCTTAAAGAATCAATGGTTAGAATGAAAGTTTGTGAAAAAGATTTTGGGAGGAAACCCTAAAATTTTGGAGGGAACTAAATTTTGGGGCGAGTTAAAAATTTAAATTTTGGGAGAACTAAATTTTTTTAAGAGGAACTAAATTCTCTGGAAGGAACTAGATTGTAATTTAAAATTTTGTGGGGAACTAAATCTGGATGGAATTAAATTTTAAGAGGAACTAAAATTTTAAATTTTGGAAAAAACTAAATCTGAATGGAACTAAATTTTGAGGGGCCAAAATTTTAGTTTGAATGTAACTAAAAAATTTTGTTGGGGTGATATTTTGAAGATGTCTGCAAATTTTTAGGGGGTTTTGAATGTGGTTAAATTTTAGTGTAGGATATTTTGAACGAGACTGTAATTTTTTTGGAGGAAAGAGATTTTGAATGGGTTGGAATTTTTCAAGAAAATATTCTGAATGCAACATGCCTTATGGTCACAGGTTATGACTTTTGTGTGTGCATATGATTATGATGTGGTGAGACGGTGAGCTAATATCGTTGTCGTGAGCTAGCTCAATCGACAACATCAATCAACGATCGACACCGTTCAACTTGGAGAGCATATTGATAGATCTATACCCGTAAAAAGTTAGATATGATCAACCCAGTCCAACATTGTTACATTTGCAAATAGCTTATAAACCGTCCATCTTACATACACTTGATGCATTTAATAGAAATCTCCAAACATCAAGGTTTTTCATACATAAAGATCACTTGATAGATACAATCAGATGAACGGTTCCAATTATTGATTTGAAAAATAGATTTTAGCATGTTCAAGATATAACGATCCCATCTCACCATCTCACCATCTCATCATCTCATTTTATCATTTTCCTATATATATATATGGACATGTTCTTATGCAAACAATTTTCATATGAACATGATGTGAGTATTAGTTTAAAAAATTTTCAAAAATTTTTCAAGTTTAATCACGCACACACATGAGAATAATGGGTATCATATGACAACGGAGGCTTAGTCTCATATACCAAGACACACAAAAATCAGCGGTACAACAAGTACATGCCCATGTGGGGCTTATACTTTCTCACTTTTATGTCTTGGTATATGAGGCTAAGCCTCCATTGTTATATGATATCCATTATTCTATATATATATATATATGGTAATGCTATTGTGAGAAGGTGAGAAGATGTTCTTATCGTGAGAAGGACCAATCGATAACACCAATCAACGATTGGTACCGTTTATCTTGAAGAACATGTTGATAGATCTATACCCTAAAAAATTAGAGATTATAAACCCCAAAATCCTATGGATCAATCCGTTCCAATTTTGTTAAATTTGCAGGTGGCTTGTAAGTCATCCATCTTGTGAACACTTGATGGATTTGATAGAAATATCCAAATACCAAAAAAATTTATACATAAAGATCACTTGATAGATAGAACAATATCAATAGTTCCAATTATTGATTTGGAAAATAGAGTTGGCTAGCTAACGATATACATATCTCTTCTCACATTCTCACCTTCTCAGTTTAGCATTTTACTATATATACATACATACATACATATTTATATTACATTTGACAACTTTTTTGAATCCTAGGGCTGACTAGGACAAACAGGTTTATAGAAAGATGGTTGAGTTTTAATCTTGGAAAATCAACGGTTGAGATGAGAGTTTGTGGAAATTTTAAGAGGGAAAAACATTTCTTGGAAAATGACAGTTTATGGGGAAATGAAAGTTTATGGGGAATGAAACTTTAACTTGTACTTAATGCTGCAGATCGAAACTGACGCAAATCGAATGATCACTCCTTCAACGTGGGGCTCACCGTCTCTTCGACATATGTGGCAACAAGATGAGAATAATTTCCCGCGCCAAAGGCGCCTGCAAAATTTTTTTACGCTAATTTGTTGTTCCGTGTCGAATGCAATCGTGCCGCTAAATATTTTTATGCTAATTTGTTATTCCGCGCATTTTTTGCTGTGGAAATAATTTTTGGGGAACAAAGATTTCGCGGGGGAAAGTCTTTAATGAACCGTGCCTACGGGCACTGTATGACTGGTGTGTGTGTGTGTGTGCCACAGGAAAAATAATTGGTGGACTCTAAGGGGATTTGACCATTGATCAAGCCGTTACAAATTTAATAGTTTCAGAACAATATAACATCTAATCAAATCTGATTGAAGGGCAAATATGGGTGGGATTTTTTTAATTTTGGTTGCAGAGAGATATTAGAATGTGTAGATAACATACCAAGATTTAGATCTAAAAAATTATCAAAGTGATACTTTTCTCACAATATTTGCATGGAAATTTTTTTTGCAAAGGATCAGTTGCTCCACACACACACATAATTTTCACTGGTGCGCCTTTATCAAAGGAGCAACAATGCCAAATATAAATTGAACGAAAAGAACGCAAGCATGTACCAATGACAAAAGGAAAAATAAGAAGAATTCATAGCCTAATGAATCCTTACAAATCATTTCCATCAAACTAAAGAAACCTTCTCCACTAATCATTTTGATTAAACGAAACAGTTTGTCCTGAAAAAAAACAAAAAGAAGACAACCCTGGATGGTAAAAGAAGAAAAACGAGAGAATGCGAAATTGCGCTTAGTTCCAGCAGGACCCGTCGGATATGCTCACAACTACTACCAATAATTATGGGGGAATCTAACAGGCCTGACCCTAAAAATGCAATGCAAGACCTTTTTTGGAGAGCAAGGTTCACAATAAAGAACATGATGCATGGCCAAGTTTAGCCTAGGCATGTAGGCACACTAATTCACGACAAGCATTTGCCTTGTAATAGGAGGGACAACTAATGCACGGTAAGGCACAACAATAGCATTATAAGACACAATAAGTTCAAAAGTCACCCATCTAAATCATCCAGCGCTCTATCATAAACCATCATCTTCAGAAGTTCTTATATTCAAGCAAACCTTTAGCTTTTACATAAGAGAAACTCTTAAAATTTCAATAAAATCCGCATGCTTAATTTTTTCATTTCTTTTTTCTGGTGCGGGTGGGCGTGTTTTTTTGTGTGTGGAGGCTATATGATTTGAATCAAGAGACATTTGAGTACTAGAGCCTAGGATCCATGTGATGTACAACAAAAACTATTTTAGGGATTTTGGGAAATTTGGAGAAGAAAACAACATAACTAGGGTTTCTTGGCTTCTCACCAAAGATTCCAAGGTGTCATACCAAGAGGGGCCTTTCACATGTTTGAGGGGGTGTTTAATCTCAAGCTTTCATTGATTTAAAACAAACAAGTTCATGGCATTATATAGCCTTACAACCGAACAACTCCATATTCCCATCCAATGAGGGACTAAAGCTAAAACAAAGGCTATAACAAACTAATACAAAACAAATTCCACATCCATGTCAAATCCTAATTGGGCTCACATCCAACCATAACGACTATGACTCACGTAGTCTTCTACGAGTGTAGACCTTGATGTCCCTATTAACTCTCTCTGAGTGGGAAGAACTCGGCTCCGACGAGTATAGGACATGCTCACTATCATGATACTCGAGCAAATCTGGATCTAGCTTTTGAATTTCTGCTCTGGTAATCCAGGTATAGTCTGATTCTGATTGGCCTTTTCAACTCACCAAGTAGCGCTGATAACCACCCTACCTGGTTGAGATAGTTTGGGATCCCGAGATGGCAAACAAACACTAGGAGGGATGATTAGTGTTCTTAAAAATTAGGCTAAACTAAAAATTCTAACCATCTAGTATTGTCTAAGTCTCCCAAGAGAGTTACATCCTTGGATACTTAATCAACACAAATTAACTACTTGCAAGATAAAATAAGAGTTATATAACAAAATCACAACAAATTACAAGCAAAGGAATAAAGAGACCAAAATAACAATCGCAAATACAAAGATTTTATCATAGTATACTCATCCATGGGCTATGTCCAATCCCCAAGTACTATGTGATTTTCCACTAACAAACTCTCAACCAAGAGAATACCTTGACTCAAATTAAAAGGCTTCTATAACCACAGCTCCTTTTGCTAGGAATTTCCAAATACAACAAAATAACCTATTCGTTAAAGAGGACCTCCCTTGAGGCTTTTTATAATAATTGAAATACAATCAATTAAACACTCACCACCACACCAAGTGTGGATTTACAAACTTCTTAAGATGGTATTGATGCTTACAATCTCCTATAGCCAATAAAGTTGGAGCTATGAGTGTTGTGTGGCTATAAGAAAATTATCCTTTGATCTTTGAAAAAATGAAATTGAAAACACAAAAGATCAAAGAGAAAAGCTTGAATCACTTTCTGAAAATATCAAGTTAAAACCTTGAGAGAGATAAATTCAAGTGGTGGCCAAGAAGATGCTTAAAAGCTTTTGAATGAGAGAAATTAACTTGACCAAGAAAGTTGGAGAAAATGACTTTGAATGCTCTTAAAACACGAAAAAATTTATCATTATTGTTGGCAATAAATTCAGACTTCTCCAGCAATTTATAGGGCATTAAACCGTTCAAAACTGTTCCCAAAATGCCCTTACAAGGGCTAAAAACACATTTGTGTAAATGAGAAAGTGTGTTTTTTCTTGTCGTCAAGCCAAAATAGTTGACTACAGTTCACCTGGTAGTCGACTCCCAGAACAACGGTAGTCGACTCCCAGATCAACTGTACTCGGCTACTTTGAGCAACATAAATCTCTCTTTTTTCCAATACAAAGTAGTTGGTTACTATATAAAAAGTAGTCGGCTATTTTTCTAATATATAACTCAAAAATATTCAAGAATTCATTTCAAAAATATTTAAAACTTTTCAAAATATTTTTGTGAGTTTAAATAATGTTTTGAAAACATTTCTAAGTGTATGAAGCTCCAATTCTAAGGCCTACATAAAATCTAATGACATGAATAAAATTACATAAAACGTTACCCAATGAATGGCTCCTTGATGCACTTCAATTCTCCCATCTTCATGCCTTAGTCTCTTTGCTCATTTGGCCTTGGATGAGGTCTCACACTTCTCTTTGATCATTTCCTTGAATGTCTTGATCTTTAAATAAGCTTCAATGCTTCATTTTTGATTTTTCATGGCATGTTGACTTTTCTTCATTTCTTTGAATTTGGTCTTTATTTCTTTGGCTTTGCACTTCATATTTGATATGTTATTAAAACACATACACACTTGGTAATTATGATTAATACCTATCATTTGCTTTATCATCATCAAAACTCAATTAGATATGTCTCAATATCCACCAGATATAACATGCCCATCTAATATACGATCAATCTGTTCTTTATATGGAGGTTTATGTGGTAATGAAATAGGAGGTGAAATATCAAGGACACTGATCGTCCTGGGAAGGCTCAAAGAATGGGTCTGTGGGTATTGCTACTGGACCCTTATAAGCCGCTAGATCTTCAACATTAAAGTAAAGATTATGCCATAATCTGCAAGGAGATCTATCATATATGCTTTATAACCAATTTTTTAAGATTTTGAATGAGCTAGCACTACGAGCTTGCAGCTTCTTTAAGGTTCCAGAAAGAGACCTCTCAGATCTAAATCGCACCATTACATAATCACCCCCATTAAATTCTTTGAAGCATTTATATGCATATACAATAGTTTAATATTTTTCATTACTAGAGTGAATTCTCCCGCTGATCTCTTTATGTAAATCATGAATGCGTTGTGCAAATGGCTCGGTTGACTCAGACATTCTATGATGATGCGACATATGAATGCGGTCTATATGCTTTCTAAACGTGTAACCACGAACTATCTCAAATGAACTCATGCCAATGGACTTGGACAGTGACAACATCAGATCTCAATTCTTAGAATGCTTACCCACTAAACTTCTAAGGAGATTCCCTAAATTATGGTTCACTACCTCAGTCTGTCCATCAGTCTGGGTGGTAGGAGGTGGAGAACTTGAGCTTAATGCTCGTCTTATTACGGTTCACTACCTTAGTCTGGCCATCAGTCTGGGTGGTAGGATGTGGAGAACTTAAGCTTAATGCTCGTCTTATGTCATAGGGTTTTTCAAAAATAGCTCATGAATTTTACATCCCTATAAGACAATACTTTTGAACAGACTATGTAGACGAACAACCTCATCAAAATAGAATTTGGCTATTTGTGATGTGTCTGAGGTTTTGGAGCATAGAATGAAATGTGACATATTAGAGAATCGATCCACAGCAACAAAGACAGAATCGTGCTTCTTAGGTGTGCGTGGAAGTCCTAGCACAAAATCCAAACCAACGTCTTGACAGGGACAATCTGGCACATGTAATAGTGTGTAGAGACCAGTATTCTGCTTTTTATGTTTGGCCATCTGACAGACACGACATTGACCAACAAGTTTGACACCGTCTCTCTTTAGACTTGGCCAATAAAACTAACTCTCTACAGAGTCTATCGTCTTCTCTCTCAAAGTGCCCTAATAATCCTTCGGCATGTATGTCCCAAACAACAAAATCTCTCACAAATGTAAGTGAGATACATAGATACATAACTGGGTGAAAATTGAGGTTGGCAACGTCTAAAATATCATCATAAGTTACAATGCATTATTGTGCCTTCACCATAAGGCTTAGACCTGGTCACATATCTTTAATGTACATTATTGTGCCCTTCGGCTTTTAGTCGTAGTTGCTAGCATATCTAATGAGTTGTTGACAAATCTGGTTAAGAATCGCATGATGCTATTACACGATAACTGGAATTGCTTGACAATTAGGTAACAAGTGTAACACTAGACAAGTACTAGGACATGCTCCATAGTTAACCATGGATATATAACAACATTGCATCCAACTTGTACCTGATATTATTCCCAAACATTTGCAATTGCAGCCTTCATTCCTCCACAGCACCCTTCATGGCCTATATGACTCTCCTTGTAGGCATATCAACAATTACTTGAACCAAATCTCCTTCACATTTCACACTACTTCCATGCTAGCACATTGGACCTTGATCCAGTCGAATTGTCAAACATCTCCAGTTCAAAGTGTATTTATTGGACCCATTCTGTCAGTTGACTCGATGTTGAGAATTCACTCTCATTTTGATGACCACAAAAGCTGCAAGGATATCTTTTACAACTTTACATTATAACTCCTTTTCAATTTCGAGGCTCATTTTGTTCATCCTACTTCCTTTTATTTATGATTTCACTTAACAAAGATACTAATTAGGATGTAAATTTACAACTACTTCTGTAATCAACTAATAAAGCGCATTGGTAATAACAATACTCATTCATTGGAGCATGTCCTAATACTTGTTTAACAATAATCATGATGATGTAACATCATCTAACAATACAACTAGCATTGGAACTTCAAAAATCCAAAACCAATAATTTGAAGTTTTGAACATATGTAAGCAGCAACTGCCGACAATGTGCATATGCACTTCTACAGTGAATCCAAGTCCATGTGAGACATGTAGTAGACATAGACACCTCGTTGTGTCGTTACGGATTCATATTAGACCATTTAGAAATTGTTCGGTGGCGGCGTGATGTCATAATTGGTCATCAATGTTAGTGTACCCTATCCTTGCTTCTTGGACAGGAAATTATGCACTACCAGCAGATAGTCCATCCATACTGAACAAATATACACTATACATGACTGTTATATTACCACTATAACTCCGGATCACATAACCCCAGTGTAAAATTATCGAGAGTTCAATTGGTACATGTTACAAGCATGAAATTACAGAAGTAGTTCTAACGATGTCCATAAGTTACTTTATATATCACATATGGGATGCAATGATAACTGAAATATGTAATTATAAGAAGCAATAGTGGATATTAATATGATTAATACAATTATGCAAAGCTCAACGCAAGTCACATATCAACCATATTTTCCCGGAGAGAAAAAATTATAGAGATGGTTATTAATATCAACATCACCATATTGTGCATCTCCATTACATGAGCGTTAAGATAAGGATATAATGTCGTTCCTCTTCTCAGAGAAGAAGGGTAAGAAGGTAAGCCGTAAGCAACGTGAGATTGGAAGAGACAACTGATCAAAGGCCACATGCCTACATAGTATTATTGCATACTAGAAGCTCAGTGTGAGTTAACAGGAGTAGAAGGTCCATAAGGGCCACACAAGCCGCTTGAAAGACGATAGTTACAAAACAGTAAGGAAGAGTAGTAGACAAGCAGACAACTCTACAAACACAAAGATGAACCAGTGAATGTTAAAATAGAAGGGGTACATGCAAGCTGTCAACGTCATGTTACATATGGAAGAAAGTCAACATTCCGGACTGCTCCTGGCTGGGGTTCTTACAGATTCCCATGATAACAGTGAACCATATGTATTGGGCCTCCAATGGTCAAACAGGTTTCCAAATATTAAACCTAAGTGTTCAATTCCTGTGGAAATTCAACCTTGCGGACGAATTCCAAAACCAAACCATTTGGCACACACGTGTTTTCAACTACAAATTAGTTTGCATGTATAGAAACCTGTAACAACTAACAACCAACTGCAAGGAACGATCTCCATCTACAACATGTACGACTTCAGGTACAAATCGAAATCAAATCAATGGTGGTACTGCAAAGAAAAGGTGAGATAATGATATAGGACAGGTTCAAAAATGGCCAGGAACAAGTTGAGACAACCAGCAATTTGTGATGTCCACACATGGATCTACTGGCTTGCATGGAGACCATAAGGACCAAACTGATTATATGGAATATAACTATATTTGAAAGTTCCTATTATTTAGATATCTATGTTGTTTAGAAATAGGATTTTCCATTAATAGAATTTCTATTATTTAGACTTCCTATATTGTTTAGGATTAGGAGTTCTCATATTATCTCAATCATGTAACTATCGATTCTAACATTGCCCTCGTCAATAAGATCATAGAATTCTATTCCCCAAATGAGGTTACATGGTATCAAATCCATAGATATTTTTCATGACAACCATGAGCCTCCGTCGGGCCATGCTCCTATAGGGTGGTGCCTAGCGCCGGGCCAACATCGAGTGTTCCTCATCGCCAACACAGATCTCCCCCTTCATGTGCTGCAGTCCACCTCTTTTCTCTTCACAATCGTATTCGGATAATGATGAATCATTTTCCTTCTTTGACTCAATCATGTTGGATTGCATCTCGTCTTCTGCAATCTCACTGAATCATTGCCTTTGTCATCTCCTCAATCAACTCAAGCAGATGATCACAATGACATCACACATGATCATCGTTCTTTCCCATACAAAGCCAATGACTGGCATGCCCTCACATCCAAAGCTGGTGATCACCATGCCATCACATCTGACCAACAAGGCGCATCGGGTTTGACACTTGCCTCTTCGTTCTAGCTTAAAGACATGCGTCATCATCTTGCATTACGAGATTCCTACTTGTATTCTGCTTCATATTTACTTACTCAAATGTCAAAGAAATAATGACCATATATTCTTTCAAACTCTTGGTGTTTAAAATATCCATTGTGAGTTTAAAAGAGATTAAGAAATATAACCATATTCGGAATAGGGGTGAGCATTCCAACTCTGAACTGGTGGGACCATTCAAACCAAACCAGACGGAATGTTTCTGGTTTGGTTTGGTTTGCATAAAATAACGGTTAGTATTAGTTTTTCTAAACTGAATCAAACCGCTAAACTATTTTTTTTAAATATTTTCCCCTTGTTTTAATAAGCCCACAGCCTAGTCAAAATCCTGAGGAAAATCAAATTTATAAAGAAAATAAACTAAAATAAATAAATGAGTCGGCGGCAAGCCTTATGACGATAAGAGTGGTGGACCTAACGATTGTAGTCATGAATGAACTATGAAGTAGCCCTAAGTACAACTCAACTCCAACAGGAAGTTTAACCAGGAATAAGCGCAAGGGAAAATATACCAGGATGAGGAATAGGAAAAAGTAGCATAAATGACATGCACCAACAAGATGGGAAACAGAAATTCTAGTTATAATAGAAAATTAGGGAATACGGATCTGATGTGATCTTGTCAGCACCACCCTATCTGTTTTATCATTCTGCCCTTCCTAATTAATATGGCTTGAGTCTTACTTATCATTTCCAAAACCTCCCTGGCCACTCTGAACATACTGAGTTAAACATCAACTCCAACAGGAAAATTACTCACCAATGCCATAGGTAACAGAGTAGTTAACTGTCCCATTACAAAGCGATAAAATCATAAAACAAATCAACATACATGAGGTTAAAATGCATAACATAAAACCAATTGAATGTAGTATTCATCGGTGACACTAGTAAAATATCAACATGTAAAAACTAGTTAGCACAGACACTTGAACCATGGACGTATGCTGTCAATCACACGTATCACACCTATCTGACATGGTATTTCTACTTTGAATATATTTTTTAGAATTTGCTAAAAGCGTCGTTGCATGGTATCATGTCATCTCCGTATTTGCATGTACATACATGCCCATGCAATAGAGCGTAGAAATTAAGACCCGCCAAAAAAATTATACAAAAATAAAATGAAAGCAAAACATAACAATGTAAGGATTGGTTTGATATTTGATATGTTAACATCTGCTTCATTCAATAAACAAGACGATGAGAATATTTAGCAGCCCGAAAGCCCAACCAGAACAAGACCCATACATGAAAACTAGAAATATAATCTAAAGTGCAACCATGGATTACATTAATACAGACCAGTGGTTAATACGAACAAATCAACAAAGAATGAGTAGCGAAGATGGTATGGTGTGAAGACACTTTGGCTGAGATATCTTATAACTATGCATTTCCTTAACCATTGGACAGTTTGTACCCAAACGGAGGGAAAATGGAACGACAACATATGAAATGAAAATAAAAAAGTCCATGCAAAAAATAATATTCCCACATGCCATTTAAAATACAAAACGATGCAATGTAAGTACACAAGATTGCAAGGAAAAAAATAGCGCCTAACTGGTACAACCACGAGTCCTCGTATGAAATGATAAAAAAGGAAGCAAGCACGATATGAGAGCTCTTCACGGTAGCTTAATCAGTCACCACCTTAAAAAGTTTTCTTCAACTGGAATAAATCAATAGATGTGACAACAAAAGTTACATGCATTTTTAGCTACATGATTTTCTTCATCTTCATCGTCTAATAAAAACAGTAAAACTAAACATAAAATCTATTTGCACCTACCTCAAATTCCCTAGCTACACACCACCATCTACCAGGGTTCCCTGAAGCCCCACCTCCATATTCGCATAGGAGGTCAAATTCAAATATCCCACCCGCTCCCGAAAAAAAACCAATACACACTGTTTTCTTTCCTTTCTTCATAACACATTGCACTTGTTACACTGCCAAACGATCTAATTTGATACAGAAGGGAAACTACAAACAGAAGAACCAACAGAAAAATAAAAAGGTAACGAAGAGATTTTTCATACCAATTTCCACGGTGAACCCCTACATACCCCTCCATCTAGGGCTGAGAATCGGGAATAACCCCGAAGGCGATGGCGGGAACAAAAGCCCGGGCGACGGAGGTGGCGGCGGGTGGGGCCCTGGGCCGGGGCCAAGAATCCCCGACTGGGCCAATGGCGAGAAGGAGAAATTGGGGGTCAACGGCGGGGGATACTGGAACCCGGGAGATAGGAGCGAGTACGGGGACTTCGGCGATAAGAGATTCAAGAAGGAGCTTGGCGATGGTGGCACGAACTGTGAACCAGGCGAAGGTAATAGCCCCGGATGCTGATTCGAATACTGGTGCAGATTCAGGTTCTGATTAGGGCTATGGTGAGTATTAGGGTTTGCTCTTGGGGAAGAGAAAGCCGGAAATGTCGGGGACGGCAGCAATCCAGAGGTCGGCATCGGCGACCGGCCGTCGGAGTGGAGGAGGGAGGTCTCCAGGTACTTCATGTAGGCGGACACCGGCGAGTCGGCGATTGGAGGGGGGCGATGCAAGAAATTAGGGTTATGAGTGGGGTGCGGAATCGGGTTAGGGTGCGGAACCGGGTTCTGAAACGGCGGGGGCGGCGGCCGAGCTATCGGAGTGAGCGGAGGCGGCCGGATCCTCTGCAGGCGCATGCTGGGGTGCTTAGGATGCGGCGGCCTCGACGGCGGAGGTGGCGCCGGGGCCGGGTTACCGGCAGCGGGGTCGCGTGAGGGCGTGCCGGTGAGCTGCTGGACGATGCTTCGGAAATCGTTCTTGCTGATGTTGTATACCTGAGGCTGAGGCTGCGCCGGCAGCTGCTGAGGCTGCGCCGGCGGTGGGCCCCGGTAGCCGGGCTGATGGATGGGGCTCTTTCTGATCGCCTTGCTGATCTTGTTCACTCCGAGATACTGGTTGTGGCCGCCGCCGCCGCTCTGCGAGGGATCCATTGCTTCAACGAACAAAAGTTATTGCTCCATGAAAATGAAATTCGAACTCATGACGATCTATTGATTTCTTTTTCTCAGTACTTGATTGATTGAAGATTGAGAAAGCGAAGAAACACACGGAAGATGGAGGTTTGACTTCTGAGAGTGAAGGAATTACGTTTTCCGCAAAATTTCAGCGTGTCTGAATGCGATGGGTTTTGTTACGGGAATTGCTACTCGCACCACCGTTTTTACTCTGAGCACGACCACTTATTTACAAATTTGTCATTTATTTCCGCACACAGTCCACTTAATTACAAGTTTGTCATTATTATTCTTTTACACTGTTCACCGCCCGATGTCGATGATTCCTACGACGATTTACTATGGTTTAGAGGGTGGTCTGTGGAGGACAGAGGCTATGGCGAGAGAAGATGGAGAGGAGGGCAATGGAGGTCGGAGGAGGGGGAGAAGGTGCTGGACATGTCAGAGAGGAGGATGTGGGGCTACGAAGGTGGCGGGTATAGGGAGGTCAGATGAGGGAGAGGGGGACTGTGGATGTCAAGTGAGGGGTGGTGGGGATGGGGATGTTGGATGAGGGGGGTTGAGGATGTTTGAGGAGGAATGCGTGGGCTTGAGATGTCGGAAGAAGGGATGTGGCTGGGGAGGTCGGAGGAGAGAGCGTCGTCGTCGACTGCTGACGTTGTGCCATTTTACTCATCGGGCACATCCAGATGCATTTTCGGAAATTTGCTCCGATTGTTGGCGGCAATGGCAAATTTGTAAATAAGATGTTGTGCACAGAGTAAAAACTGTATGCACACGTAGAAATTCCCTGCAAATAGTTTGCGGATCGGGTTTATTGACGATTTGCCGGCAGTAATATTTTTCTTAAGAAAGAAAATGTCGCATTAGTTCAAACAAAACCAAGTGCATGCGAGTGTAGTTCGTGTGCTAGTCACATTGCGCATTTTGCTAAACAAATCACATTGTATTTACAAATTTGCTTTTCCCGCATGTAAACTATTAACTTGAAAAGTAGTTGTAATGGTTCTACCCAAAAAAAGTTGTAATGACAAACTTGTAAATAAATGTGATATGTTTAGCAAAATATGCAACTTAGCTAGCCGCATCTTCGCAAAATTTTGAGAGGGTCAACCACCTTGTTGTTGGGGGCATTATGGACATCACACATTTTGGGTTTGATTTCTTTAGAGAATTACAATATGCACACATCAAATTGTTATGTGCACATGTCACTTTATACATATCCGAACGAATTCAAAAATCATTTTTTTACTTTACACATAACATTATATCTTCATATCGTCCATCGTTACATCATCCTCTCCTTCCCCATTTACCCGTCAACATTACATACACCCATCCTGATGTTTGTTGTGAATTAAAGTGACCTGGAAGGTTACAATGGCTTGCCTATAAAGTTTGACTGATAAACGTGTAGATAAACTTGTAAATAAACGTTCTGGTGTGGTCAGCAATTAGGTATGTGCGCACAGTAACTCACATTTCGTTATGCACCAAACTGCGACAGCTGGTGCGAATACGGGATAGGTGACGAGTGATGGCATTGGTGCCACGTCAGAGCCGGAAGAAAACTTTGCAAGCGCGTTCAGTGGGTGTCCGGGACAATCTGCAAGTGGGGCCCACCGCCGCAAACAAAGAAATTAAATTATCCCAAACTGCTAATTTCAAAATTAAAAACAATCTTAAGCTTAAGACCAAAATCAGCTAGGCTGTTAGGAAGCAATTGAGAATGAGGCCATGACGTGATGTGTAGCAAGTCGAAGCATTTTGGAGACGGCCGAATCCCGAATAAAACAGTTGGGTTTGATGATTACGTATCAAATCCGACAATCGTCTGATTGAAAACTTAGAGCGTGAATTAACAGTCAAAGCAAACGATAAACTTCTTCGCATGATGTTATTGAGTTTAATGACGTAATAACTGGACAACGGTTATGTCCATTTTCAGTAGACGATCGTGTCACCATTAAAGCAATACCGTTATGTACATCACGGTACTGAAAAGACACCCGCATCTATAGATTGTCCAAACAGCAATGGGACGAAATAATCAGGGTTGTTAAACATGTCAATTTCGAGCGTGCACAATTTGTCCAATTTATCAATCCCTCTTCTTTTTCGGTACATATTTAAAAGTTGGCCGTTTTTTATAATTAAATTAAAATTAAATTGGATTGATTTTTAAAATTATTTCTAACACTTAAACATATTTTTGTTATAAACGGGCTTCTTGGTGGGCCTACCCGTTAGTGGGTATCCACCCATTATGTAACCCTACCACTATAAATATAGGGCTATGGTCTCCATAGCCGCCAAGTTTACAACACGTTATCAGCACGCTCAAAGCTAAGCCGAACCCCTGCCGACGGACGGACGCGACGAACGGACGCGACGCGAACGGGCTTCCTTCACCGAACGTCGCTAGATCCGGCGGGTAGGATCTAGAGGTAACTTTCTCTCTAGATCTAAATTTTGTATATGCGCATATGTGGTGATTTAATTCTTTTTGGCTCAATCGATTAAAAACACCGTTTTTATCGCTAAAAATCACCCTTTTTCAATTAAAAAACGTATTTTTGGAAGAAAAAATTGGGTTTTTTCCACTAAAAATCGGATTTTTACCCGTTGTTTTTCCCCAAAAATCACCCAAACCCGAAATAGGGTTCACCGACCCCCCCCCCCCGTCGCCGGCAGCGGCGGGGGCCTTCCCGCCGTCGCTGCGGCGGCGGGAACCCCCCCGCCACTACAGGCGGGGATTTCCCCGCCGCCTGCAGCGGCGGGCATCCCCCGCCGCCGCCGGCGGGGGCAACCCCCGCCGCGGCAGGCGGGGGCTCCCCGCCGCCTGCAGCGGCGGGGCACCCCCGCCGCCGCCGGCGGGGGCAACCCCCGCCGCGGCAGGCGGGGGCTCCCCGCCGCCTGCTGCGGCGGGGCAACCCCGCCGCCAACGGCGGGGGCAACCCCGCCGCCTACAGCGGCGGGGCACCCCCGCCGCCATCGGCGGGGGCAACCCCCGCCGCAGCAGGCGGGGGCCCCCCCGCCGCCTGCTGCGGCGGGGCAACCCCGCCGCCATCGGCGGGGGCAACCCCCGCCGCCATCGGCGGGGGCAACCCCCGCCGCGGCAGGCGGGGGCTCCCCGTCGCCTGCTGCGGCGGGGCAACCCCGCCGCCAACGGCGGGGGCAACCCCGCCGCCTGCAGCGGCAGGGCACCCCCGCCGCCAGCGGCGGGGGCAACCCCCGCCGCCGCAGGCGGGGGCAACCCCCGCCGCCTGCAGCGACGGGGGCAACCCCCGCCGCCTGCAGCGACGGGGGCAACCCCCGCCGCCGCAGGCGGGGGCTCCCCGCCGCCTGCAGCGGCGGGCAACCCCCGTCGCCTGCCGCGGCGGGCCCCCCCCCCCCTCCTCCCCGCCGCCTGCAGCGGCGGGCCCCCCCCCCTCCCCGCCGCCTGCTGCGGCAAACGGGCCCGCCCGCCAGTAGCGGGTACGGGCCCGGCGTGAGTACCCCAAAACCCTAACTAGGGTTTCTGACCCAGAAAATTTTTTCGAACTTTCAAAATTTTTTCAGATTTATTGCGATTTTTTTCTCGTTAAAATCTGGACCAAAATGCATGTGATTTTTACTCATCGCAAATTATATTTGGATTTATGATTTTCTTTAAAAAACGTTTAAAAATTAAGAAGATCCTGCGACCGCTCTGCCGTTAGTCAACTAACCTAACGGTGCATGACGTTGCCTAGTGGTCCAATAATTTTTAAACGGTAGATTTCATTTTCCATTATAAACTGCCTGTGATGAATAAATAAAATTGCCTGCGATGTATAAACTGCCTGTGATAATGCCTGCTGCATTATAACTGCCTGCGATGAATGGTTAATATTTGCTGTGGTTTTGGATCGGCTAGTTTATCACCATTTTTATTTTTCATGCATTATTTTCCTTTTGAGAGAAAAATGTAGTGAGGATAATTTTGTAAAATTACAAGCCCGGCGGACGCTTCAAGAAGATGAAGGACTATTCCAGAAGAATAGGGGCCCCACGGGGGTTCCCGAGTTGTACTTTCTTTCTTTTTGGGACTGTAATGGACTGTAATTATTTATGGTGATTAGCCGATCCACGCAGCAAATATTTATGTCTGATGTGCTTGATTATTTATTTTTGCGCAAAATATCTAATTAATGCTATCTTTTTACATGCTAGAGTAATAAATGGCCAAAATTGCGAGCGTCGATTTCGACGTTTTGGATGCTTCAGGAAAGAATTACTTAAGCTGGCAGCTGGATATAAAATTCCATCTGCGAGCACAGGGATTGAGTCACGCCATCGCCTTAGGCGATACGGTTTCTGACATAGATAAAGCGAAAGCAATTATCTATATCAGACGCCATATCGATCGGACCCTGAAGGCCGAGTACCTAACGGTGGAGGACTCGTATGAGTTGTGGACCGCCCTCGAGGACAGGTATAAACATCAAAGGGATGTTATCCTACCTCGAGCGCGATATGAATGGGAGAACCTCCGTCTCCAAGACTTCAAGTCTATTGCCGAGTACAACTCGGCACTCTTTAGCATCACCTCACGCCTGAAGTTGTGTGGTGAAAAGGTGACGGAGGAACGCATGTTAGAGAAGACGTATACATCCTTCCATGAGAAGGATGTCATACTGATGCAACAGTATCGTGAACGAAAGTTCACAAAATACTCTGAGCTTCTCTCATGCCTTCTGATGGCAGAGCAGAATCGTGACCTCCTTCTGGCCACCCACAACTCACGCCCTACCGGCACTGCTCCTGCGCCTGAAGCGCACCACAGCTCCTTCCAGAAGAAAAGGGGCAACTTCAAAGGCAAACCCCAGAAGGGCAAGACCATGAAGAAGCAGGCTCGAGGACCCCCTCCAAGAAACAACCAAGAGGGGAAGAAGAAAAATGTGTGGAAGAGAAAAGACGACGGCCAGACTTCTGCCCCCAGAAAGGACTGGGAAGATAAATGCCACAGGTGTGGCATGACTGGACACTGGTCCAGAAATTGTCGTACTCCACGCCACCTTCAGGAGTTGTACAAAGCAAGCCAGAAGCAAGCTGAGACAAACCTGGCGGTTCAAGAAAACCTGGCACCAATCAGGTTCATCGCCGAGGACTTCTCCAACGATGACCTGCTCGACTGAGGACATTTATCTACTTTATATGCATTGTAGTTTTTCCTTTTGAGAAACAATTTATCTACTTATCTCTGGCATGTTTTAAGTACTTTTTCAGACATCAATTTAATTTTCGTAGTATATACCTTTGTGTTTTTTCCTTATACTGCGACTTTTCTTTAAAATAGATGGACTTTAAATGCCTAGTGGACAGTGCCTCTACGCACACGATCCTCCAAGACATCTGCTTTTTTCAAAGCATTAATAAATACGATGGCACCGTAAATACGATTTCCGGTCCATCAAGTATCATTGAAGGATCAGGGGAAGCACATTTTATGCTCCCCAATAGTACAAAACTACTCATAAAAGATGCCCTTCTCTCCCCTAGCTCACATAGGAACCTGTTGAGCTTTAAAGATATCCGCTTAAACGGATACCACCTAGAAACGGTGAGCAAAGGAAACAGTGAATACCTTGATGTAACGTTCCATAAAAACGGTGCTAAAAACACCGTCGAACGTTTCGAGGGACTCCCGTCGGGTCTCTACCACACAAGGATCAGAGCAATGGAAGCAAACACTTTGGAGCACCAGAAGTGCCAAAATCAACCAGAATTCAAACTCTGGCACGATAGACTAGGACACCCTGGAAGGAATATGATGCGTCGCATCATATCCCAATCCCGTGGAATTAATCCGAAAAGCCTGACGCTACTTCGGAAGGGTGCAAATCCTTGCCCCCCTTGTTACAAAGGGAAATTGATTACGAGACCATCCACCCTGAAGGTGGACTCTGAGTCTCCAAGCTTCCTAGAGAGAATACATGGTGACATTTGCGGGCCTATTCACCCCGCAAGTGGACCATTCAGGTACTACATGGTACTAATCGACGCATCTTCAAAATAGTCATATGTGTGCCTCTTGTCCACCCGCAACGTAGCCTTTGCAAAGCTACTTGCACAAATTATAAAATTGCGGGCACATTTCCCAGACAACCAGATCAAGAAATTGCGTCTGGACAATGCTGGGGAATTCACCTCACAAGTCTTCCTAGACTACTGCCAAGCAACCGGCATAGAAGTTGAACATCCTGTAGCTCATGTTCACACCCAGAACGGGTTGGCCGAATCTCTCATAAAGAGACTACAATGGATCGCTAGACCATTGTTAATGCAATGCCAGTTGCCGGTATGTGCATGGGGACATGCCATACTGCACGCTGCATCGCTGATAAGATTACGACCGTCAGGTAGTCAATCTTATTCTCCGATGCAACTTGCATATGGGAACCCGCCCGATATCTCTCACTTGAGGATATTCGGATGTGCTGTCTATGTCCCCATAGCACCACCGCAGAGGACCAAGATGGGTCCTCAACGGCGTCTTGGTATCTATATTGGTTTCGACTCACCATCGATCATTAGATACCTCGAACCCCTTACAGGGGACGCCTTTAAAGCGCGTCTAGCAGATTGTGAGTTTGATGAAAGCATTTTTCCAAAACTAGGCATTAACACACAGAAGCCAGAAGCTTCAAAGACCATTACATGGGACACAAAGACCTTATCCCATTTTGATCCGCGCACAAATCAATGTGAAGAAGAGATCCTGAAGATCCTTCAAATTCAGAACACAGTTCACATTTTACCGGATAAATTCACTGACAACCAGAAGATTGTCAGATCACACGTCCCTGCTGCAAATACGCCAGCTAGGATTGACATACCCAAAGATGGATGCAATCCACCTGCAGCAGAAGCGGTCGTACCTCAACAAAAAAGAGGACGACCCCCAGGCTCCAAAGATAAGAATCCTCGAAAGAGGAAAAATCCTGGAGCAACAATAACGATACCACCACAGGATGCTGAGCTCAGCCCAGCTACCTCTCCACTCCTAACAACCCCTGAAGAGGAAAATATAGGAGAAATTTCATTAAACTATGTACGTACCGGGGAGGTACTGGACAGAAAAAGCACAATCATCGATGATAACTTCGCGCTCATTATTGCCACTCACGTCACTGAATACGACGATGAGACCGATCCACGCTCTCTAGCAGAATGTAAACGCAGAGAGGATTGGCCAAAGTGGAACGAGGCAATAGGAGTAGAGCTGGACTCACTCTCGAAGCGCCAAGTCTTTGGACCTGTAGTCCTAACACCAAAAGGTGTTAAACCTGTGGGATATAAATGGGTATTCGTGAGAAAAAGAAATGAGAATAATGAGATCGTGCGCTATAAAGCGCGCCTTGTTGCACAAGGTTTTTCCCAACGACCAGGAATAGACTATGACGATACCTATTCTCCGGTCATGGACGCGATCACCTTCCGTTTCATCATAGGCCTATCCACGAAGGAAGGTCTGGATATGCAGCTCATGGACGTTGTGACTGCATACCTATACGGAAATATAGATAAGGACATCTACATGAAAATCCCAGACGGATACAAACTACCGACAAAAATGACAGAAAGACCTCGGGACGTCTATTCTGTCAAACTCCAGAGATCACTGTATGGTCTCAAACAGTCAGGTAGAATGTGGTACAACAGGCTGAGTGAATTCCTAGTGCAACAAGGATTCACAACAAATGAAGTCTGCCCTTGCATCTTCATACGAGCAAAGGGAACAGGATTCGTAATTATCGCCGTCTACGTAGACGACTTGAACATCATCGGATCTCCTGCAGAGATAGATGAGATATCCAAAAGTCTCACACAGACTTTTGAGATGAAAGACCTCGGCAAAACGAAGTTTTGCCTAGGGCTACAAATTGAACATTTAAGCGGAGGAATCCTGTTACACCAATCGACATATACAAAGAAAGTGCTGAAGAACTTTCTTATGGACAAATGTCATCCGCTTAGCACACCAATGGTTGTCAGATCATTGGATGTTGAAACAGACCCCTTCCGACCGCTGGAAGAGGGGGAGGAAACACTGGGTCCTGAAGTACACTACTTAAGTGCAATTGGAGCACTCCTATACCTGGCAAACTGCACGCGTCCCGATATAGCGTTCGCAGTAAATCTACTAGCCAGATACAGTTCAGCGCCCTCAAAGCGCCACTGGAACGGAGTGAAACAACTTCTGCGCTACCTCCAAGGGTCTGTAGACATGGGACTATACTTCAAGAAAGGTGTATCCGCCGACCTGGTCGGTTACGCAGATGCGGGATACAGGTCCGACCCACATACCGCAAAGTCCCAGACCGGTTTCGTATTCACATACGGTGGGACGGCCATCTCATGGAGATCCGTGAAGCAGACATCCACAGCGACCTCGTCCAACCACTCTGAGCTCATCGCGATCCACGAAGCTAGCAGAGAATGCTTCTGGCTTCGATCAGTCATCAACCACATCCTCAAGACCACCGGCCTGAAGACGGGAGATCTTGGGCCTACTACCATGTACGAAGACAATGCTGCATGCATCGCTCAACTACGAGGTGGCTACATCAAAGGTGACAGGACGAAGCACATTTCCCCCAAGCTCTTCTGGACGCATGAACAGCAAGTAGACAACCAGATCGACATCCAGCAGATCCAGTCCTGCAACAACCTGGCTGACCTATTCACTAAAGCTTTGCCTCGCAGTACCTTTAGAAAACTTGTACTAGGAATTGGGATGAGACAGCTGAGAGATGTACAAGCCTGAAGCTTGAACTTATCAGGGGGAGTTAACGTAGTGCTGCACTCTTTTTCCTTGACTGTTGGTTTTTCCCACTGGGTTTTCCACAGTCAAAGGTTTTAACGAGGCAGCCACATTAACTCAGGATCCAGAAGTATCCACCACTGATGTTATCCATCGATCAGGGGAAGTTACAGAGACTTGTACTCTTTTCCCTTAGCCACAGGTTTTTCCCACTGGGTTTTCCTTGGCAAAGGTTTTAATGAGGCAAGCACTCTTAAACTTAGAGATCCAGAAGTATCTCCAACCCCATGATCAAACAAGCTTCATGAACCCTGAAGTGTTCACCATGGCTTACAACAATGGATGGATAAGGGGAAGTGTTATAAACGGGCTTCTTGGTGGGCCTACCCGTTAGTGGGTATCCACCCATTATGTAACCCTACCACTATAAATATAGGGCTATGGTCTCCATAGCCGCCAAGTTTACAACAATTTTAAAATTTTGGCCTAAATATAAATCTAAATTATAGTGACCCCTCGGGAGTTTCGCCTCAAAAATACTTGGTCCTTCGAAGCTCGTTTCGAAGACAATCCACACCTCGCCTCCCCAAACCGAAATTTTCGTTTTTGCGTTTTTTTTTCTCTTCTCTCCCTTTCTCTCGATCTCTCGCTCGATCGACACCCAAGAACAGGGTCAGGATTTTCGTCCATTGGTATCAACATTTCATTCTTTTCTCTTTCCTGTTCTAAAATCTTTCCCCTCTTTTTAACTAATTTGTTTAAGTTTTAACAGACATTATGTCATATTTGACAAAAGAGGGAGCGACCCAGTTCGAAAAACGCCCATTATGTTGATCCTGATGCAAGATTGAGAGCCCACATTGGTAAATTTCTCACATGCATCTATATTTTGTTAATTTAATTACCTTTTTCTTAAAATATGGGAGAAATATTACGTTTTTAATTGATGCGATCACACGCTTAATGTCTTTGTCCATGTTTTTGTTCATTCACTGGAGATTTTTAGGCTGATTGTTTATTACGTTGTTTTCTTAAGATGGGCGGGCATTCGTTCATGATGAGGTGAATGACTTTGCAATAAGTTTTGAAAATAAAACTGTGAAGAAAGAAGAATAAAATAAATAATTTGTATTGCTTAGATGATTAATTGATACAATGGTTTTCCCTCACATATATACCACATAGCTCATCATTATGAGCACATGAACCGAAGAGTCATCACAATACCCCTAGAGACAGCACAATATTCCAAGAGACAACACAATAACCAAAGAGCCACAAACCTATTTCCGAGATACTCTAATTAATATCTTAACACTCCACCTCAAACTCAAGGTGTAACTTTGAGTTTGTAGAGAAATAGCAACGACTCGGACGAAGATCCAAAAGACGGTGACCGCGGATGGCTGCGGAGTACATGATGTCAAGGCCGCAAGGGGCCGATGAGGTGCTGCAAAGGGGCAGAGGTCGCAGGGGACCGAGGCCGCTGGGACCGAAGAGATGCCGCTGGGGGCGAGGTCACAGGGGGCCGAGGCCGCTGGGGGCCGAAGAGATGTCGCTGGGGGCGAGGTCACAGGGGACCGAGGCCGCTGAGGGCCAAAGATGCCGCTAGGGGCGAGGCCGTTGGAGCCAAAGAGGTGCCGCTAGGGGCGAGGCCGCTGTTTTGATGCGGCAATCTGTCGAGCGGTTGGTGAGCTCGGATGAATGTGAACACGAAGTCGAAGAAGTTGCAAAGTTGCCAAAATTCAGAGGTTGCAGTGTTGCCGCATGGTTGTCGACATCCGAATCCATTAAGGTGGCTGATGTATCTTCACGTGCTTATCCAAGAAACACACTCGTTCAACACACTCGTTCAGCAATTCAGATAGCAATAGTAAGAATGTTGTGATTGCTTCAGCAGATCAAGCCAGCAAGCAACTCAACTTGACTGGAAATCAAGGTGATGGGGACGCAGACATATGTGGCGAAAGTCCAGTGCAAAAAGGAGGTAAGGTCTGTTGATGAGCTTAAAACAGATCACCGTTCCTCGGTGGGATGATGTAGAAGTGCTACCATCTCAGTCGCATGATTTGGACAATGTTCAGAAAAGCAACAAGGGTTATGTTCTTGATGAGTGGGATGAGGAATATGACCGAGAGAAGAGGAAGAAGGTAAAGAAATCCAGTCGCGCATTTGGTGGGCCAAACCCATTCAACATGGCAACATTGAATTGCAGCAGAGATGCTGCCTGAGACCAACGTTGTGCGATACCACTGGGCCAGAAAGCTGAAGCAGTTTTCATATTACTTGGTGGGTAGGGTTATAGGAGTTGGATCCCCCCCACCCCCACGTGGGGGAGAGGGAGAGTTAGCAGGGCAGCAGAAGAGATTAAATCAGAAGAGCCAAGGCTCTGATACCATGTGAAGAAAGAAGAGTAAGAGAAATAATTTGTATTGCTTAGATGATTAATTGATACAATGGCTTTCCCACATATATAATACATAGCTCATCATTATGAGCACATGAACCGAAGAGTTATCACAATACCCTAAGAGACAACACAATATCCCAAGAGACAACACAATAACCAAAGAGCCACAAACCTATTTCCGAGATACTCTAATTAATATATTAACAAAAACAATTTACTAGGATGGTAGAAAAAAAGATTTGGGAAGCATTTGGTGAATGATTGTGATAGAGGCCGGTTATGGATATTTCCAGCTTATTATATTTGGGCATAGATGCGAGGTGCTGTAATTGCAGAGAATTTGCGGATTTCTATAATCGAAGAATTCTGAATTCACAAGGGGAATGACAATTTTTGAGAAAAATCAAAAAATAAAAAAAAATAGCGAAATGGCCATAAAAAATATTTAGCAAAATAGCCCAACTTTTGGACACGTCGATACCTAGGATTGACTGGGCGGCGCGCTACAAAAAAATACCGGGGTTGGCAACCCTGGTCAAATTGTTCTAGCAGCATTTTGGCCGGGGTTTCCAACCCAGGTACTTTTGGAAGAGCCCCATCTTATTACATTTCTATATCAAACTAATTTGTATTCCTTATAATGGCACGTGATGCTTGGTAGATTGGTCTGACTTTCGCTTTCCTTGTGGGCAACTTGAGTTCAAGTCTCGGAATCTGATCTTTTTTAATTTTTTTGGGAATAACAAACACGAATTATTTGGTGGTAAGACGCTTGCTTTGCGGGAGAGCGGTCATAATAAGTTCAATTTTCGTCCATCATTCCTCACAAAAGTTTTTTTAGGAAAAGATAAAATAAAACCATGTGTTTTTGTAGGAAAAGTTCAATTCTTGTCCATTTCGCTAATTATTTTTGATTTTTTGATTTTTTTCAAAAATTGTCCCAAGTGGAATAGTGGTTTCATGTAGAAATTATTAAATGATTTGAAACCATGTGTTAAGAAAAATTAGTTGTACATAGGAAATAATAGAAAAAGTGAAAGAACAAAAGTTGAATGTTTCACTTGTATTTAATAGCTTAATCTTTTAAGTTAGATCGTCTCAACCCAGATTATTGTTGTGCGGCGGACTCGGAAACGTGTCAGATCATTGGATGATCAGGATGGGGACGAGCAACAAGTACAAACGAGAAGCGCTATGAGAGATAACAATTTAGGCCGTCGACCGGCCAAGAGAACACCAATAAGCTTTATTACGAAAGGAGAGAACAATACAAATTTTCTCTCTTCACAACGAAGAAGAAGCACACAATATTCTCTCCAAATGCTCACAAACAATCTCTTAAAGTTGGCTATCACAAATGGCGGCTCAAAGTTCTGTCAATGTGTTCCACTTAGAAACACTCCTCAAAAACTTCCTATATATATTCCTAGGGTACAATAAATGCCATCATTAAGGAGGAGTCCCCCAAAAGATACAAATCTCGACTTTAACGGAATCTCATCCCTATCGCAACTTTACGCAATTAATGCGCCGCATAGTACTGGGTCTCCGTCGCATCCAAGTTGGCCCCCTCCGAACGACCGAGCTTCCCTTTAAAGACTGAGCGAACGAGGTGCCGAGCCGAGATGTCCGAGCTACTAGATAGCTCGAACCGTAATGTTGCCAATCCATTGAGCTGCCAACCCTTTGACTGAGGAACCAATGCGATGCTGAAGTCTCATAGATCGGCATCTGTCCTCTCTGACTTGTGCAGAGTCAGATGGGTTGGATCCGAGAGCGCAGACGAGATATCTCTGCACAAGATAGCTCGGCTAACAACCAATGCTTCTTCAGCGCCTCAATCGAGCCAACTTCCACAATTGTGACTTTACAAGATTGACTCATTGTTGGCCCTCTGATCTTGATCATAATTGTGTTTAACATGGCATCCGAGCGTATAAATTCTGTTCAGTTTCATCATTTGTTACCGGTTCCTATCGGGTTCGTCATTCCTGCTTATTTCCTTTGTAACCATGTTTTCCAACTCAAGTTGAACCTACTATGACTTTGGGCTGGGTAAGGGTGGGGGTGGGGGGTGGGATATGGGATATGGAACCTGTAATAAATTAATAATATGTTATAGTTCAAAATAAGGAATAAGGTCTCAATCGTTTCGTCTTTGATTCGCTGGTCTATTCTTAATTTTGTCAATTTAGAATACATCAATTTAGGAGTTTCAATGCTCCTTGTATGAACATGTCATTCATCAACAATTTTTACTTTAGAAAAGGGGCACATTGTCATCTTTATTGGGATCATCAACTGTCACTTTAGAGCATAAGCGACCAGCTTAATCTTGCTTAGTGTCCCACCACCTTTCGTTTCATCTATCATTATTTGATTAAGATATTTTGGCCAGATTGTTGACTAGGGACTGAAACAAATACAAATCATCTGCGATTCCATATCCATAGTTTGACAAATAAGGATATCCATATCCTCTCTGTTTAAAATGCAGATACAAATATGGATAATACTTAATCATTTGTCATATATATCCAAATATTTGAATGCCATCCGATTATGTACAATTGTATGTAGATACAAATATGGATAATACTTTATCATTTGACTTATATATCTGAATATTCGAATACTATCCGATTATGTACAATTGTATGTATACTACAGACTACTAAGTGCTACATAGCGGTAGGTTTTCACACTTACATATACATTATATACATTACGGATTAAGGTTGAACTCATTTTTTGTTTTAAAACTTCATCATAATAGCTATTATGTGATTAATATCTAGATCCGATGTGAGTCCAAAACCATTTTAATCAAAAATATGAACACCAAGTTTGGTGTCTGCTTCCCAAACAATTTTCGTGTTTATACTCGCATCCAAAAGAAGAAAATAAATACAATTACGCAACAGTAATATCCGCTCCGTTTCAGCTCAGTTTGCATCCTTAATGATGATTGTTGGGATATTTTTCCGCTTTCACTGTACCAGCAATTCAATATTCTCATTTTTACCATGTATTTCCATCTCATATTTTGCAGATCAGTCTTGAACCTGTGACTTCCCATAACCCATCTCTTAACCACTACAACATGCCTCAAGAGCTTTTTGCATTCTATTGTACTAATAGTTTGAATGATCAGCTTCACACTTATTCCGATGCCATTGGAAAACATACATATCATTGGCATGACCATTTTATTACCTTTTGAACTGAAGGATGAGAATCATCCCAGCCATAATTTTATTTCATAAGCATTGAAACGACAGTATAGAGAGCAAAAAGAAGAAAATAATTACAGGCAAAATTACATAGAAAAAAGTGGACGATGTTCAAAGAAGGCTAAAGTATAGACGACATGCATCAGCAAATTGTCACAGCCGAAGATAGCCAAGTACATCAGTGGTGAAGTAGCACAACGGGGGGTTTCCCCATCCATAGAGTAGTGTAGAAATCAATGGCATGTTGAAGCTCCTCATTATTCCTACATGTAGAATAAACAAATGTTGCATTCCTTTCTCTCTAGTCCAACCACACACTAGCCATAAATAAATAATCTCACACTTCCTTTTAATCCGATTCAGCTGATACTTCGTTATGTCCAACCATCAAAGATGTGCCTGGTTTCGATGAGAGCTGATACTGCTGGAAGAAATGGTCTAGGATAGTTGCAGAGCAAGAGCATTGGAGGAATACATGATGGATTCCATTCTAACATCGCGCATCTCACAGAAAAATTCATTGTCAATCTGTTTATACCTAAGTACATCTTTGATTGTCAGCCTGCCTTTCACCGTCAATGACATTGTAAGTTTATACTTGGCTGGGACTTTCACCTTCCACAATGGTTTAGCCTGTCCCCAACCACGGCCACCAAATGAGTGAATTGAGTAAAAGGATCTAACAACCCTATCGTTTCCCACGTTGAAAAGACTGTTGTTGAACAAAGAGAATATATTCGTGGCTTCCTTCCTTTGCTCTTCAGTGTTGTGGACCGAGAAAGCAGACAGACAAATGAATTCTTCCCCCACTAGAACCCATGTGAATTGTGAAGACAGTATATCCTGAGGATTAGCATTTCTAAGAAGGAGAGAGAGGAAATTGTTACGACCAGAAGATCGTGATAGTCCGACCTTCCGTCCCAAACTACTGAAATACCCCGTTGGCTCGCCCTTCCCGAATGGACGACCGATCCAGCGACGGGGCGCTCCTTGCCCGAACTTCAGAGGCCCGCGGGGCGCCAGTCGAACCAAGGGTCCGACACGACCGGGAGATGGGCGCACCCCGCCTCGACCACCGACAGAGGCGCTAACCCGCTCCCCCTCGGTCCGCCAAAAATGGCGCGCACAAGGCGCGTCCAGACAGCACAGCCTCGGACGTTGATAGATTCGCACCCGTTCTCCCCCCGGCGATCCAAGGTCGACACCACTAAGTGAACGGCCGGGCCGTTCATCCTCTGCTCAGGACGTCCCGGTGGCTCATCTAGGGCCCTGTCCCTTGGAAGGCGCTCCACCGGATCCCTGGCTCATCAGACACGACAAACAACCTAGTACAAGGACGCAACTGACACTAACGCCGCCTGACCATCTGACAAAGCACCCTCTGGCCGTTGCGCCCCCTGACACTTAATGCTTTCGACCCTGTCACTCTGACAAAAACGCCCCTGACCGTCGCACCGTCTGACAAAAGCATGTCTAACACTCTCGTTCCTGAAATCCTCGTCCGAAGATTCCGCTGACAACATGGCCAGCTCAGCACGTCGAGTCAGCATGACAGGTCAGCCCTACCTAACAGCATCCCGTCAGGTATAAATACCCCTTGACTCCCAACGATGAGGGGGTTGGCAAATTCACTCTCAATTCTCAGTACTCACACACAAGAGCAAATGTCGTCCATATCTTTGTTCTTCCACTCATAGCTCGTCACGTGCGGTCGACTCACCTTTAGTCCGACCTGCGTGCCTAGCCACCGCTTTAAGTCTTATTACTGACTTAGGCATCAGAGATGCTAAGGGTTGGACCCCAACCCGGCCTTTCTGACGAGTTGTTCCTTGCGCAGGATAGCTCGTCCCCCCGGTCGTGCTCGCCCCCAGATCCAGCAGCTCGACCCCCCTCGCCCGGATCCTGCCGGTTTCGATACTATGGTCAGCCTTAACAGCAAGTTCAGCATCTACACCCCACTAATCTCCTGTCAAATAGCTTACCCTACCCCATCATTAGCTTAACCATCATGCCCTTGGTTCCCCATAATACAAATTCATTGTACGCGAGTTCTACCCCGCAACAATTGGCGCCGTCTGTGGGAACAAAGGGTCACACCCATGTCAGACCACATACCAATGATCCGAAACCCTGACCACGGCAAGGATCCCATGGATCAAGAACCACTCTCTAAACCAATGACTCCCACGGCTCCACCCCCCGGGGTAGAGGTCGAGACAGTCCAGGCCTCGGCCCGCGCGGTACAATAGAGCTTCGAGGCCTTCACTAAGGTGATAGCGGGCTTCGCAACAATAGGGACGGAAGCACCTCCCGGTCCCCCTGAGCCCCGAACGTGAGACGAAATCTTCACCCTCAGTTTGAGGAGGAGGTGGAGACCAGGGGCTCGCCAAGGAGATTGCGGCCCAACAGAAGCTCTTGGAGGAAGAAATGGAGATCGCGCGACTGCGGAGGCGCCGGGAGGAGGCGGCTGCCGCGCAAAGGCATTTGGGTGAAGCGGCCGAGGCCGCCCGACAAGTCCTCCGGGACGACGAGACCACCCGACGCCAACTCCGCTTCATTATTGCGGAACGCGAAAGGCTCCGGAGGGAGAACGAAGAGAACCAGGAGATCCCGGAGGTATCAGCGACGGGCCGGCAACACATGGACGGGCGCGGCCCGCCGCTCGCCAGGTCTCCACCTCGAGGGCGAAGTCCGCCCCGTCGGCTTCTCTCCCTCGATCGTCTGGACGTAGAGGCTGTTCGTCGACAACTCCGCTTCCTCGCCGCCGAACGCGAAAGACTCCTGAGGGAGAATCAGGAGCGGAGAGAGGTCCCGGAGGAGACGGTCGGGGGCCGACGATACTGGGATGACTGTAGCCCGCCGCCCGTCGAATCCTCTACCTGCGGAGGGATTCCCCCCAGGCGGCCGTTTCGCTATTCCCCGGGGCACGACGACCGTCGGCAGCCAAGGCACGACCGAAGTCAAACCCCGGAATGGCGGAGAGGGCACGCGCCCGCCTACCCTGAGGAGGCCACACCATTGGCGCGGTGGATCACGTCCGCACCGAGACCCGTAAGATTCAAGGCCCACATGGCCACCTACAACGGAAGAGGCGACTCTCTCTCGCATGTGCAACAATACCGGGGGACAATGGAGGCGCAGGATGTGGATGACGCGTTCTTATGCTGGCTTTTCTCGCAAAGTCTGAGGGACACGGCGTTGAATTGGTACTACGGCCTACCAGCGAGATCCATTGGGAGCTTTGGCGACCTGTCCCACAAGTTCTGTCAGGAGTTCCAGGCCTGGCGTACGAAGAAGAAGCCCTTGGACTACCTCAGCACGATAGTCCAAGGGGAAGGAGAGACGACTGAGAAATACCCGCGCCGCTTCCAGGATGAGAAACGGGCGGTGGTGACCTGCGGCGATGAGGTGCTAATGCTAGCCTTCAAGACGGGGCTGCGGACTCGGAGCCTCCACAAATCCCTGCTCAGAGATCCGACGGCCAACTACGAGGCGCTAGTCGCTATGGCAGAGAGGCATGCGTTGGCCGAGGAGACTCTCGGCACGAAGAAACTGTTTCCCCGACGAGGCCGTCCCAAGGCGAGCCTCGATCGCATCCACGACCAAGGCAAGAAGACGGGTCTCGGGGGCGCGACCAGCTAGCCCAACCGAGGCGCGACCCGGTGTGGCGTCGCCCGCAAGATCGCCCGGGCCCGGCCCGAGAGTTGGCCCCGGCCCGGGAGCCCGCCCGAGCCGTCCCGAGGCTGGAGGGGCCCCTGCGGGCCCATTACACACAGCTCAACGCCCCCTTGATAGAGGTGCTGGCCGCGGCGACAAGGGCCGGACTGCTGCCGAAGCCGCCCAGGGAGATGAGATCGGACCCAGCGAAGCGAGATCTCCGAAAATACTGTCGGTATCACCGGGACCACGGTCATGATACCGACAATTGCTACACCCTCAAGAGGGAGATCAAGCGATTAATTCAGGCGGGCCACCTGGAAGGCTTCGTGGGAGACAGGAGGACGATCCAGTAGGAAAGGACCCCGCGAGAAGCGCGGAGGCCAGAACCACCGCCAGACAATGCTCGGGAGGAGCCACCCCCCGGGCGGTCATGCGTATAGACGTGCTATGCGGGGGGCCGTCTTCAGGCGGAAAATCGTCCTCGAGCAAGAAGGTATATGCCCGGCAGGTGATGGTGGCGGGCATCAGCAGCGAGGCGAAGCGAAGAAGAGTGGCTCGACCCTCCATCACTTTTACTGATGAAGACCTAGAGGGAGTCGAGCTTCCGCATGATGACGCCATCGTCATCGAGGCTCAGGTCGGGACGGCAATCATCGGCCGGCTCCTGATCGACACTGGGAGCTCCTGCGACATCCTGTTTCTGTCGACAGTCGAGAAGATGGGGTTGAAGCATGCAGATCTGAGGCCTTGCACGGGGCCCATCGTCGGCTTCACCGGCCACGCGGTCCCCATTGTGGGGTGATCACCCTGCCGATGACACTTGGGGAGGAACCAAGGGTCGTCACCCACATGACGCAATTCGTTGTCGTCGGCGTTGCGTCGGCGTACAACGGGATCATTGGGCGGCCATTCATGACGGCCATTGAGGCGCTCCCCAGCCTGCTCTACCAGATGATGAAATTCCAAACTCCGCGAGGGGTGGGGCTAGTGCGGGGGAACCAGGAGCTGTCTCGAAGCTGCTACATAGGGTCGACCAGGCACAAGAGCCCGGAACCGGCCTTGTCGGTTGACCTTCTCGACGAAAGGGAAGACTTTTGCGACAAACGGCCGGCTCCTGCCGAGGAGGTCAAGGAGGTGCCTGTGGCCGCGGAGAAATGTAAGACTGTTTCCATCGGGACGAAACTCCCGACCTCTCTGAGGGCGGCCCTCATCAGCCTGCTCCGAGAGAGCGTGGATATTTTCGCCTGGTCGCCCGCAGACATGCCAGGGGTCGACCCAACGGTAATCTCCCACAGGTTGATTACAGACCCAGGGTCTTACCGGTCCGGCAGAAGAGGAGCGTCGGGGGCGAAAAGAAAAGGGCCGCCGAGGAAGAAGTGGAGCGGCTTCTCCAGGCCAAGTTTATCAGGCCGGTGGATTATCCGGACTGGCTCGCCAACGTCGTCTTGGTGAAGAAGGCCAACGGGGAGTGGCGCATGTGCGTCGACTTCCTGGACCTCAACAAGGTGTGTCCGAAGGACACCTTCCCCTCCCTCGGATCGACCACTTAGTCGATCAGGCGTCCGGCTACGAATTGTTAAACTTCATGGATGCCTTCTCGGGCTACAACCAGATCCCGATGGCAAGGGAAGACGAAGAGAAAACATCATTCGTCACCGATAGGGGTACCTTTTGTTACACGAAGATGCCCTTCGGGCTGAAGAACGCCGGGGTAACTTACCAACGGATGGTAGACAGGATATTCAACTCGTAGGTCGGGCGAAACCTGGATGTTTACATCGACGACATGCTGGTGAAGAGTAAGAGAGCCTCGGACCATCTTGCCGACTTACGGGAGACGTTCCAAAGGATTCGCCAATACGGCCTGAGGCTGAACCCGGTGAAGTGCGTCTTCGGCGTGCAGTCGGGAAAATTCCTAGGCTTCATGATAACGAAGCGAGGGATCGAGGCGAACCCCGATAAGGTGACGGCCCTCATCAATATGGCGGAACCGCGGACGATCCGGCACTTACAACGCCTGAATGGCCGGATCACAGCTCTAGGGCGATTCTTGTCGAAATCCGCGGAGAAGTCGCTCCCTTTCTTCAAGGTCCTGCGCACTGCCTTCGGAGAAGCCAAGGACAAGAGAAAAGTGGTCATGTGGGACGACGACCCTGGACGGGAGCGAACTAGCCTACCCCTGAAACGCGGAACACCTGCTAAAGTACTACCAATAATTGTGAGTCTTTTTCAATAAAGTATCGTCATTTCCGCACTTTTCCAAACCATGTTGTCTCCACCTGAGTATTTCAGTCCGAAGGCACAAGACTTTGGGGCAGGGCCAACCCTCGCCACCCAAACCAGAGAAGGGCACGGGCCGAGCTACGCGCTCGCTCCCCCCTCAAGAACTCTGGGGCAGGGCCAACCCTCGCCACCCAAACCAGAGAAGGGCACGAGCCGAGCTACGCGATCGCCCCCCCTCAAGAACTCTGGGGCAGGGCCAACCCTCGCCACCCAAACCAGAGAAGGGCACGGGCCGAGCTACGCGATCGCTCCCCCCTCAAGAACTCTGGGGCAGAGCCAACCCTCGCCACCCAAACCAGAGAAGGGCACGGGCCGAGCTACGCGCTCGCTCCCCCCTCAAGAACTCTTGGGCAGGGCCAACCCTCGCCACCCAAACCAGAGAAGGGCACGGGCCGAGCTACGCGCTCGCTCACCCCCTCAAGAACTCTTGGGCAGTGCCAACCCTCGCCACCCAAACCAGAGAAGGGCACGGGCCGAGCAACGCGCTCGCTCCCCCTCAAGAACTCTGGGGCAGAGCCAACCCTCGCCACCCAAACCAGAGAAGTACACGGGCCGAGCTACGCGCTCGCTCCCCCCTCAAGAACTCTGGGGCAGGGCCAACCCTCGCCACCCAAACCAGAGAAGGGCACGGGCCGAGCTACGCGCTCGCTCCCCCCTCAAGAACTCTGGGGCAGGGCCAACCATCGCCACCCAAACCAGAGAAGGGCACGGGCCGAGCTACGCGCTCGCTCCCCCCCTCAAGAACTCTGGGGCCCTCGCCACCCAAACCAGAGAAGGGTACGGGCCGAGCTACGCGCTCGCTCCCCCTCTCAAGAACTATGGGGTAGGGCCAACCCTCGCCACTTAAACCAAAGAAGGGCACGGGCCGAGCTACGCGCTCGCTCCTCCCTCAAGAACTCTGGGGCAGGGCCAACCCCTGCCACCCAAACCAGAGCAGAAGCGGGCCGAGCTACGCGCCTGCTCCCCCCTCGGCCGACCCATGATCCTCGAAAAATCGAACCTCGGGAAGAGGACAACGACACGCAAACCGGGGCAGACCCGACGCAGACCAAGGACCACTGGATAAAACGCCGGGTTCCGATAAAGCAGGCCCCCGACGCGACTCGTCGAAACGAGGGGACGCTTGGGAAATGCGCCATTAATGACGACACGCCCCCCGAGAGGCTAGGGCTGATGAATCGTGTCAGGCGCCACCTGGCAAAAGCGGTTCCCAAGGCGCGTGGTTCTGAGGATCCTATTAATGATGCCAGTTCATCGCATTAACTAGGGGGAAACCGTTAACGAAATCCTTCTATAAATACCCCCTCGCATTTCAGAGATGAAAGGAAATAAGAAAATATGAGAACCGATATCAGTCCCCTCCACCAAGTATGAAAAGGCCCGAGACGCCTCGCCCGAGCAAAAGGGAGGTCGCTGGCCACCGATGGATCCCGCCTCCCCGACCAGCGATCGCTTCCACACGATGACTACTGATGAGCTATTCCCCTTACATACGGATCGCCGATGGGCTATTCCCCTTACACATGGGGAGCCCCACCTTCCACTCCTCCCTTTGCCCTGTACCAGATGAGACAGTGGAAGGTCGGCATCTGTACCCCACCGATCCCCGCCGGCAGGAATGTCAAAAGCCCCTCCGGGCCTGCAGGTCTCCACCGACGCGCTTCCTAACAACCTACCTGCTCGCCCTCGACCTTCCCTTCGAGGCCGGGCCGCCGGAGAACCCCACAAGGAGGCGACACCTCCACCTCCATCTCGTCCGCCGCCTCCTCCCGGGTTTCCCTTCGATGCAAGGACTCCCCAAAGAGACCTTACAACCTGTCATGGGCAAGGAGGCGAGAGACAAGGCAGCGCGCCACCGCCACCTCATGCCCCTCCTCTCCCAGGCTTCCCCTCCGACCTCCTTCCAAGAAAACTCTGTAAGAGCGATCTGATGGAGGACAACAGCAAGACAGCTTCCCTGGTGAATCCAAGCAGCCGAGGAGGCCTTGCAACCATTCAGCACGACGAAGGTGAGGCGGGATATGACAAAGCAATGGAGGGGAAGGAGGGCCGCCCTGCAGACAGGGATTCGCACACCCTGACACAGGTCACAGCAAGGCTGCATCCCTGATGAGTCCAAACGACGAGTCATGGCATCTCAGCTCGCCCACAGACGATCAAGACCAGTACCCCACTCCCAACCCTTCGCGTACAGAAAGACAGAAGGAATGCAACGAGCAACGGAAAAAAGGAGAGCTGCCCTGCAAACAGGAGCCCGCTCATCCTGATGCAATGTACAACAAAATAAAACAACTTCACACCTACCTTATTAATGTAAACCTCATCGAGATCTCTCGTAACAGCTAATGAAAAAGATTATCCCATGCGAACTCCTAGTCAATTTCCAAGCGCACTCTAACTCGGTGCTTCACCGTACAAAAGATGGCAAAAATAAGGTGAAAATAACAGAAATTCTCAAATGTTCAGTAAAAACTTTACAATGAGAGCCGGGGCCGACCCGGCAAAACAAGGCTTCCTTCGGGCCGACCCTACCGCTCCATGTAAACGAAAAATGAGAGGGGAAGAAGGGGGACACAAAACTACACCGGAAGGCAGAGGTCGACCACTCCTCCCGTACCCAGGACCCAGAGGGGCCCCTCTAGCGATACGGCAGCCCGGGACGTGGGACAGCAGTTGTTTGAGGTCGGTCAGCAGCACCGCCCCCCCGCACAAACTGCCGGGGCAGTACGCCTCGCCTCGCCCCGAACTTACGGATCCCCAGTTCGCCCCAATCTCGTACGTATACCGTCAACATACAGCGATTCAACATCCCCCTCCCCTTTGCCTAGCGCTCGTGGGCAGACGTATGTTGGGGGCAATTATACCCCCTTAGCAAACAATCTACACACATTCAGCAAGTGTAAGAAGAAACCAAGGATTTAAAGGGCGAGGCTATCCGTGGAGCCCGCCAAATAATACAACAAGACCTCTGGTTCGGCTCTCGGCCTCCAGTACAAAAAGAAACCAAAAATCCCCTTACTCAAAACCCCTAGCGCCGCCTCCTCTCCAACGGCCGAGCCCCCATCTCCCTCGTTACCTGGCGAACTCCCGCCTCACTAGCCTCTCGCAGCAGCCGAACGACATGCTCGTCACGATAACGGCGAATTGCGCCCTCGATCAAGCCGCACTCAACCTCCCGCTTCTTCTCCAGCTGCTGCCTCAGGGTTCCCCCTCACCCTCCTCTCTGCTTCGACGGTCTTCTCCAGGTCGGATATCTGCCCCACCTGCAGCTCGATTACCTGCTGCTTGCTAGCCAGTTCCCCAGCATGCTTCGCCAGGATATCGTCCCTCTCCCGCTTTACCTCTAGGAGTTTACGCTCGATCGTAGCCTTCGACGAATCGAGGTACGTGGCCCGCCCCTTCTCAACCTCGCGGGCCATCACAACCCTCTCCAGCTCCGCTTCCTTTTCCTTCAGCGCCTTCCTGACGTCAGCCAGACCGACCCTCGCCTTATCGAGAGCCGCCTTTGTGGCGGCCACCGGAGTGCGGCGTTGTAGTGCTGCCACAACCATGACCGCCTGCAAAAAAGTCCCCGGTTAGCCAGACACGAATGAAGAAAACCTGGGGACGAGACGAGGAAGTCAACCTACTTGCACGACATGCCACACGGCGGAGCCGCATAGCCGCTCCGCCCCCACGCGGATCAATGACTCAAGATCCCACGGCAGCATGCAATACTCCGCGAGACGCGCCAATACCCCGGTGTCTTCGAATATCGACTCGTGACGGCCTATCCGAAAGGGTGGCCTATAAAGACAATCGTCTGGAAGCGCCTCGACCTCAGCACTGGTCCTCTTGAAAGGGATGAGAGCGCCCTCGCAATTCGGGTTCATCGACCTTCCCATCTCACGCAGGGGGATTCCATAAGGCCACTTCGGGACCGGGGGTGCCTTGCGAGGCCGATCCGCCTCGGACGTCCGCGCCGAGACCGGGAGGACCACCCCCTGAATGGGCGAATCCTCTGAGATGCCCTCGCCAGTCCGACCGGGAGAAAGCAACTGCCGACCCCCTTCTCCCCATACATATAGAAGGCAACAGGCCATCTCGACCGACGATGCGACACCACGCGTCGCCCATCGGAGCATCCCTGACGCCTCGACTGGCGCGAAAGTCGCCTTCATTCACGCGTCACGCGATCACAAGCGGAGGCGCTTCGATTTCCCCAGCCACTTTCAAATCGCAATAATGGCCAACTTGGCGGGAATTCTTAGACCTGCGCCGCCACTCCCGAGCACGGACCGAAATCCGAACCGCCATCTCAAGGCGGGGAAGCGTTACATCATTCGAGCTGAATCAGGCTCCCGCCTCGAACTCGAATGCCGGGGGCAATTGTTACGACCAGAAGATCGTGATAGTCCGACCTTCCACCCCAAACTACTGAAATACCCCGTTGGCTCGCCCTTCCCGAATGGGCGACCGATCCAGCGACGGGGCGCTCCTCGCCCGAACTTCAGAGGCCCGCGGGGCGCCAGTCGAACCAAGGGTCCGACACGACCGGGAGATGGGCGCACCCCGCCTCGACCACCGACAGAGGCGCTAACCCGCTCCCCCTCGGTTCGCCAAAAATGGCGCGCACAAGGCGCGTCCAGACATCATAGCCTCGGACGTTGATAGATGCGCACCCGTTCTCCCCCCGGTGATCCAGGGTCGACACCACTAAGTGAACGGCCGGGCCGTTCATCCTCTGCTCAGGACGTCTCGGTGGCTCATCTAGGGCCATGTCCCTTGGAAGGCGCTCCGCCGGATCCCTGGCTCATCAGACACGACAAACAACCTAGTACAAGGACGCAACTGACACTAACGCCGCCCGACCATCTGACAGAGCACCCCCTGGCCGCTGCGCCCTCTAACACTTAATGCTTTCGGCCCTGTCACTCTGACAAAAGCGCCCCTGACCGTCGCATCGTCTGACAAAAGTATGGCTGACACTCCCGTTCTTGACATTCTCGTCCGAAGCTTCCGCTGACAACAGGGCCAGCTCAGCACGTCGAGTCAGCATGCCAGGTCAGCCCTACCTAACCGCCTCCTGTCAGGTATAAATACTACTTGACTCCCAACGGTGAGGGGGTTGGCAAATTCACTCTCAATTCTCATTACTCACACACAAGAGCAAAGGTCGTCCATATATTTGTTCTTCCACTCGTAGCTCGTCACGTGCGGTCGACTCACCTTTAGTCCGTCATGCGTGCCTAGCCCCCGCTTTAAGTCCTATTACTGACTTAGACATCGGAGAGGCTAAGAGTTGGACCTCAACCCGGCCTTTCTGACGAGTTGTTCCTTGCGCAGGATAGCTCGTCCCCCCGGTCGTGCTCGCCCCAGATCCAGCAGCTCGGCCCCCCTCGCTCGGATCCTGCCGGATTCGACACCGTGGTCAGCCTTAACAGCAAGTTCAGCCTCTACACCGCACTAATCTCCTGTCAAATAGCTTGCTCTACCCCCATCATTAGCTTAACAATCGTGCCCTTGGTTCCCCATAATACAAATTCATTGTACGCGAGTTCTATCCCGCAACAGAAATAATAGTTGATGGAAATTTCTCTTACCCATGGGTTCTCACAGATGCTAGCATCCATATCCAATACAATCTCAAATGAAGTACCTACCCCAAAGGGTTACACGGTGGACAGAGCCGCTTTCCAGAAAGAAGACATCATATCATAAGGAATATGCGAGTACAATGAAAAAGAAAAGTTCTCGTAATGTTTCTGTCGAATGACGATGGATATGTAGCTACGAATATCATGACCCACCTTTCAGATCCATTTTGCTAGAAGAGCATTATTTATGTGGTTGAGATTAATAATTCCCAGTTCTTTCCTAGTTTTTGGCCTACCGACCTCTTTCTCAGTTAATTAGGTAGGTCATCGGCCATTAAGTCCCACCCTATATGGGAAAAAAGCTTTTCTTAATCAGTCAATTTTTAGAATAGCCAACTTAAGAAATTTAAATGTGTCCATCTAATAAGCAGGCACAATGAATGGGACGAAGCTAACTAGAACTAAACACCCCTTTTAGATAGAGATCTACACTTCCAGCGGTCGAAACTAGTCTGTATGTTCCGAATAATAGGAATTCGACACTCTTCTTTGGTCCCGAAGGTCGAGGAGGAAACCCAAATATGTCAGTGGGAAGAAGATAATTGGCAATTAAAACCCAAAGCCATGTTTTTGTTCAACTGTTCATTCCTCCATCACTACCATTGATGATTTTTAAAGTAAACCTTTAAACCATAATTCATCTCAAATATAAGAACACACTTAATATTTGCTAATTCATGCAAGAAAGGTAGAGAAAAGATGAGAGTGTCATTTGCATAGTGTAGGTTTACTACTCTGCATTGAGCAAGAATGACAACCTTGTGAGTAGATCCTCATGTCTAGCGTTATCCAACATTCTTACCAGTACATACATTACCAAGATAAATAGAACATGCGGATTGAGGATCCATAACGCATGATGAAAGAGGGAAATTGCGGTGGAGAATTCGGGAAAGAAGAATATTATAGATTCGATAAATTTTCAGGCCTCGCACCTTGGAGATCTGATGATCATCGGCTCACATGTCTCGCACGTGGAGAATATTCAGACCTCACATCTAGGCAACCAAGCCCACTTGCATGTTCCAATGCAAAAGATTTAATTTTTGATGAAACACAAAGTTTACACCAAATTTCTCAAATTCTATTCTACTCTTATCATAATTAAAAAGTTGAATACACAGGCGTATTTATAGGTTAATATAAAGATTAATTTGATTCGTATTCAAACTCTTAAAAAGATTCAAATAATGAGTTTTAAATAAATTAAACGGGTTTCTTAGAACAAAACTCAAACAGACTCAAACATCTTTAAAAAGAGAACTCTTAAAGACTCAAATTTTCTTTTAAAAAAATCTAAAAGGACACATTACTAAATCTAAAAGGACTGGAACAAAGTCACAAAATAAAATTAAAAAAGATTCAAAAATTTGAATTCTAATTTGAATCCAATTTAAATTCCAATTATTCTCCACCGTTTTGAAAAATTCAACATATAGTGAATGGTTGCAAGCAAGCTTTATCATTCACCTTAAATAGGTATCAAAAATACTATTCAGGCTTCAATCTTTCTCATATTTAAGTGTTGAGATAGGCATTAGATTCATATAAATGTCGGTAGTAGTTTCAGGACATATATTTCTTCGATCATTCCTCAAAATATGTAGTAGCTAAAATGGCTTCCTACTGATTCGAATGGATTTGAAAAATGACTAAACTTGGCTTTGGAATCTTCAAAATAGCGAACTGTGCATTAAAATGACCGACACATTCTGAGAAAATTTTATTAAAAAATTTGGAAATTACTATAGCATATCTAAAATTTCGAAAAATCTTGTAAAATCACATGCAACACAATAGCAAAAAAATTTGAAAAATTTTAAACTAATTTTTTGCCGCTATTTTGAATCAATATTAGAGAACTTCGTTTCGGTCTTCTGAAAAATTGTAGGTTTCGGATAGATTCGGATGTTTTAAAGTTTAGTTTAGCTTCGTTTATTTTGAGAGTTTCGGTAGTTTCGTTTCAAGTATCAGTTTCGATTTTAGAGAGTTTTTAATATGCATACACAAAGTTACGTATTATATATGACTAATATGTATTTTTTATACATTTTTATACATCAATAATATATACTCGATGTATAGTTGTACAAAATTTTTAGTTGGAAATTTTCTTCAACCGGCCCTTTATTATTTTATTATTATAAAATAATCATAGGACATAAAAGGAGGGGGCATAAAATGATCTTATGATACAAAAAATGAAGCAAAAAATAAAAGATATAAAATATTTTGCTCTAAATTATTGTCATCCGGTTGTGGTATAGAATAGTTAGGTGGATAATAATATTACATCTGATTTGACCCTGAAAATGATATTATCAAGTTATTATATGTGGAGGGACAGCTTTGCTCGATGAAAGGTATGTCATGACTGCCTTGACTGTTAAACTACTTATTGGATTTTGAACAGTACATGTAATGATTAGCATAATCTTCATAGATATTAGACACTAGGCACTGTGATCACTCCATATTTTACAACTTTTTTCTGCATGTTTGCATGCCATTTTGATCGCTCAAATCGTGTTTTTCACGTTTATTCGGCAATATTGCGATGCTTTTCACGATTTGTTGTTTTTGTCGTATTTCAGGAGATTTGGAGCGATTTGGAGTGATTCTGAGATGCACCCACTCCGGAGTGTCACCGACGACTCTCTTGAGGAGTATTTTGCTGTTGGAGAGGAGTGGAAGGAGAAAGAACGTCGTAGGAGCGACGAGGAGGCGAAGATATGAAGTTTGGGCATTTTTAGCACTTCACTCGGCCGAGTGAAGGAGCCACTCGGCCGACCATAGGAAGCCCGCTCGGCCGGCCAGATCGGACACGCAACAGAGCAATATCAGCGTGCACTCGGCCGAGCATCACCATGCCACTCGGCCGAGCACCGAGTCACCCATCGCCCGAGTGGAGCCAAGACGACGACAACAAAAGAGACCGAACTCTCTGTTTTTTTTCGTCTGTCAGTCCCGATGACTGACTCGGCCGAGTGGAGAAAGACGGTCCGCCCGAGTGACAACCGACGTCCGCCCGAGTGGAGAAAGGCCGTCCGCCCGAGTGACCTCCGAGGAGACGACCCCCGAGACCCCAACTCTCTGTTTTTGTACAGGGTTCGTCACTTGGCCGAGTGACATTTGTCACTCGGCCGAGTGAGCCGCGCTGCCTGTAGCGAAAACTGCGGATTTGAGGCTGCGCAGGGGCATTTTCGTCAGGGTTTTTTGGGTGATTTTGGGGGGGTATTTAACCCCAGTTTTTAACCTAGTTTAGGAGAGCTTTTTCATAACTTTTTGCAGCTTTTTAGATTAACTTTATAGGGATTAGATTTAGCTTGAAGGGAGGAGAGAAAAGTGAGATTTTGTTGGATGATAGCTTGTTCTTCATTGGGTCGTCTCTCTCTCCCTCAAAAACTCCATTTTTATTGATTTATTGAATTTTGCTATGAATTCCATTGATTTTGATTGTGAATTTCTATTGTATTCTATTATGAATTGTGAGTAGTTCATCGTCTTAGGGCGTAGGGATGAACCCTACGAGCCCAATTTCGAATTTGTGATGAATTGGGGAAACTATTGCTAGGATTGATTAGGGTTAGTTTGGGATTGCTATAATACGAATAGCTAGAGATTCATATCGATTGGGATTTGCAAGAGATTGGATCCCAATTCGATAGGAAGCCCTAGATATTCGAATCGGGTTGCAATTGAATTTCTCCGGAATCGGTTTGCAAGAGATTGGACCGAAACTAGGGTTTTTCGATTGCAATTCTATACCAATACCCGTTTGCAAGAGATTGGATGGGTAGGAACTATCCCATCCTTGGTCGTAGCTCGAGTTTGCACGAGAGTGGGCTCGAGATACGATTGAACGATGATGTTGTTCTTCACGCTAGTTTGCCTAGGTTCGGGTTTGCAAGAGATTGGGCCCTACCCTAGGTTGGCTATAGACCGGCAATAGCGCGAGAGCGTGAGCTTGGTTCCACATTTAGTTGCAACTAGTTCACCCAAATTTCAAGCCTAGCAATTGTGAAACCTACGAGTCACAATGATGAGATACGGCAAGTAGCGGGGATTCCCTATCCCCTAAGCGTCTTTATTAATTTGTTAATTCCTTTATACATTTAAACGACTGTGACCGCACATTGCGAACATTCTCCCGACTTTCCCTATAGCCAGGTGATTCGAAGAAGACACTGTTATTAAGCCTCCCTGTGTTCGATACCCGCTCGTCGCTACACCGTGCGCTTGCGGTAAGACTACGATCGTCGCCGCTCCGGGACGTGTATCCGGGGCGCTATCAAGTTTTTGGCGCCGTTGCCGTGCCCTTGTCGGTTGAGCCACTTCTCTCCTTGCCACCCGAGTGTCCACCTTCCATAGTTGAGAGCGGCGAGCCTTCCTTTTCTTCCGTCGTGGAGACCCTACACACTTTTATCTCCGCTGAGATTTCACCTTTTGGACCCCACACTTTCTCCCCAGCGGTTGACCCCTCTGTCTCCACCGTAGCTGTTCTATCTGAGAGTGTCGTGACGTCTGTCCCCACGTCTGTGTCACTGACCTCTCTTGCCGCCTCGTCACCGATTTTGTCTTCCACTCCCACTGCTGCTGCTTCCATCTCACACCAGCCTACGTCCCAGCCTCGCACCGAGGCTGGGCATCCACTAGTGAGCACAGCACCCGTACCACCCATGCCTGCTGTCCCGATCACCTACACCACCCGTGTTAGACAGCCCCGACCAGCTCAGCCTAAACCTGTTCGTCCCTCCGCTCCACCACCCCCTGACGCCTTAGTTCAGAGCGTTCGCGCTCTTGAGGGGGCGTTGAGTGGACTCCGGGGCGATTTTAGGGCTCTGTCTTCCACAGTCACCGCCATGCAGCACCGCCTCGAGCTACTTCCCAGCATTCACTATTGCTTGACCCAGATTCTCGAGCGACTGCCACGACCCCCACCCACCCAGCAGACATGTCCACCACCCCCCACCTCCGCCTCAGGACGGAGATGGCGCAGCCCCACCAGCTTAGGCACACCCTTGATGCCACTGATTTTTTGTCGTTATGCTGCCCATTATCTGCTTGGTCCTGATGCTTTTTGTCCACCCCCTCCTCCCCTCACTATTTTTGTCCACATTTTGATCATATCATCCTATTTTCTTTTTTCGGGAGTGTGGGAGAGTATTTTTGGTGACACACACATATCTGCATCACTCTTATCCTCACATGCCTCACATTCGCATCATATTTTTCATTTTGTTTTTTAATTTATTATTTCTTTTTACCATGCATGCATACCCACCCCCCTCCCATTTCACGTCTCTCGGTGTGCCACACTTCGCACATTGAGGACACTGTGCACTCTAGCTTGGGGGAGTGAGTTCTCACGCTTTTTGCTTTTGTCACCCCTTATTTTCAGTTTTTTTCCCACTTTTTCCCCCATTTCTCATCACTTTTTCATTTTTTTACCATGCATCACGTTTTTCTTATTTTTCTTGTGTGCCGCATTGTAAATAGTTTTTATTTTCGTTTATCTTTATTTCTTTCATCTTTTGCTAGAGATGACTTTTCTGTGATGACGACGACGTGGTGTTAGCTTCTCTCTATATGCATGCTGTAATTGTCATGTCATAGTGTTTTTATTGCTGATATCATATGCTATGTCCTGCCTTGCGTTTAGAAATAGTAACCCACTCTCTTTTGGTGTATGAAAATGGATGAAATTCTATTATTAGCTGATGTCTGATGATTCATATGTATGCTATCGTAGAAAACACACCAAGATTCACGCATTGATGCTTATATCTGGAGTACTGCTTTCTTTTCTCTCATATCACTTCTATATGCATGATTTGTACATTTCACTTCAGGTTGATTGAATTGTTGCTAGCAATGATAAATCTGGATTAGTTTACTTTTTGAGATTAAACTGAGTAGATTATATTACACTGCTGAAGTTGTCATGCACGTCCTATAGAGTGAACTGAGAGATACATTTATTTCTTTCTCCACATATCTTGAACATTATTTCTCTATTTTAAATTCATTGGTGAATCTCCCCTTAGTGATTCTATTATTGGCATTCCCCTGTTATTAAAATCACATGCTCCAAGTTCCCCAAAATCCAAAGAAAAAAAATACTTGTATATCCTTCTCTTTGATTTGGGATCATTGTGTATATATGCTATCAAAAAAAAAGACGAAAAAAAAGAGAAAAAAGAAAAAGATTTGAGAATAAGAAAAGTAGTTCGAAAACGATCCCATCTCATATACTTTGTCTCTTTCTTCCCTCTTTTGTTTTATTTTTGACTTTTGGAGCTTCATAAAAATGGGGATGTAAATATCGTTTTATATATGCCACCACGCTTATAGATAAGCTTGGGGGAGAGAATCCAATGATGTGTGAGAGAGTGACTACTTGACGGTGCATGACAACCTAGGCTAAGTAATATTTTATACTCGGTGAGATTGCTAAAGTTTTACGAAATCCAGAAATCTACGCTTAGCATTCATTTCATGAAAACCTCACCTTTTCTATTCTTACTACTCTATCGTGTGATATCTCTTATACTCCTTATAGAAAGCATTCAATTGAAAAGTGTGTGATCTACGATATTGTATACCGCTTTAGATGCTTCAGACGATGTTAATCTTAGAATTATTTCATTTTTCATGCTATATTGATATTCTTGGGTTTTCTATTTCAAATGCATCATTATACTATGGTATCAAAATAAAAGACCTTGACATGTGTTTTATATTCGATGCATGCTATATGAGTAAGCAAAACCCACGTCCTGAGAAAAACGATCTAGCAACTTCCCTCTTCGTTTTCTATTTTGTTTTTCGTTTTCCGTTTTCCACCTTTCCGCCGTTTTCGTTATCTTTATCCACCGGGTTCGCTTTTTTACTTATCTTTCTCGAGGACGAGTAAGAGTTAAGCTTGGGGGATTTTGATCACTCCATATTTTACAACTTTTTTCTGCATGTTTGCATGCCATTTTGATCGCTCAAATCGTGTTTTTCACGTTTATTCGGCAATATTGCGATGCTTTTCACGATTTGTTGTTTTTGTCGTATTTCAGGAGATTTGGAGCGATTTGGAGTGATTCTGAGATGCACCCACTCCGGAGTGTCACCGACGACTCTCTTGAGGAGTATTTTGCTGTTGGAGAGGAGTGGAAGGAGAAAGAACGTCGTAGGAACGACGAGGAGGCGAAGATATGAAGTTTGGGCATTTTTAGCACTTCACTCGGCCGAGTGAAGGAGCCACTCGGCCGACCATAGGAAGCCCGCTCGGCCGGCCAGATCGGACACGCAACAGAGCAATATCAGCGTGCACTCGGCCGAGCATCACCATGCCACTCGGCTGAGCACCGAGTCACCCATCGCCCGAGTGGAGCCAAGACGACGACAACAAAAGAGACCGAACTCTCTGTTTTTTTTCGTCTGTCAGTCCCGATGACTGACTCGGCCGAGTGGAGAAAGACGGTCCGCCCGAGTGACAACCGACGTCCGCCCGAGTGACCTCCGAGGAGACGACCCCCGAGACCCCAACTCTCTGTTTTTGTACAGGGTTCGTCACTCGGCCGAGTGACATTTGTCACTCGGCCGAGTGACATTTGTCACTCGGCCGAGTGAGCCGCGCTGCCTGTAGCGAAAACTGCGGATTTGAGGCTGCGCAGGGGCATTTTCGTCAGGGTTTTTTGGGTGATTTTGGGGGGGTATTTAACCCCAGTTTTTAACCTAGTTTAGGAGAGCTTTTTCATAACTTTTTGCAGCTTTTTAGATTAACTTTATAGGGATTAGATTTAGCTTGAAGGGAGGAGAGAAAAGTGAGATTTTGTTGGATGATAGCTTGTTCTTCATTGGGTCGTCTCTCTCTCCCTCAAAAACTCCATTTTTATTGATTTATTGAATTTTGCTATGAATTCCATTGATTTTGATTGTGAATTTCTATTGTATTCTATTATGAATTGTGAGTAGTTCATCGTCTTAGGGCGTAGGGATGAACCTTACGAGCCCAATTTCGAATTTGTGATGAATTGGGGAAACTATTGCTAGGATTGATTAGGGTTAGTTTGGGATTGCTATAATACGAATAGCTAGAGATTCATATCGATTGGGATTTGCAAGAGATTGGATCCCAATTCGATAGGAAGCCCTAGATATTCGAATCGGGTTGCAATTGAATTTCTCCGGAATCGGTTTGCAAGAGATTGGACCGAAACTAGGGTTTTTCGATTGCAATTCTATACCAATACCCGTTTGCAAGAGATTGGATGGGTAGGAACTATCCCATCCTTGGTCGTAGCTCGAGTTTGCACGAGAGTGGGCTCGAGATACGATTGAACGATGATATTGTTCTTCACGCTAGTTTGCCTAGGTTCGGGTTTGCAAGAGATTGGGCCCTACCCTAGGTTGGCTATAGACCTGCAATAGCGCGAGAGCGTGAGCTTGGTTCCACATTTAGTTGCAACTAGTTCACCCAAATTTCAAGCCTAGCAATTGTGAAACCTACGAGTCACAATGATGAGATACGGCAAGTAGCGGGGATTCCCTATCCCCTAAGCGTCTTTATTAATTTGTTAATTCCTTTATACATTTAAACGACTGTGACCGCACATTGCGAACATTCTCCCGACTTTCCCTATAGCCAGGTGATTCGAAGAAGACACTGTTATTAGGCCTCCCTGTGTTCGATACCCGCTCGCCGCTACACCGTGCGCTTGCGGTAAGACTACGATCGTCGCCGCTCCAGGACGTGTATCCGGGGCGCGATCACACTGACACATCAGAGTATCTGTGCGGTGTGTAATAATTGTTATGACTATCAGAGTATGCAACTTGGAGATCTGACAATCATTGACTTACATGCCTTATATGCGGAGATTTTTCGGATCTTAATCTCAGGTAACAAGCAAACTCTTGCCCTCAAGTGCAAATGATTAAATTTTAGTAAAATATAAACTTTACATCAAAATTTTAAATTCTATTCAACACTCATCATAATTAAAAATGGGAATACAAAGTCAAATTTATATGCTAGTACAAAGATTAATTTGACTCATATTCAAACTCCTAAATAGATTCAATAAAGATTACTAAATAAAATAAAAGAGTTCATTGGAACGGGAAACTCAAAATGACTCAAACTCCTTTAAAAGGATGCGCTTAAAAGATTCAAATTTCTTTAGGAAATTTTTTTAAAAGGCTCAAATTACTAAATTTAAAAGGATTCAAATATACTCAAATAATAAAATCAAAAATGTGGTTGTTGGCTCGATGGGGCTGCTGGAAATTTCTAGCAGCCCCATGTGGGCTACCCTTTGATTTTGACCAACAAAAGGGGGGGTTGGTGCAATTTCCAGCAGCCCCATGTGGGCTACCCTTTGATTTTGACCAACAAAAGGGGGGGTTGGTGCACCAACCCCCTCCCCTTAATTCCTATAAAAGGATAACAGATATATGAGTTATTTGCATCGAAAATTGGGAATCCAATTGAGCTTCTACTGAAGCATTGGGGGAACTTGTATGAGGTCCTATTGGAAGTTCCATAAGATCATTGTGAGCCATCTTTGAGAGAGCCAATTGTGAGGATTTCTTAGGAGTAGTTGAGTGCCTTTTGTAACTCCTAATTAAAATCAAGAGAAGTGTTCCCTTGGTCGTTAAGACGACCTAAATCTTTTGTTTGCTTTCTCTCGATTTGTTCTTCGTACTAGATACTTCGGCGATCTGATTGCTTCCGCTTGGCACACAACAATTGTTATCAGAGCTTTGGCGACGAAGATCTAGACGAAGAAGATGAGCAAAAGTGGCGACGACAATCCTTTTACTTCAATGTCGCAATCTTCAACAACGCGAACTATCGTATCTAGTACGAAGTTCAAAATTGAGAAGTTCGATGGGCGTATCAACTTCGGCATGTGGAGATGCGAAATACTTGACATCTTAAACCAACTTGGTCAAGATCAAGTACTAGATGAAAGGCCGACTACGACGTTGGATGCGGAGTGGAAGATGATGAACCGGACCGCTTGCGACACGATCCGACTCTACTTGACAAAGGAGAAGAAGTTTCCTTTCATAGAGGAGACGAACGTGAAAGTGTTATGGGATGCGCTTGGTGAGAAGTACGTAAAGAAGAACATTCAGAATTGCATGCACATAAAAAAGAAGCTTTTGGCCTCAAGATAGAAGGAGTTTCAGTTGAAGAACATCTCGACTACTACAATAAACTCCTCACAGATTTGAGGAACATCGACGTCAAAGTGGAAGATGAGGATAACGCGATGATTCTCCTCAACTCCCTGAATAATGACTATGAGCACATCGTTTCATCTTAACCTATGATAAAGAATCTATCACCTTCAATGAAGTTTCTAATGCTCTTACTAGCAATAAATTTAGAAAGAAGAATGATGAGAAGATGAGGGGGCCAAGGGTCTGAAGCGCTTACCGTGGTTAGAGGTCGGAGCAATGAAAGAGGTGGAGGCCGCAAAGGGAACCATAAATCTGAGACGAGGGACAATAGTAGAGCTCCGCACACAGACATCGAGAGGGATCAATGTGTCTTTTGCAAGGAAAGAGGACATTGGACGAGGGAGTGCCCAAAGGCCAATAAGAAGAAGGATGCTACCGCCAACATCGTCAAAAGCGACAAGGTGGATGAGTGGGTCCTAGTTGGTGCGACGGAGGGGATGATGAAGGCGGGATGGGTGCTCGACTCGAGTTGCTCGTTCCATATGCCACCCCACAGAGAGTACTTTACTACTTTACATGAAGGTTGTAAGAGTAAAGTCTTTCTTGGAGACGATGGAGCATACACGACGACAGGCATTGACACGATCCGCATAAAGATGAGTGATGGTGTCACATGGGACATAGGCGATGTTCATTATGTGCCCGACCTGAAGTACAACTTGATATCACTTGGTTCATTAGAAGCACAGTGGTGCAAAGTGACTATGGAGGATGGCGCTTTGAAGGTGACACGAGGAGCAATGATTCTGATGAAGGGGAAGCGTGAAGGTAACCTCTGTTACTTGGATGGTACTGTGATGATGAAGACGACGAGAGTTCCAGATGAGTGAGCTACTGACTCAAGCTCGCACGCACTAAAGACGACGTCATTAGATGATCTCCGAAGAGGCAGTGCTAATAGAGGTGATGGTTCAAGTTAGTATGGTGGAGATATCGTGTTCCCACAACTTGCACAGCGGATGAATTCTATCAAAGTTTGGAGACCAATGTATGAGAGATGTCAACCTCTAAGAAGAGTCTCGTTTGCTTTCTTTGTCAGGTGTGATGAGTCTCCGACCTATTCGGCGAGGTGGATCATAATGACGACCTATGTGGACAAAGGAAAGATTGGTGTGATGAGATGAAATCAACGACGACTGATGAAGCCAAGGATCGGGTTGGAGCTACTTGGTACTAGTGCTTGTTCGACGAAGGAGCTTATGAAGGTTGATATTGAAGTCAAGTTCGAGTATGGCTCGGACTTGTATGTTGATGATATGAAAGACTTTGGTGGCCCTTTCTAGAGTAATGAGGCTCTTCTGAGCCATATGAGCCTATCGAGTCAAGATGACGGGAACACGAGATGATTCTCACCGAGGAGAAGCGTTAACGGTCGATTGTGTGACATAGACCCAATATCTCACCAAGATGGAGATTTGTGGTTGTTGGCTCGATGTGGCTGCTGGAAATTTCCAGCAGCCCCATGTGGGCTGCCCTTTGATTTTGACCAACAAAGGGGGGGTTGGTGCACCAACCCCCTCCCCTTGATTCCTATAAAAGGATAACAAATGTATGAGTTATTTGCATCGAAAATTGGAAATCCAATTGAGCTTCTACTGAAGCATTGGGGAAACTTGCATGAGGTCCTATTGGAAGTTCTATATGATCATTGTAAGCCATCTTTGAGAAGGCCAATTGTGAGGATTTCTTAGGCGTAGTTAAGTGCCTTTTGTAACCCCTAATTGAAATCAAGAGAAGTGTTTAAGGCGACCTAAATCTTTTGTTTGTGTTCTCTCTATTTGTTCTTCGTGCTAGATACTTGGACGATCTGATTGCTTCCGCTTAGCGCACAACAGGAAAGACTCAAAAATTAGAATTCGAAATTGAATCCAATTTGGATTCTCATCAATCCACATGTTTGAAGCCCCCCCCCCCCCCCCCCCAAGAGACGATATCCCTTGTCACGTCATTAGTGATGATTACATCATGACTCTTCTTCAGGATAGTCCCGACATGTACATCCATTTCTTCCCAAATTCCATCTTCTCCAATATAAAATTAAGAAACTCCCAATCCACCTTGTCTTGTGCTTTCTCAAAATTCACTTTCTGCGGTCCCCTTAACGTTTTTCTCATACACGTGTCAAGTACCGCCAAGACAACAAGCACACAATCATAAATTGACATACGCTTCATAAATTGACCAACATCTCTGGAAAAAGAACATATTGAAACCATCAGGATCGGGTGTCTTACTTGGTGCCATCTGGAACATTGCTTGACATCTTCCATGGTGAATCTCATCTCCAAATCTTCATTAGGCTCTGGTGGAATATTGTAACATTTTGCTACAGTTGTACTCAAACGGCACTTTATTCACATTCGGCCCTAACCATGACAGTGTTGCTTGAAACAATCTGCAATCTCCTTTTGATCATTAGCCTCTTGTCCCTCGTGCTGGAAGGGATGAAGTTTCTCCCAACATTAGCAACCGAGTGAAATTCTTGGTATCACGATCCCCTTTGATTTGAATTTTTTTCGGTTTCTTAAGATAACAGAGTCTAGGATTATAAGCGAGCGATCAGATACCATAGATGTAAGAAACTTAGCAGTGGAGAGAGGAACCATGCATCCCAATCCCGTGATACCCTAAATCTTTCCAACTTGCCAAGGTGAGAAATTCTATTATCCGTCCAAGTGAATTGTCTCCATTACATTGTATTTAGGCAAAAAGTGTATAACCTCATCGAAACCAAGTCCTTCTCTCAGCCAAGCTTACTCCCCTCTCATGTTGACACATGGTAGAGTATAAGATATCTGCTATCTAAAGTGAATATCTCACCTCAACACTACTACCATTATGGACATGATTTAATTGTATAGTTTCTCATGGGCTTAAGTATTGAACATTTTCTTTTTATCTGATGGGTCAACAAAGGAACACCCTTTTTTAGGATTTATTTTTTATTTTTTATTTGCCATCTGTTAGGATCCAAAATAAAAAGACAATTTTTATAGAGAAATCAAAGCTAGAACAAGATAATTGAGCACAAAAGAGGTGCGCTCTCCTCCCAAGACGTCGAAGAGGACGTCCGCACTCGTTTAATCTAAGATCTAACCTTAAGACGCTCAATAGAAAATTCCAAATATCAAGCATGCCTAAACAAATGACGGCTAGCCCCTATAAATAGAAGAAACTAGGGTTCCTAGGCTAATGGGCGCGCGCGCATAATCAATAGGGGGAGGGGCCGGCGGCTTAGCAATGGGCCCGACCCATTGGTGGGTGTAGACCCGCAGGGTCTAACAATACTCCCCTCCCAAAGAATCACATTGTCCTCAAGGTGGTGTAAGTACCGGCAGTGCTACTCTGAGTGGGAGTCGTCCTCCCCCCGATCCCTTCGTCCTCCACGTCATCTGCCTCGTCTGTTTCCGCTATCAATACTTGCAGCTTTCGATCCACACAGTGGTGTCCGGTGGTGAAGCGCTCGTCGCATCTGAAACAGAGCCCTTTTTTCCTCTTCTCCTTCATCTCCGCATCGGTCATCCTTCGGAATGGGCACCCAGCCGGTGGTGGGTTGTTTTGTTCTCCCGACTTCTCAAGTCCAACATGAACTGCCTCAGTAGTGGCCTCGTTCCGCCTGCTCCAGTCGAGGTGACCCGCTGCAACTGCCCACTGTAGCTCCCCCCACCTCTCCTATCCTCAGTCTGGGAGTCCTCTACCATCTGCGTCATCTCGATTACCTCTGAAAGCCCCCGAGGCTTGTAGGGCCTCACCGCAGCTTGAAGACTAGGTCGCAGCCCCTTCAAGAAGGTGCCCTCCAGCGACTCGTGCGACACCCCATGAACTCGCCCTGCCAGTGTCTCAAATCTCTCGATGTACTCTCGCACCGGCCCCTCCTGCCTGAGGGCAAATAGCTGCTCGTGGAGGTTCCCCAAACGGGGGTCTCTAAACTTCTCCAGCACCAAGTCTTTCAGATCCTCCCAGCTCCGGATCTGCTACCTACTCTCCTTCCACTGGAACCACCCCAAAGCTCTGCCCTCCATGCAGATGGCTGCTGCCTCCAGCTTCTGTGCCTCGGTCATATGGTGTGCCGCGAAATATCTCTCCGCTGTGAACAACCAGGCGTGTGGATCCTCTCCAGAAAATATCGGCATCTTCAGCTTTCGGACTCTGCAATCTTCTCCAAAGTGCCCAGGCCCAGGCCTCCACTCCTCTCGATGATGTGGACGGTAGTGCTGTCTCCTCTCGTCTGGAGTCTCGTACTGCCTAGGGGGGACTCCTCCGCGACCCTCGTAGTCTCCACGGTAAACTCCTCGCCGGCCCAGAAATCGTCCCAACCTGCGTCATCGTCGAACTCCGCCTCGTAGCCACCCCTACCGTCAGAATAAAAATCTTTCCCTCGTCCGTTGCCGTAGAATGGGTCCTCCGCTGCTGGTCGACGTCCCAAAGGGTCGAAAAATCCTCCCGAAATCTGTTCGCGACCCTCTACAGCTGTTGTCCGCTGCCCGAGTGCTCAAAAAACCATCCTAGAGGCTGGCCGTGCGTGTCCCCCCTGCCGGCTGCCAGGGGGGTTCCCGCCCCCTATGCGCCGCAGGCGGGGCCTGCCGGCCCTGTCGATCACTCAGCAGGGCCGGCAGGGCCCTCTCGCAGGGCCGGCGGGCCCTGCCGGACCCCTGCAGGGTCGCCAGGCCCTGCCGGCCTCCGGGCAGGGCCGGGAGCCCTGCCGGGGGTCCGGCAGGGTCATCGGACCGGTTCGGGGGCCGGCAGGGCTTGGCCAGCCCTGCCGGGCCCCGCGCTGGGCGGGGGGCCTCCCTCGCCCCCGTCGCGTGGCGACCGCCCCCGAAAGGGTTTTGGGGGCCGGTCACCCCTCCTCGCCTTCGTGCGCTGTCCAAAAAGGGCGGCGAGGGTCGCCACCCCCCTTGATACTCCACCACGTTGCGCCACACCTCCTCGCGATAATCCACCTTCCATGGCTCCTCTTCTTCGTCATCGGTAAGTTCCTCCACCAAAAAGTCGCTTCCCGGTTCAAAGTTCTCACCTTTCTCATTCCCGTTGCCCAAAGGTGACGCCTTGTCCGCTGATTTAGGGTTTTCATCCCCTTTGTTGTTCGCCGCCAATTGATTTAGGGTTCACATCAATTGCGCGAATTGTTCGTCGTGCTTTGCTTGATTCGCTGCCAATTGATTGACGGAAACCGTCAACTTTGCCATGGATTCATCGTTTGCCGCCAACGATTTCTCGATCCCATCGATTTCGCTCGTGAACTTTGCCTCCAAAGCCTCAATTTTGTCGTGCGATCTTGTCCTGGCCGCCATGAATCGTCATGTGCTCTGATACCAAAATGTTAGGATTCAAAATAAAAGGACAATTTTTATAGAGAAATCAAAGCTCGAACAAGATAATTGAGCGCAAAAGAGGTGCGCTCTCCTCCCAAGACGCCGAAGAGGACGTCCGCACTCGTTTAATCTAAGATCTAACCTAAAGACGCTCAATAGAAAATTCTAAATATCAAGCATGTCTAAACAAATGTCGGCTAGCCCCTATAAATAGAAGAAACTAGGATTCCTAGGCTAATAGGTGCGCACACGCATAATCAATAGGGGGAGGGGCCGGCGGCTTAGCAATGGGCCCGGCCCATAGGCGGGAGTGTAGACCCGCAGGGTCTAATATCATCCTTATATCTTGGACATTTGAACTTTTTGTCAAACACTCAATCAGATCATCGCTCCGGAGTTGCTCCTGGCTCATTGAAAATTGCTGACATTTCATTAATTTTTCAAAAAGAAAGAACGTTTGCTATCACATTGTGTGTATTCATTAGTTTACCATCAGTACGAATGCATCGTTGCTGAACAGTCTAACTACAGAATGTGTCTTGAAGCTGTTATCTTCACTTAACATGAATTCTGAGATTGCAACATGCCATGTGACACACCTATGAGAAAGCTGAAAGAAATCTTGATGGGAATATTTTAATCCTCTTGAAAGTTTCCTATTTTTGGCATGGTTTGACGCTGTTATAACTGAGATTTGATTTTCTCAGATTAAATGCTGGATCGTCCTCAACCTCAATGGATCCTTTGAAACATGGCTCAAGATAAATGTAAGACCCATGTAAAGCAGGTAATTCAAGCAGCGAATATGGAACATGCATCCCAGATGGCCATGGCCGTCCTCTCCAAAGGGGATTCTCTGACGAGTAACGAAGAACTCATGGCCCGTCGCCTCAAGAACAGAGAGCGGCAGCGCAGATACAGGGCAAAGAAGCGACTCGAAGCGGACACGAACAAATCTTGTAGGATCCAACGGCAGGCAATGCGGCCAGCCGAACCACAGTCACATACGAGCATCGACATGCCAGAGACCCTCGAAGCTCCAGCACCTGCAGAAACACAGGCAAGCTGCCCCGCGACGAGTTCTGTAACTTGCGTGTATGGTGGCCGAAAATGGAAGGAGGATGCGAGGTTGGCGCATCCATACGTCGGTGCCGATCCTGGGCATCCGACGGGTTCATCCATTCGGAGAAACTGGAAGGCAGATGCTAGGAACAAGATCGATGCAGTTGCTTCAGAGAGCTTTCGGTAGACTGTTGCTAGGAAATAATCATGTCGTGATCTTTGTAAGCGGGCTGTGTTTTGATACTTTGCTATCCTGTGATGAGAACTGGGCCATCAAAGTTTCAGTTTGCCTGTTAAGAGTTTTTTGGGAGTTGATGTACGCACAGATCTAATTTCTTACTGCACAGACCGAAAAATGTTTAAGGTTGGCACTGAAACTTTCCCTCTTTTACCCTCCATAGGCTTTCTCTTCTTTTGTTTGGGACATCCGCCAGAGAATAACTTGGGCCTTGGCTCAACAACTCCACGTTCGAAGAGCAAACTATCTATCAACCCCTGCATTCTAAATTGTTTGCGTTTGTACCCCCCACACCCTCTCCAAAATTTATCAGCCTCCATTTCGTCATCAAAGCAGCCAGCCAACTTCCCCGTTGACGGTTCCTCCCACGCTTCCTCCCCTCGCTCTCTCCGCCGTCCTCCTCCCTTTATATCCATCTCCTCCTCCCTCCAATCTCCCAAATTTATCCTCAAACAATATTTTAAAAAAGAAAGTGAAAAAAATGTCGTCGATCTCGGCTCTCAGGATCATCCCCTCGCATCCCATCACCTCCTCCTCTAACCTCCCCAAACCCTCAACCCCTTTCCTCCCTTCTCTCTCCCCCTCCCCCCTCAAATTCCCTCCCCAATCCCTAAATCTCTCCGCCGGCGCCGCCTCCTCTTCCAAGCTCCGCGCCGTCTCATCCGACGTCGTCGGCGGCCAGAAATCCCTCAACTCCACTCCCCATCCCGTACTCATCAGCTCAGCCCCCTGTCAAATCTCAATTCATTCAATTTGCCTTTTAATTTCCTGATTTGTTTTTAGGTCATTACGCGCGATGAAGGCCTAGATCTGTACGAGGACATGGTGCTGGGCCGGTCGTTCGAGGACATGTGCGCCCAGATGTACTACCGCGGCAAGATGTTCGGGTTCGTCCATCTCTACAACGGCCAGGAGGCCGTCTCCTCCGGCTTCATCCGCCTCCTCCGCACCGCCGACTCCGTCGTCAGCACCTACCGCGACCACGTCCACGCCCTCTCCAAAGGGGTCCCCGCCCGCGCCGTCATGGCCGAGCTCTTCGGCAAGACCACCGGCTGCTGCCGCGGCCAAGGGGGGTCGATGCACATGTTTTCCAAGCCCCACAACCTCCTCGGCGGTTTCGCCTTCATCGGCGAGGGGATCCCCGTCGCCACCGGGGCCGCTTTCGCCTCCAAATACCGTGCGGAGGTCTTGAAAGAGCTGGAAGAGGATGATATTGATGTTACCTTGGCGTTTTTCGGCGACGGGACTTGTAACAATGGGCAGTTCTTTGAGTGCTTGAACCTGGCGCAGCTGTGGAAGCTGCCGATTGTGTTTGTGGTGGAGAACAATCTGTGGGCGATCGGGATGTCGCATCTGAGGGCGACGTCGGATCCAGAGATCTGGAAGAAGGGCCCCGCGTTCGGGATGCCGGGGGTGCATGTGGATGGTATGGACGTGTTGAAGGTGAGGGAGGTGGCCAAGGAGGCAATCACCCGGGCCAGGAGAGGGGAGGGGCCCACGCTGGTGGAGTGCGAGACGTATCGGTTCAGGGGGCATTCGTTGGCCGACCCGGACGAGCTCCGCAACCCTGGTGAGATTTGCTAAACATGATTGAAATTCTGCGTTAGATTTATTTATTTTGTTCGGTTATGGTTGTTGATTATGTTCTTAGATCATTGGACATTTTAGATACAGAATGTAGTTATGTGGTACATTGGGTTTTGGTTAGTATATTATTATTTGCTATCTTTCGGTCATATGTTAGCTAAACATAATTGCTGAACATTAGGTTTTCAGATTGAATCTTTGATTGCGACTCCTGCGACACGAGATGACACGACATGAAAATTTCAAGTTTTATATGATCAAGATTGTAGTTTTATGGAATTAGCTTTAAATAAATGTTTGAAAATTTTCACAATTCATGAGTATTGATTTATGGATGAATAAGTGGTGGGCGCCTGCACTTGTTATTTAGGAGATTGTGGTGTCGGAAACGCATCCTAGTTTTGATAATTTTTCTTTACCTTTTAAGTTTCTATGCCAAAGCAATCTCGTTGCATCAAGGTTTGAAATCTCGGTTTCTGTCTTTGTATCGATTGGTAGTTTATAGTATTGGTATCGTAAGTACTGGGTAATATGTATTGGATATATTGGACTTTACATATCTGTTGACTTAAACTCTTAACTTTATATGGAGGTTGGTGTAGATCTTCGATTTCAAATAAGTGATTCATCTAACTATAGATCATCTTTATCATTCAAGATAATATCATCTCTTTTTCAAATCTACTCGATTATTAGGCCAGTAACATTGAATTGACTGATAAATAAGATTTTTTGGCCATTATATGAACCAAAATAATTTTTAAATTTTAGTAATTCAAACATTAAAGCTCATCTTATATTAGTGATTATTAATTGGTATCAATAGACCGTATTAGCATGCTTGAAATCTAATACGATACCAGCGATAGTATTGGTATCGATTAAGCTTTCAGGCCTGGCTTTAGACAGATTCTAGTATGCAGCTTACTTCCTAGTGTCACGAGATTTTTTTTGTTTCCCTTCATTTTTATGGTGTTACTTTCACTAAAATTCTAGATAAATCCATTGATTTCTCTAGGGATGCAGTTTTGAGCTTCTCTTGTTCCTGCTATGACATGGGAACACTAATTCATACATGCTCCTAATAAATGAGTTATACAATTGAACAAACAATGATTAGCATGATATGGGTATTCTATATCCTTATTTCCCATGATATCTCATGGCGTAATTGGACAACTTGGATTCAGTCTAACATTCTACTCTTGCTCTTGTGATGTTTTAACATGTGCTAGTTAGTTGATCTCATTTGTTGCATGAAATTTGATTACAACATAAAACTCAAAGAACAACTGATTTTTACTGTCAGTTCTTGGACATATGTTAACAACAAAACAGCTTAAACCATGGAAAATCTTTAATTTCTTACTTTGAACTATCCATTCAGTTCTCCTATCTTTGATTGTAGTATTTATTACTGTATTGAAACCGTCTTTTTTATACCTGCTCTAGAAAGCTAAGTGTTTTAATGGATTTTAAGAAATGATAGCTGTTATTTGATGAAAGTATGGTACTTTGAGCGGTGATAGATCATAAACCCATCTTAAGCGAGAATGGTTATAAATGTTCTAAATTTTCTTGACATACATATACTGATCAACGACTATAATTAATTTTTGATGAGCTAGAGACGTGGCAAATTAGGAATAACTCTATGATAAAACATCTAGAACCTTGTTTATCATTTAATTTTTATCTGTTGTCCTATCAAATCAGTAGCTTTTGGTGTTGCAAAATCCACGAGTGTTCAGATGAATATAATAAGCATCGGTAACATGTTATCAACTTTGTTACTCCAACCATATAAAATGAGGGGAATGGAATCATAATTTTAACACACATTTGATTAGGTACTTGCAAGAAAATTTTTAGAGTCAGGATACGCATCAACTTGTAAATGTATTCGTTGACTGTCTATTGAAATACCATCTTTGTAAATATATATTCATTTGGTTGATGTTCTATTGAAATACTATTTTCGTATACATTTTCATTTCGTTGACGGTCTATTGAAATATTACCTTTAATTGAGCTGCTGTTGTGCTGATTTTCTGATCTCGACATCTCTTTTGGCAGATGAGAAAGCTTATTATGCAGCAAGAGATCCCATCCCAGCCTTCAAGAAGTACATGATCGAACACAATCTGGCAACCGAACCCGAGCTGAAGGCCATTGAGAAGAGAATCGACGAGGTGGTCGAGGATTCCGTGGAGTTTGCAGATGTGAGTCCCACGCCTTCTCGAAGCCAGCTATTGGAGAACGTATTCGCAGACCCCAAAGGATTTGGAATCGGCCCTGATGGTAAGTACCGATGTGAGGACCCGACCTTTACTCAAGGCACTGCCCAGGTCTAATCTTTTAGGTGAATAAAGGTGGTCTTATTTCATCATCAAAATGGTCAGGGTTTTGATAATCTAGGCTTCGATTGGTGTTGTTGATTTTCATTCTCATGTAGATGCAATTGTTTTATGGTCATTGTTGTATCATTCTCATTCGATTGGAAACTGTTATAGTTTTTTATCTTGGTTAGCATTTCTATTTATGGTGGTCACTCGAGTCAATTGGCTTAGTGGTATTCGTCTTCTCTCCCTTGTGGGATGTTGAACCCTTCTCTTCCTTGTGAGATGTTTATGTATCATTTTAATGTTCTGTTCGAAGGGTGCGAGGGTACCTTTTCTGCCTGCATTGGAAATATAGGATCATTCAATAAAGGGTGCAAGGGCTATGCAGTTTTAAAACCCTAAAGCATCTTATTACACTAATATTAGTTTAGTTTACACTAATATTCATATTTATAAATTATATCGGCAATTAAATTATTGATATGTCCATGTGTGATCCATGTATCAGCTTTTGCGTGTTGGTCCGAACCCATTTTCAACCATAATGAGAACGCATTAATTTTAATGTGGTAAAAAAGTGATTAAAATTTTAATTCTTGTGGCATATTGCACGTTTAGCTTTTACATGTGGTGTGTGTAGGCAAAACATAGAAACAAATACAACAGTCCAAATTAATGACGTTTGATTATGAAGCTAATTTGGAATAAAAATGCAAAATGAGAATCTTAATCTTGTAGTGTACAAACTTAATCTTAATTGTGCAAGGCGAATTAAACCCCAAGTTCGAGATAAGCTATAATTTGGAATGCGAGTTAACTGTTTAATTGGTGCTTTTATGCGAAAAGTGAATTAAATTTTGAGTTGAAAGGGATATGTTAGAAAGAGTGGACATCAATATATATTTTTAATTAAAGTCACAGTTTTTTTGTTGTTGCTGATTTCGATAATCAAAGTAAGTTTTCTAAGAATAGTAGCGTAGTGTAGGAGAATCTTTGTTTTGCAATTTATCAAATAAAATAATGTCAAGAAGAAGATGGCCTCTGAACAATTTGGATGAGGTGCATTGACGTGACAGCCTTTTATTGGCCGTCCAAAAGTAATTGCTTTTTAGACGACTTGAGAGAGGCTGTCACGTCTACTCACGTCACATGTCCCAATATGGTTAATTGCCCTCTGTCCTCCATCAAAATATCACATGTCCCAAGTTGTTAATTGCCCTCTGTACTACATCAAAATATCAGTAACCCAAATTGATATCAAACTACAAAATATAATAGGGTTTTTAGCATATTTGTCCCTTAAATCTAGTGTATTTTGATATCCGTCTCTCAAATCTTCATATTTGCCCTCAAGTCCCTCAAAAGTTAGTATTTAACCTTAATAGTCCCTTAAATTTTGAACGTTAACCTTAATAGTCCCTTAATTTAACGGAATATTCACATTTCCGTTAAGATTTTAACAGATAGTTAGTGAGAGGGACTATTAAGGTTAAATACTAACTTTTGAGGGACTTGAGGGCAAATATGAAGATTTGATGGACGGATATCAAAATACGCAAGATTTAAGGGACGAATATACTAAAAACCCAATATAATAATAGACTCATGAAACATATAACAACAGCTAACTTAAAGGCAGTTACCAAATCAGTCCTCTCAGTCAAAAAGGTGGAGACCATACGCTTTACATGAGTGAAATCTCTGAAGAATATTTTGCAACTGCACCTTCCATCGCATCTTGGTTCGATAAATAACCCCTCCCACATCGAACTCTGCCCAACAATTTCTCTACAAATTGAAGAAACTGAGGTGGGGTTCCGAACGTGAGAATCGGAGGCAATCAAACTTACTGCTTGCGTCCCAATGGCAGTGGGCAACTAAGTTTGGTTGCCTCCAATATCTCACCTTCAATTGCCCAACAAATTTCAGTAACAAGGAGTTGAAGAGGGCACATTGAATCAAATGTATCAGAGAAAAGGAGAGAATTTTGGAAATTGAGACAAACATCATACATACAATTACTTCTCTCAGCTGCATTTAGCTCTTTATATGAAAAACAATAAGAAAACCACTCCTTGGATCTCTGTCAGTCGGCGAAGGGCAGCTCAACGAATCATCCTAGTATATTAGCTTCCTGCTGCTTCCTGCAGCATAAATCACCTCCCTAGTTTGCCAAATCTTCTAGCAACTCCGAATATGACTGCCTTTGTCAGCAAACCTCTGTCAAGAGTGCAGGCAGCGGCCACTGCGCCTCCGATTATAAGGAATTTAGGTATGCCGTTTCCCCAAGGATTTTGCTTCTCGGCCTCTACAGTCTCCCCTGATGACTCTTTGTTGTTGGCTTCCAATGATCTGAGGTGGTCTGAACGGGCCTTGGTGTTGATCCACGCCATGGATGCATACTTGGAGGGTGGATCACCTTCACTTTTGACCATTTGGTAGGCTCGAAGGCCGGGCTCAATCTTTCTGACGCAGCCCCACATCCCTTGCTTGATTCCGAGTTTCGCTATTTCCCACGGGATGCCCATATCTTCGTGATGGAAGAGCAGGACCTCACATGCAGTCTTTTGGCCATCGCCTCTCCTTGATTCAACTGGAAAATATTACACAGAAGTGGGAAACATTAGCTATTCAATAAACTCGAGATTTGGTAGATCCTCTAACGTACGGTACATTTAAGCACACTAGTTACCTGCACGAATACACCAGCTTGAATAATACAAATCTACACGCCTGGGCTTGCTTTGCCGAGGTACAGAAGGGCGAGGAACTCCCTGACATTATGAAGACCAGATGTTTGAGATTCCCAGATCGAGAGGTTACATAATGATATTAGTAGGGATGCTCAAATGAACTGGCAGAAGGTGTGTGCAGCAGTAAATAGAAAAGATGCAACTGCATTGATTGTTTAAGAATAGGTTCATAGGCAGCGAGTCTGTAAACATGGTAACTATGGCAAATAAGATGGGCTAGCGAGTATTTTGAGAGCACAAACAATAGAATAAGGCCAAAAACTAGAAGAGTGCCTAAATAATCACAGAAATCACTACGAAAAGGCAAGAGAATAAATAATTCATCGGTGTATGACTCAGAACAATAAGGAAAAATATAGTAACAAGAAAAATAACGAGAAAAATAAAGCTACAATACTAGTATCTGAGCATCTAACTGGCGAATGGGGAAAATAGGATTCATAAAGCCATAGCAACAGCCCTCCAAACAAAGCAGGAAACAGCAGTGCAATAAATAGAGAAGATGTGTTCTTTAATATGCACTCTATGAAAGGATTCATATGACAAATTTAGCTCAATGGATAATTTTTATCCAATTCAAGACTCGGAAAGAAACACGAACAGTCTAAATGTGGCTTGGAATCATAAGGTAATCTGGTGCAGTAGCAGATAACTACTTTAGATCATTACAGCATGCAACCTCTGGACAATGTGACCAGGAATCTGCAAAGTTCTAAACTAGCAAGGAAGTCACAAAATAGTTTATACTAGAACTCCGTGGAAGAAATTGTGTGCCACTGAATGAGAGAATGATGATATGAACTAGAGGCTAAATTTAAATTCAACTGCTACACCTAGCAATTAAATCAATCTTCAAAACAAATAAACCATGCTTGGAAATGAATACTCTCATAAACTGACATATGATGGTTTTGTTAATATCTAGGTTCAGAGAACCCAAATAGCAGAAATCCAGCTGTGGTTGAAATTCATGCATGACCAATGTCTTGTTCAACTTTCGTTGACAAACAAAAACTAATGGTTGCACTGGGCTAAAGTTTCCTTAAAAGAAGCATACCTTTTCCTGCCTCCAAAATTTATTAACTGGCCAAGTTTTATGGGAAGCACCACTCATGCCTATCCTTGACCAGGACTCCACATCAGTTTATAGATAAATACCAACTTAATCAATTGAAAGTTCAACATTTTCATATTACTGTACTATTGACAAGTCTGGTGGGGAAATGTTAATAGATGCATCTATATTTGGCAAGGAAAAATTCAGCTGCCAAGGGTCAGAACAGTTTCACATGGCAGGTTTAGAAGGGTTGCAACTGCTACGGAAATAGTAGCCAGCTAGTCCATCTCACTCAGTTCTAGCCTTAAATTACTGTGACGTCATGCAAGAATCCATGACATCCAATTTCTTCTTCTTCTTCTTCTTTGTGTGTCTGTGTTATCTGATTGGATCTTTTTTGTGATAGTGCTTTATTGTTAACCGGACAAATGATAAAAAAAAACCAATACAATGTAGGATCTCATCTAATGAGGGGGGAAATATGAAAAGAAAAGCCACAATTGGCATTTCATTGATAAGCATCTGTCGCATTTTTATCTTGCGTCAGATCTCTACACATTGTTATATGATACTTGCTAAATTTACCAATGTTACGGCAAATTTTAGAAGCATATCCCTTTGACTGGCATCAAGTGACTCCAACGTTGCCTAGAAACAGAAGAATGGACTTTTCTGAAGAACTGGAATATCAATTTCTTGTGTGTCGATGTTGCTAATTTCATATATTTTCTAGTTTCTTCCAATTTGACGGCTAAAAAGTACAGGCAATATAAAATCTGAAGTGCTTGAAAAATACAATTTGAATTTTTTGGTTAACTATTGCCTTGTTTATATATTACCATCTATTTCCATAATAATTTTCACCCGATTAATAAAATATAGTGTCCATTAAAAATGTATGGCTACAATGCTAATATTAGTCGGTAGTCAATAGGTTAGATGCATTCAACTCTCTTGTAAAAATAGGGATCACTTTGAGTCATGTTGGTGGGTGGTTGAGTAGGTGCGGTGGACAGGTAGGTGATGTGTTGAATTTCAGAACAATCTCCAAATAGTCCATAAATACTATGTGCATTGTCAATGACATCTATAAATCAGGCACCAACTTCATATTCCTTTCACAAGGCCTCCAAAATGCCATACACAACTATACAATGCACAAAGCTAGATTTTACTCTCTAAATAGGAAGTACTTACATCTGTACACTCCCATAATCTTCAAGAAAGGAAAATCAAATGCATTGCTTATCCTAACTATGAGCAGCTAGTTGCACAAACGTTTGACAAGCTTTCTATAAACTCAAACAATCCTACTAATCCAAGCATACTTACTCGAGTACAATGTATCATACACAAAAGATAGGTCATGCGTAATCAAATCTCAAGATGTCTGTTACCATGCTCACAAAAAATCATCAAAGAGATTCAAATAGCAAGCTCGATATTTGTAAAGCTTGATATAAGTTTAATATTGCTTCAAATGCAGTTCTTCAACATGAATCGTAATGATTTAGTATACCTTAGTCACGCAGTAGTAAGCCCCATCTGCGTCCCATATCCGACGGCCAATGATATACTCCCTATCGCTGCAGAAGAATGGAAACTAAACGGCAAGACAAAACAAATCTCAATGAGCAAACAAAACAACCAAATCTTCATGTATCTCAAAACCTCCAATGAGAAGAAAAAAGCTATCACCTTTCGCACCCATCGAACTACCAATGTCCCCGTCTTCGCACACTCATCCAGTATGGTGTGCTCGAGGAGCATGTCATCCCACTTGTTCTTGGCCCGGAACTCGTCGTCCCAGAAGAAGTCCCTCACCGTCGCCGGCGCCGCATCCTCAAATATCGTGCTGCTCCGGTATTGCGGAGGGCCCGTCTTTAAATTCAAGAAACCAACACAAAATCTTGATATGCAAAGGCTCAATTTCAAGGAGTTCGATCAAAAGGGCAATAAATTATATACCTCGGGCTCTCTCCTCCAGGCTCGGTAGCTAAACCCCGGCATCGACTTGTCCATCATCTGCTGCCAGGCAGGACCTCCGTCTGTTACCTCAACAAGCCGACACAAATGCTCCAAATCCTTGGTCGTCACGGCCAATTCCTCGTTCTCCATAACTCGATCACTAATCAATAACATCCGACTCTATCAAAACCCCATTTCCCCCACACAATCTCAAACCCCCAAGAAACCCAAAAGGGAAAGACCTTAACTTTACCTCATTTCGACTGCGGCGTCGGCCTTATCCCGCTTCTCGCAGCTCGAGGAGGCGCAGGACTCGAAACAATCCAACCTCAACATGCCGCCGCCATCGCTATTTGGATCCCCAATCTTGCCGTCGACCAAATCGGAGGCCCATCTCGGCTTCCACGCCCATCCCACGACCAGCCCGACGAAGACGGCGATCCATAGGGGCGCGGCGAACAGGGCGAGCTCCGACACCACGTCTCCGATGGTGGGCTTGTTCAAAATCTCGACGAGGGCGTCGATGATCAGAGCCATGAACCCCAGAATTCGCCCAGAGACAGCGACTGTCCCTCCCGAGGAGAGAGAAGAGGGACTATTGGGCTAGGGATTCTGTTGATAAGAGAGAGAGATAGACGAAGATGAGGACAAAGGAGGTTTGGGATAAGGATTGAGAGAGGGGGAGAGAGGCGGGGAGTCGACTGAGCTGGATTCTGTGATCAGAGTCGAGAAATTGAGGCGCAGAGCAAAGGATCAGGGAATCGCAGCGATAATATTAGAATTAAATTAAAAGAGGATTAAATTCGGTTGATTTGATAATAAAATTCGATGATGAGGATAACTATGCGGATTGCTTGTCCTATTTATATGGGGGGTGGGAACAAACCCGCGTTGCGTTGAGAGTTTCTGAGTTCTGACCGTGGACCAAACTCACCTGTTTCGAAACATGCTTTTTATGCTGTTTTGAAACATTGGTAAATAAAAGTATGTCAAACATGTGGATGCATTCTTCCCACAATAATGCTCATATGGGAAGCATGTTTTATTTTGGATGCATGTGCACACAGTATCTTCTTTGACGGTCACGTGATCTGCACATCACAGTCAATATGGGTGGGTTAGTGGCTCTGTCTTCGGCTTTTCCGATGAAGCATTGAAGTCTATAATAGGGTTACCAAATACCTATAATTTTTAGTAGACCTCTTAAATTAATCTCAAAAATTGTATTTTCAGTGAGTTTAATGGAAACTTGCCTTTTATTGACCAGTCAACCTATAATACTCTTTATTTTCCTCTTAATGTTTCTTCCACTAGGAACTGAAGTGAGCGTCGGATGGGGATCGGTCGGGTCCCAGCTCCGACTCCCTTAACGATCTTCATATGATGCAGATCAATGGAGATATCGCTGAGCTGTGTCAATCTTCACCGAAGAAACTCGCTCCAAGCTATCCAGGACCCGGGTGTTAGACCTGAAAGGTAAGATCTATGACTGCTGGAACAAAACAGGGAGTTAAAAAATCAGAGAGTAAACCGAGGAGCAACGAGAAGAGAAGTGAAAAACAGAGGAAAAAGGGAAAACTTATCCGGTGAAGATGAACTGCGCCGTGGAAACAACTACGGACCGACCGCGGTGGTAATCGGATGAATTTTCCGCTGTTGACAATTGAGTTTATATAGAGAAAAAGAAATGACAGTTGGAATTCAGCCATGAATGCAGTCAGTAAAAGAAAAAATGGCTGTTGAGACATTAAACGTAATGGGCTTTTATAAACCCACACAAGGGAGTCACCCTATCCAATGTGGGACTAAAAAAAAGAGAGTGGGAGTGAACAAATGGCTAAAAGAGCCATTAATTCCAACGCCGGCAACTCCTCTCTGCGGTTCCCACTTCTCAGACGAGTAAGGGTCCACGCAGTGAAGGCATCTTTGCCCGGCCCATATCTACTGGAAGGCGAAACCCATCTGTCAACATTAGTAATCAAAGATTAAGTGAAATTTAGATATGTAATATCATCAATCAATTAATGTCATATTGTGGTAACTAGCATGACTAGGCATTGGGTTGTTTCTGCCTTTTTGTTTATGAGCTTTGTTGATGCCTATCTTCTTTGTTGGGGAGACCAAAGCATGAGTGCCCTTCAAAGTTAAATAAAGAGAATAACAGAATAACCCCCAACTTTTATTAATGGAATTATGATTTTTACGGCTGTGTGTAAATATAAATTTTCTGATTGCGGTGTGAATAAAGAGAGTTATTCACACTGCCACAAAAACCCCCAACGGTGGTCGGTTGCACAGCAGGCTTCATTTTCACAGGGTCAATACTTGAATGGGTCCAAATTATCTCCGTTTTTTTTTGCTGATAAGAACACCACGCGATGACCCGCGCAGCATTTTGAAGCCCGAAGAAGTACGAGTACGGACGTTGGACTTCAAGGCTTCTAGAAACAATTGGACTCCGACCCATGTTTTACTTGCGTTAAAGGAAGCCTGTATGTAGGCTGGTGCGAGAACCCATTCTCATGATCGAGTAGGTGCATGGTCTTGGGAGTCTACCCCATGTCTTAGGGTGTGCGCTTGCATTAATGACTCTTACTGTTAACGGATGGGTTCCGTCAAACTGAAGGTGGAGGTGACGGGGGCTCTTCTGTCAAGGCGAAGCCACGTCATCTAGTAGAATAGGACCTTCGGTTGGAAGAACCGGGGTCGACGAATGTTGGGCAGAGTGTACGAAGAACGTCGGGCTGTCACTCAATCGATCGCTCGGTCGATTAGGACAACCGTCCGACCTCCCTGCAGGGTTGAACCACGACCTTTCTGCACCACAGAAATCGTCAGGGGGGGCGGATGTCACTGTGTACTCTTAGTTCGGCCAGTCATTGTTCACCTAGTGTTTTAGGTCTCACTCGAGCTTACGAGGTTTCTACTTATAAAACGTTTGCCTTCACTTTCGTTTCCTTGCTCAAGTCTTGTTAGACTTGCTGACATGTGCCCATTTACTCTTTTGGGTGACACATGTTAGATCCCGAGCCTGAGAGTGCTGCGGAGGACGTGGTGTTTGCTGACGCTGAGTCAAAGCCTGCGTTCGTTGAGGAGTACGAGGACACGGGTGATCAGTCGTAGAGGCTGCTTGTGTTCTTCGTTTTAGATTGTTTTTGTTGTCGGTGCGTAGCACCAATACCCTGTTTATATTTGTCCTTGTTGGCCTTGTTCTGGGCCTTTAGACTCTTTCTGTTTAGCCTGGTGGCTTTTTCTGGATGTTGAACTTAATTTTAATGTTGGACAATTCTGCGATTTGAGATTTTATTTCTGTATCTCCTTGCATTATCATCTTGTTCTGCTCGTGGTTACAGGGACCTGCATATGTTTTATTGACGCTTATCAGGCGCGTAGCTTCACAGCTCCACGTCTGTGCGGACCTTCTCACGTCTCGCCTCCAGCTTTGGGAAGCGGGGCGTGACATCGGATCTAGGTTCCGAACCAAATCCCCTCCGATGCGTTAGTTAGTTCGGGACTTAAGATATGCTCAGATCAGTCGAATGCGACCCATGGAGGCTCGCCTCGAGTCAGTCACCTCAAGCTAGTATGGAGGAAGAAATATAAGGGTGGAGAGAGATAAAATGTCAAAGTATCAAGTGATTCGTACCTCCGGGAACTGAACCCTTCTTCTGTTGTCGCCTCTCCTATTTATAGTTGATGATTTCCTTTATTAATGCATAACGGTTCCTCATTTACGACGACAGGAACTTCTCCGGGATTGTTGATAACGGCTGCACATTTATTCGGTCCTTATTAACATCTCCCATGTAATCTGCGGGTTCCCTACGGTCGGTTGAGTTGTCATTTGACTCGGTAATAGCTCATCTTCGTTGATGGACTTCTTGGTAGACCCGACCAAGTTCGGTTTGAACCGTGATTTCGAACCGGACCGGACAGTTCCGGTTCCTCATTCGGACCCGATTCGACTGATATGTAATTTGCATATTTTCATCACAACTGGCCGGAACTGGAACCGACTTCTTGGGCTATTGTGCTAAGGCATGCCCATCATAACGGGCTTAATCTTTCTTGCTATGTTGTCGCATCCTCGCTTCGTAGGCCGAACCCATGTATCAACACTTACAATGCTGCATGGTGTGCAGTTGAATTCTATGAAGCAAGTGGAGAGGGTATCAACTTGCTGCTTCGACACAACCCACCTTTGCTCGACGATTCTCAACTGTAAAAACCCCTGATGGCAAGACCTTGATGTCCATCAATAATTCAAGCTCAGAGCTCTGCATCATTCAAGCTCCAGATGTGATGTGATCAGCTATCCAACATCCAGGGGTGAGAGTGCAGTTTAACTATTTGGATCCTTCGTGCTTGCGACCACCTTGCTTCCCTGGACCGCCGTTCGCCTCTGCGAACTCATGGACGAGGTCACCGGAGCCTCTCCCACCCCTGCACGGGACAGCTGCGGTCTCTCTCTTTGAGCCGCCGACCGATGAGAGCTCCCAGAGAAACGCATATAGTTGGAGGGCTTAATAATCCTTTCAAGGTATTAGTCCCACATCGGAAGAGACTCTGTATGTGGTCCGCAGGGTAGGCTATAAAATGTTAGGATGGGCTTCAAAGCAACTCATACCTTTCTCGGCCTTTTGGCTAAGATCAAGTGTAGTATCTGTTCTTATCAGTTTAATATCTGATACGTGGGCCATTGGCCCACTATGATATTAAATTAATTTTTTTAGGGGGAGGGCCCATCTACAGTAGCTTGCTGCTGGGGTCCTCGAGCGTCGCCCACGCGTTGCACTACAGTGCGGGCCTGGCGCACCCCACCAAGACTTAATTGAAATTTTTGGGCTGAAATTTCCAACGTCTCTATTTGTTCAGACTCGAAACGTGCATAAATTTCGTCTTTGTAAAACATCTTGCTAAATGTTATTAACAGATGAAAATTGTTAATCGGGCAATAGAATTTTTCGATGTTACATTTTACTTCATATTTTAAAATTATGTCCAAATCTGTTAATTTATGGCTAATTTTACCATCTCTTCCCCTCTTCTTCACTTAGTATTCTTAATCTGTCCTCCTTCCATTCTTTCTCGATAGTATTCTTCTGTTTTTCAGCCTTCTCGATTTTGGGATTTTTTAGGAATTTTTGTATGGTTTTAAGAAGAATAAGTAATAGAAGAAGAAGCGAGCAAATAAGCCATGGATTTTTGTTTGTACATTTTTAAAAATTAATCCATGGATTTCTTGGAATTAGTTGGACATAGATCTCACTCTCTTAATCCGCATGTGTTACTGACATTATTGAAAGACAATGAAAGGGAATTAAGATGTACATGGTAAACCTTAGGGTATTTTATCGGAAAGTACCCCAAACAGTAGGGGTACTCTAGTGTACTTTGCCCTTAAATATTTATAATTGAGAATTTTATTTAACAACACCAATAAACATAAAAGTACTAGAAATAACTCGTGCACACAGTGCACGGAGCCAAAAAAATCCACACGAAGATGATGTGGTGAACGTGCGCAACCGAAAAGGAGTGAGAAATGCCGGTATGTCGGGCGGCAAAAAGTGCAAAGTACGGAGGTTAAAATGCAAAAAACATTGGAGTGGCAAACATGTAAGTACGTGTCTGTTTTTTGTTTTTTCGTGGTGAATGACAAACAAGTAAATAAGTGAGTTTGGGTAGGGTTTTTTTTAAGGAGACAGCAAACATGTAGGCGTGCTGTTAATTGTACCGCACAACTTTATGAATTCAATGCACCAAAATCTTGTTATTTATTAATTCACCGCACTTTATTCCATTTTTACACTTTATTTCAACTTTACATCACATCTCCTCCTCTTTCTTAATCTGTTGATGTTACCGCAAAACGCCACTCGCATCCCTCTGCCTCAAAACTCGCTGAGCTCGATCCCCCTTCGACGAGCTTCAGTGCAACGAGGTATTAGACAAAGAAGGCATAATAATAGGGTCAGGCCAGCGTTGATTCTGAAACTATAGAATCATCATAAAGATTTTCAACCTTGAGCTTTACATTTTGCATTTTGCGTAGAGAACCCAACATTTTTAAAATCTATGGCTTCATATCAAGTCTGGTTTAATGAATAAGATGACATATGATCTGAGATTAGGCAAATTAAGAAGGTATAGATTTGAAAGATAAAATTATAAAAAAACATAATCCCTTCAGATCCCAAAAATACTGTTCTAGATCTATTAAACTTAAGAATGTTGTAACACGTTACATTCCATAAGAAAGAATTTCATTTTTGGTTGCATTTTGGTTTAACTGGTCAAAAGCACCAGCTCGAACTCCATACCTTTAAAGTGTTCATCTCTAGAATTACCGGGCCACTCTTTAATTTTGTCCCTTGATAGTCGAATGAGCCCGTGCTTCCATTTTATTTGAGGCATGAGAAAGAAATAGAGGGGAAATCAACTCTTGCGGTAAAATAAAAAGAACAATGGCAAAGTTTATAATTAATTAACAATTTTAAAAGTATTAGTCAAAATCTAATTAATGTTAAATTTGTAATTTCCAAAAAATTAACAATTACGATGATTTGATAAAGTTACGCGGTGCAACTAACACCCAACATGTAAATAAGTGGCTTGGAGGTGAGTTTTTAGGTGAGGTGGAGAGTGAGGTGATGTGGGGTCCTAGTCATATTTTAGCCTCCACCTAGGACAACTTCAACAATTGTAAAATAAATAATTATATTTTTAAACGTAAACATGTTCATGGATAGTGATACGTCTATTTTACGAAGGCCCACCAACATAGACCCAAAAGCACAGCCCACCGAACGAAGCCCGAAAGATACGAGCCTGGGTGCCCGACCGCCGATCGGAAGCCCATCTGCGCGATCAGGCCCGCCCGGAAAAGCCCCATAGAGGGCCCCCAAATGTCGATCCGACCCGGCCCCGATGAGGCACGAGTCACTCGCCCGCTCCAGCGATAACCGTTCCCCCGATCCCGTGGCCACTTAATGACTGTTATGGGGAGGTGCTGGCATGGCGCAGGGAGCGGCGACAGGGGGGCGGATTGAGGGGGCACGATCGAGGGCAGACGAGCGACGTGGGTTGGGGGCAATCACGGCGGGAGGTCTATAAAAGGGTTAGAAGGACGACAGAACAGGGGGCCGCATCTCAGGTATCCAAAACCTAAGGTACTCCACCAACGACCTTGTTTCCCCATTTCATCTCCTTCCTCCCCCGCTCGCGCCGTGAGACGCCGTTCCGATCTCCTCTCGAGTCGAACCGTCTCCGCCGGGCCTCCTCTTTCAGATCACTGTCTGACTTAGGCATCGGAGGGGATTTGACCGGAACCAAGGTCCGGCCCCCTGACGAGCGTTCTCGTCTACGCAGGAGGACATCAGATCCACGGGCCGAGGCTTCTCCTCCGCCCCTCGCCGATCACGCAACCAGCTGGACGACCGAGGCTACCCCTCGTCGTCCGACCGTCGAGGCCGAGCACATCCGACCGAGGCCGAACGTCTCAACCCGGGCCGAGGCTTCCCCTCGCCCTACCGACGACCGAGGACCCCGATTCGGCCCAGCCGACGCGCTCCACGCCATCTACGACTTCGACACGCGCCTCGTCTGCACTGACTCAACACGCCCGAGGGATCCAAGCGGGCCCCCTGACCACGTTGACCGGGTTGTCCACGGTCAACGCTTAAGTAGTGAGAAAACACTCCGAAACATCTGACGCCGTCTGTGGGAAACGCAAACTGTCCCACGAAGAAGAAAACCACCCCTGCAATGGCACGAGCCAGCAACGGAAGGAAACGCATGCCCCCATCCCGGAGGAGGGGAATGGCGCATCCAACGGCAACCTCGAAGACGCGCCCATCAACAATCACCACACCCCCACAACTGAAGAAATTGGCGGGACGGAACTGGCCACACAGGGACAACTCCGTGCCCTGGCCCAGGAGACCAACGCGAACATCCAGACGCTGGTCGCGGCAGTACAGCAGCTCGTCAGCACTGCGCCAGCTAACGGAGGCGCGTTGGGCGACGACCATCATTGGGCGGGGGGTCCCCCGCTCTTACGATCCGCTGTGGTCGACGACCATGGGAACCAAAGACCGAACGCAGAGCGTCGGTTCACGTTGTCCGGCTCCCGCCAGGCGAGATCCCGCGCCTCCTCCCCTCATCGTGAAAGGAGCCGAAGAGAAACTGAAGGCACGGGGGACGAATCGGTGACCGCGTCGTCTCGTCGACCACGATCACCCCACCGCAGGAGAAGCAATCGACACCACTCGAGAGACCGATCGCGGCGGAGCGGGAGCTCCCGCCGGAGGAGCCGGGAACGCCGGGTCAGCCCGACCCCCAGTGTGGCGAGGGCCGTGGAGCCAGCCCCGCCGGCGCCTGTGCCCCCTCCACCACCGAACGAACCAGAGGCAGACGGGTGTCGAACCCCCGGGGGCATCCACAGAGACCGATGCCCCCTATCACGGAGAATAACCGACTCGCGGGTCCCCTCTCGATTCAAGATCCCGGCGTTGGGGAAGTACGACGGGATATGAGACCCGGGAAACCACGTGATGGACTACGAGGGGGACATGTCCTTCCAAGGAGCCGACGATGACCTGCTCTGCCGGGGCTTCTATTCGACTCTCAGGGGAGCGGCGAGGACCTGGTACCGCAGCCTACCCAGCCGCTCCATCGACAGCTTCGAGGAACTCACCCAGCTGTTCTGCAAACAGTTCATGGCGGGAAGACAGGTAAAGCCTGATGCTGAACATCTGTTTAACATAGTGCAGGGCCCAGCCGAGCCGCTCCGATAGTTCATGCGCCGCTTCAACGCGGAAAGGCTGAACGTGAACAGCCCTCCCGACCTTGTTGTCCAAACGGCCCTTAAGAAAGGGCTGCGCCATAGAGGCCTTAAGAAATCTCTGCACAACGACCCCCCGAAAGACCTCCCAGGGATCATGGCGAGGGCCGAGCGCTTCATGTTGACCGAGGAGACCTTGGCCATTGAGGCAGGAAAGGCCACTCGAGGGACCAAGCGCAGCGACAGCGGACGAGGTAGCCCCGAAGGATACCGGACCGAGAAGAGGCAGAGAAACAGGCAGCGGGGAGAGGGAACGAGGGACGCCACCCCAGACGCCGTCCTCGCCCAAGTACAGAAGGAAGAGCACGCCGATCGCCCCCCACCAAAGGCAAAAAGAGGTGGGAAGAGCGGGGAGAAGTACTGCAAGTACCACAAAGACAATGGCCACGACACTGAAGACTGCTGGCACTTAAAGAAGGACATTGAGAAGCTGATGAGCCGGGGGCACGCCAGGAGTTTAGCCGACGAGCCAGCCCACGGGGAAGGGACCTCCATGCAGCCGGACAAGGGGAAGAAGATCAACACCGTCCAAGGACCCCTCCGCATCATAGAATGAGCGGGCGAGCTCTCTCCCCCCAGGCGTAGCCTAGTCCGAGGGGATTATCTAGGTTTACATCCCTCTGTCTAGCTTTATTCCCTGTTTCTTTTCCTCCAAATGTACAAGTCCGACATGACTCTTAAGAGTACAATTGCATTCCCTTTTGTCTTTTCTTAATCTTCGACGGAATCGACGTTTCACTAAGGGTGCAAAAGAATGAAGACCGCCGCCTCACTGGAGGGGGAGGGGGAGCTTCGCCCTCGCCGACCAACACCTGCGCTCATAAGTCTGGGGCAATTCCCCCAGCAGGTGCGGACGCCGACCGGTCCTAAGCCGAGGAGATTTGCCCTCGCCGACCAACACCTGCGCTCATAAGTCTGGGGGCAATTCCCCCAACAGGCGCGGACGCCGACCGGTCCTAAGCCGAGGAGCTTTGCCCTCGCCGACCAACACCTGCGCTCATAAGTCTGGGGGCAATCCCCCCCGCCAGCGCGGACGCCGACCGGTCCTAAGCCGAGAAGCTTCGCCCTCGCCGACCGACTCCTGCGCTCATAAGTCTGGGGGCAATTCCCCCAGCCAGCGCGGACGTCAACCAGTCCTAGGCCAAGAACAAGGCAGCAACGCAAAATACGCGAGAAGTCCAAGTAAGTCAATTTCGTTTATAACAGTTAACCAAGGTACAAAAATGTGTCTTATTTACAGGGAATCGAAGCGGAGAAACCTCTCTACAAATAATCCACTCTCGACGAATGACAAAGTTCGACACCTACAGAAACTAGGTCGACACCGACAGAGCAAAATTCGTTGACAAAAGACCCAAAGTTGTCGGCCTAAGCGAACATCCATGCAACCAACAATTATTGGCTCTGGAGCCGGTAGCGAAGCCGAAGGAGATAACAGGGGCAGGGATCCATTTCAAGTAGACTGGCCCAAAGCGAAGCGGATGCTAAAAAATTTGAGGATAAGGCCAGGAGGGACGGCTTAGGGAGCCCGGGCTCGAGAGGACACATCCTCGGGCGCTTCGCCCTGCTCGGAGCGAGGGGGATCGACAAGCGGGGGAGCCTGCCGAACGCCCGCACAATCCCGGAAGGAAGACTGGACGACTTCGACAATCCGAGGGGCGATGAGGTCTTCATACGTACCGAAGGCCTCCCTAAGAACCTCGAAGATCTTCTTCCCCAGTGTCCCGACGACACCCCTCTCCACCTCCTCCGCAAGCCGCTCCACCTGACGCCGATCCGATAGTTCCCTCTGAAGTTCCTCCCTCTCCAGGCGGAACGACTGCGCCGCTTCCTCCGCCGACTGCCGAGCGTCCTCCAACTTTCCCTGGAGGTCACCCACTCGTCCCTCCAACTCGGCCACCCGGAGCTTGAGACGCCGAGACTCCATCTGGGCCTCCGTCATAGCCACCTCCGCCGCCCCGGCTCGCTCGTGGGCCCTCATGGAGGACTCCTCCAGCTCCCTCAAGCGGACGGCTCGGCACTGCGACTCCACGGCGAGCGCTGAACCCTGGAAGACGAGACATGGGCTAAGAAGAGAATAAAGGGAAGGAAAGGACAGCAAGATAGCCGAACCTGTTGGAGGATCCAGACCAAGGAATCTGACACCTTGTCGGCAGGGATCTTCTCGAGGAGACTGCGGTCCCGGGGAAGGACGGAGACCTCAGCAACATGCTGGGCCAAGGCTCGGTCGACAAACACCGAACTCCCAGGGGCGACATCGAGGGAAGCCAAATTGCTCGCCAACAGGGCTCCGATCCCCGGTGATATGGGCGGGGACGCTGCGAGGGGGGTGGTTGTCAAGACCACCGGAAGATCCCCGGTGGTCGCCGCAGGGAGCACGGATCCCGCCGGACTGGAGGGATCCGCATCCTCCTTCCTCTTCTTTCCTCCATGAGGCTCCGAGGGTGCCGGAGGGGAGCGCTTCTGCCTCGCACCGTCCCCACCCTCGGGAACCAGAGGGGGCGCGCCAAGGGCAGGAGGGAATGCACCGGACCCGTCGTTACCCCCCGCCTCTTGGGCTGGCGGGGCGGGTCCGGCCCTTGCGACCCCCCTGGAAAGGAGATCGCCAGAAGAAGAGGCGGGAGGCGCGGCCACCACCTTACCCACAGAAGGCTCAGCTCGGCGCACCTCCTCCTCAACGGTCCGCCGAGGCGCCCTTCCAGAGGTACTACCCCGGATCCGAGCGGCTCCACGACGGATCAGCTCATCAACATCACGGGTGAACTCGCGACCAGCCATTCCTGCAAGGGAAACCGAAATCAGGGTAAGCTACGGGGCAACCCAGGACCAAAAAAGCGACCTACCCGGAGACCACAAGACGGCCTTCAAAAGTAGGTCGTCCAACAAAGACCAGATGGATTTCGCCTCCAAGGGGAGGGTAGACAGCAGCGCGGCGGCCGCCAGCTCCGCCTCAGAGAGGGCTAGCGATGAGTCGGGCCGGGCCGACCCACCCCAGCCTGTCAGAATTCGGGCATCCTCCTGGAAGACCACGAAGACATAATCCGAACTCCAATCCCCCGACCAGCGGGGCAGCCCGATCAGGCATTCCCTCCTCGAGCGGGCTCGGAGTTGCAACCATGACCCGGGGCCGACCGTCTGGATCCGATAAAAGTAAAAGAGAAGGGGGAGAGACGGCTCCAGACCACGGGTACAGCAGAGCATCACGAAGCCCGTCAGTACCGCGATCGAACAGGGGGTGAACTGGCAAAGGGGCACCATGAGATACTCCATGACCTGGATGAGGAAGGGATTGAGCGGGAAACGAAGGCCCAGGTGGAACATCTCGACGTAAACGCCGACCTCGTTGCTCCTCGGAAGGCAGATCCGCTCGTCGATGAACGGAACTCGAACATCGTACGGGTAGCAAAGATACCTCTCCCGGATCTCCGTGGCCACTGAAGGAAGAGTCCCCGACGGCGTTCGGAGGATAACCGGGGGTACATTGAGCCGCACGGCAGCCGACGCCACGTCATCGCCGACGTACTCCGGGAAGAGCTTCTCCTTCCCCTTATCTCGAAAGGAACGACTCCCAGAGGAAGGACCTGATCCCACAAGCCGGGGCCCGCCCCGCCTCGGCTCAGGAGGATCCCTCGCCCCTCGGCCGGAACCACCTATCCTAAGAGCAGCCATAATATGAAAGTAAGAAAGGAGTTACCTTTTTGTTAAATTTGGAGAAGACAAGGAAACGATGACGATGGGAGACTCCAAGCTGCGGGGAGCAAAAACAGAGGGAAGAGCAAAGAAGAAGTTGGGATCCACGCAGCCGGGGATCTTATATACCAGACTCAGGGGCGAATTCGAAGCGCATGACAGGAACGCGTGGCAGGTCTCGGAGAACCGGCGGCGTTTCGAAATCGGCACCAAAGGAAGTCCAATCGATCCGCCTCATCATTACCTTCATTTATAACCACGCCTCGACTGACGCGCCACTCGGAACCCCAGGAGTCACATCGGTCGAACCGAACTGGCCAAGGCCGATCGGCCCCACCGATGGGGGCAATTGATACGTCTATTTTACGAAGGCCCAACAACATAGACCCAAAAGCACAGCCCACCGAACGAAGCCCGAAAGATACGAGCCTGGGTGCCCGACCGCCGATCGGAAGCCCATCTGCGCGATCAGGCCCGCCCGGAAAATCCCCATAGAGGGCCCCCAAATGTCGATCCGACCCGGCCCCGATGAGGCACGAGTCACTCGCCCGCTCCAGCGATAACCGTTCCCCCGATCCCGTGGCCACTTAATGGCTGTTATGGGGAGGTGCTGGCATGGCGCAGGGAGCGGCGACGGGGGGGGGGGGGGGAGGGGCGGATTGAGGGGGCACGATCGAGGGCAGACGAGCGACGTGGGTTGGGGGCAATCACGGCGGGAGGTCTATAAAAGGGTTAGAAGGACGACAGAACAGGGGGCCGCATCTCAGGTATCCAAAACCTAAGGTACTCCACCAACGACCTTGTTTCCCCATTTCATCTCCTTCCTCCCCCGCTCGCGCCGTGAGACGCCGTTCCGATCTCCTCTCGAGTCGAACCGTCTCCGCCGGGCCTCCTCTTTCAGATCACTGTCTGACTTAGGCATCGGAGGGGATTTGACCGGAACCAAGGTCCGGCCCCCTGACGAGCGTTCTCGTCTACGCAGGAGGACATCAGATCCACGGGCCGAGGCTTCTCCTCCGCCCCTCGCCGATCACGCAACCAGCTGGACGACCGAGGCTACCCCTCGTCGTCCGACCGTCGAGGCCGAGCACATCCGACCGAGGCCGAACGTCTCAACCCGGGCCGAGGCTTCCCCTCGCCCTACCGACGACCGAGGACCCCGATTCGGCCCAGCCGATGCGCTCCACGCCGTCTACGACTTCGACACGCGCCTCGTCTGCACCGACTCAACACGCCCGAGGGACCCAAGCGGGCCCCCTGACCACGTTGACCGGGTTGTCCACGGTCAACGCTTAAGTAGTGAGAAAACACTCTGAAACAGATAGCAATAGCATGCATTGTTTTGTTTTGATCCAGCAAAGCCATTTGAATTGTTTATGTTGCCCATCTTAAACTGTGTTTACATATAAGCCTTGATAATCATTTGATTTTGCCAGCCAGCAAAAAGGGAGTTACTTTGCGAACCCATCATTTTGCTCCACGCACATATCACTTATTTAGAAGTTTGACATTCATCCGCACACATCGTTTACTTACAAGTTTGTTATTAAAATTGCTCACAGAGCACGCCAATTTATCATATTTCCGAAAAAGCCACTACGTCTATGCCGATGCGAAAACAACAGAGATCCTCATCTGCGCTGACGCTAGCTACTCCGTCGCCGAGGCCATTGAAGCAAGTGAGCTCGGACTTGATGTCAACCACTCCGGTGGTTAGATTTATGGTTTTTGACGGGGATTTTTTTTCTTGGGGGATTTTGGGGATTTGCGGAGAGGAGGGCGAGACCGGGAAAACAATTGTCGAGGCTGAGTTTTTGTATACAACGGAGATTGCACGCTGGAGACGATTTGAAGGAGGAGACGACTGGAAGCAACTCTTAGGTTTAGGGTGTCCCTCGTTTCTTTCCGGCGAGGGTGGGGGAGGCTGTTGGGGGCGACGAGGGGGCGGACGAGTCTAGAAGAATAAAATGTTGGTACACTTGTAAACGTATAATGGCAAACATGAAATAAGTGGTATGTGCACAGAGTAAAATGGTGGATTTGCAAAGTAACTTTCGTGCCAAAAGGAATACTGAACTCCTCTTTTTCAAAGGAAGTTACTATGCGCATAGACCAAATTGTTGTGCACATGCCACTTTACATACATAACCAAACAAATTAAAAATCATTTTTAACTCTAAACACAACGCCATATCCCACTGTTACATATCTCTACTGTTCATTCTCATCTCTCATCTTCCTCTTATTCGCTGCCGCCGCCGCACCCCGTCTCCTGGCGCCCACCTCCGCACCCCATAGCCACACACCGCCACACCCCTTCTTCATCCCCCAGGCGTCAACTGTGGAAGGTGGAGTGGAAGGATGAAGAGGATGAAAAGAGTGGGTGATGAAAAATGTGAAGGGGTGGAGTGCGACGGCGTCCGGCCGGTTTGGGGGTGGGGGGGGTGGGGTGTGTGTGTGTGTGTGTGTGTGTGTGTTGAGTTGTCGGTTGTGGCCGGTGCCAGCGACAGAGAAGAAGATGAAGATGGAGGTGAAAGAGAGATGGAGGGTGAAAGAAGACAAAGTTTCAATAGCAACCTGGTTAATTTCTAATGGCAACATTGTAAATAAGTGGTCTACGTAATCAACAATTAGGTTTGTGCTCATAGTAACCCCATTTTAAAAGCACAGAGTATTAAGCTTTACATCTATGCCCCTTAAAACTATTAAATTCGCATGTTTAAATGAAAAAAGCCTCAACAGAAATACAAGCGATCAATTTTTATTAATACCCTTATTATTTTCTGTTCGAAAAATACTGTAAAGTGCATTTGCACATGCTTAAAAAAATGACAATGCGAGATGGAATCCTTAGTGTAAGAGGGCCAAAAATCGATTAATCTAATCATTGAATTTTTACAAAATCCCAATATTTTTCCATTTATTTTTTAGTCTCTAAGTTCCAGTATATTTAATATTCAGCAAACGGGTCGGGTGCGGAGCCCGACCCAGTCGACAGGTGAAGTTAAAAGCTTTCAGGTTTGAAAAGCGTGAACCAAAACCAATTTCGATGAATCCCCACCTCTCCTCGATGCAGAGCGGGGGACGCCGCCCCATTTCTCCCCGGCACGGTGGAGGAGCGGCGGCCGCGACGGCGGAAGGCGCCCCAATTTTAAGCGGTACCATCTCTCAGCGTTCTAATTTTCTATAAAAAATTTCTGTAAATTTTTTCTTGCGCTTTTTATTTTCTGTTATTAGTTATTGGGCTTCTATACCGAATTCTATAAGAGTCAATAGTGCACATATGATTCGGTTATTTTCTTTAAGTTTACTTTTTTAATCTCCTGATGAAAATGTTCGTATCAGTTGCAATCAAACAGCCATTTTGTTTAACAGTTCACCGTACAAAATTTTAGGGTTTCAGGACAAGTATTGACATCTGAATTATTGTATGGAAGAGTTACAACTTGCAATCATGCTTTCGATAACTGGCTATGTTTAAGCTTACAGCTTACTAATTTGATTTTTTTGAATCGTTTTTATTTTTCCTAATGCATGATTTTGAATGCTATAATTTGTATCAAGCATGATCCAAAATTAAAACCCTTCAAATGTGTATACTAATTCAATCACTATATCCTGTGCAGATAATATAAATTAAACTCTTTAAAGCAAACATCTCTATCTCTAAGTTTTTAGGAGATCAATAATCATATTTTACCTTCAAATTTTGATAAATTCTCTAAGAGAAAAGAACACATGCTTTTGCACGTGCCAAAGATATAATACACATAAATTCAACTGTCCCATAAAGAAATCATTAGTTATGTCTCCTAAATAAGGCATTTGAACAATTTTAATGCCATCCACAAGCACTTGCATTATAATGATTCAATGATATGGAAGAGATGTATATTTTTTGATATTTGAGCATAGCTTGCTCAATTATTTCAAGATATGATGTTCATGTAGACAAGAGTCTGAGAGTGATGTGGTTTACAAAAAAATGATTAAGGTACAATATATGATTAATTAGCCAGCTAAGATGTGGAGGGCATGGTAGTAGTAGGTCATTGATTGGGGTGGTGATTGGCGTGGAGGTGATTGCCACCCTCAATAGCATATTGATCACCGAAGAATTGTTTATTGGCCATTTGAAAAGTGGATGTGAAAGTGTGAAAATGACTATTTTCAAGGCACAATGAAAAAAATCGTAAAATTTGTAACATGTCTTATGCGACGCATAACTTTTGCTTTTTCTATTTGGGATTGCCAAACAACTTATTTTCTTGATGTTTCTTCCGTGTCTGGTGAAAGTGAGCATTTTTACTTACTTTCCCTTGGAGAACACAATTAATGATATCGGTCGTAACAGGTCACTACGGTAAAAGCTAATTGTATTGGCGAACTAGAGATTGGTGCTAATTATAAACCCATATGGCTTCACAAATGACATTAAAAAAAGAACGTTAATCAAATAGAATGATGACTTGTTGGGTTAGATGTTTTCATAAGTCTTTTTGTATGTGTGTGTTCTTTTCATTGCGTACTCAGAAAGGGGCCAGAAGGGTCCGATGCTAATTTGTTGTCTCTATCGGGCAAAAGATTATATAAACATACTTGATATTATAACATGTCTTAGATTGTTCAAATTCTTATACTGAAAGGCACACACACTTGTACTTTTCATGTAAAAGTTTGGTTTATTAAATTATGAATGTGATCAAGTCAGAATTTTGTAATAAAGGTGATATTGGAAGTGCAGTCACCTTTTCGCATGAGCAGTGGTGGGCTATATATCAATAACTCAAAGTCGAGAAAGCTTTATAAAAGAACCAATAAAGTTTGGGTGTGTGGCAGCCTGTCTGCTCACTGTAATTTGGTGACAATTTTATGACATGCATCTATGGACACTGTCAAATGCTGGCAAGTTGCTGAAAATAAATTCTTTCTAACATATCCATAACACAATTTTAGCTGCTCCTATGAAAAACAACCACAAAGTCATCTTAATTGTTTAAAGGTTAGTCTTTAAGTGCAAAGATGATATGTTCTATGGTGATCTGCATTCTTCCATAGAGAGATAATAGAACCAACGTACCAAATTGAATCACGCATTCTGAAGGGACATAATTTGCAAATAGAAAGGAACATCTCTGGAGAAGTGGAGATATACTTTACATTTTTCCCAAATCCTTTTTTAATCATTAATTACGCTTGATGAAAGACTATTGAAAGAATTCATGAATAAAATGGTAGATAAACGATATTGTCTGATCATGATTATGATATTGGGTAAACGTATTTGCTAGAAAAACAGTCCAAACAATGTTTGCTTAATTAATTAAAGATTTTAAATTTTAATTCTAAATTGTTGGTGTTTAAAAATATGTTTATGGTATTATGCATCATTAAGCAACAATATGAATTTTAAGAAAAATCATTTAATAAACATATTTCTGAACAAATGGTTTCATAGGCTCATGTGATTGACTTTCTAAAAAGAGGATTATCATATGTTTACCATCTCTGCTAGTGTGCAGTTATAAGATTACAACTCCTGCTAATGTGATAAATGTATAACATAGGTATAGTTAACTTTATGGTTTAGACAAACAAACGGTACACTTGCATTGAAGATATAATAATAATAATAATAATCATGTATGCATGAGAAAATTTCTTCCCAAGAAATCCGTGAAGGGGTACCCATATTCACATCAGCAAATGAAAAAAATAACGAGGATAAATAAGAAGTTGAATGTCTCATTTTGTATGTCATGCCAGTCTGTGTATCAACAATGTATTCTAGATGTCAGACTTCTGTGATTAGAAGAAGTGGACATCAGATACATCCTCTGACATGCCTATTAGTGCAGATATAAGATAAGCCATATTTTTCAAAATAAGAATTTGTTGAGGGTTCCGTTTGATATATTAGTACATAATTCCATTGGGATCAATTATTTTTATTACATTCCTATTATGTTAACATGCGTTTTCTGCCTTCTGAGGGCATCTGATTCACATACGGTTAATTTTTATCTTATAGGAGCTCAAACTGCTTGGGATATGCTGTCCGAGGAGCAGACATTGAAACATATAAGTACAAGTTGTGAAGACCTAGATAGCATACTTGGAGGTGGTATACACTGTAGAGAGGTTACTGAAATTGGTATGTGCCCCTCTAAAATGTATGTCCTTTGTTTCAAATGAAAGTTTCCATTATAAAGAAATTACGGCTATGGTTGAACTTGGACTTTTATTTGTGTACGCGCGCGCACGCACACAGGGGGGGATGCTAGTTGATTTTAAAAGCAATTGTTTACATTTATAACATTTGATGACAGAAGGATACTTCCACAAACTAGATATTATAGTCAAAGTCTTTAAAGATATAAATTTGTTGGCTGGCTGCATCCGGAGCTGTGTCAGAACCCATGCATATGCATATCCACTTCTTTTACTAATGCCCTTGTTACTTTTCAATGCCATTGATAAAATTAAAAACAAATTTCTGATGGGCCTCTGGCCCAGCCGCAGCCCCTGCGGGTTTACACCCGCAGGCCCCGCCTGCAACCCCTCTTGGCCCCGAGTCCCCCTAGTCCTAGGATTGTCCAATCCCCCTAGTCCTAGAATTGCCTAATCCCCCTAGTCCTAGGATTGCCTAATCCCCCTAGTCCTAGGATTGCCCTAGTCTCTATTATAAATAGGGGGGAGTCTCTCTTGTATGCCTATGCTAATTTGATGATTGTTATTTGAGAGACTCTTAGGATAAACGAGTGCGGACGTCCTCTAGGCGTCTTGGGAGGAGGGCACACCTCTTTTGTGCCCAATTATCTTTCTATTTGTTTTTGTTTTCTCTAATAAAAATTCCATCTTGTTAGTTCCTAACAATTTGGTATCGGAGCACGTGACGATCCATGGCGGCTTCAACAAGATCGCAAGACAAATTTGAGGCGTTGGAGGTGAAATTCACGGGCGAAATTGATGCAATCAAAAAGTCCTTGGCGGGAAACGACGAATCCATGGCGAAATTAACTACATCCATCTCCCAATTGGCGTCAAATCAAGCAAAGCACGACGATCAATTCGCACAATTGATGGGAGCCCTAAATCAATTGGCGACAAACTCCAAAGGCGATGTGAGCCCTAATCCGATGCAAAAGACGGCACCTTTGAAGAAGGAGAAGGAAAAGGAGGAGACTTTCCCCCAAAAGCAACCCTATTACGTGGAGGAGATGGACGAGGAAGATAACGGGGAGCCATGGAGGGAGGACTACCGCGAGGATATACGGCGGAAGGCGCAAGAGAGCCAAAGGAGGGGCGGGGGGCCTACCCGCCCCCTCGGAGATAGCCACGGCCAAGATGAAGGCCGGCCGAACCCCCCCCCATGCATCCAGGGGGTCGACCGGTAAGAGAAACAGGCGGGGGACCCTCCCCCGCCTCCGCCAGGCCACGACAGGGGCGGCCAAGCACTGCAGTGGCTCGGCAGGGCCCGGCGACCCCGCCGGGCCTCCGGCAGGGCTCGCCGGCCCCGCCAGAGGCTCGACAGGGCCTGCCGCCCCTCCGGGGGCCCCGGAGGGGCCCGCCTGTGTGCAGCGAAGGACCAGAGGCCCCCTGGCAGCCGCCAGGGGGCGGCGGCACCTCCAGTTGGGGCCGCCAGGGGCGGGAACCCCCCTGGCAGCCTCCCGAAGGGCGGGGAACACGTGGACAGCCCCCAGATGACTTTTTTGAGCCTCCCGGACAGCGGACAGCGAACGAGGAGGGTTACGGGCAGTTTTCGGGAGACTATTTTGACCCTCCGGAGCGTCGACCAGCAGCGGAGGACCCTTACTACGGCAACGGACACGGGAGAGATTATTATTCTGACGATAGGGATGGCTACGGGGCAGAATTCGGCGACGACGCAGGTTGGGACGATTTTGAGGGGCGGCGTGGAGATCGCTGTGGAGACTACGGGGGCCACAGAGGGGTACCACCTAGGCGCTACGAGACACTGGACGAGAGACGTCGGCACTACCGTCCGCAGCACAGAGAGGAGGGGAGGCCCGAGCAGGGGCGTTTTGGAGGAGATTGCCGCGTCCGGAAGCTGAAGATGCCGCTATTTTCTGGGGAGGACCCACACGCCTGGTTATTTACCGCAGAGAGATACTTCACGACGCATCACATGACCGAGGCCCAGAAGCTGGAGGCGGCAACGATCTGCATGGAGGGGCGTGCCTTGGGATGGTACCAGTGGACGGAGAGGCGGCAGCAGATCAGGAGCTGGGAGGAGCTGAAGGACATGGTGCTGGAGAGGTTTAGAGACCCTCGTCTGGGGAACCTACACGAGCAGCTGTACGCCCTCAGGCAGGAGGGGCCGGCGCGGGATTACATTGAGAGATTTGAGACACTGGCCGGGCGAGTCCATGGGGTGTCTGACGAGTCACTGGATGGTACTTTTCTGAAGGGACTGCGCCCCAGTCTGAGAGCAGCAGTGAGACCCTACAAGCCCAGGGGGCTTTCAGAGGTCATAGAGATGGCCCAGATGGTGGAGGACGCACAGACTGAGGATAGGCGGGTCCGAGGCAGCTACAACAGTCAGACTTCGAGAGGCACCCCATCTGGGGCTGGAGGATCCAGTACCACCGTAGGGGTGGCCCAGACGAGCCGGGAGAAGACTGGGGAGAAGAGTAGCACGCCAGTGACTGGGGGGCAGTTCAGACGCATGACGGATGCAGAGATGAGGGAAAAGCGGCTGAAGGGTTTATGTTTCCGGTGCGATGAGCGGTTTTCGCCGGGCCACCGGTGCGCGGGGCGCAAGCTCCAGGTGATCCTGTTGGAGGACGACGACGACGGGTCTGATGTCGAGGAGGCCGCTGAGGGAGAGGAGGAGCTGGAGGGCCAGCAGTTGGACGTGGTGGAGGTGTCCCTCAACTCCGTGGTAGGGTTCACACCAAACCATACCATGAAGCTGAGGGGAGAGGTCGGCGATCAGGAGGTGACTGTGCTGATTGATAGTGGGGCTACCCACAATTTCATTTTCAGGAGGGTGGTGACATAGCTTGGACTTCAGCTGACAGACTGCGGCAGCTTTAGTGTGATGATGGGGACGGGAAAGAAGGAGATCAGCCGCGGAGTTTGCAGGGGGTTGGTGCTGACCATGCAGGGGATACAGATCATTGCAGACTTTTTACCCCTAGACCTGGGGAGCACAGACGTCATCCTCGGCATGACATGGCTACAGACCTTAGGTGAGATGACCATAAATTGGAAGCTGCTATGGATGGAGTTTCGGGAGGCGGGACGAGCAGTGATACTCCAGGGGGACCCTAGCCTCTGCAGAGTTTTGGTCTCTTTGAAGACCATGTTCAGGACCATCCAGACAGAGGGAGACGGATACCTAGTAGAGCTGTACTCTTTGACAGGTGAGGGAGGCGCAGATGCCAGTACAGAGCAGCCCATCCCAGGAGAGGTTCAGCAGCCGATGGACCAGTTTGAGGAGATCTTCCAGGAGCCTCGGGGCCTTCCACCACCACGGGACCACGAGCACGCCATAGTTCTACGAGAGGGTGTCTCCCCGATTAGTGTGCGGCCCTACCGATACCCTCAACATCAGAAGGACGAGATAGAGAGGATGGTTTCCGAGATGGTGCAGGCAGGGGTGATCCAGCCGAGCGTAAGCCCGTTCTCCAGCCCAGTGTTGCTAGTGAAGAAGAAGGATGGAAGTTGGCGGTTTTGCGTGGACTACAGGGCGCTGAACAAGGAGACGGTCCCCGATAAATTCCCGATACATGTGATTGATGAGTTCCTGGACGAGCTACACGGAGCAGCCTGGTTCAGCAAGCTAGATCTTAAGTCAGGCTATCACCAGATACGGATGCGACGGGAGGATGTGCCCAAGACGGCGTTCAGGATGCATGAGGGCCACTACGAGTTCCTGGTCATGCCCTTTGGGTTGACCAACGCCCCGGCCACCTTTCAGGCTCTCATGAATAAGGTATTCCGTCCCTTTCTCAGACGATTCGTACTAGTCTTTTTCGACGATATTTTGGTGTACAGTCGTACTCTGGAGGAGCATTTGGACCACCTGCAGGTGGTTTTTCAGGAGCTGCAGTACCACCAGCTATATTTGAACAGAAAGAAGTGTCTATTCGGGCAGCCGCAGGTGGAGTATCTGGGACACGTGGTCTCAGCAGGAGGGGTAGCCGCCGATAGAGCGAAGATAGCGGCCATGCTGGACTGGCCGCGCCCTACTACTCTCAGAGGGCTACGGGGCTTCTTGGGCCTTACAGGTTACTACCGCAGATTCGTAGAGGGTTATGGGACGATCGCCTGGCCATTGACGGAGTTATTGAAGAAGGATCAGTTCCACTGGGGGGAGGAGGCGACGACAGCTTTTGAGGCCCTGAAAAGGGCAATGACCACTGTGCCAGTATTGGCGTTGCCCGACTTCACCAGACCATTCGTAGTAGAGGCGGACGCATCAGGACATGGGCTGGGAGCAGTACTGATGCAGGAGCAGCGTCCCATAGCTTACTACAGCCAGGTGCTGACCACGAGGGCCCGATTGCGATCGGTCTATGAGAGGGAGCTGATGGCGATAGTCTTGTCCATACAGAAGTGGAGACCATATTTATTGGGACGGAGCTTCATAGTGCGCACGGATCAGCGGAGCTTAAAATACCTGTTAGAGCAGCGGATAGTAGCAGAGGAACATCAGAAGTGGCTGCGAAAGCTGATGGGCTACAGGTTCGAGATCGAGTACCGCCCGGGATTGGAGAACAAGGCAGCAGATGCGTTATCTCGGCGGGAGGAAGAGACTGAGTTAGCAGCCCTTACGGTGTCGATCCTAGAGGATTGGGGCCCACTGCAGCAGGAGGTGGAGCAGGACCCGGAGTTGGAGGTTATACGAGAGGCCCTTTTACAGGGGTCGACTGAGTACCCGGGATATTCTTTGCAGGATGGGCGGCTACTTTACTGGGGGCGGCTGGTGATACCGAGGACTTCTACTTTTATACCGACCATCTTCCGGGAGTTCCACGGCAGTGCTATAGGAGGACATTCTGGAGTCCTCAAGACCTACCAGCGGCTATCACGGGAGGTCTACTGGAAGGGACAGAAGAAGGATGTGGCAAGGATGGTGGCAGAGTGTGACGTGTGCCAGCGTCACAAATATCAGGCCATGTCCACAGGAGGACTACTACAGCCGCTATCTTTACCAGACAGAGTTTGGGAGGACCTCTCTATGGACTTCATCGATGGATTGCCTAAGTCGGGCGGTTACAACGTCATTTTTGTTGTGGTAGACCGTCTCAGCAAATATGCACATTTTATCCCGCTTAAGCATCCTTACAGCGCCGTTTCAGTGGCAGAGATTTTTGTGAGAGAGGTCATTCGTTTGCATGGTCCGCCAAAGTCCATAGTCTCGGATAGAGACAAGGTATTCCAGAGCAAGTTTTGGCAGGAGCTTTTTAGACTACAGGGGACGTCCTTGAAGCGGAGCACAGCTTATCATCCCCAGACTGACGGTCAAACGGAGGTAGTCAATAGGAGTGTGGAGACTTACCTACGATGCTTCATCTCGGAGAATCCTAAGGAGTGGGCACGTTGGCTGCCGTGGGCGGAATACTGGTACAATACTTCATATCACACAGCGGCGCAGACTACACCTTTCAGGATTTTGTATGGTAGGGATCCTCCGCACTTACTTCATTACGGTCATGAGACTACTCCGGTATCAGATGTCGAGCAGTACCTGGCAGAGAGGGACTTGATCCTAGAGGAGCTGAAGCTCCACTTGGCGAGGGCTCAACAGGTGATGAAGGCTCGGGCAGACTTACACCGTCGAGACGTGCACTTTGAGGTCGGTGATATGTCTATCTAAAGCTAAGGCCTTACAGGCAGAGGTCGGTGGCTCATAGGAGGAATGAAAAGTTGGCGCCGAGGTATTTTGGACCTTTCGAGGTCGCGGCGAGGATAGGACCGGTGGCTTACAGATTGCGCCTACCCCCAGGATCTACCATTCACCCAGTCTTCCATGTCTCACAGTTGCGCCAGGCCATTGGCAACCACACCTCTTCCCCTACATTACCAGAGACCCTTATTGCGGATATGGAGGTGAGGATGGAGCCCGAGTTGCTAAAAGGGGTTCGGCAAAGTCACACAGGCGAGAGGCATGTACTACTGCAGTGGAGGGGCTTACCAGAGCACGACAGCACGTGGGAAGACATGGATGATATGGTGGCGCGCTTTCCAGACTTCCACCTTGAGGACAAGGTGGCTCTTTGGGGGGGAGTATTGATGGGCCTCTGGCCCAGCTGCAGCCCCTGCGGGTTTACACCCGCAGGCCCCGCCCGCAACCCCTCTTGGCCCCGAGTCCCCCTAGTCCTAGGATTGCCCAATCCCCCTAGTCCTAGGATTGCCCAATCCCCCTAGTCCTAGAATTGCCTAATCCCCTTAGTCCTAGGATTGCCTAATCCCCCTAGTCCTAGGATTGCCTAATCCCCCTAGTCCTAGGATTGCCCTAGTCTCTATTATAAATAGGGGGAGTCTCTCTTGTATGCCTATGCTAATTTGATGATTGTTATTTGAGAGACTCTTAGGGTAAACGAGTGCGGACGTCCTCTAGGCGTCTTGGGAGGAGGGCACACCTCTTTTGTGCCCAATTATCTTTCTATTTACTTTTGTTTTCTCTAATAAAAATTCCATCTTGTTAGTTCCTAACAATTTCCCAGTTGTTGACGTATAGTTTTTCAGGTGGAGTTCCAGGTATTGGAAAAACACAACTTGGGTATGTCTTGCTTCGTCTTAGGGAATCTTAAGTGGCTTTGCAATTTTGCACCAACAGATCTGCTTATAACTGTACAGGATTCAGCTTGCAATCAATGTCCAAATTCCGGTTGATTATGGTGGCCTGGGTGGAAAAGCAATTTATATAGGTAGGCATCTGAATCATCTACTGATTTAGCGTAGTCCACTTTGATGATATGTGGTCGTAATGCTTATTGTGGTTCCAGATACCGAAGGCAGTTTCATGGCTGAGCGTGCTTATCAGATTGCTGAAGCATGCATTACAGATACTCGGAATAGTATCCTATATCATCGAAAAGATGCCCATAGTTGTCAGGAAACGATGCAGCCTAACAATTTTCTAGCTAATATATTCTACTTTCGTGTCTGTAGTTACACCGAGCAAATTGCTGTCATAAACTACCTAGACAAATTCCTTGCGGAGCAGAAAGATGTAAGCTGTGGTTATGCTATGCACATACTCTGACATAATGTAACTTTGCTGCTACTCTGGTTTTGCTATGCTGAACTTATTTTTTCTTCTTTAGAAATTTCACGCCTAGGAGTGCTGCTAGTCGCACAACACATTGTGCTAGACACGTTACATTTATTTACAAGTTTGCCATTATCAATTACACGTTTACCAAAGGGAATCACAAACTTGTAAATAAATGCAATGTGACTAGCAACACTCGCTTAGGGGGCAATTGCTACTTAAAAAATTGGCCTACTTTATCAAAACTATGCTAAACTATCCATGTTTTCAAAAAATTACCCTAAACTTTATAAATTCATCAAAAACCCCTGCAACGGTTCCTGTTCATCAAAACTACCTCACAGCATTGACGTCACTCAAAAAAGATTAAATTGCCCTTCTTATACAATTGTGTTGAACTTTGGATAAGTTTGCTAATACTTATTCATCATGGTATGCATTACATATTTTTACTAATAGTTCTCAATAATAAATATTTTTTAAAATGTAAATAAAATTTTAATTTTTAAATTTTTTATTTTCATATTATATATGTGTGTGATTTTAAGATGTTTTTATCTATTTTAATAATTATTCTATGGGTTTTCAAATCTTGACGTAGTTTTGATAAAGCTTATTCAAAAGTATAAGATAATTTTGGTAAACTTATCCAAAGTTTAATGTAACTGTGTAATGGTATTTTGGTCCTTTTCTGTGTGCCGTCAATGCCGTGAGGTATTTTTGGTGAATAGGAAAAGTTTGAGGGGCTTTTGGTGAATTTATATAGTTTGGGGTAGTTTTAAAAATACAAGGATGGTTTATGGTAGTTTTGGTAAATAAGCCTGGAAAATATGCCGTATTCTTTTTATGGATATGTTAAAAATGTTATTCTTGTTAAACGTTTTATCTTGATGCGTGAATAAATTTTAATGTCAATGTTTTAAGAAATATTTGATGTCTTGGTTCAAATGACCAAACATCTAAATTTTCCCATTGTTTCAATAAATATGTCATGTCCCCTATTGCTCTTCTTGAAATTTTCTTAATAAAAATTAGGACCGTTTCTTGCATAACGAATTGCCAACTCAATCTCTAAATCTAATGAAGCTTTCATCGTTTATGGACATCTTCCAAAATGTAACTCATTCTAAAGGTAAACCTGTACAAGCTCCGTTTCTAATTACTCTCCATTTATTACCTGTTATATAGATAACACCTACAACTCAAATTATTGGATCCTTGTCTTCTACAAAACTGACAGCATTCCTCTGCTACATTAACTACCACTTTTGATTTGATTTTGTGCGCACGTGTTCTATTGGAAACATGGTGTGCAACTGGGTAGATTTATTACTGCTGTTACCTCGTGGGAAGGCTCACTATGAATATTTTTATGTAAACACTTGTGAAACTTAAAATGGGTATCTACATGCGCCAGTTCTAATCTGACAAAAGTAGCCAAGTGCATCATTTTTTTGTGTTAATATTTTTTTCTATAGGCCTTTTCCTCTTTAAAACTATATGGTTTTTGTTAACTACACATGCCTTGCCATGTTTCCATTGCAATTTTTCCAATAGTGCTTGTTGCCTTAAGTTTTTCCGTAGAGCTTAGCATATTGTCTGTCTATTACCATGGAAATGAGCCACTCCATTTTTTTACTTTGATCAATTTGATCATTTCTACAGGTAAAGATTGTTATCATTGACAGCATCACTTTTCACTTCCGCCAAGATTTTGATGATATGGCCATGCGGACAAGGATACTAGGTGGATTGTCATTAAAATTAATGAAATTTGCCAAAAGATTTAGCTTGGCTGTAAGTAACATTATTTTCTGGCATGAAATTTCTCTCTCACTATACTCTTTTCTGGCATGAAGTTTTTCTCTTGCTATAAACTCTTATAAATTGTTAGATATAACTGCAAGAGTGTCCAAAAACAGTGTTATAATTACCTCATTCTTTTTTCTTTTCTGAGCTTTATTTTCCTTTTCTGTTTGTTGGTACTTGGTACCATTATTATTGTTTTTATCAATTTTTGTGTTTTTATGCAGTGGTTGTTTAGGGGCCGATTTGTTTATTGTTAAAATGTTTATGGACTCTATGGAAACTCCCACAGTAAAGAATCATGCAGGGTTGTTTAGGGGCCGATTTGTTTATTGTTGAAGTGTCTATGGACTCTATTGGAAACTCCCACAGTTAAGAATCACGCAGGATAGTTTTTTTCCCAGTAGCTTACAGTCATATTTCATATTTTTCCCTTTTATTTTATTTTATTTATTTATTTGGCTATAACATGTTTTAATGGTGTGTAAATATTATAAATTTTCCTGCTTTATTTCTTTGCACTTTCTAATTTTTTCTACACAGTATATCTGCTCTATTATTAAGACAGGTTGCATCTGTGTTATTTCCTCTTTTTTACTTTTTCAAATATAAACTGATGACAGTTTACATGAACTTTTTAGGTTTAATTTGTCACCTAATAAAATTTGAACTTGATTTTAATCAAGTAATTGCTAACTATGTCCAAACACACGGTTTCCATGAAAATGGGTTCCATTATAGGACTGTTTTGGGTTGCTGATTTATTTCTTTCCTGCTTAATTTTCTGATTGACTCCACATTTTCCTTCTCTGCAGGTTGTTTTGTTGAACCAAGTAACCACGAAGTTTACTGAGGGCTCATTTCAGTTAACTCTTGCCCTAGGTGACTATTCAGTTCTGGAGATCTTTTCTTCTTTGCTTTTGATTTTCATCATTTCGAACGCTTATTCTGTGATTCATTCCTTTTTCTGCTATGATTCATTGATTCCATTGAAATTTGTGGTTATTATCTTGCTGTTTTCTGTTTTGCCATCGTGCTTCTCTGGATTTCCCGGACAACTTTTTGCCGTACAGCAGGAAGATTTTTTCTTTGTTTCTGGTATTGAGCTTACTTGATTACGAAATATACATCCTATGGTGCATATCCATTGTACCTAGCTTTAATTAGCAAAAAGAATTGGTATGCAGTATGCCTTTGAACTGTTGGATTCGTAATTTATATTCTGGAACTTTTGTGAAAAAACAGAGTTTAAAAAGAGCACATGAAAGGAAATAGTACACTTTAATATGGTTGGGAGATCAATGAACCGATAAATGGCCATGCTATATTATTTAGCAGTTTATGTATATTAAAGGTAGCAAGCTATAAATTTTTCTGTATTTTCTAAGTTATTTGGATCTTATTTAAATACTATTTTCCCTTCAACCGTACACATATTAGGTAGTGCATATTTTATACTTTCATCATTAATCTTTTACAGTTGACAGGATTCTTGAGGATGGATATACATATAAATTTGTTAACACCAGGCAAGTTTTGGCATAAGATAATGATGTGCTTATCACATATCAGAGGAGGCATAGGAGGCAGAAGAAGGCTTCGGTGGACTAATCCATGATCTAGGGGCCTATTCGCAAACTTTTGGACCTTTTGTGAATTCTATTGTTTTGTGGTGTTTTATGCAAGATTGTAAAATCTGAACATTATTTATAGGCCGTAGGAGGGGAGGGATTTTTATATGCTATTTATGAGAGATTAATCAAAGGAGACGTGGGAGCATCCCTCTACATCAGGAGAGTGCGGATGTTCTCTTTAATCGGCGTCTTGAGAGAGTGGCACACCTCTACAATTGTGGCCATCTATCTATTTTATTTTCAGTTCTATTGAATTAAAATAAGATATTTTTCCAAGTCCTATCAATTTGGTATCAGAGCCGTGAGATCCATGGCGATGGCGACGAGATATAAAGACAAGATTGATGCGCTTGATGAGAAATATAACGGCAAATTTGAGGGTGTGAAGCAAACCCTAGCGAAGCTTAGAGAAACCCAAGAGAAACACAGTGAAGCCCCAACACAAATCATGCAACTCTGGGCATCACGACAATGTTAAACGACGCGAGCGAAAACCATAATCGAGCAAAAAAGATGTCGACTTTGGAGAAATGTAAAGGCAAAGCGACATGATACGTAGATGGGAAGCTCACGGATGTCGAGGACACATCGTCGGAGGCGGAGGAAGAGCTCTAGGGGGTCGGCAGCCCTAGCCAACCCCTCCAGAGGTCCCAGCAGGGTTGCTTGGCCTCTGCAGCATTGCTGTAGGGCCAAGCGGCCCTCTAGGAGGGTCAGCAGGGCCGACCGACCTTAACGAACCATCTGCAGGTTCGGCCGGCCCCGACCAACCCCCAAGAAGGGGCGTACAACCCTCGCCGACCCTCGGCAGGGCTGTACAGCCCCTTTAGGGCATCGGCAGGGGCGCCGTGCCCCTGCCAAGCCTCGTCCATGGCGTACAGCCCCTGGCGAGCTTCGGCAAGGGTGCCCTGCCCTTACTGTGGTTCTGCCTGTGCGTATAGGCCCCGGTGACGCTTGAACAGTGCCCAAAGATCGTGATGTTAGCTGACGAGGGCCCCACAGCTACCCCGCAGCGACGCATTATGATGGCTACCCTCCTTGGATTTTCTGGAGTACGGTGATGATGTTAACGAGTTTCAATGGCCCCATGGCCCCCCGATATGTTACAGAGAGGCGACTACGTCCGACTCCGGTCTATGAGGAGTTCCTAGATGACACCGGCAGGGATTTGGAGGGCGAAGACCGAGGATCCATTTTTGGCGAGGAGGATTGGAAAGACTATGGAGACACGTATGGAGGCCAATGGAGGGGCTTTGAGGGACACAAAGACAGATGGAGACACACATACCAGCCCCACCGTCCTAGACACTTCGAGGGGCAAGCTGAGCTGGGGAATTTTGGCGTGGATAGCCGTATACGGAAGCTGAAAATGCCCATCTTCGAGGGGGATAATCCATATGGCTAGATCTACATGGCGAAGAGATTTTTTTCAGTGACCTGCATGACAGAGGAGCAGAAGTTAGAGGAGGCAGCAGTCTGTTTTGAAGGGAAGGCCATCTCTTGGTTCCAGTGGATAGAGTAGCGATGACGTTCCGGCCCTTGGGAGGAGATCCCGGATTGCCTGGTGGAGAGGTTTCACGAGACTTACACGAACAGTTACTATCTCTTAGGCAAGATGGCACAGTGAAGGAGTTTAGGGAGCGGTTCGAGGCACTATCAGGACGAGTTCGAGAGATCCCAGATCTGGAGGGCACTTTCATGAAGGGACTGAAGCCTACCATTTGCGCAGAGCTATGACTATAGAGACCACATGGTCTGATGGACGCCATGGAGTTGGCCCAGATGATGGGGGACCGTCTTGTGGAGGAGCGGAGGTCTAGGGGCATTTGGAGTGGACATACTTCTCGTAGTCAAGCAGCGACATGGGTGTAGAAGGCGGCGACAGGGACAGACCAGGGTACCAGGGAGAAGAGCGGGGCGCCACAGCCAGAGGGTAGTTCGGGAGGATGACAGATGCTGAGATGCATGAAAAGAGGCAAAAGGGCTATGCTTTTGATGCGATAAGAGGTTTACCCCAGGGCATAGATGTGCGCTGCAGAAACTTCAGGTGCCGATACTGAATAAGGAGAATGAGGAGGTGGTGGAGGATGGACGGTAGAGGGTAAAGACATGGAGCATCACCACTTGGACATCGCAGAGGTTTCCTTAAACTCCGTGGTATGGTTCACCCCAAACCATACCATGAAGTTGACATGCTATATATATGACCAGGCGGTGACGATGCATATCGATAGTGGGGCCACCCACAATTTTATCTCCAGGAGGGACGTGGAGTAGCATGACTTGTAGTTGGTGGATACTGACAGTTTTGGCGTCTTGATGAGGACGGGACAGATGAAGAGCAATCGAGGAGTGTGTCGAGGACTTATTCTGACATTGTAGGGCATTCAAGTGGTGGACTTACTGCTTTTGGAGTTGGAGAGTACAGATGTGATTCTAAGCATGCGGTAGTTATAGACATTGTGGGACATGAAGGTGAGTTGGAAGATGCTCAGGATGGAGATTCAGGAGGATTGTCGAACTGTGATTCTACAGTGGGACCCAAGTCTCTGCAGGACCATGGTCTCTCTGAAGACCATAAGTACGGCGATCCAGTCTTGAGGGGTTGGCTTCTTGGTGGAGATGCAAGGTCTAGTGAGCTAGGAGGGATTGGAGGCTACTAGCGGGCAAACCATCCCACTAGAGGTGCGGCAATTGATGGGCCAATTTGAGGAGGTTTTCCAAGATCTAAATGGTCTTCCGCCACCACAGGACCATGAGCACGTGATAGTGTTGCGAGAGGGCGTGTCCCCCTATTAGTGTGAGACCTTACCGTTACCTTTAGACCCAGAAGGATGAGATCGAGCGGATGATGGCAGAGATGGTACGAGCAGGTGTTATTTAGCTGAACGTGAGTCCTTTCTCCAATTCGGCGAATTGCTGTTGGTAAAGGACGAGAGTTGGCGTTTTTGCATAAACTATGGCTTTGAATAAGGAGACGGTCCCTGACAAAGTTCCACATCCCTGTTATTGCTAAGCTCCTTGATGAGTTGCACGGGTAAGTGATTTTCACGAAGGTTGATCTGAAGTCTGGCTACCATCAGATCAGGATGCACGCGGAGGACATGCCAAAGACAACCTTCAGAACTCATGAGAGCCACTATGAGTTCCTGGTCATGCCTTTTGGCTTAACCAATGCCCCCGCTACCTTTCAGGCCCTGATGAATACGATATTTTGTCCTTACTTGAAACGATTTGTACTTGTTTTCTTCGATGATATCTTAGTTTACAGTCAATTCTAGAGGAGCATTTAAACCACCCGTAGTAGTTTTTCATGAGCTTCAGCACCAACAGTTGTATGCCAATAGAAAGAGGTGCCTTTTTGCCGAGACAAAGGTGGAGTATTTGTGGCACGTGGTCTCAGCAGAGGATGTGGCCGTCGACGGGTCAAAGATAACAGATATGATGGACTGGCCACGCCCTACTACACTACAGGGGCTGAGAAGATTCCTTGGCTTGACTGGGGTACTATAGGAAGTTTGTGAAGGGGTACGGTACTATCGCCTGGTCAATCACTAAGTTGCTGAAGGACAAATTTTATTGGAGCGATGAGGCGACACATGCTGTAACGACCTGGTTTTGGGGGCCATCACAAATTTACAATTATTATGCAGATCCTGTTGGATACCAGTGAAAACAGAATAGATCTAAGTAAGAAATAATACCGAAATTAGAATCATACCTGAACGAACAATATCAGAAACTTTGGTGCACGAACAAAAACTGTAAGATCTCCTACTAAACTGAGGAGAAGATAAACACAAATTAGAAGTAGATTACAACTAAACCAATTTTAACAGTTTATAAATAACGAAAACAATACAAGTACAATATCTCTGAACAAGAGAAATGATCTACTAAGCGGGAAAAGATACAGCTTGTGAATGTCTTAAAAGGGTTGGTTAAAGTTAACTAACCATTTTAATCCGTGACACATGTCCAAGGGAGTGAGATGCATTAACTCGTTCTGTAACCCCGCTATTAGTATGGATAGCAGACAATTGAATTGAACCCCTCGTTTCAGAAGAAAGAGGAAAATTGCATTTGAACCTTCGTCCCATAAATGGAGGAAAATTGATTGCCTTGTAACTTTTCCCACTTCCATCAGGAGAGTTGTAAACTGAATACATTATCACTAATCACATTCACACCCCTTGGACAAATGAGCTAAGTGTTTGTCATTCAAATTGGTTGAGTTGATGTCATGAATTGTTTATGTCGAATATTGTGCGAGTTCTTGGTAGGTGATAATGCTCTAAAGACATGTAGTTGCATCACAAATCAATTAAAGCAAAACTGAAACAAGAGAATGTAAAAACGAATCAAATAAAATAAAGATTTTATATTTGAGAACAAAGCCTAAAAGTAACACAGTTATTTAAGGAGCAGTGGGATCAGCTTCATATGGCACATGGTCTACCAGCCAAAGGGGGGTGTTGGCACAAGTCTAACAATAGCAAGTCCTCATGCCAACAATGAAAAGTAACGACAAGCCTCAGAAACAATTAGCAGCAGTTTGGGCCTGTGACAATAGCAACAAATGGGCCCGAAGCAGATAGAAGTAGCCGCCCAAAAGGTGAGATCAACATCAGATTTTAGCCACGGGTTTCAACGCAGAACCAAAACCCAAACAACAATGAATAGGACACCTTGCCCTCGAGAAGAAACTCGGCAAAGAAAGGAACCATGCTCCTTGACGACTGACCAAAGAAAGAAACCCAACGTGAAATAAAAGAAAATGAGAAACAAAAGAAGGCAGTGTGCATCAATAGAAGTAACGAGCTTTCTCCACATAGGAAAGAGATTTCTCAAAATAATAGTATGAATCATCACATCCCATAAAAATATAAACGAAAAGTTTGTAGAAGATGAAATCTACCTCAAACTGAGAATTCGAAGAATCAAAAGTCCTGAAATCCGTCCACGAAAGTACACAGAAATCCCCAAATCAAGCTTCAGAAATTTAGAGGAATAGAGAGGATTTCGTATCAAACCCCTAAAAATCCATCGGGTATAAATAGGGAAGGAGACGCGTACAAGAGAGTTTGATTCGATCTTAAATCCCGAGATCATCGGAGAAAATCCCGCTCGATTCTGGATTTGTTGCGGTAAGTCAGCGACGGCTAGGGTTTTATGGAATCAAAGGAAGAGAGGGAGAGAGAGAGGGTCGACATCTCCGATTCGAAGTCGAGAGAGGCGACGTCGATTGCGGAAGACCCGTTTAGGGTTTCGATTTTGAAGGGGAGAGAGAAAGCGGCGAGTCGATAGAAAGAAAGGGGCGGCGGCTTCGACATTTGCAGCGAAGGGCGCTGTTGCTTCTGAAGGGAGAACCCGATGGGTTCCTTAGTGGGCTGAGGAAAATGTCTTGAGGGTTAATTATATAAGTGATGGAGTGGGCCCCATTTGAAAAGAATTAGAAAAGAAAAGGGTTCTGGTATCTTTGGGGCTGTTTGGTTTAGTGAAGGAAATAAATTAAGTGGGCATATTGGTGGCATCGGTACTTGTGAGAAAGTGGAGGGAAACTGGGCTTTGCTATTTGAGTGTGCTGATGAGGTTAATGGGCTGGAAAGAACCCAAACGAAAATTAGAGTGGAGGTGGGCCTGGGACCAATTAAATGAAAACGGGTTTTTTTGGGCCTATTCCAAAAGAAAAGAATGTAGTAAGTGGAAGGAGATGGGATGTGGGCCATCAGCATTTTGGGCTTGTGGACTGGTTGAAGAGTTTATAAGTGAAAATGAAATTTGAAAAAAATTAAATGCAATAAAATTATTAGAAAAATCTCACAAAATATGGGTCATTACACTTGCACGTGAGGCCTTGAAAAAGGTTATGCCTACAGTACCAATGCTGGCACCATCTGACTTTTGTTGTGGAGTCAGATGCTTCAGGGCACGAGTTGGAGATAATGCCGATGCAGGACCAGAGACCTATTGCATATTTCAGTTAGGTTGTAACAACGAGGTCCAGGTTGAAGTCCGTCTATGAGAGAGAGTTGATGACCATTGTATTTGCATTTCAGAAGTGGAGCCCTTACCTGTTAGGTCGAAGTTTTGTAGTACGCATTGATCAGAGAAGCCTGAAATACCTGTTGGAGCAGCATATAGTGGCGGAGGAGCATTAGGAGTGGCTTAGGAAGCTGATGGGGGTATAAGTTCGAGATACAGTATCACCCGGGTTGGAGAATAAGGCTGCAAATGCACTATCAAGGCGAGATGAGGACATACGCTTGACAAACTTGTCTGTTCAAGTGTTGCAGAAATTGGGAGCCATTGCTGCGGGAGATTAAGGAGAACCAGGAGCTAGCAGATATTCGAGCAGCACTTTTGCAGGGATCAGAAGATCACCCATGATATTCTTTGCAGGGATGGAAGATGTTGTACCAGGGATGTTTGGTGATACCACAGACCTCTACCCACATCGCCATTATCCTATAGGAGTTCCACAGTTGCGTGGTGGGGGCCACTCTGGGGTCCTCAAGACATATAGGTGTATGGCGAGGGAGGTGTTCTTGAATGGGATGAAGAAGGACGTCACGGTGATGGTGGCAGAGTGTGACGTTTTCCAGCGTCAAAAGTATATGACGATGACGCCTGATGGATTGTTGCAGCCTTAGATCATTGCCAGAGCAGTTTGGGAGGTCTCCATGGATTTCATTGAGAGATTGCCAAAGTCTGGAGGATTCATAGTCTTACTTGCTGGGGTCGACCGCCTCAGTAAGTACGTACACTTTATACCACTTCGACATCCCTACAGTGTTGTTTTGGTGGCCGAGATTTTTCTGCGTAGAAGATTATCCGTTTGCATGGGCCGTCGAAGTCTATTCTTTCTGATAGAGACAATGTCTTCTTGAGTAGATTCTGGCAGGAGCTTTTTCATGTGCAATGGACAATCTTGAAGAGTACTGCATATCATTCGTAGACTGATGGTGCGATTGAGATCATCAATATGAGTATTGAGACCTACCTGCGCTGTTTTATATCCAAAACTCCGAAGTTGTGAGCACGGTGGTTAGCTTGGGCGGAATATTGGTATAATACTTCCTTTCATACAACTGCTCAGCCTACACCCTTCAAGATTTTGTATGGAAGGGGCCTTCCTTATTTGTTGCATTATGGGCATGGCTGACGCCAGTTTTAGAGGCAGAGCAGTATCTGGCAGAGAGAGACATGGTGTTGAAGGAGCTGAAGCACCATTTGGCCAGTGTCTAATAGATCATGAAGGCTCGCGCAGATTCACATCGCAATGACATATAGTTTGAAGTAGGTGATATGGTGTATCTGAAGTTGCGCCACTATTGGCAGAAGTCATTGGCCCATAGAAAATGAGAAGCAGTCTCCATGCCATTTTGGTCCCTATGAGATAGAGGCCAAGGTTGGGCCGGTTGTTTACAGTCTACGACTACACTCAGGATTGGTTATCCATCCCGTTTTTCATGTGTCACAGCTCTGCCAGGCTATTAGCGATCATACTCCTTCGTCATCACTTCCTAAGAGACATTGACTGAAGATATGAAGGCGGTTCTAAAGCCTGATGAGTTGAGGGGAGTCCGCAGAGGGAGCGCAGGGAAGCGGGCGGTGCTAAGGCGATGGAATGGCCTACCGGATCATGAGAGCACTTGGGAGTTGGTGGGCGTTATGGCGCATCAGTTTCTAGACTTCCACATTGAGGATAAGGTAGCTCTTTTGGGAAGAGTCATGATAAGCTTATCACGTATCAGAGAAGGTGAAAGAAGGCTTTGATGGCTAATCCATGATTCAGGGGCATTTTCGCAAACTTTTAGGCCTGTTTGCTAATTTTATTATTTTGTGGGGGTTTATGCAAGATTGTTAAATCTGAACATTATTTATAGGCCGTAGGAGGGACGTGATTTTCTTATGCTATTTGTGAGAGATTAATCAAAGGGGATGGATTTTCTTATGCTATTTGTGAGAGATTAATCAAAGGAGATGTGAGATTATCCATCTGCATCGAGAGAGTGCGGACGTCTTCTTTAATCAGCGTCTTGGGAGAGCGGCCCGCATCTACAATTGTGGCCATCTATCTATTTTATTTTCAATTCTATTGAATAAAAATCAGATTTTCCCCCAGTCCTATCAGATAAATTGTGAGCTGGCTTATTTTCAGGAGTATACTTTTATATGTATGCCACTATATAGTTTCATTTCTATTGCGCTGGTTTGATGTTTTATGAGCTTTGTTTGGAGACCGTTCTCTGAGCCATGCTTAATGTATAGTGTATATGTTCATTCTTATCATTTCAAAATGGTGCAAATACATAATATCCCCAATTATGTGGCATCTACTTTACAAGCTTCATCATGTTCTGTTGTATTGGAGGATGTATGTTTCATGTGGGAATTCAATGATGGCTCTCAGGGCCGACCTCAATCCTTTGGCTACCTTTACCTTTATATATGTGAATCACCTTGACTTTCCAAATTGCACTATGCAATTATGCGGTTGTCAACCAGATCTGGCATCCTGTTTGCCATATCTGATGGGAAAAAATGTTCAAATTGCAAGATGGCAGGTTGGCTATGTAGATAGTCACTTTGATCATCTTCATCAAGGTTCTAAACACCAGCTGCACTAGGCAGATCTAAGATATTTTATAGCTATTTTATAACTAAACCAGGAAAATGCTAACATTTGTTTAAGAATTACAAAGATCTTCAGGATAAGTCAAAAATATGAAAACTGGGACATATATTCTATTATGATCATGAATTACGAACTGGATAATAGAATGTCATGATTAACTAATAAACCTGTCATTTGTAGCCTGCCTATTATCTAGGTGGCTGATTTCTCATTTATCTGGGACAAGTCCGCCTAGGCATGCTGCCTAGATCATAGGAAAAGCTTGTTAGAGACACATCCTATACTAGGCCTCTAACACTAGCCCATTTGTTAGAAACTCATCCCATACTAGGCTTCTAACAATAGCCATGCTAAGGGCCCCATAACACTTGGCTCACACCCTATTTGTTAAGTATTATTGAGCATCCAACCCAAAACCAATTGGTATTAGATGGAGATGCCCTCTAATACTTATAATATTTCCTTTTCTTTTGCACTTCCGAAGTGGGACTGTTTTGGGATCCTAACATACTATCACACTTCCGACAACTCCCTCCACGGCGGCCCACTCTAGGGTGTCCCATTCTAAGTGGCCACTCTGGCCTCACCCAGGTTGCCCCCTCCCCAGGTCACCCCTTCCGCTTTCGACTACCACCGTCACGACGGCCCACTCTAGGGTGCCCACTCTTAGTGGCCCACTCTGGCCTCACTCAGGTCGCCCCCTCCTCTTAGGTCGCTTCTATCCCAGGTCACTCCTTCCGCAACGTGGGTCGTAGCATGGTGCTAGCTCTGATACCATTTGTTAGATACTCATCCCATACTAGGCCTCCAACACTAGCCCATTTGTTAGAAACTCATTCTATAGTAGGCTTCTAACAATAGCCATGCTAAGGGCACATCCCATACTAGGCCCGTAACACTTGGCTCACATCCCATTTGTTAAGTATTATTGAGCATTCAACCCAAAACCAATTGGTATTAGGTGGAGAGGCCCTCTAATACTTAAACTATTTCTTTTTCTTTTGCATTTCCGATGTGGGACTATTTTTAGGATCCTAACAAAGCTCCAGCATCGGCACTAGGTTATGTAGAAGTAGAACAGTGATATACATGAATTAAATTGTTGCTAACCATAGTATGTTCCAGAACATGGTATGAAGTTTTACCCTGATGTCTTACTTGTAGTGTTACTTGATCTTAAATCTAATTTCTTGTTTCCATATGTTGTAACCATATGACTGAGGCTCTTTCTTCCAGTGCAACCACCTCCTTTATTGTTATTTTTAATAATTGGCTAGTTATCGACTTGATGCACAATTTGTTTGTGCTAGAGTCATTATTAAACAAACACTGGTGTGACACATATTTTTGAAAGGAAACATGAAAATTGTAAATAGAACTTAGATGGTTTTGGGCTCAAGATGTGAAAAATGCTGCTTGTTTATCTTGTTTTGTTACTTTTGTACTCTGGATAGAGTACAGGTACACTGAACTAGACTTTTAAATGGGTAGATGTTAGTAACTTGGTGTTAGTTAGTAACTTTGTGTTACAAGTAGTGTATATTGCTGTTGAAAACAAATGAATTGAAAAATATGCATGTTTTGGGTTTTTTTGTTGTGTGTGTGTGTGTATATATTATATATATATATATATATATATATATATATATATATATATATATATATATATATATATATATAGGAAAAAGGGGATCTAAGGTGCCTCCTTAGATGAAAATCTAAGGAGGCGCCCCCATTTCCCCACATCTCCTACAATTTTTTTGGGAATTTTTTTTCATGGGGTTGTTGTTCACATCATGGATGATCAACATACCAAATTTCAAGGGATTCCAATACTTTTTGAGCCACCATCTACCCTTCACAATTTCAACGGTCTAAAAACGTGCTGAAAAACCACGAAGTTGCAAGGGGTAGATGGGGGCTCAAAAAGTATTGGAATCCCTTGAAATTTGGTATGTTGATTATCCATAAGGTGAACAATAAACCCATGAAATTTTTTTTCAAAAAAATGTGTGCGATGGGGGGAAATGGGGGCGCCTCCTTAGATCGAATCTAAGGAGGCACCTTAGGATCCCTTTACCCATATATATATATATATAATTTTATTTTTTATTTTTATTTTTATTTTTATTTTTATTTTTATTTTTTGGGGGATATGAAGACTTTAAAAAGTATTACCATGAACTTTCAGCTAAAAAGAGACCAACATCTGGTTCTGTGAGCGAAGCTCGACTAAACTAAGGATGTGATTGGTGCAGAGCTTCTTGTGATTGTTGGGGGTAGGCCCACATGAGGCCCATAGATGGAGCAGGCACTCACGGAAATTTTGAAAAATTAAAGCCCATCCCATCTTCATTACGCCGGGTTGAGTCCCATCAAACTATGGCCTGCACTGAAAAATGTAAAAGGCCTCAAGGTCAACATGTTTTGTTAGGTTTTCTTAGGAAAGAAAGGCATATGTAAGTCCAATCAAAAATCTTTGTCCTATTAAAAGGATCGGAAGAACTGCCCAGTCACCATTTATTCTAATGCCTAATGTCTATGCCAAGGTTTTAGGTATCGGTTTCGGAGAGGGTATCGCTCCGCCCAAAATTTAGGTTTTAGTATCGGTATCGCCCGTTTCGGTGGGTTCGGAAGCAAGTTTCGGTATCGTCCGTATCGGTAGTTTCAGTATCGGGATCCGTATCGGTATCGGAGACACTTTCATATATTTTTCGGCATTTTTCGGCATTTTCCTGTATTTTTCATGTATTTTCCTGTATGAAATACAGCTAAAGTTTATGAAATAATTTTAATGATCTGCATCTATTTTTTGGTATTTTCTGGCATTTTTCTGCGTTTTCTGAATTTTCCATGTATTTCATGTATTTTTCTGTTTACATTACTCATTTGTAACAACAATTAACTAATTAATAGATATAAAAGAACAACCATAAATATTGATGAACCATAAATCTGACTTCAGAATACAAAAACTAAATAAAATACATCAATAGATACAAAAATGAAGAAAATAAATAAAAAGATACAAAAATCTCATTCGTAGTTCTCATCATCCAGTTGTGGTGCATGATAGTATGGAGGAAATGAATATTGCATCTGTTTCGGGCCTAAAAAAGATATCATCATGTTATCATATGCTGAGGGCCGGCTCTGCTCGATGAAAGGCGTGTCATGACTGCCTTGACTGCTGGACTGCTCAGTCACGTTCGGACTGTACCTGTATTGACTATCATAATCAGCATAGACATTAGAGTGTCTGTACGGTGCACAATAACCACCTTGGCTTCCTGAGTATCCACCGGAATACGATTCTTGAATGACAGGAATATCATAACCTCCATAATAATCAGAAGCATGTCTATACCCTTGATATTCAGAGTGTCTACCGTATGTATCATCCCCCCGTTCTTCACTGTGGTGCTGCCTATCATGCTCTCTATACCCATGCGAATGTTGTGTATCATAAGCATGGTCCCCACGTCTCTCAGTAGGGCAAACGGATGCCGACGCATCACAACCTCCGTCTGTAGGACCTTGGCCATCGGGAGACGAAGCATCATCGCTATCGTGCCGAGCCTGAGTGGCTACCTTCTTTCGCTTGTACATGATATTCGCAGGGGCGTGACTTGGCCGCGGCTGGTTACTTCTTGTACGTTCTGCTTCCACAAGCACCTCGTCCAACCAAGGATTGTCTATATCATCGAGCACCATGTCTTCTGTCTCCTTGGTCCATTCCTCCAATGGATCATTCTCGTGGAAAATCTGATCCAAATCAATCAGCTGGTGATCGTCCTTCTCGCTTCTTCTCGCATGTCTATGGCGCAGTCTCATATTATAATGCACATAGACCAGCCTTTTAAGGTGTTCCATTGTTAGCCTGTTCCTGGTCTTAGTGTGAATGAGTGAGAATGTGGTCCAGTTTCATTCACAGTTGGACGAAAAGACAGTTTGGCTCAAAACACGCACAGCTAAGCGTGTAAGCGTTGGATCCTGCTCTAACCCAACACTTATCCACCATTGAGCTGCAACAAGTTCCAGTGGTCAGAAAAGATGGATCATTTTATGGAGAACATATAGAAATCTAAGATCCATATAGATACCTGGAGTGACCCTTGTTATCGCCATTTCCGCCTTAGCGGAGCCGAAATAACCAACTCTCATCTTATAGGCCTCCAGATACAATTATCAATCATAATTTTAGAATGTGAACTGCTACATCGAATCATATATCGAAATAAAAATATTCGAATTTCATTTACCTCTCTGTCAATGTCAATTTGCTTCGAGATGTCTGGTTCAAGCCTCTCGATCACGCGTCTGAGTTCAACTAGCACCTTGTTGTTGTTTGTTGCATTGGAGGAGTATTGAAAGCGAGGATTCAGAAAATAGCCTGCAACATGAATATCTTGATATAACTGCTTATCCCATCTCTTGTCCATCATGTCCCACCATTTTCTATATCTCCTACCAATATTCTTCCGAATTTTCTCTTTTACACGATCCATGGACTCGTAAAGATACCCTTTCTCGGCCTTATCATCGCTGTTGACCATTCAGAGAACATTCACCAGGGGCTCAAATACGGCGATGACATTAGAGATAGTCTGACAGAATTCATCGCCGTGATTCAGATTATACACGGTGTTTCCAACGTCCCTATCTTTTGGTTTAAGCCTTGGAAAGTTATCGGAACAGTCCCTGGATGTGATCATTCTCCGCAGGTCATCTCGGTGCGCATACAGAGAGTCCAAAGCAATGAAGTGGGTTGCAAATCTTGTTATCGCGGGCCGGATCAACTCTTTTCCACCCGTCTCTCTTCTCATCAAGCTGAGCACCCATCATTTGTTGTATATGAATCCTGTTACCATCTGAATTTGTGCGACGATATTTTTGACTACTTCTTATGTCATGTCAAAAAATATCAAGTCGATACAATGCGCCGCACACGGGGTCCAATACAGTTGCTGTCTCTTTCGCATCAGCAGCTGCCTAGCTGACTTGTAGTTTGCCCCGTTGTCGGTAACTACCTGGATTACTTTATGCTCCCCAATTAGTTCTACATATTTGTCCATAAGATCAAATATGTAAGGACCGTTCTAGAATTGGTCGGTTGCATCCACAGAGTCCAGAAACACCGTCCCGTGGGTCGAATACACAAGGAAGTTAATAATCTTCCTTCTGTTTTGTGTTGTCCAGCCATCGTACATCAGTGTGCAACCGTACTCATCCCACTGAACAGGAAAAATTTCTACATAATTTTTGATCTCTTCATACTCCATGTCCAAGTATGTGTGTGCCAGCTCCCAAGCAGTGGGTGGAGCCACGTCCCGATTCCGCAATAGCATCCACTATGGGCCTGTAATATGGGCTATTGGTCACATTGTATGTGATGTGGTTGAAGTAGAAAAATTTGGCCAAAGCTCGGCCGACATAAGCCTTGGCATTCTTCATGAAGGTGTTCTTTATAGTTGCCTGTGATTTACCTTTCTTCGTCTGAGAAAAAGGGTCGGCACCAGGTCTAAGAGCACCGGCTGCTCTACCGGTTGGCTGAACATCGCGAGCAGAACCGCACGCGAATATACCGGCCATTCGGTCGGCACAACTACCCGATCTGGTTAGCCCAGAGGCCCCAGACCCAGACGATCTTGCTCCTATCCTTCTGCCCTAACTTCTAATTTCTTCTTCGGCTAACCTAAGATGCTTTCTTGAATTATCATATAATATGCAAGAAAATAGAATTACCATTAAAACGTGTCAACTAAATTTTATCTCATAAAATTTAGCATGCAGATAAGCAACTTAAATATCACATAAAATTAAGTTTCTAACCTTTTAATAATTATCGCATAATTAGTTACATGAACACCAATTAAAAAATGTATCCCTTAAATAATAACATGTAACTTAAAATTTTATACCATAAATAATAACATGCAACTTAAAATTATTAGTATTTTATGTATTATTGTAATATATATTTAGTATTACTTTAATCATAAATGCTATTTATATTTTTGTTAAAATTTATATTTTTCTATTACTAGAAATATTTACTAAAATTTATTCGGTCTCGGTTTACTATAAATTTTTTTGTAAATACTAGTAAATATGACATATACGAAATTTTTTAGTTCTATTGGTATAATTTGTTAAAATTATTAGTATTTTTAGCATTCCTTTAGTATAAAGTACTTAGCATTTATAAGTATTTTACTACGTTTATTAATCTCTAACATTATTGTAAGGACCGTCTATCTTGCAATACTAACAACAAACACTCTAGGGGGTGAATAGAGCAATGACAATAAATTGTGCAATTAAAATTAAACTTGCAAATGCGGAATAATAAGTGGAAGATGAATTAATCAACACAATCAATCCAAACGCAAACACAAGAATTACCCTGGTTCCCCAAACTTGGGTACGTCCAGCCACACCAATATCCACTAAAATTCTCGCACAGAGAAGTGAATACAATCTACACACAGAGATACCTCACACAGAGGATTTAGGATTCCCACAAAGAGATATCATTGCTTTCACACAGAAAGACTAATGCTCTCACACAGAGAGACTCAAACTCTCACACAGAGAGATCTCAACCAACCCTCACACAGAAGGTTATACTCTCACACAGAGAGTAACTAGCTCTCACACAGAAAGCTAGGGTTTCAAAGAAATAACAAAGTAAAACAAATACTCTTACCTATGCCTTGAGATGAACTTACTCATAAATGAATGCAAGGGATGGAAGAGGATCTTCAAGTGATGAGATTTGCTAGAAAGCACATGGATGAATTCCCTTGAGCTGGACTTCAATGCATGAAGAGGAATGAGAGCTCAAAAGAGGGAATTGAGAGAGTTTGAGAGTGGCTTATAGATCTCTTGTGATTTTCAATAGCATCAAGAAGTTCTAGAGATATCAGCACACACATATATAGGAACCCTATATCAACCCTCGAAACCCAAGAAAACAGCCATCAGCCCAAAGCTGCAACGGCTAGAAACTGGGCGAAAACGACATCAACAGTCGACTGATAGTCAACAGACAGTCGACTGATCAACGGCTAGAAAATATCCAATGGCTATAATCTGTGCCAGGACAGTCGACTGAAGAAGACAATACAGTCGACTGAAAACAGGACATGCGCCTGTAAAACCTTCAGCAGGCGACGCTGCAGGGGATGGAATAAAACAGAGAGCTGCACTCTTTCTCCAGATAAGCATACAGGCGACTGATGTCAATAATACAGTCGACTGATGAGGTAATTGTAATTCCTTCATCAGTCGTCTGCTGTATAAGATGGAGAAAAGACAGAGAGATGCAGAGATTGCACTTACGCTACTCAGACGACTGTTGGCCAATTCCCAGGCGACTGTAAATCTACAGGCGACTGTAAACTGAGCAGCAGTCGACTGTGCGCAAAGCTCAAGTTTGAGTCAATTGAAATGTTGACTTGAGCAGTGCATATCAGGCGGCTGTAGAAGGATCTACAGGCGACTGAAAATCACCTAGTCGACTGTGTATCCTTCAGCAGGCGACTGATGGAAAGCCAGAGACTCCAAATGACTCTTTGGACAAGATGAACCTATTGGGTTGAATTCTATGAATAATTCTAAGGCTCACTAAGATGGTTAGATGCATATGCATGTATCAGTAGACCATCTAACAAGGCATTACATTAACCTAGACTCAAAAGAGAGATGAAGCAATAAAGTAAATATTACATGGATTACATTGCTTTCCTTAGAGTCTAAGTCTTCAATCTTGATGCCTTGAAGCTCTCCATCATCTCCAAGCTTTGGCACTCCTTGAGTCCAAGCTTTGGCACTTCTCCACTTAATGTCCATCCTTGCACCAAGTGATTAGTCTCCCAAAAAGATATTCTAGGAATGAAACTGTGAGACTAAAATAAGAGAGTCATTAGCAACAACATAATGTTGTGATCATCATCAAAATAAGATTGGTATGAAACACCAATACTCAACAATCTCCTCCTTTTTGATGATGACACACATTATGCAAAACACAAAGAATTAAAGCACAATGCTAATGAGCTCCCCCTATTTATATACACCAATTATACAATGAGCTACACAATAGTAAAAACTCATTCTACCAAATAAGATCATGGTGACAGATAAAAGACATTGATTCATAAACCAATTGCAATAGATAAGATCATGCAAACATGAAAGGTGTATCTAATCCCATATATCTCTCCTCATATGCATGTGTATATATCTCTCCCTATATATTTACATAATGCATTTATCTCTCCCCATTGACATCGTCAAAAAGGTGGACATCAACAATATCCCACTTTGTCATCTTCATCAAAGATGTGATAATATGCAAGAAATAAGGAGATGTATGATACCAAATTGAAAAATTTAGTGGGTATCAATCACTATCTCATGCTCCCCCTAGATCATAGAAATGGTCAAGTTTTGACTTCTAGGATCTAATACCAATTATAAAGAAGGAGATTAGCAATCTCTAACAATTGAGGTAAATACAAATTGTAGAAAAAGAATCTTGGAAAATAATCATCTTTACTAATTGATATACAAATAATGGAGCCATGGATCAAACGTGTATTAAAGCAATAGATATGGAAAAATCAAGCTACAATGATACACAATGATATTGCCAAAAGGAATATAACATGAAACAACTTGGCAATATCTAAGGGGTTTGGTTTGAGACCACATAATAACCAATTGTAAAAAATGATCTCAATCTAACCCCGAAATGAGAGTCAAAATATGTTTTAAAATATTTTAAACATACAACATATTAACTCCCCCATTGACATACATATGGATCAATAAATGCATGCATGTCAATGTAATTCCCAACGTCCCCATTTTCATGAAAATAAATTTGAAAACATTTTCAAAATCATAAAATACACACAAACAATGGGTATGCAAAAATAAACATTTAAGCATAAAACCCATGCAAGATGCATGTGTGAGGAACCTAAATATTAGGGAACCAACCCCAAGAGGAGTTTGATTTCCTAATGTAATCACATGAGGTGATCACATCCCTAACTAGAGAGTTGATGTAACTATCTCTCTCTTGCACACTAATCTTAGTGGGAATCCATGAACTCAAGGATTTCATGGGCAAGTGTTTTGCCTTTGCAAGAGGAGTGGATGTGGCATGCTTAGGTGTAGAAACGAATTTCTTGGCATGCAAAGAATGAGGATTTTGCTTCTTAGCAAAAAATGAAGACTTTTCGTTCTTCCTCATTACCTCGTGATCTACATGCTTTTTGTTGATGTTATTGTTGTACAAGAAAGCATGTTGATTCTTCTTAGGTGCTTTAGCAATATTTCTTGTATTTGCACCGACAGAGGAATTAGAGGTGGGTTTGGGTACCACATTTTGAATATACCCCAAACCTCCTCTTTGATTTGTCGGATGTTGTTTTTCCAACAAATCGTGGAGTGAATCCCTAGAATACACAAAGCTTTTGAGCTTCCGGGATTCCTCTTCACATTTCAACGTAAGTTGTTGAATGCGAGTTCTAAGCTAAGATTTTGAGCTAATAATTTTTCATTAGAAAAACTCAAATCCTTAACTTGAGAGAGAAGTGTGTCTTTCTCACTAGTGTCACAAACATGCAGAGCATCATTGTCATTTACACTAGTAGATTCTAAGGCATGCAACCTACTCATAGCATTTTTAAATTTTGCTTTCAGTTTAGCATATGAGTCGATGCACTTACTTGCCCCATTGGAGACCACAGTGAAGCGGTATTCGAGCTCCTCGTAAGATAGCTTCTCCTCCTCAACTTCCTCATCACTTTCCACCTCGCTAGAGCTAGACGAAGACTCTTCCCCCTTTGACATGAAGCACATTTCCTCGTTGGGGTTGAGCCACGCCTCCACCTATTCATCGCTTGAACTCGAGGAGATTGATGAAGAATCATCAAAAGCCGCGAAGCACATATAAGCTCGCTCCTTGTCATCCTCTTCTTCATCACTTGAAATGTCCTCATCGGAGTCATCAAAAGTGCCGACAAGTCCCTTCTTTTGATTCTTGAACTTGGACTTGTCTTTCCAATGCTTCTTCCCTTTGCCCTTATAGGTATCTTTGGTGGGTTTGGAAGGGCATTCGGTAGAAAGATGACATTTTCCTCTACAATTGAAACAAATAGAGTTGTTAGACTTGGAGGCAAACTTTGAAGAAGATTTACCTTGCTTGCTTTTGAGGAATGCTCTTAGTTGTGTGGCAAGCTCCGTGACTTCATCTCCACTAGCCTCATCTTCTTCATCTTCTTCACTAGGAGCTTCTTGATGGAATTTCTTCCTCCATTTGATTGGCTCCTCCTTGGCATGGAATGCAACCCCCTTTTGCTTCTCCGTCTTCTCGGGCTTGGTTGGTTGAATCTCATTCTTGTGTTGAAGCTTTACTTCATGCGTCATGAGATTCTCAATGCATTCCTCAACATTGTATTTGGACATGTCGTAAGACTCCAAAATACCATTGGCCTTTGACTCCCATTGAGATGTGAGCGAGTCAAGGATCTTCTCCACTCGATCCTCTTGGGAAATCACCTTCCCAAGTCCTTCCAAAGCGTTCACGATTTCTGTGAACCTTGTGAACATCTTCGAGATGTTTTCACCTTCCTGCATCTTAAACAACTCATATTTATATCTAAATACACATTGTTTACATTTCTTTACCTTCGAAGTCCCTTCATGAGAAATCTTTAATGTATGCCAAATTTCGTTGGCCATTTTGCACATGGAGATGCGGTTGAACTCATTTGAAGTGAGGGCACAATGGAATGCATTCATAGCCCTTGCATTAAATTTGATCGAGTCCTTCTCCACTTTTGTTCTCGAAGCCGCGGGTGTAGTGGGCTTCTCAAATGGTGACTCGGTGATGTCCCAAAGGTCTTGACCCTCTAAGTAGATCATCATCTTGATCTTCCAACTTGGGTAGTTGGTTCCGTTGAAGAGCGGGGGTCGAACGGTTGATAGACCTTCTTCATGAGACCTGGATGAGGCGTTGTATGCCATCGTTGTTGTATGCTTCAACCTCGCTCTGATATCAATTGTAAGGACCGTCTACCTTGCAATACTAACAACAAACACTCTAGAGGGGGGGGTGAATAGAGCAATGGCAATAAATTGTGCAATTAAAATTAAACTTGCAAATGCGGAATAATAAGTGCAAGAGGAATTAATCAACACAATCAATCCAAACACAAACACAAGAATTACTCTGGTTTCTCAAACTTGGGTACGTCTAGCCACACCAATATCCACTAAAATTCTCACACAGAGAAGTGAATACAATCTACACACAGAGATACCTCACACAGAGGATTTAGGATTCCCACAAAGAGATATCCTTGCTTTCACACAGAAAGACTAATGCTCTCACACAGAGAGACTCAAACTCTCACACAGAGAGATCTCAACCAACCCTCACACAGAAGGTTATACTCTCACACAGAGAGTAACTAGCTCTCACACAGAAAGCTAGGGTTTCAAAGAAATAACAAAGTAAAACAAATACTCTTACATATGCCTTGAGATGAACTTACTCATAAATGAATGCAAGGCATGGAAGAGGATCTCCAAGTGATGAGATTTGCTAGAAAGCACATGGATGAATTCCCTTGAGCTGGACTTCAATGCATGAAGAGGAATGAGAGCTCAAAAGAGGGAATTGAGAGAGTTTGAGAGTGGCTTATAGATCTCTTGTGATTTTCAATAGCATCAAGAAGTTCTAGAGATATCAGCACACCCATATATAGGAACCCTATACCAACCCTCAAAACCCAAGAAAACAGTCATCAGCCCAAAGCTACAACGGCTAGAAACTGGGCGAAAACGACATCAACAGTCGACTGATAGTCAAAAGACAGTCGACTGATCAACGGCTAGAAAATATCCAACGGCTATAATCTGAGCCAGGACAGTCGACTGAAGAAGACAATACAGTCTACTGAAAACAGGGCAGGCGCCTGTAAAACCTTCAGCAGGCGACTGCTGCAGGGGATGAAATAAAACAGAGAGCTGCACTCTTTCTCCAAATAAGCATACATGCGACTGATGTCAATAATACAGTCGACTGTCAGATAGTGAGGTAACTGTAATTCCTTCATCAGTCGTCTGCTGTATAAGATGGAGAAAAGACAGAGAGATGCAGAGATTGCACTTACGCTACTCAGACGACTGTTGGCCAATTCCCAGGCGACTGTAAATCTACAGGCGACTGTAAACTGAGCAGCAGTCGACTGTGCGTAAAGCTCAAGTTTGAGTCAATTGAAATGTTGACTTGAGCAGTGCATATCAGGCGGCTGTAGAAGGATCTACAGGCGATTGGAAATCACCTAGTCGACGTGTATCCTTCAGCAGGCGACTGATGGAAAGCCAGAGACTCCAAATGAGTCTTTGGACAAGATGAACCTATTGGGTTGGATTCTATGAATAATCCTAAGGCTCACTCAGATGGTTAGACGCATATGCATTTATGAGTAGACCATCTAACAAGGCATTACATTAACCTAGACTCAAAAGAGAGAGAGAAAGCAATAAAGTAAATATTACATGGATTACATTGCTTTCCTTAGAGTCTAAGTCTTCAATCTTGATGCCTTGAAGCTCTCCATCATCTCCAAGCTTTGGCACTCCTTGAGTCCAATGTTTGGCCTTTCTCCACTTGATGTCCATCCTTGCATCAAGTGATTAGTCTCCAAGAAAGATATTTTAGGAATGAAACTGTGAGACTAAAACAAGAGAGTCATTAGCAACAACATAATGTTGTGATCATCATCAAAATAAGATTGGTATGAAACACCAATACTCAACAATTATTAGTATTTTATGTATTATTGTAATATATCTTTAGTATTACTTTAATATAATTTTTTGATACAATTTATATTTTTCTTTTACTAGAAATATTTACTAATATTTATTCGGTCTCGGTTTACTATAAAATTTCTTGTAAATACTAGTATATATGAAATATATGAAATTTTTTAGTTCTACTTATATAATTTCTTAAAATTATTGGTATTTTAAGTATTCCTTTAGTATAAAGTACTTAGCATTTATTAGTATTTTACTATGTTTATTAATCTCTAACATTATTAGTATTTTAGTACCAATAATCAACTAATTTAATTATTCTCCAAAACAAATTGTGCACTAAGTGATGCAAGTCATAGAGAAGGAAGCAAGAATTTTTTTAAAAAAAATAAATTTTGAAAAAAAATTAAGTTACTCCAAACAAGTATTGTGCAAAATGCATCTAGCTACAACCAGACGTTTTATCAGACTAAAGATTAGTGGAATACAACTTCCCATTTAAAAAATAAATTAGTGTTAATCACGCTATCAATGGTTTGTTGAAATGATAACTACTTTCTTTCTGTACATTCAAATCCCACACTAACTACTTTGGCCATTGACGAGGTTAGGTTTTCCATTAAAAGTGGGTCCCACTCCTGCTTAAATTTGAAATTTAAGAATAATTTAGGCAAATAATCGAACAAAATAATGTTAATTAGGATGTTAAGTCAAAGCGAGGTGAACATTTAATGAAAAAGTTAACCACGTTAGCAGCCAAGGTATTCATTTTTAGGGTTTAAAACATGGGGTGTTAGTTAGAAACTATGAAACTACACGAGGGTTTAGAGTAATTAACCATTTTTTCTTTGAATAATAGAATTATCAAGATAGGGAATAAAAGTCCTTCATGTGCACCTAAACCCTTAACAAATTTTCTAAACTTCAGTTTTCTATATTTCTAATCTCTCAACCAATTTTCTCCTAGCACAGACCCGTATTTACAAGTTTGCCATCTTACTATATGGCGCTCATGCAAATGGGATGGCAAAACTGTAAATAGTTGGGGTTTTTTTTGAGTAAAAAGGTCAGTTACTATAACTCAATTATTAAACTATCCCCGAGCTCATCAACTATTTATAACACTGCCATTGTTCTATACGGGTCATGTGATAATGGGATGGCAAACTTGTAAATATCTCTCTTTGTGTGTGGGGTAAAAAGGTCGGTGCTCTAAACTACTCATTAAATTCCCTTCGGGTGGGATAAATCGATGGCCAAAAATAAAAAAAATACCTCCACGACGATGGCGCCTCCGCTGCGATCGACGACGTCGATCTTCCTCTTTGCTGTCGCCTCCGCTATGATTGACGACTTCGTGCTTCCTCTTCTCCGATCACGACTCCAATCCTTTGTACTGTCGCCTTCGACTCCGACCACGACCGAGGCCACCGCTACGTGGTGTTTTCGCCTTCGACGGAGATCAGGGTCCTTGATGGAGCTAGGAACTTCGACGAAAGCTCATGAATTTTGACGAAAAGATAAGTAACAAATCTCCATCATCTCTTTATAGCCTTTTTTTCTCGTTTCTGTTCAATCACGAGGCTATTCTGCTCACTCACGGGTTAATTTTTATGTTTCCATTTCGTTTCTGTTCAATCACGAGGCTATTCTGCTGACTTACGGGTTTACGGTTGTTGTCTTCTTCCTCCGTTTGCTTTTCTCTTTTTTTTCATGTCTGTTCATCGGGCGATACTGGCCGGAACCCTAGGGTTCCGGCCGATACCGATCACAGTGGGTGGTTTCGGTACCGCTATGGGGCGGTACCGATCCGAAACGCCCGATACCAAGAGGTATCGGGCGATACCTCAATCTTTGGTCTATGCTGCTTGAAAATATGGCAAAAATAAAATCTCTTGCGCCCTCTCATTGGAACAAAGGTGACAAACGAAATCCTCCCCTTCCCCAACCTCTGACAAAAAAAATTGAGATACTTTTTAATATTGCTTTCTTGTAAATTTGACTATTTAATAGTTTACACTGAGAAATTCTTCTAGTTATTGTTTTTGTAGATGTCATATTTAATAGTTTACACTGAGAAATTCTTCGAGTTATTGTTTTTGTAGATGTCATTTACATTAAAAAATTTCCTTAGTGTAAAAGTTCGATCAAAATATTTTGATCAAAATTGGCGTCTTTTTGAGAGGGTTTTTTCGTCCCTTCATAGCGTAACAAGATTCAGGATATATGGGCAATCAAAATGAACTACAAAGAGTTGTCAAATGCAAATACAAAAATAGATGAAAATATCTTATTTGATTGCGTTCATTGCGCTGTGGGAAAAATTAGATTAGATTTTTTGACTTTCATATACAGAATAGTGTTCACTCATAAGTATATACCGTGTTTACTTTTAGTTTGTTAGACACAAACATATATAAAATTGGTTCTTTAGAATAGATCATTTATAGTTATTGAGATATGCTAATATAACTGATGAAATTCATATTTGTTATTCTTATTATGTAACGCATTTACGAAAATATATAAATTGTTTTTATGCTTGCGTTAAGAAAAAATCGTGTGTCCACAACTGTGCTTGAGGATGCCCATCCAGCAAGGTTCATAGATCGAGATCCTAGTAACTTGCAGACTATGGTTTTTTGCTCTGGTTGGCTGATTGGTTCACACCCCAAATAAATCTCTCATTATTGATTATAGATGTGGGAACGATGCTGGGATTAGCATTCAACCTGAACCAGCATTCAGGATCAAACTCTCTGTAGGATCCATAGTTGCATTACTTATAGCTTCCGTGTTCGTATACAAAGTCGATTTCGATTATCTTTCATTCCAAGCATAACTTGGATCCATGTGCTTCATATTAGCATGGAGTTTGCTCCTGACAATATAGCCATCCTTACCCTATCACGTCAATCCCAAAAGTCGGGGGATCATTATCTTAAGTTCCCCACTGTCTGTGCTCTTTCTTTTCTGCACTTCTGATTATATGTATTTCAAAGAATAAAGGCCCTTCTTGGCCTATCCATAGCGTGATCTGGTATGGATTTCGAAATATTTATCATCCAAAAAGAGGAAAAAACAGTATTTATTTAAAGAAATATATTAATAAAGGGCAAAAGAGCACATGTAACCTTTCAACCAGAGCGGAAATAGAGGGCCCAAAATTTTGTGAAGAATTTGCAAGGGGACATGGAATAGCTGCCACTGCTCATTTTTTCCCATCACAAGCATGACTCATTATCTATACCACCATATAAATAGAGCTTGTTTTGGTTTTGGTCTTGTCACCTTTTGGTTTCAAAAATCTCCTTTTGGGTCTGTAGCTTTTTTATTCTCAATGTTCCCTTTATTGTCACATGTTATGGTTAAAACTGCAATATGGAATTTGCGCACAACCTTTAATATTGATCACTCTCACTACAAAACTCAGATTAAGTCGAAACAAAAAAGCGTTAGAACACAAACTTTAATTGAAATGCAAAAAAAGTAATTTAATAGGACTTGAAAATAAATGACTGAAACATGATACATAACTTCAGATTTGTAGTATTTCCATAAGCTAGTATTTCCGTAAGTTCTTTATTTTTAATTTCTAATTCACAAGGATACGTACAAAGTAGAATTAACTTATAATTAGGTCTCCTTATATAATTATATTTAAAAAATTTTATTAGGATAGATTAATTAATTATGAACTGATTGGAAAAAATTATCCAATTATGTTAAGAATATTTGATAAGAATCAAATAAGTATTAATGAATTCGTAGTTGATTGTGAAACCGATTAAATTAAAAATCAAGTATAATAAGATCCTCTTGAATTATTATTAATAAAAACGGTTAGATAATTAATTTTTTTAAAATCATATCAAATCATAATCCTTATTAGTTTTAACTACTGAAATCTTGTTTTATTATGATTTTGAGATTTACTATTGAAATTTTTATTTGATTAGGATTAATTATTAACTATATTTTGATTTAGACTACTTATCATCATCATGATGCCTCGGGTTCTATGGTTGAGGTCGGACTAACCTATTTCCACAAAAGGATATAAATACCGCCTATGCCTAAAATATATTACTAATAATATTGTTGTTGTTAATATTGTCAAAAGCATACAAGTCTATGTAGCACGAACACTCCATTCATGGAGATGTGTCGTGTTGGGCACGTGTCTCAGATCTGCTACTTCTATATACTCTCTATTTTTAGTGTACTTTTTAGATGTTGCTTAAGTGTGGTTCTTGTGTTAGCGTGTTTATGTCTGCACAACATTGATACACGTGCATCACATGTAAAGGCTAGTATTCCAAGTATCAGATAAAATGTATAAATAATATATTAACATACCACTTCTTAAATTTTTTTTAATAACAAAGTATAAGTTAACATAAGAAGAGCACAACTTGGAAAATGAGATATCATCAAAAATTGAAGTAGCTGTCTGGAGGAGTAATAATAATAATGACAATGCAAACAATAAGCAATTAAACATTAAGGCATTTGGTTACATACTAAAGATGGTTTGGTAAATTAGCAAATTAACTAATAATGTAATGCAACAAGTGTCTACCTTAGTTCGTTCAGTGAAGAAAATAATATGGAAAATTTTCCTATGCAAACATTTTGCACGGGAAATTCTGTGGGAAATGATTTTAATTTTTTTTGAATATTTTTCAAATATTTTTGAATATTTTTTTCTTGCTTCGCTCCATACAATAATACACCCAATAAAAATAATGGGATTTGACACTATCAAGGCATTACAAAAAGTTAAATTTTGTAACGTGTTGACCGAGGGTCAAATTCTTCTAGGGTTCACCCATTATTTTCCCTGAGATATATAATTGTATGGATTAATCAAGCATTGATACTATTGTTTGTCAGATCAAGTTAAATGACTTGGGATAGTAGTAGATCATTATCTTTTGGGCATTTGTTGGTATCTTCCTGTGGCCTTTGATGTTTGTTCGGATGTTAATTTGTTTGTTTGTGTGTCTAATACTTTCCCGACATCCCTAGTTTTGTCTCATCAATTCCATTATCATGTTATCATCTTACACGAATGTTCTTCAGGCTATATAGGTTGTGGAATATCATTACGTGATTGTGTTTTCTCATGTAGTTTATTTCAAGTGCAAATATAACACACTTGTTCTCCATTATCGGCTGGGGCTTCAATGAACATAATTTGTTTTTAAAGATTTGATTAATATTTATTTTATTTCATTTTTATTCTTGTGCAGGTGATAGTTGGTCTCATTCCTGTACAAATCGAGTCATTCTGTACTGGAATGGCAATGAGCGGCATGCGTACATTGATAAGTCTCCCTCACTAAAAACAGCTTCTGCGCCCTTTGCAGTAACAGGCAAAGGAATCCGCAACGCCTCATCACAGTGCAAACGTGTTAGAATGATGTAGTCTATTTGCATCTGCATTGTGTTTTCGACTAACCAAGGAACCTCTTCGAAAAGGGGAAGATCAGAAGCTTCAGCATTTCTAATTTCTATGCATCCCCGATGCCAGGTTGTTCACAGACTGATGAAATTTAAGGCAGTTTGGTTTTCATCTTAAGACGGAGCCACTTCTGACATGATGCAGCGCCCGAAGCCATTGTATATTTCTTGTGTTTGGATCGTGGATGCTGCTGATGATCTTGTTGTTTTCGACTTGTGCATTGTCTTTCGGGTTGCAAGCTTACTGCTAGTATTTTTCCTTTTAAATAGGTGAAAATTCATTGCACGGGCGATCGAAATATTCAGATTTCACCTTCTTTTTTGGATGATTCAATCTTCACGTCTTGAATCACGCATGTGCAAGAACTCTAGTGTTTAAGAAAAACTTATATTATTGAAAACCCGATAAATTTCAGCTATTTTATCCAAAACATAAGTGGAAAAAAGTCTTTTTTCGGCTGGCTGTTGAAATTTTTTTACACATACTTTGCAACGGTTAAACCGTTAAAAGCTTTAAACACATTTTATTAAATCTGATGTCACCAAACACTCGTTGACTCAATGTGAACTGAGGGTAGTTCTTCAGCATCTGCAGGTGGCACCGACAAAAGAAGAAGCCACCGACCGAAAAGGAGAAAAAGGTTGGGGCAAGATCCAGAAAGAGAACCCTCAAGGGACAAACCAAAGACGTAATGGTTAGGTGAGGCTGATTTTTCATATAAAAAACGTTCTTTATCCTGCACTGGTTTTCTCTGCGATACCACTCTCTGACTTCCTAAATTTCAGAACAAGGTGTGAAGATACAAAAAGATGGAAAGTACGAGTCTCACATGGACTCGTACTTATTGTGAAGCCCACCTTTTTGTGTCTTGACAACTGATCTATTGGACCAGTTGCCACCTATTCGGCCGATCCACATGAATCCCTTATTTGATATAAACACAGGATAATATTTTCTAATTTAAGTAGTTGAGTATAAATATAATACCATGTGACAACTAGTTTTGTGAAAGCCTGAGACGAGAAATTAATCGTTTGAAGGATTTGTGACTATGCTTGCTTGCTTGGTGTACCTACCTCCAGATTTTGGACCCGCACATCAAAAACTTCAAAAAGCAATTGAAGTACGACATTCAAACTGGAGATTGGATTACGCTGCATAAATGCAATTATGCAGACCAACTGCCATTTTGTTTGTATCTTAAATTTAAATTTTATTTATTTTTTTATTTTTTATTGCTATAGACAATATCCAAGCCTCTTAAAATTGTGCGTCTAGAGCAACGCAAATTGTTCTATTAGCTTGATACTTATTTTACTACGTAAAGTTCACCAATAACTATGCTTATTTAAAATAATAATAACCGACGAAAAAACATATAAACTAAATTTAGGGTATGGGAATTGAGACTATACCCACTTAATTATAAAATATCAAACGCTAGTCCTGAACCTGATTTGATTAGCGACTTCATCAGACACGAACCATCCGGCTGACTCGGTGGATGTCCAAGTTCGAATCCCACTATCAACTACCCACGCTTTCCGATGGATAAAAAAATCGGTCAGAATTTACCTCAATGCATGACTGAAAATTCGGGTTTGGGTTGGTCGCGTCCAAATTTCCACATCGATCTCCAAACTTTTACTTAGCATATTGTATGCACTACAATATATTAGTCCAAACATAATCTCAGGTTACTAAACCTCAATATAAAAAACAAAATTAACAAATAAATCCCTAATTTGTGACTACAAATTGTTAACCCACAACAAAATTCACCTCTTTGTTGTTTCCAAAAGCTTCCCCTTAAAAATCCCAGCCCTAAATTGACCCCAATGGCCACCCAGCCCAACAACCCCCATGGGCCCCACATTCACATTACAATTAAGTCCCCGGCGGAAAGCCCAACCAAAAGGTCAAAAACGCCCTTCTAAAAAATTAATATAAAATTATAGACTAAAAAAAATTCCCGAAAAAATCAAGATTATAACTAATAAATATCGCCCGCCCCCTCGCCAACCCGAGTTAATTAGCCTTCTTCTTCGAACAAAAAGCTCCGCCTCTTCCTCCCAAAAATGGCCGCCACATCTTCGTCAATCGCCGCCTCTAGGGCCGTCCTCAGCCCGGCGATCTCGGGCCGCGGTGGCGCGGCGAAGGCCGACCGTCTGGCCTTCAACCGGACAGGTCTTAGGCTCTCCCAGAAGCTGCACCGGAGGAGAGATCTTCAGTCGGTTCGGGTTGGAACCGTTAGGGCGGCGGCCGTGGAAGCGGTGGAGTCGTCGGCGAAGGCGGAGCCCTCGGTGATCGACAAATCGGTGAACGCGATCCGGTTCCTGGCGGTGGACGCGGTGGAGAAGGCGAACTCCGGCCACCCCGGCCTGCCGATGGGATGCGCGCCCATGGGGCACATCTTGTTCGATGAGGTCATGAGGTACAATCCCAAGAACCCTTACTGGTTCAATCGGGATCGGTTCGTGCTGTCGGCTGGCCATGGATGCATGCTCCACTACGCGCTGCTTCATCTCGCTGGCTACGATAGCGTCAAGGTTCGGTTTTCATCTCTCAGTTTAAATTTTTGATCTGTATTGTTTTAAAGTTTGGATCTTGGCGATTAAAATTAGAGATTAATTAAAAAATTTATTGAACTACTTATGTTGGATGGATGGATATTAGTAGATAAAATTACAGGAATCCATTATGTTACTTTTATCGTTTGCTTTCTAGAGAAGTAGCGTTGACTCGTTTGCTTAAATCGGAAAGAGAAGAAAGATTGATGTTGACACAATTGTTTTTGTGTGTAGTAGTGTTTTGTTTATTTTGTTGGGATCAGATCTGATGTTGAAACTAAACAGGGATTCACATATGGCTAAATTGTAGTGAATTAAAACATCGATCTCTGTAATTTTCGGCAAAATTACTCATGTTCAACCCTTTGCAAGAAAAAAATTAATCAAATTGTCGATTCCAGGAGGAGGATTTGAAGGCTTTCAGGCAGTGGGGAAGCAAAACCCCTGGACACCCTGAGAACTTTGAAACCCCAGGAATTGAAGTCACAACTGGTAGGCTTCTTGAACCATTCTCATAATTTACCGAATCTGAATATTTTTGCAATGTCAAAATTAACCCACGTTTGTAATTTTTTCCCCTTGCACTAGTTGTATTCACTATTTTGCTTTGGTGGGTTTTATGTGGTATAGGTCCTCTGGGTCAGGGCATTGCTAATGCGGTCGGATTGGCACTTGCGGAGAAGCATTTGGCTGCCAGATTCAATAAGCCAGATAATGAAATCATTGACCATTACACGTATGTAGCCTCTTTAACCTTCTTCATGCAATCCGGATTCATGCCATATAGTGGTTTAATCCTTGATCATGGTAGTCATATGATTTCATGCGCCTATGCGGACTTACATGTGTTACTACTTTAGGTATTGTATCCTTGGGGATGGTTGTCAAATGGAGGGGGTTTCAAATGAAGCTTGCTCTCTTGCCGGGCACTGGGGTCTTGGCAAGTTGATTGCTTTCTACGATGACAACCACATATCTATTGATGGGGATACGGAGATTGCATTCACCGAAGACGTGGTGGCGCGGTTCGAGGCTCTTGGATGGCACACTATCTGGGTCAAGAATGGTAATAGTGGCTACAATGAGATCCGTGCTGCAATCAGGGAGGCTAAGGCTGTGAAGGACAGGCCAACATTGATCAAGGTTCATCCTCTTGCTTTTTCCGTATTTGCAACCATGTATTTGGTCTTCTTAAAAAATTGGGCGTGTTAGAATGTAACTAAAGAATAGATTATTTCTTTCAGGTAACAACCACCATTGGTTACGGATCACCAAACAAGGCAAACTCATACAGCGTGCATGGAAGTGCTTTAGGTGCCAAGGAAGTTGATGCAACAAGACTTAATCTTGCATGGCCTCATGAGCCCTTCCATGTGCCTGAAGAAGTGAAGAGGTCTGCAATTCTTCACAAGTTATTTTTTAAGTGCTATTTTTAGTCACCATTTTCACGATAACTTATAATTTCCCCTTTTTAGACATTGGAGCCGTCATATTCCTGAGGGTGCTTCCGTTGAAGCTGAATGGAATGCCAAATTTGCGGCATACGAGAAGAAGTACAGCGACGAGGCTGCAGAGTTTAGAAGTGTCATATCTGGGGACTTGCCTGCAGGATGGGAGAAAGCTCTTCCGGTAAATTGCTAAACATTGTTTAAGTCTCTTCTGATCATGCCTGAATATCTTTCTCACATGTACTTGCCAGTTATAGGTTTTGCGTTGTTAGATAACATATGGTTCTATTTGGTATCTAGGTTACATGGAATGCACCAATAACTTAGAAAACGTTGTAGAAAATTGAGTTAAGTATCATGCTGTAACCTTGTAAAGTGCTGTGGTAGCGTGCTTCTATAACAAAGAGATGACATGATGACATATATGTAGCAAAGTTAGCAAACAAAAAGAAATATGACAACACATTAATGATTTATTACGTGGGTAGGTCAATGTGGCTTTTGTCCATGCGAAGTATGAAACCAACCCAGTAAAATGATTCTTATGAAACCAACCCAGTAAAATGATTCTTCTTGCCTAATGTTCCAAACTGTAATGCAATGGAGATTAGTAGGGATGAGAATTGGAATGCCCAAAGCCCACTTGGACGTTAATGAAGGATTTAAAGAGATGGGAATGTGGCATGCCCAATTGGGAGCCTAATCGGGCTTTGTGCATGCCCATTCTCATCCCTAGAGATTAGAATTTAGTGGTTATAAGGATAAGGTTTACCACAAAGTAGGTCAGACTCTCATCATATGGGAACTTGGCGAAGTAATATGAATATTCAACATTTGTTGTTAACACAATTATAGGTGGTTATTCGGAATTTATACAGCGAAAGTCATCGTTATTACTTTCAATTGATGGTGGTGGTCACCGAAATTGGTCGACAAGGCATGAAAAAGATGAGGCATTCTTTTATCTACATGTTTATGCAGTAATGCCTCAATGTGGAAATTCAATCTCCGATAAAGGCAATGGTAACAGATTATGACAAGCTTAGCAATATCATCATCATTAATCAATAGTCTACAAATATTTCATGGGAAAGTGCAAAGAAATCCACATAATTCGTTTTTCTTTGGTGTAACACAATTTAGACTTCCTTGTGAAATGCTCACGGAATTAATCAAAATTGTAACTTAATTAGCTACTTATGACTTAACTAGAAATCATGGCGCCAAAAAACGGTCGGTATCGCCGGGATGGGGGTTTGGGATTTTTTGAGTGGTGGGTGTGAAGTTGGGTCATTGTCTTTGGGTGGGATAGTGTATTTGTCGGTCAATTTTTGGGTGGACCTTGGGCAAGTGGGGTGAGGATGAGTGCCATGTGGCACCCACAAAAAAGTATGACGGGGACAAAGGTGCCACATGGGACATCTTCACACCATTTGTAATATAGACTAGAAATTGCCCGTGCTCGAAGGGCATGGAGGCAGTCGTCAACTACACGCAAATGCGGAGAAAAGCAATCGCCAAAGTGAAAAAAAGCGTGGGTGCGTGTGAGAAGGGATTAAAACGCAAAAAAAAACACCAAATACCCACCTCAAACCCAAGCCCAGAATTCCAACCAACCCCCACGGGGCCCCCAAAATATGACTGGGACAAAACTTCCACGTAGGACAAAATTCAAAAATAAATAATCAATTGTATAATTGATTATTTATTTGTACAATTTTTGGAACCATTTAGCTATTAACAGCTGACCCAACATTGCAGTTTAAAAGGTTTTACTGTTCGTTTGAGTGTTTTCATTTGGCTGAGAAAAAATTTACAATTGCAACTTAAAACTAAAAGATTATACGCTCTAACATGCTTGTGTATCCACTTGCCCTGTCCCCAGACATACACACCCGAAAGCCCAGCTGATGCTACCAGGAATCTGTCACAGCAATGCCTGAATGCGCTTGCCCCAGTACTGCCTGGATTTCTTGGAGGCAGTGCCGACCTTGCATCTTCCAACATGACCCTCCTCAAGATGTTTGGCAACTTCCAGAGGGACACCCCCGAGGAGAGGAACCTCCGCTTTGGTGTCAGAGAACACGGTATGGGTGCCATCTGCAACGGCATCGCCCTCCACAGCCCTGGCCTCATCCCCTACTGTGCCACCTTCTTCGTCTTCACTGACTACATGAGGGCCGCCATGAGGATCGCGGCCTTGAGTGAGTCGAGAGTTATATACGTGATGACCCATGATTCCATTGGCCTTGGAGAAGATGGCCCCACCCACCAGCCCATCGAGCACCTTGTCAGCCTTCGTGCAATGCCCAACATCCTGATGCTCCGTCCAGCCGATGGTACTGAGACCGCAGGGGCCTACAAGGTTGCGGTACAAAACACAAAGAGGCCATCTGTCCTCGCCCTTTCTCGTCAGAAGCTTCCTCAGCTCCCTGGAACTTCAGTCGAGGGAGTAGAGAAGGGAGGATACATCATTTCAGACAATTCTTCTCGGAACAATCCAGACCTTATCCTCATGGCCACCGGCTCTGAGCTTGAGATTGCCGCCAAGGCCGCTGACGAACTGAGGAAGGAGGGGAAGGCAGTCCGTGTCGTGTCATTTGTCTCGTGGGAGCTGTTTGAGGAGCAGTCGGGAGAGTACAAAGAGAGCGTGCTGCCTAGCAGCGTCGATGCCAGGGTTAGCATCGAAGCAGGTGCAACACTGGGGTGGGAGAAGTATGTAGGGAAGAAGGGAAAGGCGATTGGGATTGATCGGTTTGGGGCGAGTGCTCCTGCTGGAAGGATATACAAGGAATTCGGTCTGACGGTGGAGAATGTCGTCGCATCTGCAAAGGCTCTACAGGTTTGAAGAACTCGTTGAGGACTCCGGCGGAAGTAGGGAGCAATGTTGAGTTATGAACGACACCTGCATTGTTGAAGACTGGGAGTTTTTAGAAAGTCAGGCGATTGAATTCTTGCTTGTGGACTTACATAATAAAGCATCCAGAATTTATACTCTCTATTCTCTTTCGTTTCTTTGGTGTTTAGTTCGCTATCTTGATGTGAGGAAACTGTTCTACGAAAACTGGAAATATTCATGGAGAAATGTTCAGATGAGTTTGCATCTCTGGACTCCTGTCCTTGGCATTTGCTCTCTTATAATTAGATTCTTATCTGATCAAGTTTTGTATTTATTAATCTATATGATATTTAAGTAATATGGACCAATATCACTGGCAAGTAATGATGTAAAAGGGACTTTTGCAAAAAATGAAAATTTTCATCTTATTTTAACCTTATATTTCTATTTGTTGGGCATTTGAATCAATTAGAATTCATAGTTTGTTAATCTTCTCTAATCAAAAAAAAAGGCAGCTTTTAATAATTTTAATCAGATAGAACTTCCTAATTATTACTGAACACCAATTTGCAAGTTTTTTTATACAAAAACTTTACAGTTAGGTAATAAGTCTTAACTAATTAATATGTTGAATAATGAATAAAAGGATAGAAACCAAATATCAAATTAAGCATTTTTATGCATTTTTGTGGGTCCCGACAAAAAATTAAAAAAAATTGAAAGAACTCCAGCTGGTTTCAGTTCATCAGGCAGCCTTCGCTAATTATATTGTATAGATAAAGTAGAGATAACGAGCACATGCAATTATAAGTTGTTAATGTCACATTTATTATCTCCTTGCCCTATAACTGTTTCTTTTCAATGAATCAAGCTTAAGGTTGTGAATTTATTTGATAGCAATTAAACATAGTATATGCAAAATTAGTATAAAATTAAATATTTTGATATACAGTGCAGTTAAAATCTTCTTCTTTTTCCAAAAGAGTGTGTAATATTAAAAAGGCCTCATATGAGTCAAATTCAAGAATTGGTACATAGCGAAAGGACTATGGTCTAGCACTATTTACTTCGCTTCTCTTCGTGGACCACTAAGATCCGGTCACGGTGGATGCAAAAATATCTGTAACCAGCTTTTCGATGTATTAAAAAAAGAAGAAGAGTCGGTGCATACATTATCGTATAATTGTAATCTCAATTGAAGCAATAATTATTATTATTATTATTATTATTATACCAAGCTTAAAACCCCAAAAAAACAAAAGATCACTCTGTTTATTGTGGGACCCACGTCCCTGCCCTCTGCTGCCTCCGCGCAGCATGCCGAGATCCAAGCCCCTCCCCCAATCCGCCTCGCGTTGCATAACTCCAATGTACCACCACCGCACTTTCCTAATTTTATTTGGATCCTGAGTCCCTTTCCGTCACTGAAATCAAAATTAGTTCCAGCCCCCTCGTTTCCCATTCTATTTAAATGCACCCACCGGTCTCCTCCTCCTTTGACTCCCCGCCTCTCAACTTCAACCCTCTTTCTCCGTCACCAAATCCCTAATAAATAAACAAAAAGGCTCCACCTTCTTTTTGAATTTTTTTTTTCTTTCGATTTCTTTGAATTTTGATGGACGCGATGATCGCTCCGTCGACACCGGGGAAGTTCAAGACGGAGAAAATCCACCCGCACCGCCACAACCGCCTCCTCTTCCGCCTCCAGCACTCTCCGCTATTCAAGTGCGTCGTCCTCTTCCTCTTCGCCGCCGCCCTCTTCATCCTCCTCTTCACTCTCTCCCCCAATCACCCCTCGTCGTCGTCGTCGTCCTACCCCTCATTCTCCCGAATCGAGCGGCGGTCTCTGTCGTCGTCGTCGTGGGGCGGGTCCGAGTGGGAGAAGCGCGTCCGAAACTCCGCCCGGATCAGCCGACCCGGCGGGATCTCGGTCCTTGTCACCGGCGCCGGTGGGTTCGTCGGCACGCACGTGTCCGCCGCCCTCAAGCGGCGCGGCGACGGCGTGCTGGGCCTCGACTGCTTCAACGACTACTACGAGCCCAGCCTGAAGAGGGCCCGCCAGGCCCTGTTGGACCGAATCGGGGTCTTCGTCGTCGAAGGGGACATCAACGACGGTCCCCTCCTCCGCAAGCTCTTCGACGTGGTCCCCTTCACCCACGTCATGCACCTCGCCGCCCAGGCCGGCGTCCGCTACGCCATGAAGAACCCTGCATCCTACGTCCACTCAAACATTGCCGGCCTCGTTTCCCTCTTCGAGGCCTGCAAGTCCGCCGACCCCCAGCCCGCCGTCGTCTGGGCATCCTCCTCCTCCGTCTACGGGCTCAACACCAAGGTCCCCTTCTCCGAATTCCACCGCACCGACCGGCCCGCTTCGCTCTACGCAGCCACCAAGAAGTCCGGCGAGCTGATTGCCCACACTTACAACCATATCTACGGGCTGTCGATCACCGGGCTGAGGTTTTTCACGGTCTACGGGCCGTGGGGCCGGCCCGACATGGCATACTTCTTCTTCACCAACGACATCCTCAGCGGGAAGCCGATCACGATCTTCGAAGGGCCGAAAGGGGAGACAGTGGCCAGGGATTTCACCTACATCGACGACATTGTCCAGGGGTGCATCGGGTCGCTGGATACGGCAAAGAAGAGCACGGGCAGCGGGGGGAAGAAGCGGGGGCCGGCGCAGCTGAGGGTTTACAACCTGGGGAACACCTCGCCGGTGCCCGTATCGGAGCTGGTGTCGATTCTGGAGCGGCTGCTGAAGGTGAAGGCCAACAAGAAGATCGTGAAGATGCCGGCCAACGGGGACGTTCAGTTCACCCACGCCAACATCAGCCTCGCTCAAAGTGAGCTGGGGTATCATCCGACCACCGATCTCAAGACGGGGCTCAAGCGGTTCGTGCGCTGGTTCGTCGAGTATTATAACCCTACGGGCGTGGATTCGATGGTGAAGAATAGGGGGGGCAGTAGCTCGAGCTGACGGACGAATTCTAATTCTTGATGGATGGACTCTGATACCATTCGTGTGCTTAGTTTGGACAAAAAGGGATTCTTTTTAGCGCATTGTTTGAAAGTCCTGGATTTTGATTTTAGTGGCAGGATGCTCATTTTTATTCACCTCCGTTTGTTGTATAAATTGATTAATAACATTTGATCTCTGACTGTAAGGGCCTGAGTAATTCATTTCTCCTAGGCCCTAAGAGGTGAGTCGAGTGTCCTGCTGGGCGAATGACATTTTCTTGTTACTCTGTTGCACAAAATCATCAAACTGGTTAGCCAATGCAAGTTTTGAGCACTTTCTTAAACGCGGGAATGTCGTCGAAATGAATCTTCGCGAAAACATTGTGGTCGGCTGCCTCTTGATATTGCTTATTCCCTTCGAAAATGATTCAGAGCTGTTGCAGCAAACCACAGCGCCGGGCGTGCGCCCACAGAATAGCCTGGCTCTGGCAGCGCTCCGTCTGCTCGGAATTATGGGTTTTGATCCGGGGGAACTTGAAAATCAAGGATCATGTTGGAGGCTAGAGTACAGGTCCAGATTAAGGAAATCCGAAAGCAAATTGAGTTGTGGTGCGTTGAGTGGCCGTGGGTGGCAGCAGGCCGGCTGCAACGACAAGCACGGTTGGCAAGGAATGAAGGTATTGAGTGAATATTGTGACTCAAGAGTCAGAGGTAGATGTGTGGTGTGCTGGGTTTATCCTGCATATTCTATGGTGTGGCATTCCACCCTTTTGGGCAAAAACTGAAGCAGGGGTATTCCTGCCTTTGGATTTTGAATCTGAACCATGGCCTCTCATTTCCGATAAAGTTAAAGATCTGAAGCTCAGTGTGCAAAATCAAGATCCAAAGGAAAGATTTACAGCTCATCAAGTTCTTTGACAGCTCTTGATTGATAATGTTGGAGTAGCTTCCGGCAAAATCAACAGATTAAATCAATTCTCAGCAAGGAACAACCCAATGAAGATCCATATGCTTTCCCCGGACAGAAAAAAAAGCAATAAACAGGTAATATTTCTTTGTTGCCTCTCACAAGGCACCAGACAAGAGTATTCACCCAGGGGTAAACAAATTTCAGTTGCTCAACTCAAAAATATAAAAGCAGTAAAAATCAAGGCAGCGAGATTACTGTATGCTAATTGCAACCATCTGATTACAGCATTTCAAAACAATAACAAAAACGAGGCAACCACCTACATAACAATAAAACGCTTAAACGAAAAGGGAGTGCAATCATGGCTCAGCAATCGTGACCTCCACCTCCACGCCAGGCTCGATGGTGATCGAAGTGATCTGTTTCACCACTTCAGGTGAGCTAGTAAGGTCAATCACCCGCTTGTGCACGCGAAGCTCAAATCGATCCCAAGTGTTGGTTCCTGGAATGGTGAAAGGAAAATACAACATTAAAATTACAGAGTTTTTACAACTTGTTTTCTGTTGCAATTGAAACATCTATAAAAAGATTAGCATGGTTTATGTAACTTGATATAAGCTTTAACAATTGAATTATCGACCTGACACATTCAATAATGATTTGGAAATGTTAGGATTGCCTTTAGGGCTCTAATTGGTTGGTAGGCCAGCTGAACCACTAAACCCAATATGGTCGGTTTAGATAGAGATGTTGATATATATCCCTATCCACCTGACCCATCAAATATCCTAGGCTTAATTTCGCAAAACTACCTCTTATTATGATATAATTGCAAAACTATCTCGTACTTTCATTTTAGGTTTCAAAAAAGTCCCGAACGTGACGGCCGTTTGTTTGACGTGAGAACGTGATGATCATGTGTCAATTAATGACTAAAATGCCATTGGACTTACTTTTATATTGTGGACTTAATTTCGCAAAACTACCACATACTTTCGCTAAATTTCAAAAAAAAAACTACCTATATCTATGATATAATCACAAAACTCTCATACTTTCATTTTAGGTTTCAGAAAACGCTCCAATTTGACGACCGTTTGTTTGACGTGAGCACGTAATGGTCAAATGTTAAGTAATGCCTAAAATGCCCTTTGACTTACTTTATAATGTTTTTTGGGTGTTATTATTTCAAGAGGAAAAGTAACATGCCGAGAAAAAGAACTGCACGGCCCTTCTCCATTCAAATCGCAGATCTGTGCGGAAGTTCGACAGAGATGTCTTTGTGTTTCATCATCTCAACGTGTGGCGTGTTGTTGCTTTTGCTGTGGGACGACAAAAAAGAACCCCGATCGTTTGTTTTGGAGATGCCCTAATTGGAAGAGGATGGAGTGCAACTATTTCAGGTGGGCAACCGACGATGAAATCACCAACAGGCCAACAGATTAATCATGTCTAATCATGTCAGTTGACTATCTCATTGTCGGTTGACTATTTCATGTGGGCAACCGACGATGAAATCACCAACAGACTAACAAGTTAATCATGTCTAATCATGTCTGTTGGAGATTTCATCATTCAAACCAAAGCCTAGTATGGGATGAGTTTCTAATAAATGGGTAGTGTTGGAGACCTAGTATGCAGAAACCCCCTCCTCATTGTCCATCTTCATGTCTTCTTGTCAATTCAAGAAACTCTCTAGACGAATGGGTTTCTTAAGAGATAAGGATCTTCTTAAAGAAGCAATAATGGCAAAAATGTACTTTTGTATTTTTTTTATATAACATAAAATATAATTGTATCTACGATGGGGCATAATTTAAGACCAATTGGTAAATACAAGGATTTGATGTGTAAATTTCTAAATATACAACATTTTTGGGGATATATTTGCATATACATGATATTAATGAGTCTCGTAACACATGAGAGAGATCTCACATATGATGACAGGAGTTCTTTTTTCACAAGAGGCCTGAAGAACAAAATTTTCATTCCCCAAAATTTCCCCCCAATAATTTTAGGGTTTTCCCTCCAAAATTTTCATAAACTCTCATTCTACACATTGATCATTCAAGATTCAATCTCAATTCTCCTATCCACCCTTTTGTCCTAGTCAACAATCACGTTCATAAACATCCCTCAACTGGTAATAGATAAAAACAATATTGAATTATTTTAGATATGTATCCTACTATTACCTTTCAATTAACAACTCCCCCGTTAGAGATAATTTTGGAACAGCTACTTGGTATATGCAAAAAAGGGATTATTTAGGAGTCTAAATTACCCTCCTCCAGTTGTTCTTTAATTCTTTTCTCATTTTGATTTTACATTTTCCCCAATTCTGAAACAATCACTCATCATCCCAAAAATTATGTCAATTAGTATTTTCTTTCCTTTGTCATCATTTCTATTAATTCGGTTCATTTTTCTGCATCGTTTTAATTCTTTCCTCTTTTTTAACCTAGACATTGGTTAGCTTCCTAATGAAAGAAAGCCTTAGGTTTTCTCAAGTAGTCTTTTTGAAGAAAACCAACAAGTGCAAGATTATCGTCCATTCTTCTAAATAAAAAGTGTGTTTCAACTGTAAATTTGATAGCCCAAAGAAGAAAAAGGTGGTTCCAGTTGTTCAAGGGAAAGACCTGTGAAAAGGTAATACACATAAAATTTTATTGGTATAAAGGACATCTCTAAAATAAACTCAAACAATAGAAGATTCTATACAAACTACTAGCTATCAGTTTTAAATTTGGATGTAGATTATTTGTACACTTACCTTGTTTTATCCCTAGCAAATATAATAGATAATCTTAATCTATTAGATATTTAAATCAGACTTTTAAGTTGTGCTGTGAGTGTAATAGCATCATAAGAACTGTTTCCAGACGTCGCCTATGTTCTTCGCCTATGTTCTTGATAACGTAAGGACAAAGACACAAAGTTATCCAAAAAATATAGAGATATAAAAGAAAATAAACATAAGGTATAATATTTATTAAAAAATCAAGGATGTATATGCTAAAACCATTAAAAATCTAACCAATTTTCACTAAGTTACTGGAAGTAATCTGGTAACATAAAGGCTAAATGAATCGGTAATATTCTTTTACAAAATTATAAATGTATAGTATAGTACTTGATTATTTACATATCAATATTTGCTGAAACAAAACATATACAAATATGTAACACCAATATAAGTCCTGACATTCTTTTACTACTTTGGAGGGGGGGGGCGTGTGCTTCCATGCTTGGCCAAGCCCATGCACCACCCATCCAATGGTACCTAGTCCCGAGCATGACCCAAAGCATATATGGTCATATAACTATAAATTCATATATCAGGCCAATCCACATGGCGTAGGCCCACCATTTGTGCTTTTATCGTAGGCCCACCATTTGTGCTTTTATCGCAGGCCCATCATAATGCCTTCTAAGATTAACCTGGCTTAAACATAAATATCTTCTCAAAAATTTAAAAAATAAACTATACTAATAAAAAATAACCATCATGTGTGATGACATTAATTTGCTACTAATAAATAATAATCATAATTAATGCACGCTACTTTTAAGTCGCTAAGAAAAATATTAAATTCAATTGTTCAACAACCAAATAACAAAACATATACATTTCTATATGCTAAGGACATACAAACCCATATGAAACACATGTGCTGCTCCATTTCTACATTAGAATATTTGTATCCTTGTTACATTTGAGGGGGACCTGCCACGGGGTTGTCCCATGTGACAGCGACCCCTCAACCTGGGGGATGCTCCCCCACTCTCAAAAAAAAATTAAAAAAAAACTTCCCCCACATCCCACTTATTTGCATGCTTGGCCTTTGGTTTTTGCATTTAGGACCTTTTAGCCTTCTTATTTACGTGCTTGCTCCCCTTTTATCACCTGACACTACCAACACACACCCACAATTTTCGCTCCTTTTCGGTTGCACGTGTACACCGTGCCCTGTTCGTGGGTTGTCATTTTTGCTCCGTACCCTGTTCATGATGTGTTATTTTTACTCCGTGCACTTTGTGCACACCTATAAAACATAATATTTTATTCATATCTCTATTCGTACCATGAACATGATGTGCCTTGGAATATGGGGTAGGCCCAGTTATAGTCCAAAACTATATGAGCATGTCAATCTAGACGAGGTTACACCCTGGACGGCCCACTGTGTTGTAAGCCGATATGGATCCATTTCCAACATATCCCTAATATTCTAGCAATGTGTGAATTTAACAGTCAGTTTTATAAATGCATATTGTGGATAACCCAATGATACGATCAGTAACTATGTGCATTACATGATGTGTTACATTTATTTCCATCCCCCAAAACACAAAAACAAAAAAATCATCAACTGTTGGTAACATGAAAGACGCCAGTATGTTTTAAACTTTAAATCAAAGAAGCAGTCCTCTTTATTAACTATGATTTTGACCTCCAGATTTCATAACTTGAAATGTCGTGTTTATCAAACAATAAAGGAATGAAATTCAAGTGTTGCCTGAGCATCAGGTTTAAAAAGCTCGATTATTGAGACATCATGGATGATCTCTGTAATAATCACATGGTATATCATCATATGCTCAGTCAAAAGAAATAACAAAACATTAAAAGAAAAACTAGATTATACCTGATTTTGATGCACTGGTTTGTCACAAGGTCAGAAATTTAAATGATTTTGCATCTTAACTTTAAGAATTGTAAATACATACTTCAAGACTGCAGCACAGTACAGTAACAAATTGAGTATCAGTCTTTAAAAGCTCCATTACTAAAAACTTCAAAGACAAACCTTTGTTCCGGCCATATATTGTTCTCAGTCAAAATTAACTAGATGTTTAAATAAGATTTCCTTAATAGTTAATAAAATTTGTCTCTGGTAAAAATAATAAAGAATAAAACAAATCGAAGAGATTGCATTCAAGAATCATGAATTAACACCCCGTTCCAACACCATGAGAGGGGGGGGGGGGATTTCCCCAAGAAAGCTTTATTTAGCAAACTGCTCATCACTGTTAGAAAGCTTGATTATTTTGAGACTTCAAAGACAAACTCAGTGCTGGTCATAATTTTATTTATGATCATTATCCACTCCACGAAAATTTTAGAAATGGACCAGGCAAAGACAAATGGCAAGTGTGGTGAACAAATAATCTCTTAAATTTGCATATTATCAGTGCAATAACGTATACATACCACCTCTAAATTATAAGCAGCAGATCAAATAATTAGTGAATTATTGAATTATTTTTATAGGTAAACGACATAAAAACTAACGCAAGTACAGCTCGGAAGTTTCCATCAATAAGCTAATTATCCCCATATATTAAGAGTACTCTTGAAATTTTTTAATTTGTTAGACTTATCTGATTTTCATTATTTCAATACAATCGATCCAAACAATTTAGTCACAATTTTGACTTAATGTCAAACAACAGCAACTTGAGTACGCTTATCTGAAATGCTAGATTATGTTAACAACGTTCTTATGGTGCACTTAAGCTTACACTCATATTCAAAAAGAACAAAGGGCATCATCTCTAACATAATCATAAACATGGCAACACATGTTGCTGAAGTTTTATTCACCCAAAAGTAAAGCTTAGAAAGCATAATTAATTAACAACAAAATAAATGGATAGGCTCCGCTAAACAAATAAACTATTTCCATAGCCCATCTAAGTCACTAAGGATACAAAATAGGTTCAGTAAATGGTAAAATTATCATCTGACATGAATTCCACAAGTTCACATATACCCATTATTATATGCTTTTCAAAATTTTAACTTTCGAGCAATTAGTTTATAAGTTCAATATTTTGTTTCATAAGATCACTACATTTATCCATCCAGAAAGCAGCAAGTAATTACTAGATAACTTCAATCCCATAATGCATTTAGTGGTATTTTTCATTAATGAAATTTGAAACATCCACATGAAACACAGTAGCCATCAAGCAAAGCAAGAAAAAGATTTTCATAATGATTTAGTTAAACCTCAGCATGAAAAACAATGGTAGATACCTAAGAACGAATAAAGCATAAACCCCGTTTGGGAACAGCAGTTAGCCACCATACCTAATATTTTAAAGGTTACTCATCTCAGATTAAGATTTTAGGGATACTGATGTTTGAAAACCATTTTGAAGGTTCAATATCTCCAAAATTTTGGCTAAAAGTTGATGTGATGAAAATCCAATTGGACCAAGGGTTTCCCCTATCTCAATTTTTGGAGGAAATGGTTTGCAAAAGAGAGATTGGAACCTCCTTACATCCACTTAAAGTATACCTCCAGGCATCTAACCTTAGTCTCTTTTGCAACCTCTTAACTCTACATGATATATATACATTTAGGCGTCTAACCTAAGTGTCCAACCATGACATAAAAATTGTATATAAAGATTCGATTTTTAAAGTTTATCCATAAATTTGTATATTGATAGAGGGACCAAGAGAGCATTACCTTCACCGCAAGGGGATTTCCTAGTGGTAATGTTGAGGACCTTAGTGGGCATCCTCACCGGCCCCTTCACTGCCAGACTCTTATCCTTCGCTCCTCTCACGAGATCCGCACAAACTGCCAAAATCATTCACAGATCAATTATTTATATATAAAAAGAAGCTCAGATCAAGCATTCGTTTTCGAGATTGATCGAAGAAAACCAATACCTTTCTCGAGATTCTTGACGTTCTTCGATGAGAGGGTGATCCTGATGCGATGGAGCTGAGGGGCCTCCTCGAGCCCCGGCTTTGTTTGTTTCATCGCAGCGTACGCCATGGCTCCTCCTTCAACCTGTGCGATTCAATAGGGGAGAAAACAAACACGTCTTTTTGAGGAGAACAGATCGATCGAGATGACAAAAACCATAAATACTAGCTCTAGATGAATCTGATACCTGATGCGAATGCGCAAGTATTGAGCACGGCGGCGCGGGCGACTGGTTAGGGTTTTAACGATGTTCTGTATATATAGCGGATTTATTTATGGGAGTTCATTAGCGCACCCACTGGTTTACTTACGCACACATACCACCTATTTACACGTTTGCCATTCAAACTTTTTCAATCATTTTCCTCTTTTGATCACACATATCGACTCGTTTACTCTTCCACCCCCGTCGACCGTCACCAACGACAATGATGACTACTCTCCCATAAGGATGACTACTCTTCTCCGACATCCCAAGCCCCACCTATCCCTCTTCTCCTGCCTCCTCCTTCACCCCCATCCCCAGCTCGCGCGCACACACCCCTCCACACCCGAAGAAACTATAGCTTTAATCGCATGACCAGATGAAGATGAAGATGGAGTTTTATTAAGATTTTTCTGTTTTGTGTTTTTTTTCTTGCTCTTTTAATTCTCTTTTCTTCGTCGATTTCATCCGATGAAGATGAAGATGAAGCCAATAAAAACGACAAACAAGTAGATCATACATTCTAGAAGCCCCGGCAAAACCCAGACAGGCCAGTGGCTTTTTTGAAATTTTAGTAATTGGTCAGCGTGCATGGGTAATTTCAGTGGCAAACTTATAAATAAGTGGTATGTGTGCTGAAGTAATGGGAAACTTGCAAATAAGTGGTATGTGGGCATGATTAAAATGGTGGGTGCACAAATCAACTCTATTTATTTATTAATGTGATAATATTGTCAAGGGTTTGTTTGCATATGTACCATTTACATGTTTGCTTTCTTCGTATGTGCCTCGGCTTAATTTCAGAAAACTACATCATACATTCGCTGAATTCCAAAAAAAATACCTCTTATTTTGATATACTCGCAAAACTTTCTCATACTTTTTATGTTTCGATAAACTCCCTCATCCACATATCCACCTCCCCCCATCGTTGCCCTTCGCCCTCTATCCATCGCCGTCCATCTCCATTACACCCACCGCCGTCCTCCTCCCCCCCAACTGCCACCCTTCGCCCTCCATCCATCTCTACACATCCCCCTTCCACCCACGGCCGCACTCGTCTGCCACTTCCCCCGCTGCCGCCCTCCCCCCCTCCTCCAATATCCCACACATATCAAAGTATGAGATAGTTCTACGAAATTAAACCAAAGTATGAGGTAGTTCTACTAAATTAAGTAAAGTATGAGGTAGTTCTACGAAACCAAAGTATGCGGGAGTTTATCGAAACCTGAAAAATATGAGTTAGTTTTGCGATTATATCAAAATAAGAGGTATTTTTTTGGAATTCAGCAAAAGTATGAGGTAATTTCTAAAATTAAGCCTATGTACCCCTCAAATATTCTAAGTGCATGTATACTCCACATAGAGGATCTGGTCTTGCATTTAAGCACCTTCTGTTGGAACTCATCCAACTAAGTTGGATCTTAATCCAACGTTGGGCTAATATGCGATAAATAATTATAAAAGTGCTATGCTGTCATATTAAGCCCAATATATTAGTGATCTGATTTTAATTAAGTTAAGTGGGCTTAAATGAGTCAGGTTGGTTGTGGGCATTTATGTGTGGTGACTATTGGGCTACAATTCATTGATGGGCCGAATTGGAAACCCTGTGGTTATGGAGGCTAGCTTATATATACTTGCGGTCATGATCCCCGAAACATATGAACAAGTTAGCCGTCTTTTCTACGCCCCGTCGCTAGGAGAGGCACCGAGAGAAAGCCAAAGGATTTCTCCAACGGTTGATTCGTGCTGTTCTGGAAGATCATCCGCTTCGTTGTCGTCAGGATCTCTTTCAGAATATTAGCGATGGACTCAGGTACGCTTCCGCTAAACAGAGAAGGTGGTAATTTAAGATTCCGCATGTTATATATCTAGATCTGTGTTGTTTGGCTAGAACGCATGTCTAGATCTTCAGTTTCTACAAGTAGTATCAGAGCCGCCATGCTTGAATCATATTATTTTGCCTCCTCGATGGGTAGATCTGTTAAAAATCAGATTTTTAATCTGTTTCTGGATTGGGATCTGTTAAAAATTCGTTTTTAATCAGGTTTTAGTTTCAGATCTCTGGAAATTGGGTTTTTATTGTATTTTTCCTGTTAAAAATTTTCTTTTGATCGGGGACGGCCCGCCGGCCGCTGCCTGGCGCAGATAAGGGGGTGGCTTTGTCGCTTCCGTCAGGAGAATAGGCGCCGACATCCACCGACGCCTGCCGCGGACCAGAGGGGGCGGCATCCGCCGCCCTAGTCGGGGATCAGGGGGCGGCACCTGCCGCCCCTGATGGGACAAAGTGCCGCCCCTGATGGGACAAAGGGGGCGGCCCCCGCCGCCCCCGTACAGAACCATGGGGCGGCCCCGTCGCCCCCCGTCGGGACAAAGGGGGCGGCCCCCCCGCGGCCCCGTAAAGAACCAGGGAGGCGGCCCCCGCCGCCCCCCAGTTCAGAATCAAAAGTGGCGGGCCCCGCCGCCCCCGTAAAGAACCAGGGCCCCCCTCCCCCGGAGGCGGCCCCGCTGCCCCCCGTTCAGAATCAAAGGGGGCAGCGGGGGCCGCCCCCGTCGGGAAACAGGCGCCGGCCTCTTGGCCGGTGCCGGTTGCGAGAGAGAGCCCCCCCCCCCCCCCCCCCCCCCGCGCCGAAACCTACTAGGGTTTCCTTAGCAGGCCAGGCCCAGGTTGGGCGCAAAATTATATTTAAAAAACAGTATTGTGTCTGGGCTATTTACAGTGGGCCTATTTTGAGCCTTTTGAGTTATTTGGCTCAATTATGGTTTTCCTTTAGGCAATTTAGACACCAATTTTGGGCTTGTTGCTCAAGAATATTGATACAAATTTTGATAAGGAAATAATAAGCTCTTTCATTCATATATATTTCCTTTGAGGTATAATTTTTGTGTTAAAATAGTTTAATTAAATTCAATTTTAGGCACGCTACATTATATATATTTCGAAATGATTGTAATTAAATCAAAACCCCACTAAAGTGGGCCTTATCGTGGCAATTACTCTTATTTCGATATATAAAAAGCAACGGACATACTTTGTATGTAAATTTAGTGCCTAAAATTGTAAATTTAAATTCGTTAAATGAGGAAATAAATGGTTAAGTGTGTATATATATTTCCTTTAAGCCCAAATTTTGTGTGTTAAATTATATTCGTTCCATTTTAATTCTTTTAGGCATTCTTCATTTTATTTATACGTTTCGAAATAATTTTAATTATTACGAGACCCCACCAAAGTGGGCTCTAAAGTTAAATTATTATTATTTTGGAATGTAAACAGTTAAATACATACGTTGTATGATCAGTTGCCTGGATGAATTTTAAATGGATCGAAGAGGTAAATAAAAGGCTTTCATATATATTTACATTTAGGTTCAGTTTCAGCTGAATTCAATTTTTGGACACATTAGATTATATATTTCAGAATAATTTTAATTATTACGGGATCCCACCAAAGTTGGCTCTACAGTTAAATTATTATTATTTCGGAATATAAATGGTTAAATACACATGGTGTATGATTGGTTGCCTGATATTGAATTTGATTTGGATTGAATGATGAAATAAGAAGCCTTAATGTATATTTCTCCTCAAAGATAAATTTTGTGTTACTTGTACAAAAGAAATTTAAATTCGAAGTTTATGGCATAAAACAATACATATATATTTCGGTATATAACAAGTTGACTTCATACCTTGGTATGAAAATTCAGTTTGCCTAAATTTAGATTTAAATTAAAACACAAAATTCAGGTGTTTTCTTCGGGAGCAAATAAAAAGCGTTAACATATATTTCTCCTCAAGGATAAGTTTAAAAGGCCCTAAAGAATTTTGTACACTAACCATCAAGTAAATGGCCTTAAGGAAATTTGACACATTTTAAAGTTATATATATAATGGGATAGGGTGTATATTTATACGTATAACTTTCTATGTATGTTCATATACACATTAGTACACATATATATCCCATTTTAAGGAAGAAAATTTGTGTTGAAGTTATGGATTTTATTTAACTCAATATAGATGATTTGAACAAATGGAATAAAAGGTTCTTGTATATTTCCACTTTGTCTAATCATTTTGTGTTAAATTCAGTTTAATTTCAATTTCATTTTTTTGGCACAATTAATTATATATTTCGAATATAAATTGATTGGATCAGCAACTCACCAAAGTGGGTTTTCTTGTGAAGATTAATTTTACTCTCGAAATATAACAAGTTGATTACATACTTTTGTATGGTTGCCTTAAATTTGATTTTGAATAAAAGTGGACTTGAATATCTCCACTTAAAGTAAAAAATTCATGTATTAAATTGCTACATAGATTCAAATTTTGCAAAGGTATATATTTATGAAATGACTTCGTGCAATCATCATCTCGCCAAAGTGGGCTCTGTTGTTTTGCATTATTTCATTTCATAAATATAAAAAGAATTTAATGTGCCAATGATTTTCGTAAGAACGCTTAATCGGCCCAAAGGAAGATTACCGTTTTATACCATTTCATGCGCACCTGTGGCAATAGACAAGGTGATGATTAGTGAGATCAATGCATGCAAATTTAATTCGGCCCAAAGGAAGTTTTATTTTTGACATGTTATTATTGTCATTGTCTGATTGCTACAACAAGATGTCAATGACTAGTCAATAGATTATCCAAAGATAACTATTGGGCTACTGTGGGATGTCTTGCGATGGGAAAATAGCATTAATTTGAATTTGTTGTTGTTTTATTTAATACTCGAATGAACATGGTAAAAATTGTTTTCTTGTTCTCCTTTTCAGCCATTATTCCTGAAAATTTTTCTGCCAACCTCAAATCTATTCCAGTACTCAATGGTACTAACTTCAAAACATGGAAGGAGAATCTTTTGATAATCCTCGAAGTCATGGATCTTGATCTGGCATTAAGGACTCATTGTCCTCCACCACTCAATGATGAGAGTAACTCTGATGAAAAGAGGGAGATGGAAGAGTGGAAGAGATCAAATAGCATGTGCCTAATGCTTGTGAGGGATGCCATTCCAGAATATCTCAGGGGTTATCTTTCAGAGAAAATTTCCACAGCTAAATGGTTCCTTATTGAGCTTGAAAAGAAGTTTGTCGAGAATGAAAAGAGTGAGATTAGTACACTCTTGACAAACTTGTCTTCAATGAAATATGAAGGTAAAGGAAACATCAGGGAGCACATATTGAAGATGTCTAATATTGCATCAAGGTTGAAAGCACTTGAGATAGAGCTCTCTGAGGCTCTGCTAGTGCATTTTGTTTTGATATCTCTTCCATCCCAGTTTAACCAGTTTAAGATGATCTACAATCTGAAGGATGAGACGTGGTCTCTGGATGAGCTCATCTCATATCGTGTAAAGGAAGATGAAAGGCTTGAGCAAGAAATGACATAAATCCCTCACCTGACCTCCACCTTCAACAAAAGGAAGAAGGATACTGAAGCTGCAGATACAGCTTCTCAAAAGAAACAACAAAGGGAACTGAAAAGTTCAGAAGGTAATGGTTGTTTCTTCTGTGGATCTGAAGGGCATGTAAAGAAGAACTGCACAAATTATCACGCTTGGCATGCTAAAAGGGGTATGTTTCTTTGATTTGGTTTAATTCTAAGTTAATTTCTTTTCATGCAAACTCTGGTACTTATAGACACGTGATGGAAAGATCCTGGTATAACCATTCACATCATTGTGTCTATGCAGGATTGCCTAATATGTCAAGAGCCAAATGATGGTGAAAGATACATCGATATGGGCAATGGCATGATGTGTCCATATTTTATATTATTTTCATATCATTATCTCATCGCATTGCATATCATTTTCGCGTCCAAAATCCCACTTTTTACTATGATTTTGCATTTCTGACGATATTTCGAGTTTCGTAGTGTATTTTGAATTTTCAGGGATTTTGGAGCGATTTGGACCCATGATTGGGTATGGACACATCCGACGTGTTCGTGAGCTTATTGGCAGGGCTCTGGAGGAGTTCGCCGCGTTCTCGGAGTCATTGGAGGAGAGGGGAGGGGGAGAGAGAGAGAGAGAGAGAGAGAGAGAGAGAGAGAGAGAGAGAGAGAGAGAGAGAGAGAGAGAGAGAGAGAGAGAGAGAGAAGCCCCGGGATGCTGCATGACATTTTCCCAGAAAATGCTCGGCCCGAGCAGCTCAGCTGCTCGGACCGAGCCATATCAGCTTGAGGAGGGAACGGATACGGGCTGACTCGGACCGAGCAGCTCATCTGCTCGGTCGAGCAGCCCAATATTTCAGAGCCCGAGCAGCGCCCGAGCGCCAGACCAAGCCGATCCTACTCGGACCGAGCGGACCGAGCAGAGACTACTCGGTCCGGGTAGGTCGACTTCCAGATCTCCAAGCAGCCAAGCAGCTTGCCTACGCGGACCGAGCCTCTGACCGAGCTACGCTGACTAGGACCGAGTCACCTACTCGGTCGTCACTTCCTGGGGCATTTTTGGAATGTTTTTGAAGCGCGCGATGCGCGCGATCTGGGAGCGATTGAAGTTGGCGATTGGGCAACGGCCGCATGGGGACACTGCGTTTTGGTTTTTTAGAATTTTTTAGAGAGAACTCTGGGCGATTTTTGTAGGAACTTTTGGGGATTCATTTTTGTAGCGAATTTTGGATCGATTATTGAAGATTATTGCTTTTGCTTTTGTCTGGATCTATTGGTTTTCTATTCTCGTTGTAAGTTCTTTTAGCCCTAATTTATCTATTGCTAAAATGTTTTCTTCTGCGAAATTGATGTTTTTGTGTGTTCCTATTGCGATGTCTGAGTAGATCTAATCTAGGGTTGATGGGTTAGCCCTAGGATTTTAGGGGAAAAATGTAGATCTGGATCCCTACGTTGAATTGGGGATTTAGGGTTGTATTTCGGTCAATCCTACCGAATGCGTAGATAACCCGTACTGAGATCATGCCCACAGTCTGTGGAATTGATGTGCTTAAGGGGTATGTAGGGATTCGAATAGGGAAATTCGGTGAATCCAACCAAGGCACGTGACCATGCCCGGCTCGCGCCTTGAGGGGATCCATCGACAAACTATACTTCTACGTTGACGGCTACCGCCATTGCGTCAACGAGAGCCACCGAAATACCCCGCAATTCTAACCCACGAGAGTGGTACGAATTGGGGGATCAATTCCCTAGCCCTAATGCAATGTGAGGAACCTATCCAACATCAACCCCCAATGATCCTAGTGCGATCCCTAAAGCCCTAGTCCTTTTTTATTGATATCACAACTACAACAATCAACCCAAATCTTTCACCCCGACCACTACCCTACTTCTAGATTTAGAAATAGACTGAGATTATATCAGACACTATCACCGTCCCTGTGGGATTCGACAATCTTATATACTATAACTTGACACCATCCGCGTGCGGATTGAGCTCGAAGTCGTAGCCTAGGGGCCATATTACGTCTGGCGATCGTGACACCGCCAGGTTGAACCTAGGTGTAGCCTACGGGTGCGTCAAGTTTTTGGCGCCATTGCTGTGGATGGTAATAGTGTTGTTATCCCAGTTTGTTTTTATTCCGTGAAGTTTGCTAGCATTCTTACCATTTCTCACCCTACCATCATTTTTTATTCTTTTTATTTATTGTGGTGCTACTGACGGTGTTCTTCTGAGTTTTGTTGGTGCATGAACACCCGCCACAAAGGGGCTACTAGAGAGTTATTGTTCGATCCTGAGATCGAAAAGATAGCCAGGGCTTTGAGAGCTTCTAGCAGAAGTTCATCTCCATCTACTCAGATGGGCGAGAATCCTCCTCCTCCTCCTCCTCCTCCTCGCACTGGGTCCATCAGGGACCACATGAAACCGACCTTTAGGAACAACTCCTCAATTCTGAGACCGCAACCGACGGCAGCAACCTTCGAGCTTAAGACGGGGTTGATAAATCTGATGCAGCAGGATCCCTTCCACGGGCATCCTCATGAGAATTCCAACCATCACATCGACTCCTTCTTGGCTAAGTGCAATACTTTCAAGGCGAAGGACGTCAGTGATGATGCGGTGAAGCTGCGGCTCTTCCCTTTCACCTTGAGGGACAAAGCCTCCTATTGGCTCCGAGCTCATTCTCCCAACCACTTCACCAAATGGGAGAAGCTCGCGCTTGCTTTTGAGGATAAATTTCCACCCTCAAAGACGGTCCGGATCCGTGGGGCCATTTCAAATTTCAAGCAACTCCTGCAGGAGTCGCTTTACGAGGCCTGGGAGAGGTTTAAGGACCTCCAACACCAGTGCCCACACCACTGAATCAGTCTTGGGACTTAGTGCAGAGCTTCTACAACTGGCTCCAGCCTAGCACCAAGATGATTATTGATGCTGCGGCGCAAGGCGCCATATTGGATAAGTCTCCCGAGGAAGCCATATATTTGTTGGAGCACATGACGGCCAACACCCAGCAGTGGAGCGATGAGCAGACAGTTGTGACCCGGACTCCCGAGGTTAAGGTCGCCACTCACTTGGATTCTCACATTGAGACCTTGTGCAAGCAAGTGGCCCGAATCAAGTAGCGCATGGACTCCATCCCAGCGGAACCCAGCACCTCCTATCATCCCAGAGAAGAGTATATAGATCTGGGATATATCCCTATTGAGGGTTACTATGAGGGTGCTGAGACATCCGAGACTGTTCAGTATGTCCAGGGAGAAGGACGGAACCAGTGGCAGCATCCGGCCGCCAGAAATCACCTGGGGTTCTCATATGGAAACCCAAGCGGAGGGCTGCAACCTTCGCAGTTTCAGAGACCTCCTCCTCCTCCTCAGCAGCAGCAGAGCCAGCAGCAGGGCGGCTTTAGGCCAGCTGGGCTCTATAGGCCACCGGGATATCAGTACAACCCGCTACCTCAGCAGAATTTTGCGCTGGCTCCTCCAAAGTCTAATCTTGAATCTACACTGGAGACTTTCATGAGCGGCCAGATTCGCTTCAATCAGGACACGTCGAATCAATTTAAGAATATCAATTCTTCGCTTGATGAACTGAGGGGGCAGATGTCGTAGTTGCTGAAGAATCAGGGGAGATTACCCTCCCAGCCGGAAACCAACCCTAGATCTCAAGCCAACGCCGTGGTTTCAGTGACCACATGAGGTGGACGGGTGACCGACCCCGTTATGGTTCCGGTGCTGAACAAAGAAAAGGTCGCCAGTGAAGAAGTTGCTGATGACGGTGATAGAGTTGAGGCCAGTGAAGGGCCTGTCACTACTGAGGATAGAACGGATACACCTCCCGTCCTACCTACTACGACGCCGCCTCCCGCTGAAGCATCTAAGGGCAAAGCCTCCAGACCTTCCCCTCCATACCCGCAAAGGCTAGCCCTAGCCAAATTGGAGAAGAAGTACTCCAAATTTATGGAGCTATTAAAGGGGATCTAGCTGAATATCCCTTTTATGGACGCGATTATTGAGATTCCGATTTATGCTAAATTTCTAAAGGATCTCATCACGGGAAAGCGAAGGTCGGAAGAAATCAAGCTGTTGGAGGATTCTACCTCCGTTGTCAAGAACCACCTCCCCCTGAAGCTGCCGGATCTGGGGAGCTTCACCGTGCCATGTTCCATCGGCGACATGCCAATCAGCAGAGCGTTAATTGACTTGGGGGGCCAACATCAGTTTGATGCCCCCCCTCTATCTTCAAAAGACTCCAGACGGGAAGCGAGCTAGAATCAACGAGCATGTCTATTCAGCTCGTCGATCACTCTATCACTTACCCGTTCGGAATAGCGAGGGACGTTATCCTTCAGATACCTCCAGGGCTATGTGTCCCAGTCGATTTTGTCATCATGGACATGCCGGAGGGAGGAAGCTCTCAACTCATCCTCGACCGTCCCTTCATGGCGACGGCCGGAGTTCTGATAGACGTCTGAGAAGGGACCCTTTCCCTCAATGTGGGGGATATTGAGGCTGAGTTCCGGCTACAAAGGCCGATGAAGGAGAGAGCTTATGAAGAAGGGGCAAATTATCTGGAGCTCCTTGAGGAGGAAGCTATTGAAGAATTTACTGCTGAAGGGGTTATGAAGGACCCGATAATGGCAAGCATCGACGACGACGACGACACAACCTACAACTAAGCGGTCGCTGCGTACATCCAAGTCTTGGATGAGGAGTCTCTATGCCAATCATCATATCGAAAAGTGCAGGAGACTATATCTTATATGGAGGAGAATATTGGAGCGAGCAGAAATCAAACGCCGCCGGTTTGCTCCACCCCGAAGATGGATGCGCAACCACCACGCGCGCCAAGTGAGCATTGATATACCATAGGGAGTCGAGCTCATGAATGAAAACGAGCGCATATTGGGAGGCAATCCAATTCCGTAGATTTTGTTCTTTCTTATTTTCTTATTTTTATTTTTATTTCGTGATTTTAAGTAAAATTGCAAAAATCATAAAAATTTGACGAGTTTGTGTTTTGTGTAGGACGAACAATTGGGGATATGCATATGGACATTATAAACGGAAGGAAGTCGGAGGAAAGCAACCGAACCGAAGATTTGAGAAGAAACCCAAGGGAAAAAGAGGAAAAAAGAGCTACAGGAAACGCGGACCGAGCAGCTCATCTGCTCGGTCGAGTCGAGCAGAAACAGAAAAAGGCAGATACGTTCGCTCGGCCCGAGTAGCTTGTTACTCGGTCCGAGTAGAAATAGACTCGGACCGAGCAGACTACTGCTCGGTCGAGTACTACAGGATGCCCAAGTTAGAGAGAAAACGTCACTCTGTCGACCCAGACAGAGTATTATTGACTCGGTCCGAGCAGGACACGACTCGGCCCGAGCAAATCTCTGCTCGGTCGAGTCGTACAGGCTAGAAATTTGGGGAGAAAACATCACTCTGTCGACCCGGACAGAGAATTATTGGCTCGGCCTGAGCAGCAAACGATTCGGAGGGAGTATTTCATTCAAAATTTTTACGTTGACCAGGCCAAGTAGCCTAGCTGCTCGGACCGAGTCGAGTCGTCTTTTTCAAATTTTATTTACATTGACTCGGTCGAGCAGACATGCTGCTCGGACCGAGTCTTTTCGGGTTTTCACCCGCAACCCGTTTCGCAAATTTAAACCCCCACTGTTAAATTTTTACCTACCCTTAAATTTTTTTTAACCCACTCCCTAATCCCCCCGAGCTCTTAACCCCCCCTACTCGTTCTACTTTCCCCATCCGTCTCCGCCAGTACCGCCTCCGTCTCCGTCGGTACCGCCGCCGGCGACGCCCTTAGCGCCGCCCGACTCTGGTAAACTCTCACCCTCCCTCCTTCGTTTTCCCTCTCTATCTCCCCTGTCACCGTCCCCTTCTTCCTCCCCCACCCCACCCTAGACATCGGCGGCCTCCGTGGACGGCGCCACCACCGTCGACAGCGCCGCCGCCCACAAAGCCACCCTCCCCCTCTCCCTCTCCATTCATCTCCAGCATCCCGCCCCCACCCTATTTCCCACCCACACTCGACGACGGCACCGTCTGTTGAGTATTGATTCCCCGGATTTGGTTTTGGATGATGAGCAAACATAAATATCGTATACTAACTGTTTGTGAGCGCAGTTATGGAGATCGTCGCCAATATACCACGTACATCAAAAGCGACGTCTCAAGACTTCTCAATACGCATGATCGTGTGCCTGAAGCTTCGTTGAAGCTCAAGGAGCAATATTGAAGTCAAGAAGAATGAAGATTGAAGCTTTGAAGACGGTTCGTCATGTATTATTTATTGTCTTCTAGCTTCATAGATTAGAATGTTAAGCCTTGAGTAGGACTTACTTTATAATCTTCATTTCGCTCATATATTAGAGCTAAGGTTATTATAGAAGCCAATAGAAACTTTCCCGAAGCCTATCGCTTCTTCCCTCGGCTTCTAGTGCATGTTAGTTGGTTCAAGTAGAAGAACCAACCGACTAGATGACGATCTAGTCGGTCGGCAATTCCTCTTGAACCGACTAGAATGCCTTGCTCATTTCAGCTCTTTCCCTGTTGATCAATTAGTCGGTCAAAGAAGGTTCACCGACCGACTAGATGACGATCTAGTCGGTTAAGAATCCTTCTCAGACCGACTAGTTATCATTGCCTCATTTCAGCCTGAGTTACTGTTTCGAGTTAGTCGGTCTAAGAACGATTGTCGACCGACTAGTTGAGAAACTAGTCGGTTGGAATTTGTTCTCAGACCGACTAGTTCAACTTGTATTCAGCCTTTCCTATTTTGACTGTTAGTCGGTTCGAGAACACTCACCGACCGACTAGTTGTGAAACTAGTCGGTTGGCAAATATTCTTAGACCGACTAGTTCATATCGGCTGGAACTTTCTCGTTTGGCTGTAAGCCTGTTAGTCGGTTCATGAAGAATCACCGACCGACTAGATGCCAATCTAGTCGGTCAGTGATCCTTCTTAGACCGACTAACTGCTTCAGAAATATGACCGTTGGGAATCTTTTGAGCACGATTTTTCTTGCCTCTATAAATACAAACCTGATTCGTTTGAGGCAAGGTTAGAGGTCCATTATCAAAGTTATTTCAGACCTAAGAGAGGAGTTTTCTCAAGTTATTTCTAAGCTCTCTCTTCCTCACAAGAATCTCTCCCTTCACTCTTTGAGCCAATATCCTCAAGAGAGATTCTCTCCATTATGAGTTTTCCAAGCCAAGGGCTTGATCCAATGTCACCAACTCCACCCTAGGCTTCCATTTCTGGTCAACTTCTTGGAACTAGGGTTTGGTGACATCTTCTTCCACAACAATCCATCTTTGCCCTAATTTGGTAAGATTTACTCAAGGCATAGGATTTTGTGGTAAGTGTTTCTTTATTTCATTTCAATTGATATTGCAATTGTGTCTCTCGGTTGTGAGAGAGTTTGTGATCCCGGGTTGTGGGAGTCACATGTTCATTGTGTATGATTTGGTCTTGTGAAGGTTTTTCACAAGAATTTCATAGTGCTAAATCTTGAGTTAGGGTTTCTAACTCAAGTATCCGGAGGGGATCCGGGTGGTTGGGACGTATGATCACCGGGAACAAGTCGGGGAGACTTGGGTGGATCCGAACCCGTTACATGCTTTGTTTGCGTTTGTTAATTCTTGTTGATTGTTGTTTATTCCACATTGTTGTTTGTATGTTTGCACAATAATTAGGAATAACTCTCTTGATTATTTTAAAGTACTATTCACCCCCCTCTAGTACATGTGCAGTAGCTTCACATGGCACTACAATTGGTATCAAAGCCAAGGTTAAAGCTACAAGTTCAAAGCTATGACAAACAACGACTACAATGTCTTCAAGGATCGTCAAGGAGCTTCTTCAGTCTTGGAAGGGCTATCCTCAGTCAGGCCTCCTCACTTCAACGGTACCAACTATGGGTATTGGAAATGCCGGATGGAAACCTTCCTCCGGAGCGCTTCACTTTGGAGAGCCACAATGACGGAGTATGTCGAGCCCGCCGAACAAGATTTCGCAAAGTGGACTACCGCGGAGGTAAGCAATGCCAAGGCAATGAACGCCTTGCAATGTGCGTTGGAGCCCGAAGACTTCAACAAGATATGCACATGTAAGAGTGCATATCAAGTATGGAACCAACTACTCATCTTGCACGAAGGAACGAGCACGGTAAAAGATTCTAAACTTGTTGTCGTTAATAAAGAATTTGAGTTGTTTCACACGGAACAGGGTGAAACTATGAAGGACTACTATGCTCGCTTCGTGGACATATCCAACGAATTGGAAGCACTTGGGAAGATCTACACCCAAAAGGAGAAAGTCGCGAAGATAATCGACGGACTTCCTTCTTGTTGGGAAAAGCGTACCTTCGCCATCGAGGAAGGTAACGATATGAATAAGTACACGGTTGTACAACTAATGGGTACCTTATTGTCTTACGAGGTACGCAAGGAGAGTAAGATAAAGATGAAGGAGAAGATGAAGGCGTACTTGAAGCAAGACGAGCCAAAGAGAAAGGCGATTGCTTACAAGGCCGCTCCATCTACCGATGATGAAGAATTGGAAGAAGAATCGGAAGAAGAGTTGGACATGGAAGCTTTGGCCGATTTGGCAAAGAAGTTCGACCGATTCTTCCGACAAGGTAAGTTGAAGAGTAAATCAAAATTTATTTCGACTAATGCTTCTACTCCCGTGTGTTATAAATGCAACAAGCCAGGACACATCAAGCCGGATTGTCCTCTCTACAAACACAAGGAGAAGTGGAAGGCATCCAAGTACGACAAGTCGAGAAAGCACAAGAAAGGACTTGTCGGCACATTCACCGACTCCGAAGAGGACTCCTCAAGTGGAGAGTCGGATGATGAACGAGTGGAGAAAGCACACACGTGCTTCATGGGAAAAGAGGAACGTGTTCAAGAGACCTTCTCCGATGAAAGCGAAGATGAAAGCGAGGATGGAAGCGAGGATGAAGGCGAAGAGGTAACTATAGATGAACTTAGATTAGCCAACGAACAACTTTGGAATAAGTTTTCTAATTTGGCTACTAAATTTATTAAGACTAAAAATGAGCTAGATAGTCATAAAAACTCGCCTAAGCCTATCATCGTCAACAACGACACCATTGTTGAAGGGTTGAGAAATGAGATTGTAAATCTCAAATCTCAACTTGAGCATGTTCATGTCGAGGATTCGGATGAACATGTGATAGCGGATTTGACGTCTCAAAACTCAACTTTGAGGATTGAGAATAAAAATCGCAAGTCACGTGTTGCACTCGCATCGCAAGTATCCACATTGGATGCTTCTTTGCATTCTCTCACCGAGAAGTATGAGTGCACATTAGGCCGAATTCATGAATTCAATAAAGGTAAGGGCCATTTGGATAATATCCTAAATGACTTACTTCCGGCCAATCATCACATTGGCTTGGGGTATAAGATGAGAGATTCATCCAAATCGTCTGCCACCTTTGTTAGGCCAACGTCCGATGCTTCTTCTAGTGTAAGTAAACACTTCACGGGTAGTTCTTCTACCAATGGTGCTTCCGCTAGGTACACACCCCCATTTGGAAAGAAACCCACTTTGGGTGGACCTCCAAAGAGGGGTCATGCTTTCATGTATGCCATGCCACGTAGGAACACACATCCTACTCCACATGTTAGCACGTATGGTGATTTTTATGCTCCGCCTCCACGAGCACATGCACACCATGTGAGACACACTCATGCACGTGTTCCACCACATGCATATGTTCATTCTCATTCTCATATGGATAATTATCATCATGCATCATTGCATCATATGCCATATGCCTATCCACGACATGCATCACATAGAAATCAACAACGTATGCATGTTCCCAATAGGATTAGGACTCCCAAGACATACACTATTTGGGGTCCGAAGAACACAAGCATGTATAATAAGGATTTGTATGTGCAATCGTTTATTAATGATGTTATTTTAAATGATGATTATGTTGGGAAATCACGGTCCTCGTGGACTTGGTTTCTGAAGGGTTAGCTTCCTTTGACCCTTCATTGCTTGGTACCATAAGCTTAATTTCATTTTATGGGTACCAACGCAATTGTGGTAAGTATTGGTTTATATTCTTTTTAATTTTTTTTTGCATATTGGTTTTTGATGTGCATATTTGATTGAAACCTAAATTCATATTGAATTTAGTTAGGATATGGGTTACATTTAATTTGAATTTAGTTCGCTAAATTTATTGCCTAACCCATAGGATCCAAAAAGATTTTTGGATACCAAAATGATACTTTCTAGGTTCAATCCACCATGTGATACCAACCCTACCAACTCATTAATTTGCAAAGGACTTTTCATTCAAATGGAGTTGATGGTGCTTAAGTGATGCAGCAAAGTAGGGGGAGCTTAATGTTGTAAGTACATTCTTACATTTGATATACATTTGGTATCCATGTAGGTTGAATGCATGCATTGTTATAATATTTACATTGGTATCATTTTGTTTCAATTTGTATGCTAGAATTGTCTATGCCATAAGCTCTTTGATGATTGTATTTTTTTTGGCGTAACACTTTTTTGCATGTTACTCTTGGTATAATATTTACTACATTTGGTTTTCACATTAGATTTTTGTCTCTGATGTTGATTTCGTCGCTTGACGATTAACTTGGTTAAATAGAATTGGTTCTATGAAAACATAGAATTGTTTTCCATGCAATATTTAACTAGGAATGTTGATATTGGATAGTATGTTCCATAACTCAATAAGTGAAAGTAATTTGAGGTTTGGATATTTCGATTTTCGACTATGGCTTGATGATTTCATCTTTCGATTTTCGACTATGGCTTGATGATTTCGTTTTTCGATTTTCGCCTATGGTTCGATGATTTCGGTTTTCTATTTTCGATTATGGTCATGTTGGCACGCTTTGAGTTTCTTCGGTATTTTTACTTTGGTGTCATTTGGACCGTGGTCGTATTCTTCGACTCTCGTGCTTTTATTTTTAGCCATTGTATTTGTCGTTGATCTCCTCCCGCTCTTTTCGCTAATGCCAAACGGGGATAGAATTAATAATGACGATGTGCTAATTAATAATTCAAAGCAATTTATCATGAATCTAATTTGATATGTTAGATTCAGGGGGAGTAAAGATATAAAAATGGATTTAGATCCTATATGTCAATAATTGGTTCATATTTCATATCTTCATCTTCTGCTTGATGCGTATGATTATTATTGAATACGGAACTAACGTGTCATCAATGTAGGGGGAGTAAGTAAATTTCATTTTGATATTATTGATTATTATTTATGTTGGTTTGTCATCACCAAAAAGGGGGAGAATGTTGAGTATTGATTCCCCGGATTTGGTTTTGGATGATGAGCAAACATAAATATCGTATACTAACTGTTTGTGAGCGCAGTTATGGAGATCGTCGCCAATATACCACGTACATCAAAAGCGACGTCTCAAGACTTCTCAATACGCGTGATCGTGTGCCTGAAGCTTCGTTGAAGCTCAAGGAGCAATATTGAAGTCAAGAGAATGAAGATTGAAGCTTTGAAGACGGTTCGTCATGTATTATTTATTGTATTCTAGCTTCATAGATTAGAATGTTAAGCCTTGAGTAGGACTTACTTTATAATCTTCATTTCGCTGATATATTAGAGCTAGGGTTATCATAGAAGCCAATAGAAACTTTTCCGAAGCCTATCGCTTCTTCCCTCTGCTTCTAGTGCATGTTAGTTGGTTCAAGTAGAAGAACCAACCGACTAGATGACGATCTAGTCGGTCGGCAATTCCTTTTGAACCGACTAGAATGCCTTACTCATTTCAGCTCTTTCCCTGTTGATCAATTAGTCAGTCAAAGAAGGTTCACCGACCGACTAGATGACGATCTAGTCGGTTAGGAATCCTTCTCAGACCGACTAGTTATCATTGCCTCATTTCAGCCTGAGTTACTGTTTCGAGTTAGTCGGTCTAAGAACGATTGTCGACCGACTAGTTGAGAAACTAGTCGGTTGGAATTTGTTCTCAGACCGACTAGTTCAACTTGTATTCAGCCTTTCCTATTTTATCTGTTAGTCGGTTCAAGAACACTCACCGACCGACTAGTTGTGAAACTAGTCGGTTGGCAAATCTTCTTAGACCGACTAGTTCATATCGGCTGGAACTTTCTCATTTGGCTGTAAGCCTGTTAGTCGGTTCATGAAGAATCACCGACCGACTAGATGCCAATCTAGTCGGTCAGTGATCCTTCTTAGACCGACTAACTGCTTCAGAAATATGACCGTTGGGAATCTTTTGAGCACGATTTTTCTTGCCTCTATAAATACAAACCTGATTCGTTTGAGGCAAGGTTAGAGGTCCATTACCAAAGTTATTTCAGACCTAGGAGAGGAGTTTTCTCAAGCTATTTCTAAGCTCTCTCTTCCTCACAAGAATCTCTCCCTTCACTCTTTGAGCCAATATCCTCAAGAGAGATTCTCTCCATTGTGAGTCTTCCAAGCCAAGGGCTTGATCCAAGGTCTCCAACTCCACCCTAGGCTTCCATTTCTGGTCAACTTCTTGGAACCAGGGTTTGGTGACATCTTCTTCCACAACAATCCATCTTTGCCCTAATTTGGTCAGATTTACTCAAGGCATAGGATTTTGTGGTAAGTGTTTCTTTATTTCATTTCAATTGATATTGCAATTGTGTCTCTCGGTTGTGAGAGAGGTTGTGATCCCGGGTTGTGGGAGTCACATGTTCATTGTGTATGATTTGGTCTTGTGAAGGTTTTTCACAAGAATTTCATAGTGCTAAATCTTGAGTTAGGGTTTCTAACTCAAGTATCCGGAGGGGATCCGGGTGGTTGGGACGTAGGATCACCGTGAACAAGTCGGGGAGACTTGGGTGGATCCGAACCCGTTACATGCTTTGTTTGCGTTTGTTAATTCTTGTTGATTGTTGTTTATTCCGCACTGTTGTTTGTATGTTTGCACAATAATTAGGAATAACTCTCTTGATTATTTTAAAGTACTATTCACCCCCCTCTAGTACATGTGCAGTAGCTTCACAGGGCACTACACCGTCGCCGACATACCCCCCTTCCCACGTACCACCCTTGCCTAAACCCCGCCGCCTCTATCAATCGCCGTCGAAACCCCCCTTTTCGCCATACGACGATTCGCATCCCCCCGGACTCGTGTCCTAGGGACTTCGGTGCTCGGTTAAGACCCCCTGACCGAGTCGCTGCTCGGTCACATTCTTGTGACCGAGTAGCCCCCCCCCCCCCGAGCCCCCCATTAGTTCACCTAGCCCTTCCCCTCACGTGCACAGCTCGGTCACATGCACAGCTCGGACCGAGTAGCTCTTTGCTCGGTCCGAATCTCAGTATATCTGTTTTCCACATGTTTTTGATTGATTATCTGACGTTTTGGCTGTTTCGATTTGCAGGACCTCTCGATTAGCTTGGGGGATCTTCTGTGCGTCCGCATCATTCGATCCTACGGTACACTCGTTCCCTGCTCTCTTTTCATACCGTAGCTTTATACTACACTCGACACTATGGTTTGCACACGCGGATCTATCACCCCCCCCCGCTCGCGGAAGAGACCGTCTTCTGGCGCGTCCTCTTCCCGTCCACAATGCTGTTCACGCACCACTTCCACTACCACACCCTCTGCCACTGCCACTACCCCTGCCACTGTCACTACCACTCTCTCTACCATCCCTACTACCACCGCACCCATCCCATCAGCTGCTATCCCCTCCACCTCTGTCTCCACCACTGCTACCTTATCACCCCCACCCAGCGATGACCCCACCGCCCACATTCCTACTCACGGCATTACTTTCCGAGATAGCACACATAGATCGCGCTACTCCAGGCTACACCAGCGACGTCTAGTGCCTACAGTTTTCATAGATGTGCCGGCACTCCAGTCCCTGGGCATCCTCCAGGGAGTGCACCGCCTGTACCGAGCGATCGGTTTCGATCGATTCTTCGGGGTCACGCCCCCACTTACACACGCCTATCCTTAGAGTGTCTTAGCTCCCTTGCCTTCACCGCAGCAGGTGACGGCATCACATTCTGCCTCCTTGATCATGATTAACTGTCACTTTCGCTATGATCCGGGATTATTTTCACTTCCCTGCCGTCCCAAATCCTAGGGCAGCTTTTTTCCCGAGCTTTGACCTTGATGATTTTGCTGCACGCACCTTTTGGGAGCGCATTTCTGGACTACCTGAGTACCGCCCTAGCCGGGCGAAGGCATCGTGCAAAGTGCACCCGTGCCTTTGCTACACCCAGAGACACCTAGCATGCACACTCTTCTGCAGTCCGGAGGTCGGGACTATGTCCCTACCTGAGCTTACCCATCTTTGGGGTATGACCCGACCTCTTAGATTCCACCCGGATGGCTCTTTGAGACCATTGATGCTCTCTGACGCAGCCCCACTGGCTTTGTCAGCGCCTCTACCAGACTGCCACCACATTCCATTCCACGGACATTTGTTGCGATGGTTTCTTTTCTATCTTTGCTAGGATGCTAGGTATCCCCATCACAGCTGACCTTCACCGCCCACCTGGCCCAACATGCCTGACCATTGGCGTGCTCGAGCACATGCATATCCTCCGTCCTTATGGTGCTCGTCACTGGCGTTACCTAGTAGGTACCGACCACGATCCCCACATGGTACTCCATGCCCCTCACCTGACACATATCCCCGCAGTCCAGCTTGACTGGATGCTTCCTAGGGTAGAGCCGCTTCCCGCCGTTCACGTCCTCGAGCCTCCTGGAGCACCGGTCGAGGCTACTGCCGATGACCCTGACCCACGCTCCTTGGAGTTCGAGCTTCTTGACTTAGCAGCTCTCGTTGCCGGTCTCCCTATTCATCCAGCTCACCCATCTTCAGGAGCCGCCACTTCCACTGTTGTATCCTCTGTTTCTACCGTCATCGAGTCTTCGTGGGCTGTCCTCACTTCTTGCCCGAAGACTCATATCTCTTCTACCACTGTTTCGGTGCCGGAGGGCACCGATTTACCTTTCTCTGACGTTATAGATCTAGATTCTCCCTCTCTCGACCCTGTCCCCACCCTCCCCCCTCTTTCGGAGCTTTTAGCTTCAGTTCCACTCTCTTTACAGACATCCTCCACTTCAGCTCCCATTTACACCGAGAGCGTGTCGACGACTGTCCACACTTCTGTGTCGACTACAGCTCTCACTTCTAACGTCTCTGAGATCCTCTCGAGCTCACCATCGCCCACGTTCCACGCCCGACAGGTGCCTCAGTTGCACCGGGCCGTTTCACGCGAGTAGTGACTCACCGATATTTGTCCCGTGCCCCACCCGACCCTCGTTCTTCTGACTCTCGATTGAACGCTCTTGAGCAATTGACTTCCCACTTGCAGCATGATTTCGATGCCTTTTTAGTCGAGACTAGGACACACAGATCGAGGGTCGAGTCAGATATTTTATCTATCATTGACCTACTTCGTCAGCGTGGCCCACCGACTGTCATACTTGCACACGCTCCTCCTCCCAGACCGGACACAGTGACCCACACAGCACCACTCAGTGCTTCACTTCCACAGGCTTCTGCAGAGCCTGTTTCTGCTACTTCTGAGTCGTCGGTCACTGTTGATCCCCTCTCTGCCATGGTCTTATGTACCGCTGCTCCTTCCACTCCCACGATCGATCTCACCACTATCCCTCCCCATGACTCACAGCCAGACCTTCCACCCACCACTCCGGGTCGACGGCAGAGGGACCCATCACCACCCCCAGAGGGTGGTGCTTCTGCTTGATATAGTCCATCCTAGCTCTTGCCTCCCCTATATATTTTGTGCCCATCTATCTTTTCGGGGCCCGACTATTACACAGCTTGGGGGAGGCACCACCCATGCATCATTTCATATATTGCATTGCATCATATCATATTTTTCTTTTATTTCATAGTTTTTATTTTATTTCCCCATCCACACCACCCCTTTAGCATCATCTCCCGCTCACGAGCGTTTTCTTAGCAGTGAGGACACTGCTAGGTTTAGCTTGGGGGATAAGCGCTCCTGCTTTATTTTTGTTTTTATTTTCACATTTTCATCCCTTATTTTCAGTTTTTATTTCATTTTTTCTCCATTTTCCCGCCTTGTTTTATTTTTTCTCATTTTGCATCATATTTTCTGTTTTCCTCCATGCATGCATTTTTTTTTTCTATTTTCCCTTTTTCTCTGTTTCTTTTTATTTTTGCTAGGGATGGTCCACATGATGATATCTCTCTGGGCTTTATTAGTTTTTGCGATGCTCATCTCTTTAGCATGCTATCTGGGTCAATTTCAGTTTTATTATCTATATGCATGCATTTCTGTTGATGATCTGTCTGATGTAACACCTAAAATGAATTGAAAATCGAATTGCATGAACTAGTATCTAGTATAGTTGATGTTGAGAAACGCACCCAGGTTCACGCATCACTAGAACACTTGGAGCACCTGTTTTTGTTATCTTATTCACTTCTATTTGCAAGCCTGCTGATATTGTGATTATTACGTACGGCTTGCCATTTTCAGTATTCATTTAGAGAAATGAAAATACACATGCTATATATGAGTTTAGTTAGGGTTTTATCTTATCAAACTGATGTGCACCCTCTTATGAGTGAACCGAGTGTTCCATTATCTTCCTTCTCCACATATCTATTTTATATCTCTACATATCAGTTGGTTACACCCCTACAGCTACTTTACCGCATCTCACTTCCCAAGTATAAAAAGAAAAAGTATAGCTCCGAGAACTGGATATCGACACATCGGATAGATCACTGTGTCTTAGTCTTACCTTCGGGTAATGATGATCTCATAGTCATTCGACTTAACGAAGTCGGATACGAGACACAGGTGCTCATTAGAGAATGAGTTCACTGAACGACCAAGTTAGAGTTGTTAAATGGTTAACTTTAATGATCTGTCTTTAATAACTCTAGGGTGATGATAGGTTAGTTGATCCTTAAGACCTGAAGTCATCTGTACCAACATGTGAGCGGACGGTGTAGCTTAGACCCATGATCTAGCTTCGAGGACCAGTCCTGATGAAAGATCTTAGGTTGGGTTGCACCTGAAGCTCTCAAGGTGAGTAAATGACTGAGATGGAATTCGTCACTTCCATTAAAGGGAAGTTAGTGTTATAGGCTCAGTACGGTCTTTATGTTAATCCTCGGCCGGGGTACGTTGCAAGTAGTACAACGTGTATACAATAAAGACCGCCGTATACTGACCAATGTTGTCTAATAGGGTTGACAGTAAACCATACCCTAGGCCAACAAAAACACAGTCTTGACGAAGGGATTTTAGCTAACGGAATTCATCACTGACACAGCCAATGCAAACCCTATGATACTTTTGTCAAAGGGTCGATCACGTTATGATGACTCTGAAACAGGGACGACAGCTACTGCTCGTAGTGACCGTCGTCTAGGGGTTTCGAGCCCCAACCTGTAGTAAGGTCAGGCTGTAGGGTCTCACACCGAGTAGTGCTCGTGTCTTAGTAATAGGAATATAGAATAGAGAGAAATATCATTTGATGATATTCACAAGTTGAGTTGTGAAAGTTAGTCGCATTAGCAATAGGGGCACAACGTTGCATAAGATGCTAACTTTAACTAAACGTGTTGTAAATTAGTTACGACGAATTTTGTAGGAACAAACTTGTTGGAAAGGGTTACCTGGATGACGGGATCGTCCCGGTCTAAACACAGGTTCAAACCGCGTCCAAATCGGAGCTCAAACGAGCCCAGAAACGCAGAAAAGAGTTCAAGGGGAAGTGGGTTAGACCCACTGGGCCAAAAGGCCCATGCGCAAAGGCAAACGGGCGACGCCCGCTGGCTGCAACGGGCGCACGCCCGTTGCACAGCGGGTGTGGCCCGCTGTGTGCAGCGGGCGGGCGCCCGCTGCACAGCGGGCGTGGCCCGCTGCACGCAGCGGGCCAGCGCCCGCTGCACGCAGCGGGCGGGCGGCCCGCCCTTGCCCCCTTGGGCGGGCGTGCCCGCTAAGTCTAGCGGGCGCGCCCGCAACTTAAGTCAAATTAGGGTTTTTGAAAACCCTAATGACGGCTACGAATTTTGTGAAAATTGCTAAACTTTGAGCAATTGTTTGAGGGGTCAAACGAAGTCGAAATTCGTCACCGTCAGTTCCTACACGTTCACCATTCCAAGCTTTTCTGATTGATAGCTTGTTTGTTGTCTGAAGTTTAGTATGTGAGGAGAATTAATTCATTAAAGTTTGACTTTGTGAAAGGCTAACTTTAAAGTTGAAATTAAGCCAAATGACTTAATTTGTTTTTCTCTTCATGGGGATTGTCCCACATTGCCCACAACGAGAAGTTGAGTGCTCACTCCCTATATAAATAGGGGTGCACTCTCCTCGTTGAAAAACACACCAGTCAACGATCGAGTAGCTCCAGAATTTTAGAGCAGGCTCGATCGGCGACTAAATCTCTCTCTCTATTTTCCTATTCTCCGGAGTAGTCCTAGCACGACTACGAAGGGGGTTTGGATCTGATCCGGACGTTTAAGACGCGGGTTCTTCTCAAGTGAAACTTTCTACCGCGTGTGATCGGCTCGGAGGCGAAAGCGGCTCGGACGGATCGGTGCGAGGGTGCGAGGCGGCTCAGGGAGATCGGGTCAACGCGGCTCGGCTACGAGGAGCTTCTCAAGACGGTGCGGGTACATCTTGCCTGCTCCAGGGCCAAGATTCCGGGTATGTGGATTAAGCGTTTTTAGCGTAATTTTTAATTAGTCGCTTAGTGTAGATCCTTCTTGGGGTGGTCAGACCCACTCCAAGTCGGCATAGATCGGGCTAGGTTCTGGCTCCCCAGAGCCTATCTAAATAGTTTAGCTAGTGTAGAAATATGATTTCTGTTTTTCCGCTGCGCCTTTTTGTGCCTCCGTGGTCCGTCCGACTTAGGACGGACACGGATCCGAGCTCTGGGGGTCCGCCAAAACTCCAACAGTGGTATCAGAGCCACGGTTATGCTATAGATCTACTATAGCGACTTTTTTTTAAATAGTTAAAAATGCTTAGCTTACATGTTCAAAACTTTTTTTTATTAGTTTTGAAAATAATTTTGTGTTTCAAAAATTAATTTGTTGCAACACGGAAAATTATTTTAATTTTGGGACAAATTATTTTTATGCGATAAATCTAAAGGTAATCTCTTTTATTTTAAATACTTTATTAAATTTTTATGAGACATTAAAAATTTTAAAAGAGTGTTTAAAGTTTATGTAAACTTTAGAAAAATTTTATTTTTGAAATTTAAGAATTTTTATTTAGTTACATAAAAGTTAGAAATCTTTAAACTTTGTTTGAAAGCTTCTAAAAAGGATTTCTAAAAGATTTTAAAAGAGTTTTAAAATTGTTTTAATATATGTTAATAATAGAAATGTTTTATTTTCATGAGATGAAACATAAATTAATTTCTTTTATTACATAGTTGTTTCTAAAATTTTTATGTGATATTTTAATTTTAGAAATAAGGTTAAAAATTTTTAAAGGCCTAGGTTTAAAATTATTAGATAATTTTGTACGACCTAGTTTTATGCGATAAAATTTTTTATGAAGGCTTTAAATTTTAATCTTTAATTTTAAGTGTTAAAATTTAGATTTGCATGTTTTAATTATGTAGATAATTTTAGAACTTGCAAATGCTCATGTATGTCATAAAATGAACATTTTATTTATGTTGATAAATTAGTTGTTTCATGGACTTGTAAACCTTATTAGGTTAGCCATTAAATATTTAAAATTTTATGAGATGAAATTTTGATAAGTGACATATTATGTTTGATAAAACAAAACAACATTCGAACCTAATACCTGATTAGGATAGTCCCTTGGTTTGTAAATCATTTCATTAAAATGCTTAAATAATGATTTTCACAAAAGACAAAAATGTTGAATTGTTTTATTAAAATCCTAATAAGATTGGGGTAGTAAGTTGAACATAGAACCTTATAGTTGATAAGGACTTAATAAAAGATGTTCAACCAATCTGAAAAATTTTGAATTTTAGGATCCACTAGTTGATAATGATTAACTAGTTCTTTTAATTAAAAGCCATTTAGTTGTTTGGAAAACATAAGATTGATGACAACTCCTTCAATGGATCATGATGTCGGTCAATGTGCTTGGCTAAAGTTTTTGGACCAACCTAGCTAGACTGGGTAACAAGTGGTCCTGGCTTAGTCAATTCCCTGGCCGCGTCCGCTGGACCGCAAGGAGTCGATTCATGACTATGTAAGTCCATCGACTATACCTAAGTCAATACGATAATAATCTTGTTCAAGATAAATCGTAGCCCTCCTTGTTTTAGGAGTTGGCAACTGTAAGAAACATGTTCCGGTTGTTGAGCTACACTCAAGCCGTGACATGTCAATCTTATAGAAACCGATTTCTTGATTGACATCTTGACCTGACTGAAACCGTTGTCTCATCCCTCGAGCTTCGGCGTAAGTCTAACCAAGAATGTAGTCTAAGACCTGACCCAAACCGGCGCGTCGTGCATACACCGAGCAAAGGGGCAAGTCAGGCTAGACACGAAAACAAGGGTCCGACTAGGCTAGCCATTGTGATCCGGTTGAGCACACTCATGATCACAAATGACTAGGGGTAAAAATCGATAGGGAATCATAGTAAATATGATTGACGACGAGTTCGTCTACCGACTGCAGGGTCGGACAACTTGTTGAGATACACTCAAGGTTGTCAGACTCATGGTAGTCGGATCCCTCTCTCACAAATATTATTTTATAATAAATTGTTTATTATTATGGCTTTAAATAAATTTAGTGGGAGAATATAGTTTTATTAAAACCATTAAAACTATACTACGAACATATACTAACTAAAGTATCTATAAAATGCAGAATGGACTCAGGTCTAAAATACATGGTAGAAAAGAACGTGCTGGATGGAACCAACTACAAAGACTGGCTTAGGAACATTAAGTTGGTCCTTTCCCTAGCTGGGATTGGATACATATTATTCGAGGACGCTCCGGACAAGCCCGATGAGGATTCAACCCACGAAGAGAAAGAAGCCTTCAAGTTGTACCAGAGGGATGCTGAGAAAGCAAGATGCCTTGCTCTAGCTTCGATGACCAACGAGCTGCAAAGGAAGCATGAACATATGGATGTTCAGAGCATACTCCTTAATGCACAAGAGTTGTATGGCAAGCGATCCAGAGCTGCCAAGTTCGAAGCTACTAGTAACCTCTGGGGCACGAAGATGACGACAGGACCCGTACAAGATCATGTTATCAAAATGATCGGGTACGTGGAGGACGCCGCCCAGTTAGGATTTGTCCTGGACAATGAGATGTCCACGGACATTATCCTAAAGTCTTTAACTCCCGAGTTCAAGCCCTTTATAACTGGCTTTATAATGAACAGCCTTGAGACGGATCTTCCTGGTCTCCTCAATATGCTCCGGCAATTTGAGGAGATTGAGAAGAAGCCGGCTGCACTGGTTGTTGGCTCTGCTACTTCCGACCAGCCGAAAGGTAAAGGGAAGAAGAGGCATGTCCCACAACCTGCGAAGGCTAAGAATGGGAAGAAGAAGAACAAAGGGGCCCCGTCGAAATCTGAGTGCTTCCATTGCCACAAGATTGGCCACTGTAAGAGGAACTGCAAGATCTATCTTGCAGAGAAGAAGAAGGGGCATACTGATGCCTCCACCTCAGATACAAATTAAAATTCAATTAAATGCAATTATTTCCATTCATATAGTATGAGATACTTATAGACATCTGTGTACTGTATACAGGTGGCTGATAAGAACTGGAGATTAGAGAAGCACGGAGATCGGTCGGCAATTAAAGCAACAGTTGCTGCTGGGACTGCTCAAAGACTTCTGGAGACGCTGATCGTGATGGAGATGATATTTTTCTTATTTGAATAAAATGTATCATCTTTAATGATCGAAAACAATGAATGAGTGCTTTGCACTCAAGGTTTAATTTTGATAAACAAATTAAGGTTCCTTTTATGAACCCGTTGTTTTGGAATGGATGTCTCGTTTGTTGCAATTGAAATTGAAGTGGCTTAAATTCTGTGGATGTGGCTTTTCTGTGATGGTTGCGTATATTTTCGAATAATGGTGTATTGCTTCGATAATATTGATTTTGGAGCTGACTAAATGCTAGAAGTCAATCAGTAGTTAAGTGCAGGTTCCAGGGGGCGTATAAATTGTGTGCGAACACAAAAATACGCAAATCAAGATTAATTCTTGATTATCTGCATTTAGTTATTAATAGAGCTAATACTAAATGTGGTTAAAGGAATAAGTACAGTGTAGGACGTTTTGATTGAACGAGTCAATGTCAAGTTTCCTTAAAACGATCTTGACTTGACTCATTCGTCAAACCGAATCTGACACTTGTACATTCCATCTGAGGCACTTACCAAATGGTTATATTTTGCACATAAACCTAAATATGATTTAGATATTATGTTAAAGAAATTTGACCAGGTAATTCTTAAAGTCAGTGGGAGCGAGCTCATATACTTAGTTCCGTTTTTCGGACTAAGTAAAAAGGATTTTTCACTTTAATGAATCTTCTATATAAATCATTAAGTCAAAATTGTTTTGATTTAATAGTAAATATATAGAGACTTAGGGTGTCAAATATATACTTGACATATTGACACAATAAAGTGGAGTGAGCTAGAACTGACTTACGGAAATGTTAGACCCCACATCTAAATCGTATAAGCTAACTGTTAGCTATACAAAGTTAGGAAAATTGATCCAGATCATTTTTCCAAAGGATCAACCCTGTGTGATCAAGAGATGTAATTTCAATCCATTAAAATACGTTGTAGATACTTATTAGTAGAACCATTCTTAGGTTTGCCATATCAAATGTCAAAGTGATTGATATGCTATAACGGTATGAGATGCCGAGATAAATAGCCTAAGTGCAAGTGGGAGATGTAGGAAGATATATGCCCATACGGCAATTTATCTTGATTATACGTCTTGTTCATACCGTAGATGGTACGTATTATTCTAAGTATAAAAACATTTGTATTAATATACTTAGATAATATCCATAGACTTATAGTTAGGTCCTTACATATCTGGATGAGATCTCGATTATGAGTAAGTAAGCGACCGAATAGAAACGTAAGTCTAAAACGGTTCGTGATCGTAGATGTGTCGAGAACTGGATATCGACACATCGGATAGATCACTGTGTCTTAGTCTTACCTTCGGGTAATGATGATCTCATAGTCATTCGACTTAGCGAAGTCGGAGACGAGACACAGGTGCTCATTAGAGAATGAGTTCACTGAACGACCAAGTTAGAGTTGTTAAATGGTTAACTTTAATGATCTGTCTTTAATAACTCTAGGGTGATGATAGGTTAGTTGATCCTTAAGACCTGAAGTCATCTGTACCAACCTGTGAGCGGACGGTGTAGCTTAGACCCATGATCTAGCTTCGAGGACCAGTCCTGATGAAAGATCTTAGGTTGGGTTGCACCTGAAGCTCTCAAGGTGAGTAAATGACTGAGATGGAATTTGTCACTTCCATTAAAGGGAAGTTAGTGTTATAGGCTCAGTACGGTCTTTATGTTAATCCTCGGCCGGGGTACGTTGCAAGTAGTACAACGTGTATACAATAAAGACCGCCGTATACTGACCAATGTTGTCTAATAGGGTTGACAGTAAACCATACCCTAGGCCAACAATAACACAGTCTTGACGAAGGGATTTTAGCTAACGGAATTCATCACTGACACAGCCAATGCAAACCCTATGATACTTTTGTCAAAGGGTCGATCACGTTATGATGACTCTGAAACAGGGACGACAGCTACTGCTCGTAGTGACCGTCGTCTAGGGGTTTCGAACCCCAACCTGTAGTAAGGTCAGGCTGTAGGGTCTCACACCGAGTAGTGCTCGTGTCTTAGTAATAGGAATATAGAATAGAGAGAAATATCATTTGATGATATTCACAAGTTGAGTTGTGAAAGTTAGTCGCATTAGCAATAGGGGCACAACGTTGCATAAGATGCTAACTTTAACTAAACGTGTTGTAAATTAGTTACGACGAATTTTGTAGGAACAAACTTGTTGGAAAGGGTTACCTGGATGACGGGATCGTCCCGGTCTAAACACAGGTTCAAACCGCGTCCAAATCGGAGCTCAAACGAGCCCAGAAATGCAGAAAGAGTTCAAGGGGAAGTGGGTTAGACCCACTGGGCCAAAAGGCCCATGTGCAAAGGCAAACGGGCGACGCCCGCTGGCTGCAACGGGCGCATGCCCGTTGCACAGCGGGTGTGGCCCGCTGCAGCAGCGGGCATGGCCCGATGTGTGCAGCGGGCGGGCGCCCGCTGCTGCAGCGGGCGTGGCCCGCTGCACGCAGCGGGCCAGCGCCCGCTGCACGCAGCGGGCGGGCAGCCCGCCCTTGCCCCCTTGGGCGGGCGTGCCCGCTAAGTCTAGCGGGCGCGCCCGCAACTTAAGTCAAATTAGGGTTTTTGAAAACCCTAATGACGGCTACGAATTTTGTGAAAATTGCTAAACTTTGAGCAATTGTTTGAGGGGTCAAACGAAGTCGAAATTCGTCACCGTCAGTTTCTACGCGTTCACCATTCCAAGCTTTTCTGATTGATAGCTTGTTTGGTGTCTGAAGTTTAGTATGTGAGGAGAATTAATTCATTAAAGTTTGACTTTGTGAAAGGCTAACTTTAAAGTTGAAATTAAGCCAAATGACTTAATTTGTTTTTCTCTTCATGGGGATTGTCCCACATTGCCCGCAACGAGAAGTTGAGTGCTCACTCCCTATATAAATAGGGGTGCACTCTCCTCGTTGAAAAACACACCAGTCAACGATCGAGTAGCTCCAGAATTTTAGAGCAGGCTCGATCGGCGACTAAATCTCTCTCTCTATTTTCCTATTCTCCGGAGTAGTCCTAGCACGACTACGAAGGGGGTTTGGATCTGATCCGGACGTCTAAGACGCGGGTTCTTCTCAAGTGAAACTTTCTACCGCGTTGTGATCGGCTCGGAGGCGAAAGCCGCTCGGGCGGATCGGTGCGAGGGTGCGAGGCGGCTCAGGGAGATCGGGTCAACGCGGCTCGGCTACGAGGAGCTTCTCAAGACGGTGCGGTACATCTTGCCTGCTCCAGGGCCAAGATTCCGGGTATGTGGATTAAGCGTTTTTAGCGTAATTTTTAATTAGTCGCTTAGTGTAGATCCTTCTTGGGGTGGTCAGACCCACTCCAAGTCGGCATAGATCGGGCTAGGTTCTGGCTCCCCAGAGCCTATCTAAATAGTTTAGCTAGTGTAGAAATATGATTTCTGTTTTTCCGCTGCGCCTTTTTGTGCCTCCGTGGTCCGTCCGACTTAGGACGGACACAGATCCGAGCTCTGGGGGTCCGCCAAAACCCCAACAGTTACACCCCTACAGCTACTTTACGGCATCTCACTTCCCAACTATAAAAAGAAAAAGTATAGCTCCTATTAAAGAAAAAATCTGAAAAAAAAGAAAAGAAAAAGAAAGAAAATGAATAAATACTGTTTTATATTATTTCATTAGAAGCTATCTTTCATTCTGGGAAGAAAAATAAAATTCCATATCATTTTCATTGATGCGACGCCTCAAGCTAAGCTTGGGGGGTAAACCAACTGATTATATGAGTGAGCTTGACATTAGAGTGTATACGGTGCACGTCAGAGAGATTTAATAAACCCAAACTTTACGAATTACTTTAGTTTTGGAGATTTTTCATGTATCAAAATGAATATATGAATGGCATGATTTTTTCTATTCTCTATTGCATGCTGCGTGAATCTTTTGTGCTCCTTGTGTATCTGTGATTAAAAAGGGCGTTGCCAACTCATTTATACTAGACTCTAGGGATTGCATGAGATTGATAGGATTTGACGGTGTTATTTCAGTAGATCTCTATTCTTTGCCTGCACTGCATGTCATATGATATATAAAGCTAGAAATTACCTATAGCATGTATGTTTAGCACTCAGAACACCGTGAAAAACTATTTAGGCCTGAGATCTGACCGATCATCCATAGCGCTTTCCTCTTTTCTCTCCTTTTGTTTTTCACTTCTTTCTATTTTCATTTTCATATTTTCATTTTATTTTCCTCCCGGCGTACCGATTATTCGTCTTCCTCGAGGACGAGTAAGAGGTAAGCTTGGGGGATTTTGATGTTTACACATTTTATATCATTTTCATATCACTATCTCATCGCATTGCATATCATTTTCGCATCCAAATCCCACTTTTTACTACGATTTTGCATTTCTGATAATATTTCGAGTTTCGTAGTGTATTTTGAATTTTCAGGGATTTTGGAGCGATTTGGACCCCTGCTTGGGTATGGACACATCCGACGTGTTCATGAGCTTGTTGGCAGGGCTCTGGAGAAGTTCGCCGCGTTCCCGGAGCCATTGGAGGAGAGAAGAGAGAGAGAGAGAGAGAAGCCCCAGGATGCTGAAGGACATTTTCCCAGAAAATGCTCGGCCCGAGCAGCTCAGCTGCTCGGACCGAGCCATATCAGCTTGAGGAGGGAACGGATACGGGCTGACTCGGACTGAGCAGCTCATCTGCTCGGTTGAGCAGCCCAATATTTCAGAGCCTGAGCAGCACCCAAGCGCCAGACCGAGCCGATCCTACTCGGACCGAGCAGAGACTACTCGGTTCGGGTAGGTCGACTTCCAGATCACCAAGAAGCCGAGTAGCTTGCATACGCGGACCGAGCCTCTGACCGAGCTACGCTGACTCGGACCGAGTCACCTACTCGGTCGGCACTTCCTGGGGCATTTTTGGAATGTTTTTGAAGCGCGCGATGCGCGCGATCTGGGAGCGATTGAAGCTGGCGATTGGGCAACGGCCGCATGGGGACACTGAGTTTTGGTTTTTTAGAATTTTTTAGAGAGAACTCTGGGCGATTTTTATAGGAACTTTTGGGGATTAATTTTTGTAGCGAATTTTGGATCGATTGTTGAAGATTATTGCTTTTGCTTTGTCTGGATCTATTGTTCTTCTACTCTCACTGTAAGTTCTTTTAGCCCTAATTTATCTATTGCTAAAATGTTTTCTTCTGCGAAATTGATGTTTTTGTGCGTTCCTATTGCGATGTCTGAGTAGATCTAATCTAGGGTTGATGGGTTAGCCCTAGGATTTTAGGGGGAAAATGTAGATCTGGATCCCTACGTTGAATTTGGGATTTAGGGTTGTATTTCGGTCAATCCTACCGAATCCGTGATAACTCGTACTGAGATCATACCCACAGTCTGTGGAATTGATGTGCTTAAGGGGTATGTAGGGATTCGAATAGGGAAATTCGGTGAATCCAACCAAGGCACGTGACCATGCCCGGCTCGCGCCTTGAGGGGATCCATCGACGAACTATACTGCTACGTTGACGGCTACCGCCATTGCGTCAACGAGAGCCACCGAAATACCCCGCAAGTCTAACCCACGAGAGTGGTACGAATTGGGGGATCAATTCCATAGCCCTAATGCAATGTGAGGAACCTATCCAACATCAACCTCCAACGATCCTAGTGGCGATCCCTAAAGCACTGGTCCTTTTTTATTGATATCACAACAACAACAATCAACCCAAATCTTTCACTCTGACCGCTACCCTACTTCTAGATTTAGAAATAGACTGAGATTATCTCTGACACTATCACTGTCCATGTGGGATTCGACAATCTTATATACGATAACTCGACACCGTCCGCTTGCGGATTGAGCCCGAAGTCGTAGCCTAGGGGCCATAGTATGCCTGGCGATCGTGACACCGCGAGGTTGAATCTAGGTGTAGCCTACGGGTGCGTCATGGCAAGATGGTTCAAGTAGAAGCAAAATTAAATTTAGATTATTTCTTTTAAAGGCTTGATTGTATTTGAATTTTATGAGACTATTATGTACCGTTTTTAACGGAATTTGGATTTCCATCTCTATTTTGAACAAATTCGGTTATTATTGTTCAAAACTGAATGGAAAATTTGGTTGTCTCATGATTCAAAATTAGTCTTTTCTGGTTCTTTAAAAGATCATTATAATCTTCATTTAATTGGAAATGTTGCTTCATTTATAGAATTCCTGCATTTAAGTACATGTGTTGTAATGAAAGAATTAACAATTTAGAATTTCAGTTATTTTTGACTGCAGCATATATCCTTAATGATGTTTCAACAAATGAATCACTTGCATGTTTGGAGATGTCCAACTAAGGTAAGGCTTTATAAGCTTAATAAAGAAATATGACATAATGCTAATGGTTTTCTAGTTTTGTTGAATAGTTTAAAAGTTGATATTATTTTGTATGATTTTACATAATCACACTCTTAAGTTAGTTTACGAATTAGGAAATGCACACCTATTTGAGAATGCTGAGTTTGAGGGGGAAATTTAGTTAGTGACATTATTCTTGAAGATGATTATATTCCCACAGGTGTTGTTGGCATTGTTCAGGATAGTATTCCTGACATTGTTCAAGACACAATAAATTCAAGATAATGTTGCAATTCCTCCAATTCGAAAAATTGTTCATAAGGACAAACTCTAGCACCTCAAAGCACTAATTGCCATTCAGGAAATCCATTAAAGAGATGACAAGCTCACTGTTGACATTAGGATGATGGAAATTCGACTTACATCAAGTCATAAAAATTCTACATCTCTAAAATGGATTAATGCATTAATTAAGAAAGTCTTTGAATGATACTTAAAATCTTTTCTCAGTGCCATAAGGTTTGAACCCGAATGATTGTGAATAGTTTTTTTTATAATCAATGGAAATTCAAAAGGGCATTAAGAAAAGATTTAAAGCGTATCACTCAAAGAATTTATACGGAAAAGAATGCATTAATTGTAAAGAGACGTTTATTCAGTTTTCATGAAAGACTCTATAAGGTTTATAATGGCATTAGTAGAGCATTTCAATATCGTTAATAATATATTAAATTTCATTAAGTGATCACCTCGTTCGGTTTTGAGATGATGTTTAATGATGTTATATATCTTAAGTTCTGTGGAGCATGTAATTTCTATAATATCTATGTGGTAATGAATGTTAAATTCTGCGGGAGACAAGTTTAGTCTCATTAATTACCTTGAGAATCTGCTTCAGAAGATTCCATATATCTCACCAAAAGGGAGTCTAAAGTATGCTCAGTTTTATATGCGTTTGATTATTGCATATATTATAGGTGTGTTGGGCAGATTGTTAAGTTTAGAAGTTGACCATTTGACAGCAGCCAAATGTGTCTTACGGTATTTATGAAGAACAAAAGGGTTACATGTTCAAGGATCAGTAGCCAAAAAGGTTTGAGATCATTTTGGTATATTGACTCTGATCATTTATTGAATGCAAAGAATGTATGAAAAATCTATGTTGTGCGCCATCTACTAAAAGAGATCTAAATGTCCCCCTTTATATAGTCTCTTCTGACATGGCTTTAGATTTCATATCATATTATGTGACGTCCAAATCAGGAAATATATCTGCATATTTTGTCACTATGCTGCAAATTAGGGATGGTGTTGGAACACCACACAGTTTTATTTAGTGACAATGAAGTCTGTAGTTTTATATTCCAGCAACAACAGAAACTCGACAAAGTTTAGATATTCAGAGATCAAGTTCCTAGTTTGTTGATTAATAATAGGATTGTATAATTGTCTCATGAGCACATTGGAACAAACCATGTAATTACAGATCCGTTATAGTAAGGAAATGTCATCCAAAAGGTTTTATGAGCTAGCTACTCATATGGATGTCATTTCATTAAGAGCATTCAGTTTTGTAGGAGTTTGTTCTTTTGGGTGCTCATATGATAGACAAAATTAAGTCTCCAGCTTAAGCTTGATGTTATTTTCTAATCAGAAATAAAGTTTTTCGGTTCAGTTTGGCTTCACTCCGATTTTAGGTTGTTTATGATCTCACTAAGGTTAAGGAGGATCAGTTGGAAATAGACATGTTAGATCACATTACATGTAATTTCCATGCTACACATCCACTTCATAATCCATGTCATTCTTTGGTATTAGCACGATGACCACTGATGGGTTGAGCTGCAATTGTTGCAGCGAATATCTCTTTGATCCATTGCTAATATAATTGATGGACCGGATTGTTTTTGACTCATTAAAGAAATGACAGTAAGTTAAGATCTTATTTGGTTGTATGCACAACGAAATATAATTATAAAGTTTAGCATATAGCCCAAGTGGGAGATTGTTGGAACTTATCCAACTAAGTTGGATCTTAATCCAACGTTCGGCTAATATGCGATAAATAATTATATAAGTGCTACGCTGTCATATTAAGCCCAATATATTAGTGATCTGATGTTAATTAAGTTAAGTGGACTTAAATGAGTCAGGTATGTTGTGGGCCTTTATGTGTGGTGACTATTGGGCTTCAATTCGTTGATGGGCCGAATTGGAAACCCTAGGGATATGAAGGCTAGCCTATATATACTTGCGGTCATGATCCCCTGAACACATGAACAAGTTAGCCGTCTTTTCTACGCCCCGTCGCTAGGAGAGAAACCGGGAGAAAGCCAAAAGATTTCTCCAACGGTTGATTCGTGCTGTTCTGGAAGATCATCCGTTTCGTTGTCGTCAGGATCTCTTTCAGAATATTAGCGATGGACTCAGGTACGCTTCCGCTAAACAGAGAAGGTGGTAATTTAAGATTTCACATGTTATACATCCATATCTGTATTGTTTGGCTAGAACGCATGTCTAGATCTTCAGTTTCTACACCTTTGAGTAACATATAATACATGACTAACTTTCACGAAATATTTCTATACTTCGAGTCATTTTGAACAAACATACAAAAATTTCGTGCTTGAAATCCATCTGAGCTTTTGTTTCTAAAGAAAATTTTTAATGACAGCTAAATATTTTTAAACAAAATAATTTTAAAATTTTTCCTTCTTCATATGTTACATCTTTCTTTAATGCTGAATAATTTTTTAACTGTTAAACCTTTTTTAAAAAAATTATTCATTTTGTCTTTACTTACTTTTTTATTATCTTTCAATATTTTTAATCCCTACCACCCCTAAGGGCCATTCTGGACTTTCTTGAAAAATAAAAGGCTCGGGAAGATTTTCATTAAAAAAATCTGAGAGTTACATCTTCTAGTTGCTAGACAGCAACTAGTCGACTAGTCATGTAGCTCTAGTCGACTAGTGTCAGGCATGCCAGAAGAGCTGTTGTGATATGCAAAAAACTAGTCAAGTACAATTATTGGCATGGTCGATCAGTGCATATGAATTAGTCAACTGGGTCATTAACCATAGTCGCCTATTTTGCCGATATGCTGCTAGCCTAAGTCTAAGATTAATACTACTCGACCAGATATATGTCTAGTCGTCTGGCTGACATTTAAAACGGACTTTTGCCATATAACACTTGGGAAATGTTTTGAAAACTTCTCAAATTTTTTTTTTAACCATGCTTAAATAATTCATAAGTGTCGGAGAGCTTCAACAAAGGACTTAACATTTTAATCTAGACATAAATGATATTACATCAAATAGTATTACATTGAAGCTTTTGATACAATCTTGGTTCATGAAGCTCATTGTATTTAATCCTTCGATAAATATGACTTAGTTGAACTCACATTGCTTTTAGTGCTTCTTGATTTTGCCTTAAACTCTTTATGCACTCATAACTTATTGGATGACATAGTTGTTCATCATCAAATACACTTGGGTGACTCAATATCTAACACCGCACAACAAAATCAACATGAAATTCAAGCACAATATACATCGCCGATAAGGAAGATTCTAACAAGAAATCCATTCATGATATACATCAACGACAAACAATAAATATGAGATGTATTGCTCATAAGACAGAATTGAACATGAAATCCAAGCTCGATATATATCACCGATAAGACGGAACTAGCATGAAATCCAAGCATGTATTCACAAGCAGAAAGTATTCATAACAAAATCGGGGTTCACGAAATTACTCACTGACTTGCTTACAATAGTTGATCGTCTCGTGAGCTCATGGTTGTAAGTTGGTTTGGCCTGAAATGGCCCAATAAGTCAAACCCGACCCGACCCATTAGTTAAGACATGTGACATATTTTCTTAACTAATGCAAAGATTCTGATGTGATTTTCTATCACGTATCGTGGGTCGGTTGAGGGAAATCGGATCAGTTACCAGGGGTGAAATAAGTGGACTGTTAGTTCTTGGATTCAAGACTAATGTTGTTTCGATGATGATCAATACATTATGTTAGTGTGCTAATCAATCTTGTGTTTTAGTCTCAGTTTATCTTAATGATTATATATTGATGAGACAAATCATGCTTGGAGGATATTACAAGAGACATCTTAAAGACATTCAAGAGTAATGGTGTGCTCAAGCTTGGATGAAGTCATCTAATGAAGCCAAAGCTTGGAGCATGATGATGGATGGACATCTAGAGGAGCATTGACAACGCTTGAAGCTTGATGAAGGGAAGCGCATCAAGGAGTGACAAAGCTTGGAGATGATGGGAGCATCAAGGTATCGTGAGCTTGAAGACTTAGACTCTAGGAGATGCTATATGTAATCCATGTCATCTCAATTACTTGCATTTCTCTTTTTGAGTTTATGATTATTATAATGCCTTGATAGATGGTCTTACTCTCATGCATTTCATTTCACCATCTTAGTGAACATTAGGATTATCTTAGAATCCAGACCAATAGGTTCATCTAGCCCAAAGACTCAATTGGAGTCTCTGTCTCTCCAACAGTCGTCTGATGAAGGTTTTACAGTCGACTGGATGATTCCAGTCGCCTGTCGAGCCTTCTACAGTCGACCGTGGTGCATAGCTCAAATCAATATTTTTATTGACTCTTCTTGAGCTTTTCGCATCAGTCGAATGATGTTCAATTTACAGTCGCTGGAAATTGTTCTACAGTCGACTGTGCGCTTCTTGCATTTTCTGGGCCTCGTCCCAATTTGCAAGACAGTCAACTGATGAAGTATTTACAGTTGCCTGTGAAATGGTCATCAGTCGTCTGAAAGTCGTAAGTATGAAAAATGCATCTCTCTCTGATTTATTTCCATCCATGCAGCAGCCGCCTGATGAAGTATATACAGTCGACTGTCTGTTAAACAGTTGCCTGTGTAGTCTTCTACAGTCGACTGTCCTGGCTCAGATTATAGCCGTTGGGTTTTTTCTTGCCGTTGAACAGTCGACTGTCATTTGTTCATCAGTCGACCGTCTGTGTCGTAAGCTGCCAAAATCTAGTCGTTGCAGATTTCTTCCCTTTGGATTTTTGGCTGGTTTTATGGGCTCTTCTTGGCTTCCTATATATATGAGATGGCTTAGTTCATTTAGAACACTTGGTTAATATTGAATATCTTTGTGAATCAATAGCCACTCCTAATCTCTTCTATTCCCTCATTAAAGCTTCAATCTCATGCTATAGCATCTAAGCTCTATGAAATTTCTCCAAGGGATTTCAATCTCATTCCTATTCTTGGAGAACATCTTTCTTCTCTTTATTTCATACACTCAAGTAAGAAGTGTTAGGATTCATTCCTAGAAGAGAGAAAGATCATCAAGTGCAATCAAAGCCTCATCTCAAGCACTTGAGTTTCACTTGCATGCCTTCTTCTTCACATTGGTAAGATCATATCAAGGCATATGTAAGTGCTATTTCGTTTCACCTTTGTGATACCCTCTAATTCTCTTTGTGGGAATTAGTTACTCTCTTTGTGGGAGTTACTCTCTTTGCGAGAGTTTGGTTCTTTCTGTGTGAAAGAACAAACCCTCTGTGTGAGGTCTCTCTGTGTGAGAGTAAGGATTTCTCTGTGTGAGAATCCAAATCCTCTGTGTGAGATTGTATTCACTTTTCTTTGTGTGAATTATAGTGAATATTGGTGAGGCTGGACGTACCCAAGTTTTGGGGAACCAGGGTAAAATCTTGTGTTTGCGTTTGATTTGATTGTGGTGATTAATTCCTCTTGCATTTATTATTCAGCATTTGCAAGTTAAATTTTAATTGCACAATTTATTGACATTACACTATTCACCTCCCCTAGTGTGTTGTTGTTAGTATTGCAAGGGTAAGACGATCCTTACTTGGACGTGACCCATATATAGAGAGGAGTTTTTCTCCTCTATCATCAAGCAATAATACACTCTCTAGAATCTCCCAAAATCCCATTAAATGTTTTTCTCTTGGATCTAAATCCATCATTGGTATCGAAGCTGAATTTTCTCTTGATCGGAGCGTTACACTATAAATTTTTTTCCTCGACCATAGTGTTGTTCTCTAATTCTCATCTCGATCCATGCACTGCTTCACCGAGCCGTGCACCCAATGCGACACTGACCATTTTTCTTTCCTACGGCATGCATCACGCCCAGAACATTGCTCATCCTTGATCCATGCCCAGCTTCTCATCTTGATCCACGCGTCAGGTGTCAAGGGTAAGATACACACATCTAATGCTCAGATACACACGTTAGGGCCATGTCCATGCGTCAGCTACTTAGTGCACCGCCCTTGTTCCACACACCGTCATCCCTCAATCCGCTTGCGACAGCTGTGCCGTTTCAATTTTTTAAAATACAGGCGTTATTGCATCACCTCTAAGTTGGTTTTGATGATAAGCAAATAATTAGTGTTGCTACTGATGTTTTGTGATCTGGTTTATGAGTGTAGGAATCCAATCAAGAATGGTCAACCCAAGCTTAAGGACAGTGATGATATGGAATCAAAAGACACTTGAATTTTGATGAACCTGTGGAGTGGAGATCAACATTAATGATTTGAAGCTCATCCAAAGATTTGTAGAGGTGCAAGACTTCAAGACAAGGCGGCCATGATAAAGAAAGAAAACAAACACTCCAAAGATTGTGTGAGTAGTGTCATGTTTATAAACTTGTCGTAGAATATTAAATCTATTAGTTGAAATTTGCACACACACTAAAATAATATTTGTAAACTTCTTAAATTGTTTAGAAAACATTTTGAAAAGATTAGAATGATTTTTAAAAATATTTAACTTTCTCTCTAGATCTAAATTTTGTATATGCGCATATGTGGTGATTTAATTCTTTTTGGCTCAATCGATTAAAAACACCGTTTTTATCGCTAAAAATCACCCTTTTTCAATTAAAAAAAACGTATTTTTGGAAGAAAAAATTGGGTTTTTTCCACTAAAAATCGGATTTTTACCCGTTGTTTTTCCCCAAAAATCACCCAAACCCGAAATAGAGTTCACCCACGCCCCCCCCGTCGCCGGGGCAGCGGCGGGGGCCTTCCCGCCGTCGCTGCGGCGGCGGGAACCCCCCCGCCACTACAGGCGGGGATTTCCCCGCCGCCTGCAGCGGCGGGCATCCCCCGCCGCCGCCGGCGGGGACAACCCCCGCCACGGTAGGCGGGGGCTCCCCGCCGCCTGCAGCGGCGGGGCACCCCCGCCGCCCGCCGCCTGCCGCGGCGGGGCAACCCCGCCGCCAACGGCGGGGCAACCCCCGCCGCCGCAGGCGGGGGCTCCCCGCCGCCTGCTGCGGCGGGGCAACCCCGCCGCCAACGGCGGGGCAACCCCCGCCGCCGCAGGCGGGGGCTCCCCGCCGCCTGCTGCGGCGGGGCAACCCCGCCGCCAACGGCGGGGGCTCCCCGCCGCCTGCAGCGGCGGGCAACCCCCGCCGCCGCAGGCGGGGGCTCCCCGCCGCCGCAGGCGGCGGGGCAACCCCGCCGCCAACGGCGGGGCAACCCCGCCGCCGCAGGCGGGGGCAACCCCCGCCGCCGCAGGCGGGGGCAACCCCCACCGCCTGCAGCGACGGGGGCAACCCCCGCCGCCGCAGGCGGGGGCTCCCCGCCGCCTGCAGCGGCGGGCAACCCCCGCCGCCGCAGGCTGGGGCTCCCCGCCGCCTGCCGCGGCGGCCCCCCCTCCCCGCCGCCTGCAGCGGCGGGCCCCCCCCTCCCGGCCGCCTGCTGCGGCAAACGGGCCCGCCCGCCAGTAGCGGGTACGGGCCCGGCGTGCGTACCCCAAAACCCTAACTAGGGTTTCTGACCCAGAAATTTTTTTCGAATTTTCAAAATTTTTTTCAGATTTAATTGCGATTCTCTTTCGTTATAATCTGGACCAAATTGCATGTGATTTTTACTCATCGCAAATTATATTTGGATTTATGATTTTCTTTAAAACGTTTAAAAATTAAGAAGATCCTGCGACCGCTCTGCCGTTAGTCAACTAACCTAACGGTGCATGACGTTGCCTAGTGGTCCAATAATTTTTAAACGATAGATTTCAATTTCCATTATAAACTGCCTGTGATGAATAAATAAATTGCCTGCGATGTATAAACTGCCTGTGTTGATGCCTGCTGCATTATAACTGCCTGCGACGAATGGTTAATATTTGCTGTGGTTTTGGATCGGCTAGTTTATCACCATTTTATTTTTCATGCATTATTTTCCTTTTTTTTTTGAGAGAAAAATGTAGTGAGGATAATTCTGTAAAATTACAAGCCCGGCGGACGCCTCAAGAAGATGAAGGACTATTCCAGAAGAATAGGGGCCCCACGGGGGTTCCCGAGTTGTACTCTTTTTCTTTTTGGGACTGTAATGGACTGTAATTATTTATGGTGATTAGCCGATCCACGCAGCAAATATTTATGTCTGATGTGCTTGATTATTTATTTTTCCGCAAAATATCTAATTAATGCTATCTTTTTACATGCTAGAGTGATAAATGGCCAAAATTGCGAGCGTCGATTTCGACGTTTTGGATGCTTCAGGAAAGAATTACTTAAGCTGGCAGCTGGATATAAAATTCCATCTGCGAGCACAGGGATTGAGTCACGCCATCGCCTTAGGCGATAAGGTTTCTGACATAGATAAAGCGAAAGCAATTATCTATATCAGACGCCATATCGATCGGACCCTGAAGGCCGAGTACCTAACGGTGGAGGACTCGTATGAGTTGTGGACCGCCCTCGAGGACAGGTATAAACATCAAAGGGATGTTATCCTACCTCGAGCGCGATATGAATGGGAGAACCTCCGTCTCCAAGACTTCAAGTCTATTGCCGAGTACAACTCGGCACTCTTTAGCATCACCTCACGCCTGAAGTTGTGTGGTGAAAAGGTGACGGAGGAACGCATGTTAGAGAAGACGTATACATCCTTCCATGAGAAGGATGTCATACTGATGCAACAGTATCGTGAACGAAAGTTCACAAAATACTCTGAGCTTCTCTCATGCCTTCTGATGGCAGAGCAGAATCGTGACCTCCTTCTGGCCACCCACAACTCACGCCCTACCGGCACTGCTCCTGCGCCTGAAGCGCACCACAGCTCCTTCCAGAAGAAAAGGGGCAACTTCAAAGGCAAACCCCAGAAGGGCAAGACCATGAAGAAGCAGGCTCGAGGACCCCCTCCAAGAAACAACCAAGAGGGGAAGAAGAAAAATGTGTGGAAGAGAAAAGACGACGGCCAGACTTCTGCCCCCAGAAAGGACTGGGAAGATAAATGCCACAGGTGTGGCATGACTGGACACTGGTCCAGAAATTGTCGTACTCCACGCCACCTTCAGGAGTTGTACAAAGCAAGCCAGAAGCAAGCTGAGACAAACCTGGCGGTTCAAGAAAACCTGGCACCAATCAGGTTCATCGCCGAGGACTTCTCCAACGATGACCTGCTCGACTGAGGACATTTATCTACTTTATATGCATTGTAGTTTTTCCTTTCGAGAAACAATTTATCTGCTTATCTCTGGCATGTTTTAAGTACTTTTTCAGACATCAATTTAATTTTCGTAGTATATACCTTTGTGTTTTTTCCTTATACTGCGACTTTTCTTTAAAATAGATGGACTTTAAATGCCTAGTGGACAGTGCCTCTACGCACACGATCCTCCAAGACATCTGCTTTTTTCAAAGCATTAATAAATACGATGGCACCGTAAATACGATTTCCGGTCCATCAAGTATCATTGAAGGATCAGGGGAAGCACATTTTATGCTCCCCAATAGTACAAAACTACTCATAAAAGATGCCCTTCTCTCCCCTAGCTCACATAGGAACCTGTTGAGCTTTAAAGATATCCGCTTAAACGGATACCACCTAGAAACGGTGAGCAAAGGAAACAGTGAATACCTTGATGTAACGTTCCATAAAAACGGTGCTAAAAACACCGTCGAACGTTTCGAGGGACTCCCGTCGGGTCTCTACCACACAAGGATCAGAGCAATGGAAGCAAACACTTTGGAGCACCAGAAGTGCCAAAATCAACCAGAATTTAAACTCTAGCACGATAAACTAGGACACCCTGGAAGGAATATGATGCGTCGCATCATATCCCAATCCCGTGGAATTAATCCGAAAAGCCTGACGCTACTTCGGAAGGGTGCAAATCCTTGTCCCCCTTGTTACAAAGGGAAATTGATTACGAGACCATCCACCCTGAAGGTGGACTCTGAGTCTCCAAGCTTCCTAGAGAGAATACATGGTGACATTTGCGGGCCTATTCACCCCGCAAGTGGACCATTCAGGTACTACATGGTACTAATCGACGCATCTTCAAAATGGTCATATGTGTGCCTCTTGTCCACCCGCAACGTAGCCTTTGCAAAGCTACTTGCACAAATTATAAAATTGCGGGCACATTTCCCAGACAACCAGATCAAGAAATTGCGTCTGGACAATGCTGGGGAATTCACCTCACAAGTCTTCCTAGACTACTGCCAAGCAACCGGCATAGAAGTTGAACATCCTGTAGCTCATGTTCACACCCAGAACGGGTTGGCCGAATCTCTCATAAAGAGACTACAATGGATCGCTAGACCATTGTTAATGCAATGCCAGTTGCCGGTATGTGCATGGGGACATGCCATACTGCACGCTGCATCGCTGATAAGATTACGACCGTCAGGTAGTCAATCTTATTCTCCGATGCAACTTGCATATGGGAACCCGCCCGATATCTCTCACTTGAGGATATTCGGATGTGCTGTCTATGTCCCCATAGCACCACTGCAGAGGACCAAGATGGGTCCTCAACGGCGTCTTGGTATCTATATTGGTTTCGACTCACCATCGATCATTAGATACCTCGAACCCCTTACAGGGGACGCCTTTAAAGCGCGTCTAGCAGATTGTGAGTTTGATGAAAGCATTTTTCCAAAACTAGGCATTAACACACAGAAGCCAGAAGCTTCAAAGACCATTACATGGGACACAAAGACCTTATCCCATTTTGATCCGCGCACAAATCAATGTGAAGAAGAGATCCTGAAGATCCTTCAAATTCAGAACACAGTTCACATTTTACCGGATAAATTCACTGACAACCAGAAGATTGTCAGATCACACGTCCCTGCTGCAAACACGCCAGCTAGGATTGACATACCCAAAGATGGATGCAATCCACCTGCAGCAGAAGCGGCCGTACCTCAACAAAAAAGAGGACGACCCCCAGGCTCCAAAGATAAGAATCCTCGAAAGAGGAAAAATCCTGGAGCAACAATAACGATACCACCACAGGATGCTGAGCTCAGCCCAGCTACCTCTCCACTCCTAACAACCCCTGAAGAGGAAAATATAGGAGAAATTTCATTAAACTATGTACGTACCGGGGAGGTACTGGACAGAAAAAGCACAATCATCGATGATAACTTCGCGCTCATTATTGCCACTCACGTCACTGAATACGACGATGAGACCGATCCACGCTCTCTAGCAGAATGTAAACGCAGAGAGGATTGGCCAAAGTGGAACGAGGCAATAGGAGTAGAGCTGGACTCACTCTCGAAGCGCCAAGTCTTTGGACCTGTAGTCCTAACACCAAAAGGTGTTAAACCTGTGGGATATAAATGGGTATTCGTGAGAAAAAGAAACGAGAATAATGAGATCGTGCGCTATAAAGCGCGCCTTGTTGCACAAGGTTTTTCCCAACGACCAGGAATAGACTATGACGATACCTATTCCCCGGTCATGGACGCGATCACCTTCCGTTTCATCATAGGCCTATCCACGAAGGAAGGTCTGGATATGCAGCTCATGGACGTTGTGACTGCATACCTATACGGAAATATAGATAAGGACATCTACATGAAAATCCCAGACGGATACAAACTACCGACAAAAATGACAGAAAGACCTCGGGACGTCTATTCCGTCAAACTCCAGAGATCACTGTATGGTCTCAAACAGTCAGGTAGAATGTGGTACAACAGGCTGAGTGAATTCCTAGTGCAACAAGGATTCACAACAAATGAAGTCTGCCCTTGCATCTTCATACGAGCAAAGGGAACAGGATTCGTAATTATCGCCGTCTACGTAGACGACTTGAACATCATCGGATCTCCTGCAGAGATAGATGAGATATCCAAAAGTCTCACACAGACTTTTGAGATGAAAGACCTCGGCAAAACGAAGTTTTGCCTAGGACTACAAATTGAACATTTAAGCGGAGGAATCCTGTTACACCAATCGACATATACAAAGAAAGTGCTGAAGAACTTTCTTATGGACAAATGTCATCCGCTTAGCACACCAATGGTCGTCAGATCATTGGATGTTGAAACAGACCCCTTCCGACCGCTGGAAGAGGGGGAGGAAACACTGGGTCCTGAAGTACCCTACTTAAGTGCAATTGGAGCACTCCTATACCTGGCAAACTGCACGCGTCCCGATATAGCGTTCGCAGTAAATCTACTAGCCAGATACAGTTCAGCGCCCTCAAAGCGCCACTGGAACGGAGTGAAACAACTTCTGCGCTACCTCCAAGGGTCTGTAGACATGGGACTATACTTCAAGAAAGGTGTATCCGCCGACCTGGTCGGTTACGCAGATGCGGGATACAGGTCCGACCCACATACCGCAAAGTCCCAGACCGGTTTCGTATTCACATACGGTGGGACGGCCATCTCATGGAGATCCGTGAAGCAGACATCCACAGCGACCTCGTCCAACCACTCCGAGCTCATCGCAATCCACGAAGCTAGCAGAGAATGCTTCTGGCTTCGATCAGTCATCAACCACATCCTCAAGACCACCGGCCTGAAGACGGGAGATCTTGGGCCTACCACCATGTACGAAGACAATGCTGCCTGCATCGCTCAACTACGAGGTGGCTACATCAAAGGTGACAGGACGAAGCACATTTCCCCCAAGCTCTTCTGGACGCATGAACAGCAAGTGGACAACCAGATCGACATCCAGCAGATCCAGTCCTGCAACAACCTGGCTGACCTATTCACTAAAGCTTTGCCTCGCAGTACCTTTAGAAAACTTGTACTAGGAATTGGGATGAGACAGCTGAGAGATGTACAAGCCTGAAGCTTGAACTTATCAGGGGGAGTTAACGTAGTGCTGTACTCTTTTTCCTTGACTGTTGGTTTTTCCCACTGGGTTTTCCACAGTCAAAGGTTTTAACGAGGCAGCCACATTAACTCAGGATCCAGAAGTATCCACCACTGATGTTATCCATCGATCAGGGGAAGTTACAGAGACTTGTACTCTTTTCCCTTAGCCACAGGTTTTTCCCACTGGGTTTTCCTTGGCAAAGGTTTTAATGAGGCAAGCACTCTTAAACTTAGAGATCCAGAAGTATCTCCAACCCCATGATCAAACAAGCTTCATGAACCCTGAAGTGTTCACCATGGCTTACAACAATGGATGGATAAGGGGAACTGTTATAAACGGGCTTCTTGGTGGGCCTACCCGTTAGTGGGTATCCACCCATTATGTAACCCTACCACTATAAATACAGGGCTATGGTCTCCATAGCCGCCAAGTTTACAACATTTAGAAACATTTTGAAAAGATTAGAATGATTTTTAAAACTATTTCAAGATGTTTTTCTATATATCAGAATAATAGTCGACTGCTTTTCTTTGGAAAACATTGTCGAAGTTCTGTCCCCAAAAATAGTCCACTACGGTAGTCTGAAAAGTCGACTACTGTTATATGGATAATCGACTATCAACTGTATAAGAGTCGACTGTTTTGGCCCAACAGACTGAAAAAATACATTTTCATATTTTATGGAAAGCTGTTGTAACGCTCCGCTCCCCTAGATACATGGAAAGTACGGATTCATCCCAGGTTCTCCCAGAGTATCGAGAGTTGCAATGAAGAAAAGAAAAGAACCACTATTGAATCAGCAGGTCCACTGCGCGTTGCTGGAAAAGTACGTGAAGAGTTCTCAAATAACAAATAACAAACACAGCAACACATAAGAAAAACAACCAACCAGAAGGCCAACACAAAGAACTGCAAGGAAGCACAAACTTTCTATATCGCGACACCAAGGAAAGTCCAATATCCAAATTATACAACAACATTATCCTCACAAACACTGAGTACAAGGGTCTACCCAAACAAGAAATCCCAAAAGTACAGGTGTCTCCCCAACTTGTCTCACCACCCTGTCCACACTTAACTCACAACTATCCGCTATCTCCAACTCTAGCTCCAGCCTCTACTCCAACCAACTAGCACCTGAAAAGTCAACGGAAGGGGCACGTCAACGCGTGACCCAGTAGGAAGCCTCAGCCCCAACTAGCCCCTAACCTGATGCAATTACATATACACGTACGCATGGTATGTCAGGAAGACTGAAAGTGCGTGAAGGGTGCACGTGAGCAGGCAGAGTGTATGACATGTCATAAACATCTATTACAGTAAAGGAAGTAACAACTATCGTTATGAACATGTGGAAGCGTGCACGGGCAACATGCAAGGTGTACATACTAAGAGGCAACAAATAATAATGGTGCGAATAGTTCAAAAGGAAAGCATATTGAGATACAATTTTATTATATTCATGATATTGTGAAAAAGAAAGAAGTCAATGCGACTATATGATGATCCATTGACACGATATTTCAGCAGGAACATTCATCAAACATGTTGGTTTGATGGAACTTAGAAATAACCAAGTCAAAGAAATTTTCAAGAATAAAGAAAGGAGTCAATCATCGATAATGGTTGTGCTCGGTGAATAAAAATGTGCATATCTCATAGATGGTAGGAGTATGACCGGAATGCATTAGTCATTTCAAGTGGGGGATGTAAGTTGGTTTGGCCTGAAATAGCCCAATAAGCCAAACCCGACACGCAAGGGCGAAACCAAGAATACAAAGGAACCTGGGCTAGAAGGGTTTACCGATACTAAGCCCGGGCTGCAAGGGTTACCGGCAATATAGATTGCAAGGAAACGAGGCTGCAAGTGTTACCGGGAGTTCGGACGGAGCCCGGGCTGCAGCCCACCTCAGCCCCTTGCTCGGCTCCGCCCCTGCCGACACGACCGTTAGTTGAGATACACAAGGGATTTTTCAACCAATGTAAAGATTTCCACATGATTTTCAATGACGCGTTCGTGGGTTGGTTAAGTGAAATCAGAACGGTTATAGGGGATGGATGGAGTGGACATGGCCCTATGTATAGAAGAGGTTATCTCCCTATTATCAAGCAATAATCCACCATCCACAATCCCCCAAAATCTCTTTCAATTTTCTTCTCAGATCTAAATCCCTTAATGATTACTTGTAAGTACTTAGATATGCTTTTGCGAAAGAGATTTAAATCTCTTGATTTTTCAAAATGATAGAAGTTTGAAGTCCAAAGCTTCTAGGCCATTTGGCGAAACTACAAAGATAGGGAGCAGGATGTCAGGCTACTCTTCTTTTGCTCGGCTTGGGAGGACAGCATTAAGAGAGAGGCTACATATGATACATAATTTTCAGCAGATTCTAATATTTATATCTTTTAAGGCAGGCATCGCATGCTTTCATACCAGACCTCGTACTGGAGAGCTCTTCAATAGGGAGATGACTGGACGCTTAGTCTCAGACTTTTAGGTAACAAACTTGATTTAGGCCCATGCTTATTGAGCTACTTGTATCAGAGCAATTACCAGCAGTTTCAAGTAATTGTCATAATATTGCAAGTCATTCTATTAACAATCAATTGAAAGATGCTAGGATTATGTGTATACTGTATTGAATTAAAGAATGTTGCAAAGGCTCTCATCTAGCTCTACAAATAGAGGAGCTCTTGAGCCATTGTATACCAAGCAAAAAAGCCAAATGCAAATCTCAATAAGAAATACCTCTTTCCAAATAGATGTATTTTTCCGTTCCATCAACCAAAGCATCCTAGTATCCAAATCAAAGGCCGAAAAAGTTGCCTTCAACAATGCTTGACATGCAACAATAACTTCAATCACAAACCGTATGCATGCATTCCCCATCCCGGAGAACTTGCCTCTTTTATCTTGCAATGCGATGTAGCAGGGAAGCTAACTAATTGTGTGCTGAATCTGATGACTAACATGAACAAGAATCCAAAGATATTAGAACATGAACAGAATTTTCAGGATATTAAACTAGCTGAGATTCAACTACAACTCACAACAACCGATAATAACAGGTTGACGAAGAAGCAGTTTAGAATATTAAACATTACTTCCACATTCAGAAAATGTAATGAGAATGGACTTGTTCCCTAAACATGCTTAGAAAAACAAGGAGATCGCCAAGATAAAAGAGTCCAACTACGCCACAAGAGTGCTGGCCGTCGTAGATTCACTGTAAAAGAAACAAAAATTTTCAAGTTAATAATAATGTAAAATGTAGGTACAAAATATTTAAGCCCAAAAAAATGAAACGAAAACACAGTATCATATACACATATATATATAGCTGAAAAGGATAGAGAAGTGGGGGTGTGGGTTGGTATCAAATGGGGAAAAGCATGTGTTAAAGTGCAAAAAATGTTGGGGAGCAAAATGGAAAAAGACAAATGGCAAACCCGTAAATATGGGAAAGACGTTTTTTGTTAATGTAAGGGCAATGTCAAACACGTAAATAATGGACTTGGGGGGCTTTTTTCGTTGGGGTGAGGTCATCCCATGAGACGATGTGACATCGTCACATGGGATAAACATGCCACCTAGGACAATGACAACAGGTACTTCTCTCATTTATAGCACTCATTTATAGCAATTCCCTCATTTATATCTATACTATAAATGAGTGAATTACCGGTTGTGCCATTGTCCTAGGTGACATGTTTGTCCCATGTGACGATGTCACACCAACATATGGGATGCCACCTCAACCCAAAAGAAAAAACCCATAGGCCCATTATTTACAGGTTTGCCATTGGTCCTTTTCAACTTTGCTCCCCCACATTTTTTGCACTTTAACCCATGCTTTTCCCCATTTGATACACACACGGACCGACACTTCTCTATCCTTTTCAGCTGTGCGGGTCCCACATCCTTTGTGGATTTTTCCTTTGGTCCACGTGCACAAGTTATTTCTAGTGTATGTACGTATGTATAGTAATGCAATTGTAAAAAGAAATCCTTAAAGTGAGAAAACTCATCTCAGCCGTTCGATCAGATCGGCTGTCTCAGATCTCCCCCCTCCTGCCCTCTCCATCCTCATGAGCGTCCCCAGCCTCCAACCTCACGAACCCTTAAAAAAAAATCCTAACCTCATCAGTTCCCTAGCGATCCCCAACATAGCTTGACCCCAGATTAACACGCAAACTCTAGGCGCGATTTCCTCGACTGCTTCAAGCGGATCAAAACCCTAGCCCACCTTTTAGATCCTCAAAGTAAAATCTGGGGTGAGCTCAAGAAAGAATTTTTTTAAATAATTTGTTGATTTACTTTTGTGCTATTGATCTGAGGGGGATATGGCCTGCCTGATATGTTGATGTGTCTTTTGCAAGTAAGCTGTTAAATTCAATCATAGTAGCAGATGAAGTCTACAGAAACAACCAGCACAAAAATCCCTACATTAAAAATCTTTAATCCTTTGAAGATTTTTAACGTAGGGATTAAAGGTTTTTAATGTAGGGATGTTTTGTGCTGGTTGTTTCTGTAGACTTCATCTGCTACTATGATTGAATTTAACAGCTTACATGATTCATACATGTTTTTTACGTGTAAAATGAAATTGCATTAGTTGACTGCAATCTAATATTTGAATTGTAGTAGCAGAACATGTTGATTACATTTCTAAGAGTGATGCCAACATTCAATGAGTGAATATGATTGAGAGTTACTTTCTTTACTTCCCACCAATGAACGAATATAATAAATTTATTTTTACTACTTTTCATAGTACTTGTTGACTACATCTGAAATACATTATGGCGCTGAAATTATATTGAAAGTAGCTTATCCCGAACCGTCTTTTTTGAGTGTGTAGAAATTATATATTCAATAGATGCCTTGATTTCAATTCCAAAGTGCGCATCCGGTTGGAAATTTTTTGAGGATATGTACAAACCAAGAAAAGGACAGAGTTTTAACTCGTTGCAAGAAGAGAATTTTTACAAACAATATGCAAAATTAGCAGGATTTTCAGTTAGAAAATATGCACACTGGTTGACAAAGTTATATACTAGAAATGTATTCTCAAATATTTGTTTGTTCAAAGCGAGGACTACCAAGATAGTAAAAAAACTATAATGGATGGAAAAGCAAAAAAAGGAAAAGTGCCATTACCAGAGAAAATTGCTTGGCCAATTAAGGCTTCAAAGAGACCTTAACGAAAAATAATATGTTAGGCGGTTTAATGAATCTCATAATCACATTTGCGTCACTTCAACAAAACAACAATTTTTAAGAAGCAATAGAAATGTGACCAAAGCACAAAAACATCATAAATACACTAAAAGATGCCAACCAAAAGGCATCAGAATGTATTTCAGTCTTAGCAGTTGAAAGCGGTGGTTATGGAAACATTGGATGCACAGAAAAAGATATTCGAAATGACTTGCAAAAAGATGAGAAGAAAGCTTAAATACTCACTTATTGTTGGAGCAAGTGCAATAGGAGAAAGAGATAAATCAATCTTTCGACTATGTTATAAAGTTGATAATGAAAATAAATTGATGCATGTGTTTTGGACAAATGGTCTTGCTAGAAAGGCATACCAACATTTCAGAAATATATTAATATTTGACACAACATATGACACAAATCAATATCGTCTAATCTTTGCACCTTTTACAGGGTTAATCAACATAGACAAACTGTAAATTTTGGTGTTCGATTCATGAGTAATGAAAAGATAAAATCTTTTATTTGGTTGTTTGGGAAATTTAAAGAAGCCATACGTGATCATTTATCTAGGGTGATAATAACTGATCAAGATTCTGTCATGATAGCTACAATTAAAGAAGTATTTTCCGCTTCCATTCATAAGTACTGCATGTGGCATGTTCTTAAAAACTTCTAGATAAACTTGGTGCAGCAACATTCAAACGTGAGTTTAACATTCCATTTCAATGTGTTTGGAATTCTGAAACTCCTGAATTCTGAAACTCCTGAAGAGTTTGAAAGCAAATGAAAGAATGTTTTATGTAACAATGATTTAAATAATCATGAATGGCTCGCAGATCTATACTCTTTTCGTGAAAAATAGATAACGACATATTCTAAAAATATCTGCATGACCGGAATTCGTACAACAAAAATCGGATAATATGAATGCTTTCATTGATAAGTATGCGAACAATATGAATAATTTAACGGAGTTTGTTGCGAGATTTGAAAGAGATACAAGGCATGCAAAATGAGTTGGCGACAGATTATGTTACTCTTCATACAAAACCAAAATTGCTTACAAATCTAAAAACGAATGAGCAAATGGAAGAGATCTATACCAAGAATTTTTTAATGATTTTCAGGAAGAAACTGTTCAAAGCTCGAGTTATGCATCTCAGATAAGAGGGTATAAAGGAAATGTGGGACAATAGTGTGTGAAAAGGTGGGCAAAATAAAGATTGCTGATAGATCTAAAGAAGTTTATAAAGGTCCAGAAGAAGCTGCAATATGCAGTTGCAGATAGATTGAAACTGATGGTATCCCTTGTAAGCATATTCTTATAGTGTTGCGCAATAAATTTGTTGATATGTTGCCCCAATATTATTTATATATTAAAAAGATGGACATCATTGGTAACAAAAGAAATGGTTCGAGATAGTAATGATGTGAATATTCAAGGAAGCTACAACAAAGAACAGGATTCAACGAGTTTTCAAATGAACTTTCACAAATTTATGAAAATTGCCCGCTCTTCAACACTAACTTCATGGTTTTTTGGCAACATATCAGACGACTCAGATGGGTTTGTGGGTTGGATATGTTGCCTAAAAAACCATAATGAAGTTGATGTTTGTGGGTTGAATATGTTTCTTTTAAGTTGATTTTTAAAACTAGAATTCCCTTGCTTTTATTCATTATTCTCATTTGCAGTGTTTGTGTTTACGTTGTACATATAGATTTTTATGTCTCAATCAATATGTGATGGTTGCTTCAGCTCATCATAAATTTTGGATGATAATTTTGTAGGTTGAAATGACAAATAATTTTTGATGATAATTATTAATTATGAATGATAATTTTGATGTTTGAATCAAACTTTGTCCCAGTACAAGACATTCAGCTGAAGAGCATGCAATTTTCATGAACTTGTGAACTTCATATGAAAACTTGATAAACTTTAAATCTTGTTTTTTGCCGTAGCTTCTCTGAATTTTCACATCATTACTATCTCGAACTATTTATTTTGTAAGCAATTAAGACAATCTTTTTAAAATATAAACACTGAGACAACATATCAACAAATTCATTGCGCAATACTGCAAGAATATGCCTATATACAAAGAACATCATCAATTTCAAGCTTTTTGCAGCTGCATGTTGTGACTTTTTCTGGACTTTTATAAACAACTTCTCTTGATCTATCTGCATTCTTCATTTTGCCATCTTTTAACACAATATTAGCGAACATTTCATCATACCCTCTCATCTGAGATGCATATCTCAAGATTTGAACTTCTTCCTTAAAAATATAATTTTTTTTCTTGGTATAAAACTCTGTAATTTGCTACTCTTTTTCTAGATCTGTAAGCAATTTTGGTTTGTATGAAGAGTATCATACTCCACCGCCAACTTATTTTGACGTTGCATCCTTATAGCTCTTTCAAATTTCGCAACAAACCCAGTTAAAATATTTATATTGTTCACATACTTATCAATGAAAGCATTCATACTCTCCGATCTTTGCGTTGAACGAATTCCAACCGTACAAATATATGTAGAATATGCCGGTATCAATCTTTCACGAAAAGAGTATAGATTTGCGAGCCATTCATGATTATTCAAATCATTATTACATAAAACATTCCCACGTTTCCTTTCAAATTCTTCATGAGTTTCAGAATCCAAACATATATTTGAAATGGAATATAAAACTCACTTTTGAATGATGCTGCACCAAGCTTATCTTGAAATTTTTTAAAACATGCCACATGTATGAAATACATCTTTAATTACAGCTAACATTACAGAATCTTGATCAATTATTATCGCACAAGGTAAATGACCACACATAGCTTCTTTAAATTTCTTAAATAACCAAATAAAAGAAATTCTATCTTTTCATTGCAAATGAATCCGACACTGAAATTTATAGTTTATCAATGATAATTAACCTCGGTAAAAAGTGCAAAGATTAGACGATATTGATTAGTCATATATTGTGTCAAATATTAATACATCTTAAAAATGTTGCTATGCCTTTCTAGCAAGACCATCTGACCAAAACACATGCGTCAATTTATTTTTAACTATATAAGCATACTCAAAATATTGATTTATCTTTCTCCTCTTGCACATGCTTTAACTTCTCATCCTTTTGTAAGGCATTTTAAACATCTTTTTTGTGAATCCAATGTCCCCATAACCACCGCTTTAACCTGCTAAAACTGAAATACATTCTAATGGCTTTCGGTTAGCCTCTTTTAGTGTTTATGAGGCTTTTTGTGCTTCGGTCACATTTCCATTGCTTCTTAAAAATTGTTTTCTTGACGTAACACAAATATGATTATGAGATTCATTAATCCGCCGAACATACCACTTAACATCAAGGTCTTTTAAAGCCTTATATTGGCCAATAAATTTTCTCAGGTAATGGATCTTTTCCTCTTTGCTTTTCCATCCATTATAGTTTTTTTGCTCTCTTGGTAGCTCTTGCTTTGAGCAAACAAACATTTGAGAATCACTTTTTGATGCAACTTTGTCAACCAGCGATGCATATTTTCAAACTGAAAATCATGCTAATTTTGCATACTGTTTGTAAAACTCCTCTCCTTGCAACGTATTAAAACTCTGTCCTTTTTTGGTTTATACATATCCTCAAAGTTTTCCGAACCGGATACACAATTCAAAATTGAACTCGATGTATCCACATATATATTTTCTACATACTCGAAAAAGAAGATTTAATAGAATCTACTTTCAATATAATTTCAAAAACATAAACTAGAATAAAGCTTAGACAAACTTGTATGTGTTTCAGATGTGGTCAACACGTACTATGAAAAGTGGTAAAAATAAATTTATTATATTCGAACTAGAGAAGTAACACTCAATCATATTCACTGAATGTTTGCATCACTCTAAGAAATGTAATCAAAATGTCATCCTACCAAAAATTCAAATATTAGATTACAGACAATACTCTAAGAAAGGTATTTGGATTTTTTCGCGATGTTGTTCGCATCATAGATGATCAACGTACCAAGAATCAAGTGATTCCAATACTTTTTGAGCTCCCATCTAAACCTTGCAACTTCAACAATCTGAAAACTTGTTGAAAAACCGTTAAAGTTGCAAGGGATAGATGCGAAGACAAAAAAGTATTGTAATCACTTAATTTTTGGTATATTGATCATGCATAAGGTGAACCACTCCATGAAAAAAATTCAAAAAATGTGGAAATTGGGGGAAAATGTGCATATGTGCGGGTAACGTACCTGCGCATGTGCACATGCACATCTTTTCCAACACACAAACCAGCCCCCCCCCAAAAAAAATGATAAACCACAAACATCCGTATGGGTGCCGCGTCTTGAGTGTGTGGATAGTCATGTCAATACACACTCCAACCCCAACCCGCCAAAACACACCCAAAACTAAAATTAACCAAAAACACACTCCCAATCAAAAAACCCAAGAAAATACACCCACTCACATCAACTCTTCCCATTTCACCTATATTTGCACACACCGAAACATCCGTATGGGTGATGCATCCTGAGTGTGTGGGTTGGTTTTTTGGGTGCCCATGCACACTCACATATATATAACATGAACAAACAAGGAAAAAACAGATTATCCTTCTTGAGTCAAAATGGTATTGTCTAAACCCTGCTGCATAAAAGGCTGATCATGTAGCAAAACAAGGGACATGTTCCAAAAACTGGGAATACAAGTCGACTTTAGGAACAATCTGAAAAATGCATGCGTTCAAAGGAAAAGATTCATTGCTTTGGATCTCAGTAATAAAATAGCGTCTACAAAGCCATTTTAAGGCTATTGCAGAAAGATAACGCAGTTGTTTAAATCACATCATTGATCCAACACCCTATAATTTTATCTGACACCAAAATTAATTTTTAGGACCGCCTAAAAAAGTCTAGTTATGTGAAAAATCTATATACATTGATGCACTTTCAAATCATAAATTTCTTCATATGGAAACGAAAGATAGATATTTCTTTCTGGATCCTAAAGTCAAATCATTATTTCATTCAGAAGAATCAAAGAACGTGGAAAGGAAGATATATATTTCTTTCTGGATCTCAAAGTCGAGCAATAGAAAAAAGAACAGAACACTAAAAGAAGGGAAATATTCATATGTGCTTTTGGATCTCAGTAATATTAATAGCATCTACAAAGCCAGTCATAAGGCTATTGCAGTAAGATAATGCAGTTTTTTGTAACATCCTTAATCCAAAATGCAGCACTTTGTTCTGCAACAAAAATTGTATAACCAACCATTATCCTCGTTTTTATATTCAAAATGAAATAAGCAGTGATGAAGGCTTATATGGCAAATTAGCAATAATAGGAAGAAGACCAACAATGAGGAAAAAATCACTTGCGCAAGGATAGTCATGCCTGCTTCTCAACACACAGTGATCAACTAAAAATGAATGAAGAAACAGGGGAGAAACCAGGAAAAGTTTGTGTGGCAAATTTATACGATCGAACCAAGCCAAGGACAGGACCAACCATTATCAAATTAGATGCATATATACCATTAATAAAATAAAATAAATTTTCAATCTAAGAATCCTAGGTTTGAATAACGGTCCTTTCTCATGGATGATGCCATGAATTCGGCATCAAATAGAGGGTTGACAACCCGTCTTAGACTAGTTAATTGATTTATTTAAATTTGCTTTTGTCCACATGTCAGATCTTAGTTACTATATTCTGCTCCACGATATTTAATTTCACGGAATGAGTTAGTTCATTTGAAGAATGACTAGTATTTTGGGTCAACTGTTCTTGTTTCTACTAAAAGGCTACCACATTAAACAACAATGTAACTCCATTATTCAGACCACAAAGATAATCCATCAACCCAGGTTATCAATACAATTGCAGAATGTGCCAGATATTAGTGGATGCTTTGATTATGAACAGTTTCCACATAAAATACTATGTAAATTTATACGCTTTGATTTTCACCAGTCTATCTACCATTTAAACATTATATATTATATGGAATGTTTATCTAGCATATTGGAATTGCTCCATACTAAACATCTCAATTTTTCACTAAAGTCGGTTGCATTAGGCACCTAACAATGACAAGAACAACTTCATCTTCTATTCTTTTTCATGACCATCAGTACGAAAGATCCAGACAATCTATGGAAAAATATTGTCTGGAAAAATAATGTACCATCTGACTAAGATGTCATGCAGGTATTCTCTCATCAGAAACTCTTAAGTTGCAAACTGTATGAAAAGTGTGGTCCATCTTTCAAGAATATGTTAAGAGGTATATAGCTTCTTGAGCCATAAAGCGACTTTATTAATGGAAACTCCAAGCCCACGAGTCCCACTCATCCACCGTTAAGGGCACTCCAAAACTTACCCGAATTAAATTGCCGCACTGAATTGAAACCCTCCTTTGAATGCCTTGTCTAGTTACATCCAAAAACTACATATACTTCACTGATAGACACATTCAACAAAAATTATGAAGCATTGGACTGGCCACATAATAAGAACATCGATGAACAGATATAGAATGGGTCCAACTACGGCATTGATGCTATGTTAATTTAATGTGAACCCCTTCTCACAGCATGGAATTAGGAGGTGCCAGAAAACAATCTTATTGATGAACTGACTCGAATTGTGTCATTGTGGGTCATTGAATACTACTACTGAATACTACCTGAAGGGATTAAAATGCCAATGAATATTAGTACTACTTTCCTTCTCTTCTTGTTGAACTATCATTTCTACTTTGGTGGACCCCCTTGCACATGGCTGGATAAAGGAGAGCAATTAGTCATATTTATGAGGCAGCTAGATCATTGAATGTATCAATAAGATCATTCTGAGCATCTAGAGAACCGACCCTAAAAAGATATTGGCCATAATGTTTACACTAGCTTGGTGACCATCGTTTTTATGCTAAGCTTGCCCAGGAAATGATTACACCTTTTCCTATTAAGGCCTCACAAAATTGTCATATTCAAGATGAATTCAGACTCAAAATGTCTACTTCCCTAAATTTATACAATCCTACTATCCTTCATACCTTCTGAACACTAGTTCTTCACCATGAAATTACAAAATTTTTCACGGCATGTTCAATATTCTATTTTGTTCAAATTCATCTCATATAATTTCAATTCAAATGAAAGAACATTAAGCTACACTTACATGAAGCATTTTAGGCCAAAGAGACAATTGACCAAGTTTTTTAAACAAAGATCCATAAGTACACATATTTAATTTAAGTATCCCAGATATGGATAATGATGGTCAAATACCTGCACACATTTTCTGGAGACATTATGTAAAGGACATAGTAGATCAAAGTATGCACATGACAAAAGCTAAAATAACAAAAACAAAAGCATACTAACGGTTCCACTCAAAAGCAGATATAAAAGAAAAAGCAAGCACAACTGTAGCAAATAGTTCCAAGACTTGGCTTGTTCATTTTAATAGTCAGTGGGGAAACTCAGCAATAAAAATAACAAGTAAAAATATCTGACAAACAAGAAAATAAAAAACAAAACTAATAGCAAATCAATGCAAGGGTTACTCACTATTTCCACACTGGGGGGAGTTTCTTGGTCCTCTTGTAGTAGCGAGCCAACCGATGAATCCTGCTCTCCACAAGAATCAGCCTAAACTTGGAATCCTTGTCCTTCCTGTTCCGTTCCAAGTGCTTTCTAATAGCAACTGCTTTCTTTATCAGGTGGTACAGGTCCTCGGGGATCTCCGGAGCAAGCCCTGTTAAAGTACATTTACAGGGTACAAATCAACAATTGAAAAAAGCGATGCAAACTCAAAGCACTGAGCTAAATATCAAAGTTCTGTACTATTGGGTAGTTTCTGTATTTTATAATATCCAATTGGATGTGTGAAGACATTTGGTACTAAAACTCCAAATTGGGACAACCATTCCAACTAGATGATTTATAACATCTGAAAAGAATTTTTTCAATGATAAATATTGTCCATCTAGCACTCAATTAATTTTAGAATGCCACTTAATTTTCTGCAAAACAACTGTTCTCATTCTAGCATCCAAATAGTTTCATACCAAATAACTAACAGGCTAAAAATTGTAAATTTGAAAAGTGACATGCAATCTAGACAACTAATGACAACCGCAACAATTTAAGCTAACAGAAAATACATATGAACAGAGACATCACTGGCCCGGAACCTGAATTCTTTGGTATATATTATTATGCATGAGAAGAGACATTATCAATAGCCACACAAAAAGATAGTTATTTAAATACGCAGCTCATCACACTTTAGGAAAATTAAACATATACATTAAGTGGTAATAAATTAACTGCTTTCAAAAGGTCCATTGGTTATAGCCGTTCCAATTTTCAAGTTAAAAGAGGCACTGAGAATGTTAAAAGTTCTCCTTTTTTGGTTTAAAAAAGATCATCACCACCACTCTAATGTACTAATATAAAAAGCGAGATCATGATTATACACTGGGCTGACTATGTAACAAAATACTGGTAAGATAACAATAGCATTATGCTGCTAACTTAGTAAGCATTTGCTTAAAGGTATGATTATTACCATGAGCTTTCAAGATCCTAAGGATCTTGCTCCCAGTGACGCTCTTCACCTGAGCAATCCCGTGCGAATCACGGAGAATAACACCAATCTGTGACGGTGTCAGCCCCTTCTTCGCAAACTTGCAGATGTTCTCGTCGACCTAAATGTTGTTTATCAAGCAGACAAAACCAACAAATCTCATCATCACAAGGATCCCAAAATCTAGGATAGCGAACGCAGCCGAGAGAAGAAAAGCTCACATCTTGGGAAGAGATCTTCAGCCAGCTTGGCGGAGTCCTCTTGTACGGCAGCGCCGATGAGGAAATACCCTTTCTGAAATAGATTTAGGCATAGAATCGAACGACGAAATGTTAGAGAGAGAGTGAGAGGACATAAATAAATACACACATAAATAGAGACAGTTTACCCGCGGCTATGCATACGACCCATGGTTGCAGAGGCGGCGGCGAGCGAAAATTAGGGGTTTCTTACCTCCCTCCCCCCTCTCTCTGCCGGCGGCTACAACGAAGACGAACTTATCAGCCGTCGCTAGGGTTTGGACTGTTTATATGCAACCAACTTGTTAGATGACAAATGCCGAAAATGCCCTTCATTGGGCGCAATCGGTCCGGTTCGATTAACCGAATCTTATCGAGACCCCCGCGCGCTTGGTTTAATTGGACACTATGATTCATTGGTAACTTGGTATTGACGATCGAGTCTCTTTATACTTTGTCACCGTGAGAATTTTCCCCTTTGTCCTACAAAATTTGCACAATAAATCAAAAAAAGTTATTTAAATTGGAGCCAATCTTGGGTATTGAATTGTAAGACCATAATTTCTCATAATATAACATCCTATTTTTCGCATATAAATTTTTTTTTAAAACTCCATTGGGTCATCCCCCATTTTAAAAAGAAAATATTCAAGGAGAAAATTGGCATGTTTATGAAAAGTTATATGCGAAAAATATGCTTTTATATATAGTTCAAAAAGTCATGAACCATTTTTCGTCTTCCAATGATAAAAGATACATATGTCTTATGATAACAATTATTCCCAAAACATAAATCATTACTCTTATTCATTCACCACAGATATGTGTGTCCAAAAATCATTACTCTTTGCTAAAAGCTTAGCAGAGCGACTTGTTAGTGAATTTTATGCTCAGGTTCACCGGACTCTTATCGGTTGGAGAATTTAATAAGTTGAAAAAAAAACCATAAAATCAAATCTTTTAGCTCTTATTCATTCGCCACACAGATCATGGCATACCATCTTGATCGGTATCCATTGCTCAAGTATCAGCCATGAACACTTGGACAGCTTGCCCCATGGGCATCATTTTATGTTATGTCACTTTCAAATGTTGCAATTAACAAACCGTCAGAATAATCTCCTCTTCTTGTTTTATTAACCTCCCCAAATCCCAAATCCCAAATCCCTTTAGACCCAAATATAAGGGATTTTTGCAATCATAGCCACAGTCGAAGAATTGAACTATTTCAAACAAAAAGAAAGAAACACGGAATTTCACTGCCTGATGGCAACTATCTTACATAATTCTGGCTCGCATTTGACGAGGGTTGGAGAAGGGAGTTGCATACGCATAGACTTAATTGCTACTTACACAGACATACTTTGCACACATGCCTAATATTTTTTGAAATGATAGCTCCAAGTTCAGATCGTTACTTACACATACATACACAGAAATGCATCTCCCTACTTGCCCATCTCTTCATCCTCCTCCACTTTCCCGCCGCCAGCCACCCACCCGTCCATCCGACCTCTTCCAATTGCTTCATCCCCCTCCCTCTCCTCTTCATCCTCTTTCAAACTCCTCCATCCCCCATCTCCATCCTCCTCCTAAACACCCTCTCCATCATCTTCCTCCTCCCCACCTTCATTCCTCCCCTCTCCCCTCTTCTGCCACCATCTCATATTGTCCAATACCCAACTGCTTACACTTCAAAAACTAACACCAAGTGTTACGTTCATTGAACAAAGACTTCAACAACCAAAACCACAGGAACGGATATGTTATTATATTTTTAGGAGGGAGAGGGATTTGGAGGGAGAGGGGGGATGAAGGAGATGAAAAGACGATGGCTTGGGGGCTGCGAAGCAGTGGTGGCACCGGAGAAGAAGAGGAAAAAGGGATGAAGACGAGAGTTTGAGGGTAAAAGAGGAAAACGTTTCAATGGCAAACCTGTAAATTTGGAATGACATACTTGTAAATAATGGGTCTGTGTATGTAGCAATTAGGTCTGTTCCCATGGTAACTCCAGCTAGAGAAAGTTTCACACAAAAAAAATATATGAAAAGATGGCAATACATCTCCCAAATAGAATATAGACAACAATATATTCATACACCTGCTCACATCAGAATAGATGTCCATAAGGCTCATTCTTATGCACGAGAAATCCCAAAAAGACCCAAAAGAAAAACTAGAAGACATACCAATGTGCTACATATTGTTTCCACATTAAGAACGCAAAAAAAAAAGGTCAGAAACATTCAGGGACACTCTAGCCGGTTGATCAACTCCTAGGCACACCAAGACTATTCCTTTGAAAACGGGAACTGCCAGTCTTCGATCTTCTTCGCTTGGTCTGCAGAAACAATTTGAAAACAATAAAGATATAGTTATTGAGCATAAAACTTGTTGACATCAAGCTGCAATTGCACAAATGAACACAATATTTTAAAGGTAAAGTAGCTGAAAAAGATGATCCACTAAATAAGAATGGTTGTCGATTACATCATTTCAGTTTAAGGGAAAAAGTTGGTCTAGATTTGCAAGTGAAAGCTTACAAATTTTTATTGACGACATATTGGTTTTATAGGTGTTGATTGGAGCAGTGAATATGTAGGCAAAATCAGGACTTTGAACGCATAGCGAGAACTTAGAGGGCATATGTGACTTGTTTTATTCCATTTTATATTTCTTCTGAGGGCATTTTAAGTGTTAAAATCATGGCCACTGAAACGCACTTTTCTCGTGAGATTTACACACTGTATTTTTTGTGCGGGCAGACGACACAGGCTGAATAGCATCATGAACCGACTTTCAGCTACCATGTTCTATCTTGTAGCTCAAATTTAATGATGGATTTTCCAAAGATGTTACTCGAGGATGCTTGATGGTGAGCATTTAATGCAATTACGCAACCTCATTTCTATGAGAAAGTCGAAGTACTCTTAGAATTTATTAACCTTCTTTGACTGTTTTTAAAATGATAAAACTAACCACCGTTATGCTCCAACGGTCTCATGTAATCTCTAATTATAGTATTGTTCTAGCATAAATCATCCAATATTAAATAGAACCAAAATTGGTCTATATAAAGCACAAACAGAAACCTTCAATGCTGCATTGGTTATAAACAAACTAGGCATTACCCGTGCCCATAGGGCACGGTTTATTTAATGGCCGAGCCCCCCCTCCCTCCCTCCAACACACGCACACGCACACACACACACAAATTTCAAGTTCCCCCAAATTTCAAGTTTTCCCCCAAAATTTCAAGTTTTCCCCCAAAATTTTAGTCCCCCCCAAAAAAACAAAAAAAAAAATGTCATTGCCACCTAGGACAAACTTGCCACGTAGGACAAAGCTTTGTCCTAGTAGGATAAGATTCAAAATCTTCATCCTTTATAGAATAGATGACAAAATTATCTGCCAAAGATATATATATATGTTCACATCGTATGTAAAGTTAAAGGTCAAGTTGCAAAACACTGACCTGATCCTGAACACTGAACAAGAGCGTCATGTGCATCATAAGGGCAGAGTAAGTAATCAAAACTAACTTCTAAACAGAAACCCCCAACCCAACTAGGCCAGTAAATGGTCTGGGTCTGGATCTGAACCAAACTCGACCACTCAGGTCAGGTTGGATTATAGTTACCAAGAATGCTGATCGCTTCTTGGGACGCAGACGCTACTGGTCCAAATCATGATACATTAGGGATAAGCTTTCATTGAATGCTTATTAAAACAAAGAACATTTATTAGGAAGGGAAATAAATTTGACAATATTCCTAAAGCATTTCTTGATTTATTTACCATATTTACAAGTATGTATATATATGCATAGCAGTTGGTATTAAAAAGTTTAGCAAATGTGTAACTCATCTTACTAACAATTGAACTTTTGTTTAATCAAAAAAGATTTTTTTAAAAAAATGTTGATTTTACATCTCCAAATCGCTAACATACCCTAATACGCGATTTGGATCTTAGATCGTGGTGGCTTAGCATTTTCAGGTAACATTTGGACATATTTTATACATGCCAACCCTAATAGGACTGGACCGACTAACAAATTATTAAATTGGTTGAGTTTGGATCTTGTCGTTCCGTACACACTTAAGACCTAAACACCATTAAAATTAAATATATTATTTAACATATGATATGTATACAACACATTATATATTTCTGTTTTGTTTTGTTTGGGGCATAAGATTAAGATAAAATGGTCATGTTTACCTACACTCATTCAGTTAATGTCAATGTTTTAAATAAAAATCAGCCTAAGTGGTGCCAGACGAAGGCAGACCTAGGTGAGGCACTGTTGCCCGGTCTCTCTCTCTCTCTCTCTCTCTCTCTCTCTCTCTCTCTCTCTCTCTCTCTCTCTCTGCGGTGGTAGAAAGGGCGGTGAATCTCACTTTCTCTCTGTATCTCTCTAATGTAGCGAAACTTTCCATTGCAAACCGTTCGCCACCAAATCTTTGGTGCGAACACATTTATAGTTTTTAAAATTTCTTTTTCATCTTTCAATCCCTAAAATTATTTACTCCAGGATAAATAATGGGTGACCCCAAGGGTGATGCGACCTTTGATCAAGTCGTTATAAAAAGTTCTATTATTCTGAAACTATTAAATTTATAACAGCTTAATCGAGGGTCAAATACCTTAGGGTTCACCCATTATTGCTCCTGGATACTAAACATTGAATTTTTTAAAAAAATAAAAAAGTTGTTCGCACGGGGCTTACACACACTAAAAATTATCTGTGCACATAGTACACGTGGACCCAAGAAAAAAACTCACACACATAATACATGGACCGTGTGAAGTGGAAAATGAGAGAAGTGTGAATGTGTATCGTCTGGATGTAAAAGAGAGAAAAGCACGAGTCAAAGTGCAAAAAACACGAGGGAAGGCAAAGAGAAAAAAGACCAATGACAAACACGTAAATGGGACTGAGGGGTTTCATGGAAGGGCAGGGGATGTGCATGTGTGTGGACAATGTGCCTGTGCACGTGTGTGGACAATGTGCCTGTGCACGTGTGCAGGAAAGTTACCTGTGCACGGGCACATTTTCACCATTTTTCAGTTTTTTTTGAAATTTTTTCATGGGATTGTTGTAGACCTCATGAATGATCAACATACCAAAAACCAAGTGATTCTAATACTGTTTGAGCCTCCATCTAACACTTACCACTTCAACGGTCACAAAAGTTACTGATGCAATGGTTATATGGATGCTCAAACAACATTGGAATCACTTGATTTTTGGTATATTGATCATCCATGAGGTGTACATCAATCCCCTGAAATTTTTTCAAAAAAACTGAAAAATAGAGAAAATGTGCCTGTTCGTAGGTAGCTTCCTGCACAGGCTCATTTTCACACACACTCACAGTAATCTTCCATTGCAAAAAAATGGGGGTTCGCACCATGCAAAAACCTTTTATTTTATTTTATGAATTTTTTTAATGTTTAATCCATACAATTATATATCACATGGAAAATAATGTGTGAACCCTAGGGGGATTAGAGCACCCACCATAAGTTACAAAATTAATGGTTTCAAAACGTGCGAATTTGTTAAAATGCATTGATCGAAGGCTAAATCACATTATTTTTCAACCATTATTTTTTAGGGGTGTTTAACATAAAATGAAGGTGGAAAAAATTATGAAATTTTTTTTCAAAAAAAATAATAAAAAACATTTCGCACTGTGCGAAATGTTCTCAATGGAAGATTTACATGTATATACGTATATATATGGGTAAATCTTCCATTGAGAACATTTCGCACATATATATACGTATATACATGTAAATCTTCCATTGAGAACATTTCGCACAGTGCGAAATGTTTTATATTTTTTTGAAAAAAATTTCAAAATTATTTTCCAACTTCATTATATGTTGTTAAACACCCTCAAAAAATAATGGTTGCAAAATAATGTGATTTGGCCTTCGATCAAGGCATTTCATCAAATGCGCACGTTTTGAAGCCGTTAAATTTGTAACGGGTGGATGGATGCTCAAATCCCCCTAGGGTTCACCCATTATTTTCCTTGAGGTATATAATTGTATGGATTAAACACAAAAGAAATTAAAAAAATTCAAAAAAAATTAGAAAATTCTTTTCGCACAGTGCAAAAATGCCTCCTTTTGCACCTGAAGATTACTATATATATGTATATGTATATGTATATATATATGTAGTGTAAAGTGTTCCTAGTGTGACTCCTTAGAATGAAATCTAATGAGTTGCCCCCATTTTATCCCATCTCCCACATTTTTTTGGATTTTATTTTTCATGGGATTGTTGGTCACATCATGAATGATCAACATACCAAAAATCAAGTCATTCCAATACTTTAAAAGACCACATCTACACCTTTCAACTTCAACGGTCTAAAAATGTGCTGAAAAACCCATAAAGTTGCAAGGGGTAGATGGGGGCTCTAAAAGTATTGGAATGACTTGATTTTTGGTATGTTGATCATTCATGATGTGACCAACAATCCCATGAAAAATAAAATCCAAAAAAATGTGGGAGATGGGATAAAATGGGGGCAACTCCTTAGATTTCATTCTAAGGAGTCACACTAGGAACACTTTACCCTACATATATATATACATATACATATACATATACATATATATAGTAATCTTCAGGTGCAAAAGGAGGCATTTTTGCACTGTGCAAAAAGAATTTTCTAATTTTTTTTGAATTTTTTTAATTTCTTTTGTGTTTAATCCATACAATTATATACCTCAAGGAAAATAATGGGTGAACCCTAGGGGGATTTGAGCATCCATCCACCCGTTACAAATTTAACGGCTTCAAAACGTGCGCATTTGATGAAATGCCTTGATCGAAGGCCAAATCACATTATTTTTTGGTATGTTGATCATCCATAAAGTGAACAACAATCCTAAGAAAAACAATTTCAAAAAAATGTGGGAGATGGGAGAAAATGTGGGCGACTCTTTAGATTTCATCTAAGGAGTCACCCTAGGAACACTTTACCCATGTATGTATGTATGTATGTATGTATGTATGTATGTATATATATCTATATATTAAAACACAGTTGTTTTTGAATCCTAGGGCTGACTAGGACAAGATAAAGAGTGGCTGGGATTTGATCTTGATGAATCAACGGTTGGGATGAGGTTTTGAGAATATTTGGAAGGAAACATTTGAATTTTTGGGAGGAAATGTATTGGGAAAACCAAGGTTTTGAAAACTGAAAACTCTTTATCCACCTCTCTCTTCCCAAAAAATCTACATGGAATCTCAAGATGATAGCTATCCTTTTCACCGAATCACAATAAAGTTTTGGCATTATTTAATTAGATCTCGAACTTGGAGTAAGGAATACTTGCTCAATGACTGGCTCAGTTGGTACCACGCGCCACCCAAGAACAATATGCCCCAAGGAAATCTAAAAATACTGTTGATATTTATACAAAGACATAATAAACTGGTCCTCAAAAAAATGAAACACAAGAAGGTGAAACGAAAAACCACAAAAATTAAGAATATATCAATAATGGCATTTCAAAAGTATGACAATAATGACATTTTAAAGATGTATTTAATGTTGTATGTGAGGGTTGCATTTTCCCAACAGGTAAAGGGAATTGTTCCAACAACTAGCAACCAAAAAATGGAGATAATTGGAGCAGTGCACTTCATTCATTGCCTCTCGATTTTGCATATTACAGCAGAGCTTTCTTTGTAACCAAACACAAACACAAATCCGTGCAACATGTTCCTTCCAACTCAACAGTAAAGTCAAGCAAATGCAAAGAGGTTTTTAAATAACATTGGTTAATCAGTCTATAAGAAAAGAAATAGATTAAACTAAGTTGCTGCAAAATTTTCCTTTGCAGTAATTGATATCCACACATGAATACAATAATAAAAAACATACTACTAGGAACAATGCCTGAATAATAGCAGTTAAAACAGTTAAAACAGTTAATATTAGCAGTTAAAACAGTCTATTATATAAAACATAACTGTTTTTGAATTCTAGAGCTGACTAGGACAAGTGGATTGTGATAAAGAGTGGTTGAGATTTGATCATGCGGCGCCCGCGCCGGCGACGCCCGCGCCAGCGGCGCCCACTAAAATTTTTACGCTAATTTGTTGTTCCACACATAAGGCGACCGCGTCGAAATCGTTGTTCTACGTCGAATTTGTTGTTCCGTGTCGAAGGCACTCACGCCGAATTTGTTGTTCCGCACTAAAGGCGTCCGTGCCGCTAAATATTTTTACACGAATTTGTTAGTCTTTTAAATTTTGGATGTGAAAATAATTTTTTGGGGAATAAAGATTTCGCCAGGGAAAATCTTAAATGAATGCACTAAATTTCTGTTCGTTTAAATTTTGGAGGAGAAAATAGTTTTTGGGTAGAACAAAGATTTTGATGGAATATCTTAAATGATCCGTGCCCGAGGGCACGGGTTATGACTAGTATATATATATATCAGGTGGCCAAGGAGGAAATTTCCTCCTTGGCCACAATCTGGGCCGCCCACACCCCTATGTGGTTGTGTGGGCAGCCATGATTGTGGCCTAGGAGGCAATGCCCTCCTTGGCCACCTGGCCCACATTATCATATATATATATATATATATATATATATAGGAAAAATGTTCTCCTAATGTTAGGAACTTAGCTAAGGAGTCGGCCTAAAATCATATGATTAGGCTACGTTATGTATGATCCTGTCCACTCTGTTCATCATCATCTCCATAATTCAAATGGTCGTTCATGAAAAATCATGTGATTTAGATACTTTTTGACCATTGATCAAGTGACATCATTTGTTCTATTGTTAAGAAATCGTTCATTTCGTAACCACAAGACGCATGGCTAAAACAAATTAAAAGTGCATGATTTTCTGTAAACAAGTATTCGTTGACATATAGATCATAATGATCGGATGAGATCATCCATGGAGTTAGTAGAACATATGTATTAAGGCCAACTCCATATATAATTTCCTAAGGAGTCGCCTTAGGAACACTCCCCCCCACATCTCTCTCTCTCTGTGTGTGTGTGTGTGTGCGCGTGTGCGCGCGAGCGAGCGAGCGAGCGAGCGAGCTCACTTACATATTCATACTAGCATGCCACCACAAATCCATATAATGGTGATGCACATTTAGCAATTCAGAGGAAAGCTCCTCATCTCACACAATAAAATCAGGAATGCCATTAATGGCCAATACCCTTTCTCATAGCTGACATGTCATCGTTATCAATAAACATAGTCATCATAGGTGTCATTGACATTGATATCATCATATCATTTATCAACGTCTCCGCATGACCTTCCATCCTTAGTCATCATTGACGGCAAGCAACAATGGCTCTTCTATTTCATGCCATCCACTGCTATGGCCCTAATGCCCTCTATCAACTTAGGGTACTTTCGCAGTTATTCCCAAGTCCATCTATTATTGTCATTTCCATGGTCTATTTCTTCTAGGACCTGAGGTCAGTAACTCAGAGATTGAAGAATGGACCTATGTCATTCTTCTATATTGTCTTAACTCTTAACCATCGCTCAACATAAAACAAAATTTCTAAGTCTATCCATTAACCATGTTCCTGTTTATCATGCAGACAAGGATAATGTGTCAAAAATAGTTGCAATTGTAAAATGGTTTCGACAGCATAAAGAACTACCACCAAGACCACTTATCTCTAAGCTAGTGTGTTACATTTAAAGAAAGAGACAATGAAGAAATATGAACATGGTGAAAGATACGAATAGAAAAATATAATGCAATTTGATTCAAATATAGCAAATCATAAAACTCACCAGATTCATCTTTTCTTTCTGCATGATATCATGAGCTGTTACGAATAACAGTGCAAGTACTAAAACTGTGTGCAAAACTCAATTATACTTGGTTACAGATGAATTTATGCTGCAGCATTTCATACTCGTGACCATACTGATGCATTATGATCATGTTAGGATATTGAGTCACCCCAAGTATATTTTGATGATGAGCTAATTGGATAAGTTTTGTGAGTATATATACACAAGATTAATTATAATGAGTTCAAACCAAGGTAGTTGAGGTCAACAATAAGAAGAAAATTCATTCAAGACAACAAAAGTTAAAGAAAATAAAGCACAATCAAAAGGAAGAAGAGTCATGAAGACGGAGCTCAGTTATAAAGATAAAAAAGCTCATCCAAGTACAATAACTCAAGAGACAAGTTGAACAACAAAGGGACTACATCAAAAGCTCTAATATTGAATGAGTTGATGTATTTGTCCATGTAATTATTAAAGCCTTTACATTGAAGCTTGCACACAATTATGAATATGCCTTAGAATGTTTAAAAATGTTTTAAAGGTTTTCAAAAATTATTTTATAAGTTTTAAAGATCAAACCATAGCTTCGTAGGTAGACTAGTCGACTAGACTGACACCAATTCAATTAGTTACAAAGACTGAAACTAGGCTAGCAACGTGTCAGAAAAATATCCGACTACAGTTCTGGACTTAGTCGACTAAGGCATATGCACTGGTCGACTAGAAAATAAACTATAGTTGACTAGTTTTACAGAGTAAAAACACTCTTCTGACACTGTTGGGCTAGTTCACCAGAATTCTCTGACTAGCCAACTAGCTGATGTCTAGTCGACTAGTAGATGAACTCAAATCGATTAGAACAGGCCGTTGAGCTTTTCTGGGAAATCCACAAGTAGCCGTTTTGACTATTTTAATGGACAGTTTTGGGATTTTACCTGGCCAGTTTCATGCGCGATATATATGTTTTGATTTGAGGTTTTAGCATTAAGTCTTAAGAAGAAAAACAAGTTTTCAAGCCTTCTTGTGCTAAAAATCTCTTAAAGCTAAAACATCTCTTGTCGCCAAATTGTTTTCAAAAGCTCTCTAAATTTCGTGGCCACACTTTTTTGATCTCCTAATGCTTTAATTCTTATTTACATTGAGATCAAAGAATTCTTCTTTAACCACACTAACGCACACTCTTCAATCAAAGGCTATATGAAGGGTATACTCCATCTTCAATAAAATTGTAAGTTAAAGTCCACTTGTTGAGGTGATAAGTTTGAGAAAAATCCTAAGAGTTTGAGTTGCTTGTTTGATTGAAAATACTTTTGTTGAAGATGCGTTGTAAATTATCTAGTTGTAGACGTGATTGTAAGTCCTCTTTTTAAGATGCAAGTGTAATCTTCTCTCTTTTGAGAGTAATTAGTGGATTAAATCCAAGTGTAAGCTTGGAACTGGATGTAGCCTTAGAGGAGTGAATTATGATAAATTCTCTATGTTATCATTGCTCATATTATGTTCACTCTTGTCCTATTTTGTACTTGCAATTGTTCTTAATATTCCGTTGCTTTATATTTGTAACTTAGTATTTTGTTGATTAAGACTTAAGTGAGGTAACACTCATTAGTCTTAAATAGAAGTTAAACGGTTTAATTTTTAAAGTTCTTAATTTTTTTTCTTACTCATTATTCACCCCTCAAGTGTTCTATTTACCGTCTACATAATCCAGTAATTGATATCAAAGCGAGGTCTCTAAGATGGCATCAACAAGAAGAGAGCCTACTTTTAGACTTGGTCATAGCCCGTGCACGCCACCAATGTTCAATGGAACAAAGTTCTTTGAGTGGGAAACAATGACGAGGGTGTGCATTCAATATAACTGTCCAACCACCCCAATGTCTCAATAGACGAGTGAGGAACTTGAAGCAGCCGCCATAAACTCCAAGGTAATGAACATTACATTTTGTGGTATGACTGAAGGGGGTTTGAGCTTGTTTCCGGGGCAAAATCCGCATGAGGTATGGAAGATACTGTGGAAGATTACAAAAGGGATTCTCCACCCAGGATGATCTTTAGAGAGCCCAAGAAGCCAAAGGAAGAACCCAAAGGACCGGGAGAATCTAATGGAGCCATGGAGCCCAAAGAATCCGAAGGAGCTAGTGAAGCCGAGAAGCTTGAGGACGACAACAATGAAGCGTACTTGATGGCACATCTTGATAATGAGGTAAATGATTCTCACTTAGATGATTCTGATGATGAGTTAAATAATGATAGAAAATTAGAAGAAAATTTTCAAATTTTGTATATCAAACATGAGAAACTTTTAGATGAGCATTCAAAGCTTAAGAAAGCACATAAAAATGCTCAAAAGACAATCCTTTAATCGAGAATCTTGAAAAGGAGAACTTAACATTATTGAAGAAAATGATAGGTTCACAACTAGAATTAGCTTCTCTAAAAATGTAACTCAAGAAAATTCTGTTGGGTATTGGACTCCCCGGATTTGGTTTTGGATGATGAACAAACATAAATATATCGTGAACTAACTCTTTGTGAGCGCAGTTATGGAGATCGTCGTCAAATTCATGTGAACATCCAAAGCGACGTCTCGAGACTTCTCAAAGCACGTGATCGTATGCCTAAAGCTTCGTTGAAGCTTATGGACCATTTTAGAAGTCACGAAGATTCGATTGAAGCTTTTGAAGACGGTATCGTCAAGTTTTATTTATAGTCTTCTAAGCTTCTTTCGTAGAATGTTAAGCCTTGAGTAGGTCTTACGGTTTAAATCTTCATAACGCTCATATCTTAGATCTAGGATCTTAGTAGAAGTCCATACGAACTTTCCCGAAGCTTCGCGCTTCGATTCGCGACTTCTTGTGCATGTTAGTTGGTTCAAGAAGAAGAACCAACCGACTAGATGGTGATCAAGTCGGTCGGCCAAGCTTCTTGGACCGACTAGTTTGCGTCAGTCAATTTCTAGCTCAGTTACTGTTTACAGTTAGTCGGTCAAAGAAGGTTCACCGACCGACTAGTTGTGAAACTAGTCGGTTAGGAATCCTTCTTAGACCGACTAGTTGAACTTCCATCTTTGAGCCTGAGCTGCTGTTTATCGTTAGTCGGTCTATGTACATTTGGCGACTGACTAGTTGATGAACTAGTCGGTCAACATTTGTTCTTGGACCGACTAATTCAATTTGTTGTCAGACTATTTATTTTATCTCTTAGTCGGTATAAGTTCACTCACCGACCGACTAGTTGTGAAACTAGTCGGTTGGCAAGTGTTCTTTGACCGACTAGTTCTGTTAGTATGAACTTCGATCTATTATCTGTTCACCACTTAGTCGGTTCATGTTGATTGACCGACCGACTAGTTGATGAACTAGTCGGTCGGTGGTTGTTCTTTGACCGACTAGTTTGGTTCAGAATAGAGCCGTTGGAGCATTTAATGCCACGATTTTCTCTCTTTTCCTCTATCCTATATATACTTAGAGTGCTGCATTCATTGCACTCAAGGCTGATATTAAGAGAAGTTTAGAGATCAAAGAGAAAGCATTCAATCTCATTTAAAGCTCATTCATTTCCAATCTTGAATCTCTCCTCACTCTTATTTCAAAAGAGAGATTCATTGATTGTGAGCCTTCCAAGCCAAGTGCTTGATTCTAGGTCACCAACAACCTCATAGCTCTCCATCGCTGATCTACATCTTGGAGCTAGGGTTTGGTGCCTCTTCATCTTCCCCAAAATCATCTTTGCCCTAATTCGTAAGTTTACTCAAGGCATAAGTATTTTGTGGTAAGCATTTCTATTTCAATTTACATTGATATTTTAAGTGATTCACTCTCGGTTGTGAGAGTGTGTTTGTGATCCCGGGTTGTGGGGGTCACAATTTCATTTGTGTATGATTTGACTTGTGAAGGTTTTTCACAAGTATTTCATAGTGGAAATTTTGAGTTAGGGTTTCTAACTCGAGTATCCGGAGGGGATCCGGGTGTTTGGGACGTAGGATCACTGGTGTTACGCCTATTTGACCGAGACCCAAAAAGACACGAGCCCAGGAGCCCAATCGCTGGCCGGGAGCCCATCAACGTATACCGGCCCGTCTCAACAAAGGCCTTATAAGGGATCCTCTCGAATGTTGATCCGACCCGGCCCCGATAACCCGCCGATCACTCGCCCACTCCTGCGGAAACCGCTCCCCCAGACGCGCGACCACTAAATGGCGGTAATGGGGAGGTGCTGGCATGACGAAGAGAGCGACGGCGAGGGGGCGGATTGAGGGGGCACGATCGAGGGCGGGCGCGGGACGTGGGCCCGAGGCAATCACGCTGGGGCTCTACAAAAGGGCTAGGAGGACGAAGAAGAAAGGGACGGCATCTGAGGTAAGAAAACCTAAGGTACTCCATCAACGACCTCGTTCCCCCAATTCATCTCCTTCCTCCCCCGCTCGCGCCGAGAGACGCCGTTACGATCTCCTCACGAGTCGGACCGTCTCCGCCGGGCCTCCTTTCTCAGATCTCTGTCTGACTTAGGCATCGGAGGGGATTTGGCCGGAACCAAGGTCCGGCCCCCTGACGAGCGTTCTCGTCTACGCAGGTGGACAGCTGATCAACGGGCCGAGGCTCCCCCTCGCCCCTCGCCGACCACGCAACCTGCCGGACGATTGAGGCTTCCCCTCGTCGTCCGATCGCCGAAGCCAAGCGCAAACCACCGAGGCCGAGCGTCTCGACCCGGGCCGAGGCTCCCCCTCGCCCTTCGCCGAACACACATCTAGCCGGACGACCGAGGCTTCCCCTCGTCGACCTATTTCCGAGGACGCGCTCGTCTGTCCGAGGCTGAGCGTCTCAACCAGGGCCGAGGCTTCCCCTCGCCCCTTCTGCACCGATTCGAAGCCCCCGAGGGACCCAAAGCGGGCCCCTTGACCACGTTGACCGGGTTCTCCACGGTCAACGCTTTGTAATGAGAAAACACTCTGAAACATCTGGCGCCGTCTGTGGGAACGAACAGTCCCACGAAGAAACAAACCACATCTGCGATGACGCGACTTCCCTCATCTCGGCGAAAGGGGAACGAGGCCCTGACGCGAGGCGGCAGGGCCCGTCATCGATGGCAAGAACGGGCACGGGCCCGACGCGAGGAGGATCGTGAGGAAAGGGCCGGAGAGCCCTCCCCAACCCCACCGGTCGGGAGACCGAGTGCGTCAGTAACGGCGCGCAGCTCGGACGTGGCTTTGGTGGTGTCAGTGGTCATAGACACTAACATGGTACGACGGCTGCTTGTCGACACCGGCAGCTCCTGTGACGTCCTCTTTATGACAACCCTGGAGAAGATGGGGCGACGGAAAGAAGACTTACGACCTCGCTCAGGTCCCGTGGTTGGATTCACGGGTCACTCCACCCCCATCATCGGCACGATCCATCTCCCGGTAATGCTCGGAAACGCACCAGACTCGGTGACCCTGGCGGTGGAATTCATCGTATTGGGGATTGGGTCGGAATACAATGGGATCATCGGCCGACCCCTACTCAACGCCGTCGGCGCGGTAGTCTCGACCCTCCATCAGACTATCAAGTTCCGAACGCCGGGGGGAATGGGGCAAGTCGAAGGCGACGCGGGGAGACCGAGCACCTGCTATCAACTGGCAGAGGGAGGTCCCGAGGATCGCCTAGCCGACCGGATGGCCGCGCTCGATTTAAGGAGCGGGCCTAGGCCCGCCCCTGCGGAGGAGCAGGAGCAAAACCCGGTCACAGACATCGAGGGCCGGTTCGTCTCGATCGGGAGAGGGCTGAGCCAGGACTTGAGGGATCAGCTGATCGAATGCCTGGAGGCGAACCTGGACATCTTTGCTTGGTCACCAGAAGACATGCCCGGCGTAGACCCCAAGGTGATCGTCCACCAGATCAACGCCGACCCCAACTTCAAGCCGGTTAGGCAGAAGAAGCGCAACCTGGGCGGCGAGAAGATGAAGGCAGCCTCCGAGGAAGTGGGGCGTCTCCTTGATGCCGGCTTCATACGAGAGGTCTGGTACCCGGAGTGGCTGTCGAACGTGGTGATGGTCAAGAAACCCAACGGGAAGTGGCGAATGTGCGTGGACTTCAGTGACCTCAACAACGCCTGCCCCAAGGACAGCTATCCCCTGCCGCGCATCGACCACCTGGTGGACAACGCCTCGGGGTACGAGATGCTAAGCTTCATGGACGCTTACTCCGGATACAATCAGGTCCAGATGGACCCCCGGGACGAAGAGATGACAGCCTTCACAACGGACCGGGGAACTTACTGCTACAAGAAGATGCCCTTTGGCTTGAAGAACGCGGGGGCCACCTACCAGAGAATGGTCAACAAGGTTTTCAGCTCCCAGATCGGAAGGAACCTAGAAGTCTACGTCGACGACATGCTCGTCAAATCAAGGCGACCGGAAGACCACATCGCCGACTTGCGGGAGACCTTCGAGCGGTTGCGGCGGCACCACATCCGGCTCAACCCCGCGAAGTGCACGTTCGGGGTAAGATCTGGCAAATTCTTAGGGTTTATGATAAATAATCGTGGTATTGAAGCTAATCCCGACAAGATCGAGGCACTGATCAACATGCGCGAGCCGACGACGATCAAGGAGCTACAGAGGCTGAACGGGCGCATCGCGGCCTTGGGGCGATTCCTTTCCAAATCAGCGGAAAGATCGCTCCCCTTCTTCAAGGTCCTAAGGAAAGCGATCGCGGAACCTCCAAACAATAGGAAGGCGATACTTTGGGACGAAGACTGCTCCCGGGCGTTCGGGGACCTCAAAGAGTATCTCCGCAGCCCTCCTCTCCTGTCCAAACCACGGGAAGGGGAGTCACTGAGCCTTTACCTGGCGTGCGCGGAGGAAGCCGTGAGTTCGGTGCTGATCCGGGAGGACGGTGGGATGCAATGGCCGGTGTATTACACGAGCCGGGTCTTGAAGGGGGCGGAGATGCGATACTCGCCCATGGAGAAACTGGCGTACGCCCTCGTCCTCTCAGCACGAAGGCTCCGACCCTATTTCCAGGCCCACACCATACTGATCCTGACCGACTCGCAACTGGAGCAGAACCTCAAGAGGTTCGATCGAATGGGAAGAATGCTAAACTGGGGAGTGGAACTGAGCGAGTTCGACCTCCGATTCAAACCCCGTACGGCCATCAAAGGGCAGGCCCTGGCCGACTTCATCGCCGAGTGCACAACGGAAGGAAATGGCCCCCCGGAGGAAGAAGGCCCGGCGACGGTAATTGCTCAACCCCTGTCCTTTCTTTCGGCTGACCACTTTCAGTCAGGGGATCCAGGAGCATGGATAGTTCATGTGGACGGGTCAGCCACACAGTCAGGGGGCGGGGCCGGGATTGCAATCCGATCTCCGGAAGGGAACATTGTGGAATACGCTTTGCGGTTCGAGTTCCCAGCCACGAACAACGTGGCGGAATACGAAGCAGTGATCAACGGCCTGAGGCTGGCCCTGGAGCTCGGGACCGAGTCCGTCCGCCTCCTCAGCGATTCGAAGCTCATTGTCAACCAGCTCTTGGGGAGTTACGAGGCACGGGAGGAGGCGATGCAGAGATACCTCCCTGTCGCCAGAGCGGCAATGTCCAAGTTCAAGGACGTGGAAGTCTTGCACCTCCCACGATCAGAGAATGCGCGGGCTGATGCGTTGTCGAAGCTGGCCTCGTCCTCGCCAAAGGAGCTGGGCCGCACCATCTACGTGGAGAACCTGCAGTCCCCCAGCACGGAGGAACACGAGGTGATGGCGATCGACCAGGAACCCACCTGGATGGACCCGATCATCCGGTACCTCACTCATGGAGAGGTACCGACCGACGGGGACGAACGCCGAACCCTGGAGAGAAAGGCGCTCTGGTACGTGATCCATGAAGGAGCACTCTACCGGAGACGCTGGACCAAGACGGACGTCCTCCCATACCTGAAGTGCATCGGACCGCAGGAGGCTGACTACGTCCTACAGGAGGTTCACGACGGGATCTGCGGGAATCACCAGGGGGCAAGGTAGTCGCCCAGAAGATCTTGAGGCAGGGATATTACTGGCCAACCCTGACCCAGGATGCAGCAAGCTACGTCCAAAGATGCCAAGAATGCCAGAGGTACGCCCACCACATCTCGACACCCCCGTCAGAGCTCATTCCTATCGTGAGCCCCGTCCCCTTTGCGAAGTGGGGGCTCGACATCCTCGGACCGTTTAAACCGGGACGAGGGCAGCGGAAGCACCTGATTGTGGCGGTTGACTACTTCACCAAGTGGGTCGAGGCCGAGCCGCTGGCCACCATCACTTGGAAGAAAGCAAAAAGCTTTGTGTGGAATTCCATCATCTCCAGATTCGGAGTGCCACGGGCCATCGTCACGGACAACGGGAAGCAGTTCGACTCTGCAGGGTTTAAAGATTTTTGCGAGGAATGGGGAATCAAGCTTCTCTTCGCCTCTGTAGCGCACCCCCAGACCAACGGAATGGCGGAGGCGGCCAACAAGTGCATCATAGAGCCCCTCCGGAAGAAAGTGAAAGACGCCGAAGGGAGCTGGCCAGAAGAGCTTCCCGGGATACTCTGGTCATACCGGACGACCCACAAGGAGGCCACTGGCGAGACCCCGTTCATGCTCACCTATGGGGCCGAGGCGGTGGTACCGGTCGAGTTGGGCGAAGAATCTCTCCGCATCAAATACTTTGACGAAGATAGGAACTCGCAGGGCCTGGAGCTCAGTCTGGAGCTCCTCGACGAGCGACGGGAGCAGGCATTGGCCACCATCATCCGCCAGAAGCAGAAGGTGGCCCGATACTACAACGCTCGGGTACGGGGAAGAAGCTTCCATCTCGGGGACCTGGTCCTCCGGAAAGCGGGCTTCAACACTGATACCGCTCGCAAAGGGAAGCTCGCGGCTAGATGGGAGGGACCCTACAAAGTCGTCGAGGTCCTCGGACCCGCAGCCTACCGACTAGCTGATATGGAGGGGAGGATTCTCACTCACACTTGGAATACGGAACATTTACGCAAGTACTTTCAGTAAATGTATCATTTCCTATGAAATAAATTTATTTTAAATTCATTCCTTTCCAGATAAAGCCAAAAGATAAACAGAAAGAGGCCGAGGGGCATTCCCCTCCCTCATCCTTCTCCGGGGGCACCAGTGGAGCCACAGGCTGGCGGTCCACTAGGGTCTTTCCCCACACTCTGTTCGGCGTCAGGGTACATCCGGAGAGCCTCGAAGTTGACCCCCGAGAGCGGGAACTTCAGTTGGATCTCGGACTGACACCGGGCGAAGCCCTTCTCGAACGCGTTCGACAAGGCGACCTCCACAAAGGAGGTGGCATACTCCGCCACGGCATCCTCAGCGATCCGGGCCGGATCCACCTCCTCGAGCCCACGCACCCGGGCCTCTAAGGTCTCGATCTGGCGTTGGTGCTCCGCCCTCTCCTTCTCGATCTCCCGGGATTTCTCGCCAAGTTGGGCTGCAAGGGCCCTCGCCAGCTCCTCCGCCGCATCCAGACGATCGGAGAGCTCCGAGGCTTCGGAGGCAGCAGTCGGGCCGGGGATCTGCTTGACTCCTCCAGACGCATCGGCACCTTTCAAAAGAGAGGCGAGCCGCGTTTCGGCCTCCGACTTCGCGGCCAGAGCCAAGGCTCTCTCACGATCCGCCACCTCCAGGGCAGAGGACAGCTCGGTTACGCGAGAGTCCAGGGACTGGACTCGCGCTTCCTCCAACTGGCCGGCCTCCTCCTCCTCGCCGGGGACCTCAGGGCCTAGCCCGGCCTCGGATTTGGCTTTGGGAAGAGCCGCGAATTGGCGCCTCATCGAGAGGCCCACCGAGGACAACTGTGCCAAAGCAACGAAGGTAAGACGGCAAAAGCAGCTGGAGAATGGGGAGACAAGCAGAGACACGCTACCTGTTGACCAGCCTGGATCACGAAGGTAGCCAAGCAATCACCTCTGACTCCGTCCAACACCACCTGATCGGGAGGGAGACAACAATTCTCGGCCACTCGAGCGGCGGCTCCACGGCTCGAAAACACCGACTCCTTCTCCCCCACTGGGAAGCGTGGACAAAGAAGACCCTCCCCTGACGAAGGGAACTCGCCAGGAGCGGAGCGGAACGCACCAAGATACCGACTGTAAGCATCAGGGAGAGAGCCGTCCGGGAGAGGTGAAGGGCCGGCCCACGGCCAGGCAACCTCAACAGGAGCAGGATGAGGTCGGTCAGCAGTCGGCTGGACATCGATCCCCTCGACCTCCTCACGGAGCCTCTTGGAAGACCCCTGCAAGGGGAGAGAGGGAGACGACATCTTCTTCCGCTTCGAGCCTCCGGTCGTGGTCACAACCCGCTGCTTCTTCCGGACCGCCAACACATGATCCCTTCTACGCGGATCCGGGTTTGGGACCTGCACGAGAGCGCTGGCAGGAGAAGGACCGAGAGGGAACCCACCTGCACTCAAAGAAGAAATGAGAGACAGAGCAGAACCTGGACGACCTCGAGGGGCGAACGCTCGGAGCAGCTTACCTAGGGGCCACACCGTCTTACGCAAATTGTGGTCACTAAAGAGGAAGTCGATCGAGCGCTCCCTCGTAGGAATTGCCAGCATGTCCCTCGCCGTCTGCTGCTCGGCGACCGTCAGCTCACCCAGATCAAGGATGACTGCGCCGGCCGCCTCCCACCGAACCGGGAAGGGTACACTCGAGGGGAATGTGACGAATACGTATTCCCCCTTCCAGCGTTTCAAAGAACTCGGCAACCCCAGCACCAGGGACATCTTCGGGCGGGCGCTGATGTAAATCCACGCCCCCGATTGGTGGAGGCTCAGGCGGTAGAACTGGGCAAAGAGGCGGAGAGAGGGCACCACACCCTTCAGCATGCAGACAACAACGAACCCGACGAGGATCCCGACGGCGTTGGGACAGAATTGACACAGGCACACATTGTGGGCCTGAAGGAACTCAACGATAAAAGGATGAAGCGGGAAACGAAGCCCGAAGTGGAAACACTTCTCATATATTCCGACCTCATTGGGACCAGGAGAGCAGATCCGCTCGTCGGCCCCAGGGGCACGAGCCGAGTAGGGCGGAAGCAGGTAGGAGGAGCGCATGCTCCCGATGGCGGTGGCACAGATCGACGAAGGCCACGCCAAGACCTCTGAGGGAACCCCTGAAAGATCATTCCCGTGCTGACTAATCGCCGAAGGAGTGCCACCCGCCGAACCTGGAGCTGCATCGCGCTCCGACCGAACCGAACCCGTGGCAGAGGAAGACGACATGAGGCAGAACTCAGGCAGAATAGGGATCGACGCAAAGGAGAAAGCGGCGGGATGACGGCTCACGAACCCCTCGGCTTCTCAACTTAAGACGACCCCGCGAGCGGTGGGGATAAGCTTGCAGCTACACGTGGCAGCATCTGAAGGCCGACGGCGCTTCGGAACCCGCAACTTAAAAAGCATCGAACGAGCCAACTCATGATGACGACTAATAAATGAGTCGGCATCGACTGGCGAGCTTGTCAAAATCGGCAGAAGTCACATCGGCCGAGCCGAACCGGCCGAGGCCGATCAACCCGACCGATGGGGGCAATTGTTACGCCTATTTGACCGAGACCCAAAAAGACACGAGCCCAGGAGCCCAATCGCTGGCCGGGAGCCCATCAACGTATACCGGCCCGTCTCAACAAAGGCCTTATAAGGGATCCTCTCGAATGTTGATCCGACCCGGCCCCGATAACCCGCCGATCACTCGCCCACTCCTGCGGAAACCGCTCCCCCAGACGCGCGACCACTAAATGGCGGTAATGGGGAGGTGCTGGCATGGCGAAGAGAGCGACGGCGAGGGGGGGATTGAGGGGGCACGATCGAGGGCGGGCGCGGGACGTGGGCCCGAGGCAATCACGCTGGGGCTCTACAAACGGGCTAGGAGGACGACGAAGAAAGGGACGGCATCTGAGGTAACAAAACCTAAGGTACTCCATCAACGACCTCGTTCCCCCAATTCATCTCCTTCCTCCCCCGCTCGCGCCGAGAGACGCCGTTACGATCTCCTCACGAGTCGGACCGTCTCCGCCGGGCCTCCTTTCTCAGATCTCTGTCTGACTTAGGCATCGGAGGGGATTTGGCCGGAACCAAGGTCCGGCCCCCTGACGAGCGTTCTCGTCTACGCAGGTGGACAGCTGATCAACGGGCCGAGGCTCCCCCTCGCCCCTCGCCGACCACGCAACCTGCCGGACGATTGAGGCTTCCCCTCGTCGTCCGATCGCCGAAGCCAAGCGCAAACCACCGAGGCCGAGCGTCTCGACCCGGGCCGAGGCTCCCCCTCGCCCTTCGTCGAACACACATCTAGCCGGACGACCGAGGATTCCCCTCGTCGACCTATTTCCGAGGACGCGCTCGTCTGTCCGAGGCTGAGCGTCTCAACCAGGGACGAGGCTTCCCCTCGCCCCTTCTGCACCGATTCGAAGCCCCCGAGGGACCCAAAGCGGGCCCCTTGACCACGTTGACCGGGTTCTCCACGGTCAACGCTTTGTAGTGAGAAAACACTCTGAAACAACTGGGAACAAATCGGGGAGACTTGGGTGGATCCGAACCCAGTAATATCGTTTGTTTGCGATTGTTTCTTTGTTGTCTAACCTTTACATTTCCGCATTTCCGCATTATTGGTAGAGTTTGCAAGGTAATTAGGAATTAGCCTCTTAATTATTTTAAAGTACTATTCATCCCCCCTCTAATACTTGTGCAGTAGCTTAGCAGGGCATTACATTTGGTATCAGAGCCAAGTCTATAGCTATGTCTGCCAACGACAACAAAAGCGTTCGTCTACCTTCCGACTACATCACCTTCAGGAACCGTGAAGGAGCGTCTTCGGTGATGGAAGGACACTCCTCAACGAGGCCTCCATTTTTCAACGATACCAACTACGGGTACTGGAAATGCCGGATGGAAATTTTCCTCCGGAGTGCTTCACTATGGAGGGCCACGATGAAGGAGTATGTCGAGCCCGCCGAAGAAGATTTCGAGAAGTGGACTCCCGCGGAGATCGCCGCGGAGGTAAGCAATGCCAAGGCAATGAACGACTTGCAATGCGCTTTGGAGCCCGAGGATTTCAATAAGATATGCACATGTAAGAGTGCATATCAAATATGGAACTCCCTCCTCATATTGCATGAAGGGACAAGTAGGGTAAGAGACTCTAAACTCGTTGTAGTTAATAAAGATTACGAGTTATTTCATATGCTACAGGGTGAGAAGATGAAGGAGTACTATGCTCGCTTCGTTGACATCACAAACGAGTTGGAGGCTCTCGGTAAGACCTACACACAAAAGGAGAAAGTCTCGAAGATCATCGATGGACTTCCTTCTTGTTGGGAGAAACGGACCTTCGCCATCGAGGAAGGTAATGACATGAAAACCTATACCGTTGTTCAACTAATGGGTACCTTAATGTCATATGAGGTACGCAAGGATAGCAAGTTGAAGTTGAAGGACAAGATGAAGTCCTACCTAAAGCAAGACGAGCCAAAGAAGAAGGCTATTGCTTTCAAGGCCGCTCCATCAACTTCCACATCAACCGATGATGAAAACTCGGAAGACGAGTTGGACTTGGAGTCCATGGCACTCATGGCAAAGAAGTTCAACCGGTTCTTCCGGAAAGGTAACTTCAAAAACAAATCGAAGTTTAGTTCTACTAACGCCCCCTCTCCTTTGTGTTTCAAATGCAACAAGCCAGGACACATGAAAGCGGAGTGTCCTCAAAATAAGCAAAAGGAGAAGTGGAAGGCGCCAAAGTTCGATAAGTCCAAGAAGTACAAGAAAGGGTACAAAAAGGGGCTTGTCGGGACATTCACCGACTCCGAGGATTCCTCAAGCGGAGAGTCGGATGATGAGCAAGTGGAGCAAGCACACATGTGCTTCATGGCGAGAGAGGAGCATGATCAAGGATCTTCCTCCTCCGATGATAGCGACAACGAAGGCGATGAGGTAACCATGGATGACCTTAGAAATGCTAATGAGCAATTATGGTCTAAATACACTAAATTAGTAAATAGATATACTAAAGTAAAAGATGATTTAGCTAGCATCCAAACCTCGCCTAAAACTATCATCACCAACAACGACACCGTTGTTGAAGAGTTGAGGAATGAGATTGTAAATCTCAAGTCTCAACTTGAACATGTTAGCATTGAAGATTCGGAGGAACATAAGATAGCGGATTTGACTTCTCAAAACTCGACTTTGAGTATTGAGAATGAGAATCTCAAATCTCGTGTTTATGTGCTCACATCGCAAGTATCCACTTTGGATGCTTCTATGCGTTATCTCACCGAGAAATATGAGTGCACTTTGGGCCGAATCAATGAATTCAATAAGGGTAAGGGCCATTTGGATAATATCTTAAATGACTTACCTCTGACCAATCACCACATTGGTTTGGGATATAAGTTGGTAAATTCATCCAAGTCGGCCACTACCTTTGTTAGGCCAACTTCCAATGCTTCGACGAGTGGTAGCAAACACTCTATTGGTAGTTCAACTACCAATGGTGCTTTCACCTCGTACACACCCTCGTTTGGAAAGAAACCCACTTTGGGTGGACCTCCAAAGAAGGGTCATGCTTATATGTACACCAATACCATGCCACGTAGGAACACACGTCCTACTCCACATGCTCACATATAATGATTTTTATGCACCACATCCACGGGCACGTGCACACCATGTGAGACACCCTCACGCACGTGTTCCTCCACATGGATATGTTCACCCACATTATCGTATGAATAATTATCCACATGCACCATTTCATCATGTTCCTTATTCCTATCCACGACATGCATCACGTAGAAATCAACAATGCATGCATGCACCCAATAGGATGAGGGCTCCCAAAATCTTCACTATTTGGAGCCCAAAGGACACAAGCATGGATGAAAAACAAGTTTACATGAATGATTATTTTATGAATGTAGTGGATAATGATAACTGTGTGGTGAAGTCTAAGTCCAATTGGACTTGGCTTCCAAAGGTCTAATCTTTTGGACCCAATGACATTGGGTACCATGATACGATATTTTCTATCTATATGTACTCAAGAGAAAGAAACGGAGCAACAAATTTAAATTTAGCTCCAAGAGGAATTGGATACTCGATAGCGGGTGTTCAAAACACATGACGGGTGACGCTCAATTGCTCTCAGAAGTGGTGCCCATCGCAAATGGGAACCGGGTAGTCTTTGGAGGCAATGAGAGCGGAACCATCATAGGTGTTGGTAAAGTGGGTAATCCTTCTAAACCACGTATATGTGATGTTTACCTTGTTAAAAGATTAAACCACAATCTCATTTCAATAAGCCAACTTTGTGACAAAGGTTACAAAGTTAGCTTTGCGAAAGGAATGTGCCATATTTTGAATAAAAATACTAATGATGTATTGTTTTCCGGCACACGCCATAAGGATATATATATCCTAGATCTTCCAAGATCACATGAACAATGTCTCATTGCCAACACAAGTGAACAACACTTATGGCATCGACGTTTTGGTCATGCGAACTTTGGAACACTATTTAAACTTTCCAAGTTAAATTCTATTAGAGGCTTTCCTAAGCTTGTCTTTCAAAAGAAAAGCTTTTGTGACTCGTTTCAACGAGGCAAGCTTCCAAAATCTTCATTTAAACCTAAGAAAAGCATTTCTTCTAAGCGGCCACTAGAGCTATTACATCTAGACTTATTTGGGCCAACTAGAGTTGCTTCATTAGGTAATGCTAGATAAGGACTTGTCATCGTTGATGACTTTTCTAGATTTACTTGGGTATTTTCATTATGTAATAAAAATGAAGCTTTTTAAAACTTCACAATTTTTGTTAAGAAAGTACAAAATCTCATCGAAACCACCATTGTCACTATTCGTAGTGATCATGGAGGGGAATTTGAGAATGAGTCTTTTTCAACATTTTGTGATGAAGTTGGTATTACACACACCTTTTCATTCCCTCGCGCACCTCCTCAAAATGGTGTTGTTGAGAGAAAGAATAGGACGCTAGTGGAGTGTGCTCGCACTATGCTTGATGATAGCCAACTTGGCCATCAATTTTGGGCGGAAGCGGTACACACCGCTTGCTATGTGTTTAATAGAATACTTTTGAGGCCCGGCACTAAACAAACTTGTTATGAATTGTTGTTTGGTAGATTGCCTCAAGTTAAACATTTTCGTGTTTTTGGTTCAAAATGCTTTATTAAAAACACGTATGGTTGTTTGGACAAATTCGATCCAAGATCCGATGAGGGGATTTTTGTTGGATACTCCTCACGTAGCAAAGCCTACCGGATATACAACAAACGAACCTCAACGATCGAGGAATCGCTTCATGTTTCATTTAATGAAGGATTTGTTCCAACTAGAATTACTAATGATGATGACTCTATGGATGTCTTATGTGATTCAATTGGTAATTCTAATTCTAATAATTCTATTGATTCTATTGATACTAACCCGACTAATGAAGCTTTTGACAATGTTCCTAGTGATCAGGGAATTCCCAAACGGCTTCATACCGTTCGTGACCATCCTCATGAGCAAGTTATTGGCAATATCCATGATAGTGTCAAGACGAGATCGCAAGTGAACTACTTCGCTCATTGTGCCTTTGCCTCCTCGTTTGAGCCAAAGAATGTTAATGAAGCGTGCGAAGATGGTGCTTGGATCTTAGCCATGGAGGAGGAACTCATTCAATTCGAGAGGAATGAGGTTTGGGAGCTTGTTACATTGCCATCGAAGAACCACACCGTCATAGGGACAAAGTGGATCTTCAAGAACAAAACCGACGAAAACCAAATCGTCGTCCGGAACAAAGCTCGGTTAGTTGCTCAAGGCTACCGTCAAGAGGAAGGTATTGATTTCGAAGAATCCTTCGCTCCGGTAGCTAGATTAGAATCAATTAGATTATTATTGTCTTTTGCATGTCATAAAGATTTTAAATTATTTCAAATGGATGTTAAAAGTGCGTTTTTAAACGGAGATATTGTTGAGGAAGTTTACGTTTCTCAACCTCCGGGTTTTATTAATGAAAAATTTCCAAATCACGTTTTCAAACTTAAGAAAGCACTTTACGGTTTGAGACAAGCTCCTCAAGCTTGGTATGACCGTTTAAAAAATTTTCTTTTGGATTTGGGTTTTAAAATGGGAGAAGTTGATTCCACATTATTTGTTAAGTATTCGAATAATGATATAATTTTAGTTCAAATATATGTTGATATCATTTTCGGTGCTAATAACTTTGCTCTTTGCGAAGAGTTTTCTAATGTGATGAAGGATCAATTTGAGATGAGCCACATGGGTGAGCTCAAGTATTTCTTAGGTCTCCAAATTCGCCAAATGAACGATGCAATTTTCATCCACCAAACGAAGTACACGGTGGAGTTGCTAAAGCGATTTGGAATGGAGAATGCCTCCGGGAAAAAGACTCCAATGAGCACGACTACGCATCTTGATAAGGATACGGGCGGTAAAGATGTAGACATTCGTCTATATCGAGGTATGATAGGTAGTTTACTATATCTTACCGCAAGTAGGCCCGATATTATGTTTGCCGTATGTGTATGTGCTCGTTATCAGTCTCAACCTAAGGAATCTCACTTAGTAGCGGTAAAACGTATTTTCCGTTATTTAAGTTACACACTTGATTTTGGATTACTTTATCCAAAATCTAGCACATATGAGTTAATCTCATATAGTGACGCAGATTATGCGGGATGCAAATCCGACATGAAAAGTACTAGTGGCACTTGCCATTTTATAGGAAATTCTCTTGTCTCTTGGGTTTCCAAGAAGCAGAATTCCGTATCACTTTCAACCACCGAGGCGGAATATATTGCCGCCGGTGCCGCGTGTGCTCAAGTTCTTTGGATGAGACACACTTAAAGACTTTGGTATAAACTGTGATACTTGCCCTATCATGGTGGACAACCAAAGTGCAATATGTCTCTCTAAGAATCCGGTACACCATTCCCGTTCTAAACACATAGATGTCCGACAACATTTCTTAGATGATCATGTTGCTAAAAAGGACATCATTTTAGTGTACGTTGAAACCTAGAAGCAAATCGCCGATATTTTCACGAAACCCCTAAAGGAAGACTCCTTTGTGCGGTTGCGTCGAGAATTGGGGATTATGGGTGAATCCGAGATTTAGGATTCATGTCATGTTCAATAATCTTGCATGCTATTCAATTCTTTATATTTGCTCATGCTAGATTAATTGAAATTTTCTAGATTTTTGTTGAATTTTCGGAATTTTCGCTCGATTTGTTCGTAAACGTCAAATTTCAGATTTTCGATGTTTAATGGGGTAGTATAATGATTAATGAGAGTATTACGATGTTTCGTCGAAGTGCGATTAGGAGAGAACTCAAAATTTCTAATTCTAAAATTTTTGGACTCTCTTAGTCGGTCCAAGTTCATTGGCCGACCGACTAGATTCAGTTCTAGTCGGTCAGTGAATGAGCTTAGACCGACTAATTCTTGTCAGATTTTTTGGCTTCAGTTACTGTTTGCAACTAGTCGGTTCAAGCTCATTGACCGACCGACTAGATCATCATCTAGTCGGTCAGTGCTTGAACTGTGACCGACTAATTGCTCAGGGACAGTTGCGACTTTTGCTCTTCCAATCGACTTAAACTCCATCCCGACCGACTTCTTTCATCTCAAGTCGGTTCATATTTCTTCTCTCAGCCAAAAACCCCGAGCCCCCCCTTCGACTTCCTCCCTCTCCGATCAACTTCCGGCCATCTCTCCGACCAACTCCGGCCGGGGATCTCTCTCCTCCTCCTAGGGTAAATCGTGCTCTCTCCCATCTCCTCTAGGGTTTGTTTCCTGTGCTTAGGGTTAGGATTTCTTAGATTTCGTTCTAGGGTTTCGGCTAGGGTTTGTATGTAGGGTTTTAGATCTCGATCTCTTGTGTTGATTCATACGTGTCTTGTCGCGCTTATGGCACGTACACGTATTCCGATCTGTCCTTCGAGCTCATCGCCTATGACCGTTGAACCACCTCCTACGGATCCCAATCAACCTACGCGAACTCCTCCTAAACGCCGATCGAAAACTACCCAACCTTCGTCGTCTTCGCCTCCTCTCAAAAAGAAGAGGACGACGACCGCCAAGCCTAGAGCCCAATCTCAGGCTCAACCCAAGCCAAAACCCAAGCCTACGAAGAAAACTGTGTCTCCCTCCTCTTTCCATACACCCACTCCCGGTGCTTCGGATTCCGACACCAAGTACAGACCCGAGACCGAGACTCATAGGGAACCTACTCCTCCACCCCGTACTTCCACACGTAAGCCTAAGGGAAAGGCTCCGATGTCGGTTGGCGGTGTCGATTTCTCGTTGTGTCGCGATGACCCTATGTGTCTCACGGCTTACAACCGTATCGAACACTGCCCGCTGCTTCTGGAGCATTTCGTTCAGTTCTCAGACTTCCCAGGCCTCGCTGACCTTCTGTCGTCTTCCGGTCTTATCGATTATCCTCGATATGACCCTAAGGCGAATCCCCACCCATATCCTCGTCTGGTCAAACTCTTTTATGCCAACCGTGTCCGGGGTCAGTACGACGCGACCCACTCCATTGAGATGACTGTCTTGGGGACACCGATTGTCCTCACGGCAGAAATCTTAGGGGAGTTGATTGGTTGCTCGTCGTCTGGCCTCCTTTCTTCAGATATTTCCGTCGATGACATATCCTCCCTCGATCAGGTCATACTTTCTGAGATTTTCCACGAGATTCCTCCTGCCATGATTGGCGTGCCCTCGAAGTCCTTCAAGCCTAATGGCTGGGTCCTTAACTTGATCTTGAAGTCGTGCTTACTTCCTAAGTACGGCTCCTCTTCTTTGCCTTCCCAGCCATTCCTGAAGCTCATATATGCCATCTTCATGGGGAGTGAGATTAACTGGGCTCGGATCATACTCGATAAGATGGATTCTTTCGAGTGTATCCGGAAGTCCACGAAGTCTGCTCATATCCCATTCCCGTGCCTTCTGATACTCGTTTTTCGCCACTTCTGTGTCCCCTTGCCTCGTGATGATGAGCGTCCTCTCGGTCCTCCTCTGAATGCGACGGCCGTCAAGAAGTCTCTTGCGGCACTTCGTCACGTTCAAAGGACGACCCCCTCTGCTTCAGCGTCTGCTTCTGCCTCAGCTGCTCCCTCTACCACTCTTGACGAGCTCGCACGTTCAGTGAGACGTATGGAGTCTCGTTATGCTCGTACTGAGGAGATACTTGCTCGTATCGCCTCTCGTTTGGGCATTGAGATCTCTCCGTCAGTCTCTGACGAGGAGGAGTTGGATGAGGAGGAGATTGAGGAGCTCGTTCGTGTTGCTGCTCGTGCCCCTGCGGGCACTTCTGGTGCTGCTGTTGCCTCTTCTGCTAATGACCCCGAGAGCACACTTGTTGCCACCATTTCTGCGGTGGATACTACGACTGGTGCTCCCGAGGCCACTACCGTTGCTGCTCCAGAGATCTCCACACCTGCCGTGCCAGAGATCACCACTACCGTCGCTCCCGTGGACACTTCTGCTGATCCGGTGACCACCACTCCTGCAGAGCCTGCTGCTGCTGCAGATCCTGCCGTTTCCTCCTGAGCTTCTCCGAGGACTCTCCTAGTGCACTTTAGATGATAGATCTTATAGTGAGAGAGTTTGGGTAGGATAGAGTGTGGTTATGATTTTTGGATCATGTTGATGTATTTTGATGTATCCCTGATGTATTTTGATGGATATGTATGTTTTGTGATACTCCGATGTCTTGTGTGATATTTTGATGTATTTTGTGCACCGATCGTTGGATCGCTTTTATGTATGTTGTCGATGTATCATTTTGATGTACTCATGCTTTATATATATACATCGATGTTGACATTTCATTCTCTTGTGCACATTATATATTCTTTTTATGTCTCTGATGTTTGATTTCGTCACTCGACGATAATAACTTGGTTTAATAGAAATTAATTCTATGAAAACATAGAATTGTTTTCCATGCACTAAATTAACCAAGAATGTTGATATTGGAGAGTATATTCCATAACTCAATCCGTAAAATTGATTTGAGTTTTGATGATTTTATTTATCGATTTTCGACTTTAGTCTCATTGACACGCTTTGATTTAATTCGTATTTTTCTTTGGTGTCACTTGGACTGTGGTCGTATTCTACGACTCCTGTGCTTTTATTTGAAGCCATTGTTGTTGTCGTTGATCTCCTCCCGCTCTTTTTGCTAATGCCAAAGGGGGAGAGATATAATAATGACATGTGCTAAATGATAATTTAAAGCATTATTCCAAGAATCTAACTTGATATGTTAGATTCAGGGGGAGTTAAGATATATAAATGGATTTTCAAATCCGATATTTCTATATTCGATTCTCATTTTATATACTTTACTCGTCTGCTTGATGCGTATTATTATTATTCATTTTGGAATTAACGTGTCATCAATAAGGGGGAGTAAGTAAATTACATTTGAATCATTATTTTTTATTATTATTTATGTTGGTTTGTCATCACCAAAAAGGGGGAGAATGTTGGATATTGGACTCCCCGGATTTGGTTTTGGATGATGAACAAACATAAATATATCGTGAACTAACTCTTTGTGAGCGCAATTATGGAGATCGTCGCCAAATTCATGTGAACATCCAAAGCGACGTCTCGAGACTTCTCAAAGCACGTGATCGTATGCCTAAAGCTTCGTTGAAGCTTATGGACCATTTTAGAAGTCATGAAGATTCGATTGAAGCTTTTGAAGACGGTATCGTCAAGTTTTATTTATAGTCTTTTAAGCTTCTTTCGTAGAATGTTAAGCCTTGAGTAGGTCTTACGGTTTAAATCTTCATAACGCTCATATCTTAGATCTAGGATCTTAGTAGAAGTCCATACGAACTTTCCCGAAGCTTCGCGCTTCGATTCGCGACTTCTTGTGCATGTTAGTTGGTTCAAGAAGAACCAACCGACTAGATGGTGATCTAGTCGGTCGGCCAAGCTTCTTGGACCGCCTAGTTTGCGTCAGTCAATTTCTAGCTCAGTTACTGTTTACAGTTAGTCGGTCAAAGAAGGTTCACCGACCGACTAGTTGTGAAACTAGTCGGTTAGGAATCCTTCTTAGACCGACTAGTTGAACTTCCATCTTTGAGCCTGAGCTACTGTTTATCGTTAGTCGGTCTATGTACATTTGGCGACCGACTAGTTGATGAACTAGTCGGTCAACATTTGTTCTTGGACCGACTAATTCAATTTGTTGTCAGACTATTTATTTTATCTCTTAGTCGGTCTAAGTTCACTCACCGACCGACTAGTTGTGAAACTAGTCGGTTGGCAAGTGTTCTTTGACCGACTAGTTCTGTTAGTCTGAACTTTGATCTATTATCTGTTCACCACTTAGTTGGTTCATGTTGATTGACCGACCGACTAGTTGATGAACTAGTCGGTCGGTGGTTGTTCTTTGACCGACTAGTTTGGTTCAGAATAGAGCCGTTGGAGCATTTAATGCCACGATTTTCTCTCTCTTTCCTCTATCCTATATATACTTGGAGTGCTGCATTCATTGCACTCAAGGCTGATATTAAGAGAAGTTTAGAGATCAAAGAGAAAGCATTCAATCTCATTTAAAGCTCATTCATTTCCAATCTTGAATCTCTCCTCACTCTTATTTCAAAAGAGAGATTCATTGATTGTGAGCCTTCCAAGCCAAGTGCTTGATTCTAGGTCACCAACAATCGCATAGCTCTCCATCGCTGATCTACATCTTGGAGCTAGGGTTTGGTGCCTCTTCATCTTCCCCAAAATCATCTTTGCCCTAATTCGTAAGTTTACTCAAGGCATAGGTATTTTGTGGTAAGCATTTCTATTTCAATTTACTTTGATATTGTAAGTGATTCACTCTCGGTTGTGAGAGTGTGTTTGTGATCCCGGGTTGTGGGGGTCACAATTTCATTTGTGTATGATTTGACTTGTGAAGATTTTTCACAAGTATTTCATAGTGGAAATCTTGAGTTAGGGTTTCTAACTCGAGTATCCGGAGGGGATCCGGTTGTTTGGGACGTAGGATCACCGGGAACAAATCGGGGAGACTTGGGTGGATCCGAACCCAGTAATATCGTTTGTTTGCGATTGTTTCTTTGTTGTCTAATATTTACATTTCCGCATTTCCGCATTATTGGTAGAGTTTGCAAGGTAATTAGGAATTAGCCTCTTAATTATTTTAAATTACTATTCACACCACTCTAGTACTTGTGCAGTAGCTTAGCAGGGCATTACAAATTCCACCTTAATTAATAAGGAACTTAAGGAAGATAATTTAAGATTAAAAGTTGATAATAAGAACCTAGAAATGCTAACAATATTCTAACTAAAGAGTGTAGAAACCTAAATAAAAGATTAAGAGAACTTAAAATAAACATTAACTCAATTAAACTTAAGTACGGAGAATTATCTAAAAATGTTAACAAGTTCAACACAAAGAGAACCTTAATAACTTGCTAGCTTCACAAAAATTAGGAAATAATAAACATGATTTATGTTATAACAAGATTAGTGAAAACCCTAATGAAAAACTTAAAACTAATCAAACATTCATCTATACTAAATTTACTAAGCAATTCAAACCTAAGAAACCCAACAAGCCTAATATTAATCAGTTAAACCTAAAACTAATAAACCAACTAAAACAATAAGAATATCAGTACCTGAACTTGAAACATCTAAATTGGTTGATAATTACATTAAAAACTTTATTGAAACCATTCATCATTCAAAAGATTATAAATACATTAACGGAAAATCTAAGACCCAATATGTTTGGTTACCTGAATAATAGTCTTTAATAACCCTAAATAATGTATCCCAAACTCTAACCACAGACCCTAAGAGACATTACATAAAAAATAAAGATAAAACATACTAATACTGATCAACTAATTAAGACTTAAACACCAAGAATGCTCATACTAATATTTTCATTTAATTTAGTTTAGTTTTGAATTCTGTTATATCTAGTCGACCAGGACCAACTGTAGTCGACTAGATCTTGATGCTGTCACATCTCATTCTGTATCCTGACTGTTAGTCGACCAGAGTAGGCTTACCGAGAGTCGCCTAGGAAGGATACATTAGTTGACTAATTCAGGATTTTTCAGACAACATTCTATTTTGATTCTGTTATATATAAATACATATATATATATTAGAATAATGTGCATCATATGGCATATGAGACGATGCCTCATAAACCAAGACACAAAAAGGTGGAAAATACAAGTCCCATATGTGCTTGTACTTGTTGTACTTCCCACCTTTTTGTATCTCGGTATATGAGGCATAGTCTCATATGCCATATGATACCCATTATTCTGAATATATACACATCTATATCAGTTTTATGCTTATATTGTGATTTTCTCATATCAGTAGCTCTGAAACTTGAAGAACTCGCTAGGCTAATCCTATGGAGCCAACTTTTACGGGTACCAAGTGCTTAAGCTATTTTCTTTTAGGTGCCTATGAAAGAGATGGTGGTCTTGGATAGTGGTTGCTCCAAACACATGGCTGACAACCCCAATCTACTTACTTCAGTTCAATTGAAGAATGTAGGACTCTGACATTTGCAGATAACAAGAGAAGAAAGATTATCAGAATTTGGCAACATTGGTGACATCAAGCCATCTCATAGAAAATATAATATTAGTTAATGATCTGAAACACAATTTAATCAGCATTAGTCAATTATGTGATTGAGGATATAAAGTAATATCTAATAAAGATCGATGATTAATTTATGATAATATTGAAAATGTTTTATTAAAAGGTAGAATAGTAGATATTTACATCTTATCCATGAATGTATATGATTGACACATTTGGTTTTTGGCGTATAAATATGATTGTAAGTTACATACAGTATCATGGTCATACATTGCAATATAATGCTCTTAATGAATGTCTATTTTAATTTAATTGTCTCCATCAGCACATGCATGCATAATCATATATTAGCATTGTATATTAGACGTTTACTTAATATTTGTTAAAACTAGTCATAAAGTCAATTCGGTTTGGTTTTTCCTAATAACACTTATTATATATACCATACATTATATATATGTGTGTGTGTGTGTCTCAAAATAATATATACCATACATTATATATATGTGTGTGTGTGTCTCAAAATAATGTATAAGTAATCTCAGTGCGTGAAATGGATGATCAACACACCAAAAATCAAGTAAATTCAATGCTGTTTAACACTCGATCTGATTGTTGTAATTTAACAGTTTCAGAACAATAAAACTTTTTGTAACAAGTGGATCGAATGTTAAATCCTCTTAGAATTCATCCATATGTAGGTTTTTGGAGTTTTAGAATGTGTACTATAATCTTCAAAAATTTCATAAAAACCATGGAAAATTGGGTTTTTGCTATCAATGCAAGAACTTTCTTGCGCTGACAGCACATATCTAGTTTCATATATGTATATATATTGGTGTGCTAAACCCCAATAGCTAAAATGTAATTTAGTTAATAGCTAAAAAATGTGCGACTACTGTACTGCATGTATACATACACATTGATAGAAATAATGTAATCACATGCAGACATACAAGATGACAAAACAACTCGGGGGTATGTGGAAGCTAGGTGATACCATGTCCACAAGTTTGACCATTCCATACCTTACAAAAGCAAAAGCAAATTATGAAACAGAAATGAGCGAAAGAAATGGTTGTCTGCATGAATATGAGATTAGCTTCATGCAAAAGTTCTCTTTTAATCCAGCCCAACCCGTTCAACGATTCTCTTTTATTCCATCCCAATTTGCAAGAACCCAAGGAAACCCTCCGATAGTTGAGGTCAAAACCAAGTTAATATCGCAATAGTTGCAAACTTTAGTTTTCATCTTATTAGTAATGCACATGTTGCCCATTTTTCTCCAGAGATTGGTAGCTAGTTCGAAGCATTCCCTAGATTGCTATGATCTCTCTATATACTAGCAGCCCTCGTCAAACCAATCAAACCAAGATTAGAAGTCTCAGTTTCGGTTTCGGGTTAAGACTGAGAATTTTAGGTTTCGGTCATGTTTCGGTGGTTTTGGAGGTTTCGGAGTTTCGTTTTGTTTCATCCATATCTGCATTTGGTACTTTCAGTAGTTTTTCTAAACATTACTTGAATAATTAATAATAAATACTAACAAAAATATTGATGTATAATCAAAAAATAAAAATACATATATACTATAATTTAAAAGTGTTTTGATATTCATGTTACACATGTACCGGCCATCCCTCCGGACCCTCCCGCAATGCTCTAGGGATTCCTTTCATTCTATCGGAAATGAATGTAATGGTTCGGTGGCGATGAGCACTGAGTATATAGTGATATATACAGCTAAAAAACCACTTCCAATTTACTTGGGTCTCAGTCTCTACAACAAATGCTAAAGGAGACAGCCCACCATTTGCATCAACCAGTGGCTACAAGTAAACAACCAGCATATTTCCCATAAAGATGTGTGCCATCAATATTCAATACCGGCCGACAATACTTGAAACCTTCAATTGAAGGTCCAAATGCCCAGAAGACCCATGTAAACTCTGTCACTCCTAGCCCGAGAGTGTCGTATGTGATCTTGTAAACTGTTCCAAGGGTGCTTTCTGCAATGACCTCTAAATACTGTGACAGCCTCTTATAGGACTCCTTCCAATCACCAAATATTAGTGATACTGTTTTAGATCTAGCCCTCCATGCTTTTTGATATGAAATTCTAATTCTTAACATGGTGTGTACAACATCCTGAATTTCTGCTGGTGTCATATCAAGCTTTGTCTCCACGATTGGCATAATGAAGTTACTAATGAACCTTGCAATGACTTTATTATGATCTGTATTCAAAGTGGGATTATTGCATGTATGATCTGAAGCAACTTTTGATATATTGAACCTCTCATTGGTTTTTTCCCCACTGCTGCATGAATCTGCCATGGACAATTCTGACTCGCCTCATCTTGGTTATGCAGATTCATCTCAGAATTAAGGCCACATATCACAGAATAGCATGTCTTGTTCGACTTGATTGGTTTGAATGCCACATTGTGCATGATGCTCCACTCCGTTATTGTTTTAATCAAGTCTATCTTTGTTTCAAATAGATCACCGACTTTAAACACTCCGTTATCACTATAAATTCTTTGCTCTTACATACACCATTCTAGAGTATTTCTTATAACTGCTGCAGTTACCCATTGATCCTATGCAGCTACATCTGGCAATGGCTCTTCAAATGCCACATTTGTGTTCACAGCAACGGATTGTTGTTGTATCCATGTGTTATCATCTTTGTTTATCTGCAGCATAATGCATGCTAGCATCTCTTGGACCATCATGGTCGTCATTATCGATGCCTTCACTATCTTCATCCACACTTCTCGCCCTATAAGTGGATGGTCCAACATAAGATGGTATGCAAATATCTTCAGGCATCACAGTCGACTGAGTTCGCATAGACTCCGATACACATGGGCTTTGCATGTAGGTGGAATATGTTCCTTGCCCTCCATATTCAGGAATTTGATTGCCATGTCCTGCAACATTCCACCTGTTACGGACATAAAAACACATGCAATTTTTAGAAAATCGCATTTATATTTTGAAGATATCATATAAAAGTTCGCATTACTTAACCGATTTCGATATTTACACATCCATATTCTCATCCTCTTGTGGGTAGTACGAACATCCTTCTCCCTTCACATTTTTCCGATGCTGATACTCTTGGGTTGGAGAAGAAGACATAAATCCCGCGGAGTAGTTCTCCAAATCAAGCATGCAAGCGAATGTTCTGTATTCTTGAGTCAATTGTGAGTTGCTAATTGCATCAATCTCTACATAAATTTCAACTGACCGTTGAGTTGACCCCAAGCTAAATAGCCCATCTATATCGTTATCATCAGAGATCATCACATCTGTAGTCTTGCCCTCTATTACCGGCCAGTTGCACACCAATTTCAAATCATACTTATGGCATCTGATCTTTGTGGCCTTATATAACCGAGCTACTAGATCAGTATACGTTGACGGTCTCCTCAGTATAATAGGCTTAACTTTTTCCCGACATATCTAGGTTCGTATTTGTCACCAATAATCAAATTTCCTTCATAATAGTATATGATGAAAATATGATCACTTGCCATTGTTATCACCCTGTAAAAATTTCCAACTAAATCTGATCACATGCTCATACCAATTATTTCTCATAAATTACATCTCAAAATCACATGAATAACTGATACCATGAGATCTCAAAATCTATTACACAACCAAATCATTCCTAGCCCTAACCCTAACAAAATTCTCACGAATTAAAGAAATACTCACGAGATTAAGCAAGAGGGACTGACGAGATTACCTATTGTGATGTCGTCATTCAAAGGGAGGCCAAGTTGGGGAGATATTTCTCCAGGTCGGTCGAGTATGAGAGCTGTCGGAGAGGCGTGCTAAAGTTGGGGGAAATTCGCATAAGTTCCAGGTTGGTTGAGAGTTGGTGGTAATAAATAACAAATTGGCCGCACTTGACAATTGTGGCCAGTAAATATTCACGGGGTGTACTTACCCAACTGGCCGCACTGGCCAAGTGCGGCCAGATTAGAACCCCTCAGCTGAGACTACTCAGCAGCAGCAGCAGCTGAGACTACTCAGCAGCTGTTGCTGCTGAGGATTCTTCGCTGCTGTTGAGTACTTCATACATCCCATGTATATCAACCCATATTCTCATATTTCATATATATCAACACAATTCCAATGATAATAAAGTTCTATATATATATATATATATCGGCGATGATACAAAAAGGATCCAAGATACATCGCTCATATATATTTACAACCATACTTCCAACCTCACACTAAACTCTCAATCAAAACACAAAAATACATTTACTATCATGTGAGTCTCAAGATGTCCAGTCCTAAACATCATCAACATATCGATGGAAGACGTGGTGATCGTGAACCGCTTAATCCTGGAGCATAATGAGGACCAATGTCTCGAGGCCTCGATACAACGAAATCCAGTTTCTCCTCGACCCGATGAAGAGTCTCTATCAATCGAGCTTGTTCGATACCAATATCAATAGCGAGAGACTCGAGTCTCCCAAGAACGTGCTGGTTCTCAATCTCTCAACCTTTAATGCGAATTATAGCTTTTTGCAGAAAATATAAGGTATTGTTGATGTTCGCAAGCGGGTCTACGGGAGCTTGACCAGCCGACTGAGCTGGATTATCATCGTGAGGCCCCACACCTGATGGGTTCTCCGTACGTAGAGGCGATGGAGGTGGACGAGTAGATGCTTCCGGTCCCTCTTCACGTGAATGATGTAAAGCAATTGCTTCCACAAGGTTAATAGTTGTTTTCCTAGCACGTTTGCATCGTTGATACACGATGAAACCCTAAATCTTTTGGTTGAATTCTCGGAGATAGTAAAACCCTAGATTTTTACCAAGTGCAACCAATAAAGAGCCACTTGAAGTGGACCCAATAGGACCATAATGGCCGCAGTTGGTAAGTGCGGCAAAAAGATGCCGCACTTGCCAAGTGCGGCATTATCCAAATTAGCCCAGTCAGCGACGAGGCCACGCGCCTGGCCGCCGACGTGGCCAGATTTGGTCGAATTGTGTACTTATTTTTTTGGTCGAAATTGAATATTATTTTTAATCTTTTTCCTAAAATTAAAAATTACCCAACCAAAGATACACCATAAATCTCATCAGATGTCAAAAGTAATACTAATAATCATCAAAAATCAAGAACGACGTCCATACCGCATCTCGATCTTAGGGTTTCATCCTCACTTAGCCACCATTCTCATAATGAAATCCTCGTACTTGATCGTCCCATCAGGCGCTACATCGACCTCACGAATCCACTCGTCGAACTCGGCGGGATCGAGCTTCTCCCCAATGCTGGTGAGCACATGGCGAAGATCGCTGACGGAGACGACCCCGGTCGAATCCTTGTCGAGGACCTTGAACGCGTCGCGGAGCTGGCGATCGAAGGGCTCTGGCTTCATATGCTTCTTCATGAGGTCGAGGAATCGTGGGAAGTCAAAGGGGGCGGTGAGGTTCTCAACCGTCACGATCTCCTTCAGCTGGGCCTGGGTCGGGTTGCCGCCGAGGGAGCGCATGAGGATGCCGAGCTCCGACGGGGCGATCCGGCCGTCGCCGTCGGTGTCGAAGAGGGAGAAGGCCTCGCGCATCGAGGCCACCTGGTCGTCGCTCAGCTCCTTCCCCATTTTCTTGCTCGATTTCTTCTCTCTCTCTCTCTCTCTCTCTGTTTTTCGGATCGGATCTCGATGGGGGAGAGTGGAGACAGGTGGAGTGGCTATAAATGGGCTTGGGTTCGTTTTTCGGCTCTAATTTGAAATTTTGGGCCGCATTTAATGTTTGATTAAGCCTTTCAAGGGCCTGATCTTAACGGTGCGGTGACCAGTGATGTACAAGTGTGCCTCCTCTTAAAAATTGAAGTGTATTTTTAGAATTTTGTTTATGTTAGAAGAGGATTAACCATGGCAAATAGCCATGGTACTATATTTATAAAACTCTCATGTTAAGTTGGGAGTCCAAGGGCCTCCCCACTAACTTAGTGGGGAGTAATGGAGAGTGATGAGGGGAGGGAGGCCAAAGGCCTCCCTCAACTCACAACACTCCCCATCATCTCTCCATTACCTTGGGTTAAGCATATGAATACTTCAAGATTCAGTATGCCAATGAGGTGGATACTTCTGGATCCAGAGCCACTGTGGTTGCCTCGTTAAAACCTTAGCTGTGGAAAACCCAGTTGGAAAAACCAGCAGCTTAAGGGAAAAGAGTACAACTATCGAGGGACTCCCCCTGATCTGTACAAGCTTCAGGCTTGCAGATCTCCTATGTATCTATACAATCATCTCCTATTCGTCTATACATCCATCATGTTCTGAAAGAAAATACAATTATCACTCATCTGTACAAGTTTCACTCATCTAGCGGCTATTGGAAGGCAGAGTCGCTCTGGAGTGTAATGCTCTTCGAAGTTGGTAGATGACTCCACTAAAGTATTCTTTGAATCAGTCTTCAGTGTGTCTGCAAGGTACTGCTAGACCTGGCTGGGCGTTTTCAATACTTGCTTCGTGGATGATGAGCTTCTCAGAAGATGTAGACATTGGATGATGATGTGCATATATTTAGGAGGTGGCCGGCCTATTGTGTTTCAGTCATCGCGATGATCTTTAAACCTGTATATGCAATATATATTCCTTGACCCTTGGAAGTTGCGCAAAAGCAGCTTATCCTTGGTCTAGTATTGCTCTCCAGGACAATACTGTATCTGGTTAACAACTTTACTGGAGACGTTCTATCAAAGATACGTGCAGTTGGCCAGATAATACACTAAAGCTAGGCTCTTCGGGACCTAGGATGTCCTCCCCCTCTTTCAGCTACTGAAAGGTGTCATAGATAAGTATCCATTTTTAATAGGTTGCAAAAGGACATCATTCTTCATAAACTCCAGGTGTATGAAGAATATGAAAGGGTTCCACCACGAAGGTGTTTAATATGTAAGCCGAGACATCTTCGGCATGATTAATAATAGTTCATCTTCAGGATGATTAATGTCATCTTCAGGATGATAGTTCATCTCCAGGATGATAGTTCATCTTCAGGATGATTAATGTCATCTTCATGATGATGGTTCATCTCCAGGATGATAGTTCATCTTCAGGATGATTAATGTCATCTTCAGGATGATTAATGTCATCGTCAGGATGATCGTTATATCTAGGTTTTTCATTTCCAAGGTACGCTTTAAAGCTATCTAAAATCTCAATGGTCTCTGCTGGAGATCATATTAGCTTTAAGTCGACCATATGTAAGGCAAATATAACAAATCCTGTCAACGATCTTTCGAAAAAGATACAAGGGCAGAATATTGCTTAAGATCAACTAATGATCTTTGTAGCCTTTATGGAGAAGACGTTTCTACGTTTCTCTTTCATCTCTGGGTGTAGAGTATACCCTTCTGGAAGTTTTATATAGATCTCTATATATATATTGCCGTATATATATGCAGTCACAACGTCCATGAGCTGCATGTATTGGCTTTTGCAGAGAAGTGTAGGCTTAGTAGGAAAATGATCACATTTCCTTCATTTCAATTTCTTTATGAAATTCGAATTATATTCCACAGGTTTTTACACATTCAGGTGTATGGACTACTGGTCCAAAGACTTTGCTTTTCAAGAGTGAGTCCAGCTCTACTCTTATTGCCTCGTCCCACTTTGGCCATTCTATGCGTTTACGCTATAGAAAAGTGGGTAGACGTCATCGTCGTATTCAGCGACGTGAATGGCAATAGCGAAAGCAAAACCGTCGTCGACGACTGTGCTATATCTGTCCAGTACCTCTCCAGTACGTACGTAATATAATGATGTTTCTCCTGTTGTTTCCTCTGCAGGGGAAATTAGGAGGGGAGAGGTTGCTGGTCTGAGCTCAGCATCCTGTGGTTGGATCATTTTTATATATCCAGGAATCTTCCTATTATGAGGAAATTTTTATTTTGAACCTGGCCGGCGTCCTCTTTTCAAATGAGGTACAGCCAATTCTGCTGCCGGTGGATTGCATTCATCTTTGGGGATGTCAATCCTAGCTGGCGTGTTGGCAGCAGGGACGTGTGAACGAACAATCTTCTGGTTGTCCGCAATTTTATCCGTCAATTGATGTACTTTAGTCTGAATGTGAAGGATCTTCTGGATCTCAACGTCACACGGAAAAAGTATGCGGATCATAACGAGATGAGGACTTATGTGTCCCATGATATGGTCTCAGAAGCTTCAGGCTTCTTTAGACTGCGTGCCTATTTAAATGAGATCTTGCTCATCAAATTCACATTTATCAAGACTTGGTGGTAAACCAGAAGCAAGCAGCATCAGCAATAAGATATGGCAACAAGCGGGCCGTATCGTGATAAGCGATGCGGAATGCATCTTGTTGGTCACTAAATATCAACAGGCAACTGGAATCTAACAATGGACGTGAAATCCATTGGAGTCTCTTTACCAGAGACTCTGATAACCCATTCTGAGTATGAACATGCTACAGGATGTTCAATTTCAATGCCAGTTGCTTGGCAGAAGTCTTGAATGATATGAGTGGTGAATTCACCCTTATTATTAGCTTTGAGAAAGCTATGTTGCGAGTGAATATGAAGGTACACAGAAAACCATCTAGTAGATGCATATATCAGTACAGTAATGAAGTACCGAAAATGGTCCATTTGCGGGGTGAATAGGCCCGCAAAAGGTCACCATGTATTCTCTTAATGAAGCCAGGAGACTCCAAACCCACTTTCAGGAGGGAAGGTCTCTCTATTAGTTTTCCCTTATGACAAAGGGGGACATAGAAACTCAACTTTTTGAAGAATCTTCAGGTTCTCCAATGGATTCATTTGATGATGCGTCCATCATCGCTGATCCAGGATGACCAAGTCCATTTTTGCCAGAGTTAAAAACTATGGCAATGAAAGGCACTTCTGGTGCTTAGTCAAGTTGGCTTTCTATAGGATGAATATCTGTAATTATAGGGGCCCGACGGGGGTCCAATGAAATCGTAAGTAGATGGTCTTCTGGACATTTTCTTGACGAGTTACATATTGATATTCAATAAATATTATCCACAATTTTCAAGTTATTTTCTATAAAAGAAATATCCTTGAAAAGTGGAGATTTCCTATATGTTTATAAGGAGAATTTGCATCTTATAGTCTCGTTGTATGTGGGAGCAATATCAATGCTACACCAGTGCAACGAGGCACTGTCCACAATATTCCATACTTCATCTATAATTAAAACGAAATTTTATTTAAGTCAATGAAAAAGACGAACTTAAGCAAATTAAAGATGAAGTAACATTGAATTTTAAATGCATAGATAAAAGATGAAGCTTAATCGAGCAGGTCGTCGTTCTCGAAGTCTATTGCAGTGAACATCGTTGGTGGCTGAATAGCCGCCAAGTTTGCTTCAGGCAGAGACTTCTGGCTCGCCTGATATAGTTCATGGAGGTGGCGAGGAGTGCGGCAGATTCTGGACCAATGGCCAGTCATGCCGCATCTATGGCATTTATCCTCCCAGTTCTTCTTAGGAAGTGACACTTGGTCAGTGTTCTTTTGCTTCCATATGAAATTTCTTTTTTCCCTTATTGTTTTTGTTTGTCTGGGGAGCTGCACCTCTTGGTTGCTTCATTATAGCTTTCCCTTTAGTGTTTTTAGCCTTCCTCTTGTTTTTCCACTTCTGGGGAGAAATGTGGTGGGCTTCAGGGATAGGGGCAGTGCCAGCTGGACGTAAGTTATGAGTTGCAAGCAGTAAGTCTAGATTCTGCTCTGCCCTAAGCGGGCATGAGATCAGATCGGAAAATTTCGTGAAATTGCGTTCACGATACTACTGCACGAGGATTGCATCTTTCTCGTGAAACGAGGTAAATGTCTTTTCCAACATGCGCTGTTCTGTCACTTCTTCACCGCACAACTTCAGGCGTGAGTTGATGTTATGAAGTGCAGAATTGTACTCAGCGACAGACTTATAGTCCTGAAGTCTGAGGTTTTCTTACTCATAACTGGCACGCGGTAATATAACATCAATTTGATGTTTATACCGAGCTTCCAGCGCTGTCCACAGGTCCTTTGGATCCTCAACCATTAAGTATTCGGCCTTTAAGGTCCGAGCGATATGTTTCCTAATGTAGATTATGGCTTTCGCCTTATCTACATCGGATATAGTGGTTGTAGGGCTGCTGCTAGTTGTAGCAGAAGCTTCGGCCGCTGTTGGGGCCGAGGAAGGAGCCAAAATGGACCCAAGGAGGGCCACCGAACGCAAGTGGAACTTCAGGTCCACTCGCCAACTCAGGTAATTTGTCCCTGCAGAGTCAAGTACTTCGAAATCGACGCTTGCCAATTTTGCCATTTATCTACGCAATTTAAAATGAGCATGAATTAATTAAAATTCAAAATTCATGCATAAAGAAATAAACAAGTAAAAATGCGGGGATCGGCCAGATACCAAAAAAAAATAAACAGTCCAAAGTTCGTTTACAATCCATAAAAAGGAAAGAAAAATACAACTTCGGAAACCCAAAGTGGGTCCCTATATCTTCGTCTTCATATGATGTTGCACCGAGCTTGGGCTTTAAATACAAATTTCCTCACTTACAAATTCTCTCAAAAGAAAATAAAAGTGCAAGGAAAGTAAATAGGTATACAATGGCCGATCCCGAAAAACACATTTTTACTGATTTAAACATCCACGCAGTTCTAAATATGCTACAGGCATAAAAATAAACAACCACGCATATAACTCAAGCAAAACATATGGTAAAGGAAACTAGAAAATATAATTATCTCGTAGACCACGTGGAAACGTCATACACCGTTAGGTTAGTTGACTAACGGCAGAGCGGTCTCAGGATCTTGAAGATAGTTATATTTTGAAAAATAGAATCCTAGTATTCCATAAATAATTAATAATGCAAGAGTGATATAATTTTAACAATATGACAAACTGGGCGACAGGCCCATAATAAGAAATTAAAATAAATTAATACATTGATTGGGGCTGCTGGCCCTATTAGTAAAATATTAATCATTTTAATAAGCAATTTTATTAATTTGGCTTCTGGCCCAAATAAGCCAAATTAAATTATTTTAAATATTTGGGCTTTAGGCCAAGTTGCAAAAAACTAATTAACACATAAAATTTGCAAGTGGATTAACTAGGCTTCTGGCCCAATTTGGAAAACCAAAAAGATAATTAATCAGAATGGGGCAGCAGGCCCATATAACATATTATCATTGTTATAAACTGGGCTAGGCCCAATAAACAGGCAATCCAATATATTAAGTTTAGTTGAACATAAGCCCTTAAACAAATTTAAGGATAATTGTAAGGGAATATCAACAGTCCCCAAAACCCTAGAATTTGACAGTTCTTGTTTCTCCACCCTCTTACACGACGTCACACACAAAGCCGGGGTGGCGTCGAAACAGAAACTCCGGCAGCAAATTGGCGAAGCAGGATCCCCCCTTTGGGGCGTTCTCACCGGTAGCAAGCAGCGCCCCCCCCCCCCTCTGATGGGGGGAGGCACAGCGTTGCAGGCACCCCTTCAGGGGGTGCGGATCGCCGGAGGACCCCCCTCTGATGGGGGGGTGCAGAATCGCAGCCACCCTGGCGGGGGGGAGGGGCGGATCGCCGGATCGGGAAGGGCCCCCCACCGTCGGGGGGGGGGGGGGGGCGTTGCCAGAACAGAATCGAAGATTAGTTTTTATCCCCCACCTAATCTCGATTAGTTGTTTATCGGGGTTGGGTTAAAGCTCATATATGGATCCGAGCTGAGCAGAATCGAAGATTTTACAGTTCAATTCACAGTGCATTCAGTACTTTTGGGATCATCAAGTTGTTTGATACTAGATAAGTTGCTGGATCCAAGAGAGATGCAACAAAAGGAATCTTTAGTAGATAAATGTATATCTTTATCTTAATCTGTATTGATCCAGAGAGGTTCATTTTTTGAATTTCATCACGTTTTTTTTTCACAGTTCTTTGATGTTTTGAACTAGCTTGAAATCAGTCAACAGGGACCAAAGTCTCGCATTTTTTTATAGAAAATATCATGCATTATTAACAAGGATGTTTGAAATATTCAGCAACAATAAAACACTGAGAACGCTGTCGGAATCTTAGTTCTGATGAGATGATATCTATATTAAATTTTAATTTCTGCAGCGGATCTATGTTTGAAGTTTGGAACGAAGAATCCTTGTCTGTTCTCTAACACACATCTCATTTTTGTTTAGAGGATTGAGCGTTTGAATTTCCATCTCATTTTTAGATTTAAACATGCCTATTGATTAAGGAATGTAAAATCATAGCTAAAATTGTTTGTAACTATCTACGGGATCAAAATCATTACCTCTAGATTAAAAATCTAGGTACGATCGAAAAATTAGAAGATCCGTAGAGGGAAACGTCCACGCTCCGAATACGCCTAAGAGGAACGTCGCAACGTACAGCCACAACAAGAGATTCCTTCGCGTGTATGGGTTTGATTTTTGGAAGGTGAAAAATAGAGCGTAGGTGCTGATAACGTGTTAGAAGAGGATTAACCATGGCAAATAGCCATGGTACTATATTTATAAAACTCTCATGTTAAGTTGGGAGTCCAAGGGCCTCCCCACTAACTTAATGGGGAGTAATGGAGAGTGATGAGGGGAGGGAGGCCAAAGGCCTCCCTCAACTCACAACAGTTTATAAAAACTTGAGCCCGATTTTTTTTCCCGTTCAAGTCAAATTCGAATAAAATTTTCATTTTCATTTTTTTTAACATTTTATCAAAATTTCAAATTGGAAATTTGAACGTCGCTAGATCCGGCGGGTAGGATCTAGAGGTAACTTTCTCTCTAGATCTAAATTTTGTATATGCGCATATGTGGTGATTTAATTCTTTTTGGCTCAATCGATTAAAAACACCGTTTTTATCGCTAAAAATCACCCTTTTTCAATTAAAAAACGTATTTTTGGAAGAAAAAATTGGGTTTTTTCCACTAAAAATCGGATTTTTACCCGTTGTTTTTCCCCAAAAATCACCCAAACCCGAAATAGGGTTCACCGACCCCCCCCCCGTCGCCGGCAGCGGCGGGGGGGCCTTCCCGCCGTCGCTGCGGCGGCGGGAACCCCCCCCGCCACTACAGGCGGGGATTTCCCCGCCGCCTGCAGCGGCGGGCATCCCCCGCCGCCGCCGGCGGGGGCAACCCCCCGCCGCGGCAGGCGGGGGCTCCCCGCCGCCTGCAGCGGCGGGGCACCCCCGCCGCCGCCGCCGGCGGGGGCAACCCCCGCCGCGGCCAGGCGGGGGCTCCCCGCCGCCTGCTGCGGCGGGGCAACCCCGCCGCCAACGGCGGGGGCAACCCCCGCCGCCTACAGCGGCGGGGCACCCCCGCCGCCATCGGCGGGGGCAACCCCCCCGCCGCGGCAGGCGGGGGCCCCCCCCGCCGCCTGCTGCGGCGGGGCAACCCCCGCCGCCATCGGCGGGGGCAACCCCCGCCGCCATCGGCGGGGGCAACCCCCGCCGCGGCAGGCGGGGGCTCCCCGTCGCCTGCTGCGGCGGGGCAACCCCCGCCGCCAACGGCGGGGGCAACCCCGCCGCCTGCAGCGGCAGGGCACCCCCGCCGCCAGCGGCGGGGGCAACCCCCGCCGCCGCAGGCGGGGGCAACCCCCGCCGCCTGCAGCGACGGGGGCAACCCCCGCCGCCTGCAGCGACGGGGGCAACCCCCCCGCCGCCGCAGGCGGGGGCTCCCCGCCGCCTGCAGCGGCGGGCAACCCCCGTCGCCTGCCGCGGCGGGCCCCCCCCCCTCCTCCCCGCCGCCTGCAGCGGCGGCCCCCCCCCCCCTCCCCGCCGCCTGCTGCGGCAAACGGGCCCGCCCGCCAGTAGCGGGTACGGGCCCGGCGTGAGTACCCCCAAAACCCTAACTAGGGTTTCTGACCCAGAAAATTTTTTCGAATTTTCAAAATTTTTTCAGATTTATTGCGATTTTTTTCTCGTTAAAATCTGGACCAAAATGCATGTGATTTTTACTCATCGCAAATTATATTTGGATTTATGATTTTCTTTAAAAAACGTTTAAAAATTAAGAAGATCCTGCGACCGCTCTGCCGTTAGTCAACTAACCTAACGGTGCATGACGTTGCCTAGTGGTCCAATAATTTTTAAACGGTAGATTTCATTTTCCATTATAAACTGCCTGTGATGAATAAATAAAATTGCCTGCGATGTATAAACTGCCTGTGATAATGCCTGCTGCATTATAACTGCCTGCGATGAATGGTTAATATTTGCTGTGGTTTTGGATCGGCTAGTTTATCACCATTTTTATTTTTCATGCATTATTTTCCTTTTGAGAGAAAAATGTAGTGAGGATAATTTTGTAAAATTACAAGCCCGGCGGACGCTTCAAGAAGATGAAGGACTATTCCAGAAGAATAGGGGCCCCACGGGGGTTCCCGATTTGTACTTTCTTTCTTTTTGGGACTGTAATGGACTGTAATTATTTATGGTGATTAGCCGATCCACGCAGCAAATATTTATGTCTGATGTGCTTGATTATTTATTTTTGCGCAAAATATCTAATTAATGCTATCTTTTTACATGCTAGAGTAATAAATGGCCAAAATTGCGAGCGTCGATTTCGACGTTTTGGATGCTTCAGGAAAGAATTACTTAAGCTGGCAGCTGGATATAAAATTCCATCTGCGAGCACAGGGATTGAGTCACGCCATCGCCTTAGGCGATAAGGTTTCTGACATAGATAAAGCGAAAGCAATTATCTATATCAGACGCCATATCGATCGGACCCTGAAGGCCGAGTACCTAACGGTGGAGGACTCGTATGAGTTGTGGACCGCCCTCGAGGACAGGTATAAACATCAAAGGGATGTTATCCTACCTCGAGCGCGATATGAATGGGAGAACCTCCGTCTCCAAGACTTCAAGTCTATTGCCGAGTACAACTCGGCACTCTTTAGCATCACCTCACGCCTGAAGTTGTGTGGTGAAAAGGTGACGGAGGAACGCATGTTAGAGAAGACGTATACATCCTTCCATGAGAAGGATGTCATACTGATGCAATACAGTATCGTGAACGAAAGTTCACAAAATACTCTGAGCTTCTCTCATGCCTTCTGATGGCAGAGCAGAATCGTGACCTCCTTCTGGCCACCCACAACTCACGGCCCTACCCGGCACTGCTCCTGCGCCTGAAGCGCACCACAGCTCCTTCCAGAAGAAAAGGGGCAACTTCAAAGGCAAACCCCAGAAGGGCAAGACCATGAAGAAGCAGGCTCGAGGACCCCCTCCAAGAAACAACCAAGAGGGGAAGAAGAAAAATGTGTGGAAGAGAAAAGACGACGGCCAGACTTCTGCCCCCAGAAAGGACTGGGAAGATAAATGCCACAGGTGTGGCATGACTGGACACTGGTCCAGAAATTGTCGTACTCCACGCCACCTTCAGGAGTTGTACAAAGCAAGCCAGAAGCAAGCTGAGACAAACCTGGCGGTTCAAGAAAACCTGGCACCAATCAGGTTCATCGCCGAGGACTTCTCCAACGATGACCTGCTCGACTGAGGACATTTATCTACTTTATATGCATTGTAGTTTTTCCTTTTGAGAAACAATTTATCTGCTTATCTCTGGCATGTTTTAAGTACTTTTTCAGACATCAATTTAATTTTCGTAGTATATACCTTTGTGTTTTTTCCTTATACTGCGACTTTTCTTTAAAATAGATGGACTTTAAATGCCTAGTGGACAGTGCCTCTACGCACACGATCCTCCAAGACATCTGCTTTTTTCAAAGCATTAATAAATACGATGGCACCGTAAATACGATTTCCGGTCCATCAAGTATCATTGAAGGATCAGGGGAAGCACATTTTATGCTCCCCAATAGTACAAAACTACTCATAAAAGATGCCCTTCTCTCCCCTAGCTCACATAGGAACCTGTTGAGCTTTAAAGATATCCGCTTAAACGGATACCACCTAGAAACGGTGAGCAAAGGAAACAGTGAATACCTTGATGTAACGTTCCACAAAAACGGTGCTAAAAACACCGTCGAACGTTTCGAGGGACTCCCGTCGGGTCTCTACCACACAAGGATCAGAGCAATGGAAGCAAACACTTTGGAGCACCAGAAGTGCCAAAATCAACCAGAATTCAAACTCTGGCACGATAGACTAGGACACCCTGGAAGGAATATGATGCGTCGCATCATATCCCAATCCCGTGGAATTAATCCGAAAAGCCTGACGCTACTTCGGAAGGGTGCAAATCCTTGCCCCCCTTGTTACAAAGGGAAATTGATTACGAGACCATCCACCCTGAAGGTGGACTCTGAGTCTCCAAGCTTCCTAGAGAGAATACATGGTGACATTTGCGGGCCTATTCACCCCGCAAGTGGACCATTCAGGTACTACATGGTACTAATCGACGCATCTTCAAAATGGTCATATGTGTGCCTCTTGTCCACCCCGCAACGTAGCCTTTGCAAAGCTACTTGCACAAATTATAAAATTGCGGGCACATTTCCCAGACAACCAGATCAAGAAATTGCGTCTGGACAATGCTGGGGAATTCACCTCACAAGTCTTCCTAGACTACTGCCAAGCAACCGGCATAGAAGTTGAACATCCTGTAGCTCATGTTCACACCCAGAACGGGTTGGCCGAATCTCTCATAAAGAGACTACAATGGATCGCTAGACCATTGTTAATGCAATGCCAGTTGCCGGTATGTGCATGGGGACATGCCATACTGCACGCTGCATCGCTGATAAGATTACGACCGTCAGGTAGTCAATCTTATTCTCCGATGCAACTTGCATATGGGAACCCGCCCGATATCTCTCACTTGAGGATATTCGGATGTGCTGTCTATGTCCCCATAGCACCACCGCAGAGGACCAAGATGGGTCCTCAACGGCGTCTTGGTATCTATATTGGTTTCGACTCACCATCGATCATTAGATACCTCGAACCCCTTACAGGGGACGCCTTTAAAGCGCGTCTAGCAGATTGTGAGTTTGATGAAAGCATTTTTCCAAAACTAGGCATTAACACACAGAAGCCAGAAGCTTCAAAGACCATTACATGGGACACAAAGACCTTATCCCATTTTGATCCGCGCACAAATCAATGTGAAGAAGAGATCCTGAAGATCCTTCAAATTCAGAACACAGTTCACATTTTACCGGATAAATTCACTGACAACCAGAAGATTGTCAGATCACACGTCCCTGCTGCAAATACGCCAGCTAGGATTGACATACCCAAAGATGGATGCAATCCACCTGCAGCAGAAGCGGTCGTACCTCAACAAAAAAGAGGACGACCCCCAGGCTCCAAAGATAAGAATCCTCGAAAGAGGAAAAATCCTGGAGCAACAATAACGATACCACCACAGGATGCTGAGCTCAGCCCAGCTACCTCTCCACTCCTAACAACCCCTGAAGAGGAAAATATAGGAGAAATTTCATTAAACTATGTACGTACCGGGGAGGTACTGGACAGAAAAAGCACAATCATCGATGATAACTTCGCGCTCATTATTGCCACTCACGTCACTGAATACGACGATGAGACCGATCCACGCTCTCTAGCAGAATGTAAACGCAGAGAGGATTGGCCAAAGTGGAACGAGGCAATAGGAGTAGAGCTGGACTCACTCTCGAAGCGCCAAGTCTTTGGACCTGTAGTCCTAACACCAAAAGGTGTTAAACCTGTGGGATATAAATGGGTATTCGTGAGAAAAAGAAATGAGAATAATGAGATCGTGCGCTATAAAGCGCGCCTTGTTGCACAAGGTTTTTCCCAACGACCAGGAATAGACTATGACGATACCTATTCTCCGGTCATGGACGCGATCACCTTCCGTTTCATCATAGGCCTATCCACGAAGGAAGGTCTGGATATGCAGCTCATGGACGTTGTGACTGCATACCTATACGGAAATATAGATAAGGACATCTACATGAAAATCCCAGACGGATACAAACTACCGACAAAAATGACAGAAAGACCTCGGGACGTCTATTCTGTCAAACTCCAGAGATCACTGTATGGTCTCAAACAGTCAGGTAGAATGTGGTACAACAGGCTGAGTGAATTCCTAGTGCAACAAGGATTCACAACAAATGAAGTCTGCCCTTGCATCTTCATACGAGCAAAGGGAACAGGATTCGTAATTATCGCCGTCTACGTAGACGACTTGAACATCATCGGATCTCCTGCAGAGATAGATGAGATATCCAAAAGTCTCACACAGACTTTTGAGATGAAAGACCTCGGCAAAACGAAGTTTTGCCTAGGGCTACAAATTGAACATTTAAGCGGAGGAATCCTGTTACACCAATCGACATATACAAAGAAAGTGCTGAAGAACTTTCTTATGGACAAATGTCATCCGCTTAGCACACCAATGGTTGTCAGATCATTGGATGTTGAAACAGACCCCTTCCGACCGCTGGAAGAGGGGGAGGAAACACTGGGTCCTGAAGTACCCTACTTAAGTGCAATTGGAGCACTCCTATACCTGGCAAACTGCACGCGTCCCGATATAGCGTTCGCAGTAAATCTACTAGCCAGATACAGTTCAGCGCCCTCAAAGCGCCACTGGAACGGAGTGAAACAACTTCTGCGCTACCTCCAAGGGTCTGTAGACATGGGACTATACTTCAAGAAAGGTGTATCCGCCGACCTGGTCGGTTACGCAGATGCGGGATACAGGTCCGACCCACATACCGCAAAGTCCCAGACCGGTTTCGTATTCACATACGGTGGGACGGCCATCTCATGGAGATCCGTGAAGCAGACATCCACAGCGACCTCGTCCAACCACTCTGAGCTCATCGCGATCCACGAAGCTAGCAGAGAATGCTTCTGGCTTCGATCAGTCATCAACCACATCCTCAAGACCACCGGCCTGAAGACGGGAGATCTTGGGCCTACTACCATGTACGAAGACAATGCTGCATGCATCGCTCAACTACGAGGTGGCTACATCAAAGGTGACAGGACGAAGCACATTTCCCCCAAGCTCTTCTGGACGCATGAACAGCAAGTGGACAACCAGATCGACATCCAGCAGATCCAGTCCTGCAACAACCTGGCTGACCTATTCACTAAAGCTTTGCCTCGCAGTACCTTTAGAAAACTTGTACTAGGAATTGGGATGAGACAGCTGAGAGATGTACAAGCCTGAAGCTTGAACTTATCAGGGGGAGTTAACGTAGTGCTGTACTCTTTTTCCTTGACTGTTGGTTTTTCCCACTGGGTTTTCCACAGTCAAAGGTTTTAACGAGGCAGCCACATTAACTCAGGATCCAGAAGTATCCACCACTGATGTTATCCATCGATCAGGGGAAGTTACAGAGACTTGTACTCTTTTCCCTTAGCCACAGGTTTTTCCCACTGGGTTTTCCTTGGCAAAGGTTTTAATGAGGCAAGCACTCTTAAACTTAGAGATCCAGAAGTATCTCCAACCCCATGATCAAACAAGCTTCATGAACCCTGAAGTGTTCACCATGGCTTACAACAATGGATGGATAAGGGGAAGTGTTATAAACGGGCTTCTTGGTGGGCCTACCCGTTAGTGGGTATCCACCCATTATGTAACCCTACCACTATAAATATAGGGCTATGGTCTCCATAGCCGCCAAGTTTACAACACATTTTCATTTTTTTTAACATTTTATCAAAATTTCAAATTGGAAATTTGAGATAACATAGTTCCGCATTCATTTGCTCACAGTTGTAACCCTATGAATTCAAACTTTTTATTTGTACGGATTTTGTTATGGATAATCCAACGTGTAAGTGGCGCCACTTGGAGTATTTTACTTCTATTTGTTAAGGGAAATCAACCGATAGTTATCGTGTCATGTCGTGCAATGGATGAATTGTGGAATTTTAGGTGGAGCAGATGTATAAGAGTACCTGACTTTTTTTTTGTTCTCCAAAATTGTCTTCCAACTTCCTCCCATTGTCCGAGAGACTACTTATAAGCGATTGCTTTTGATGGACATTAGATGGTAACATCCAGACTTTTAAACCACTTTATTGCTTTTGGCCCGAGCTGTTGCCATTGATGACGAGCTTAACGTTGAATGCCTTCGTTCTGAGTTGATGCTTTAAATGAAGAAGCCCATTGGTCAGCCGAGCCGTCGTCTTAAATGAAGAAACGATCAGCCTCATGTGAGGGCCTTTGGGTTGTTGGGCGACATCACGAAATTGTGTGTAATGGTTCATTAACCATCAAACATGTCCGTGATCTTCGACTTAAATGAAGTAGCTTACTTTGACCATAAACACTATCAAATTTTAGTAAAGGTACTTTAAGAGAAGAGGTCTTTCAGATCTTCGACTCGCTAGAAAAACAGGAATCCAATCACATACTCTATTATGATCATAAAGCATACATGGCTTGAAAGCATACTACGATGGAGTAGTATAACTCTCGATAGAGTAAGTACATTAAGATTCACTCAAACATCATATGCATCAACACTCAGTCAATCAGGTATAACTTGAAACAAGAAGCTGGCACTAAGGACATCAAGATGTATGTGCGCTCTCGACCCTACACTGACGCACTTGGGATCCCAAATCTCCGGCCACTCCTCCGGCGAATTATGGATTCCGGCGGTTCTTTTGATATGCCTAGTCGTCGCCATCGTACTGGGGGCAGTAGCATACGTTTGGTGGAGGAAGCGGCATGCCATCAAGGATAGCGAAAGCGACGCTAGCAGCAGCCGCACGGCCAGCCCACCGCCGTCGAAATCCATGATGGCATGATGGCATGCCGCTTCCTCCAACAAACAGTACACTACTACCCCCAGCACGGCGGCGACGACAATGAATATCAGAAGCACCGCCGGAATCAATAAGTCGCCGGAGGAGTCGCCGGAGATTTGAGATCCCAATTCTTTGCCGGTGTCAGTGTTACATTCTGATTCCATGGAGCTTAAATACTAAAAAACCACCGAAAGTGGAGTCCACCGCCCTTCGTTTTGAGGGAATTGTACTAACGTGCACACAAAAACGTTTCTAAATTTTGTTTGTTTGTTTACTTGTTTTAAAAATAACTTTTATAAAAGAGGTAGGATGGAGCGAAAGAAAAGGTAAGATCAAATTATGTGAGGCAAATGGCTGACAAAAAAAAAACATCAATGACAGGGATTGATCATACTTATCTTTTCTTCAGCACTAAGCACACCTTTCTTTCTTTTTCTTTTTCTGAAAGGGGCTTCCCATTCAATTTTGATGGGTGTTTTGTTCAGAACTATGGTGAGAGGGAAGGTTTCTTTAGCGCGCGGGAAGACAAGCACGCACATGGTTAGGATGCAACTTATATCAACTTGATGAACCAAGTGAGAACGGGCCCTGAATGTGAAGTCTGATTTACACAACATAAGATATTGGATTATCATTTATACAATTGATGCATTTATGGGGAAATAGGACTAGAACAAATGTCACATCACCCCCTCCACCACACCCAAATCTCACCCCAGCCATTAAGGGCATGTTCTTTTGGCCAAAAGCGGGGGAGAGAAAGCTCAAAAGTAACTATTCACAAACTATTCATAAGATTCCTTAACCGAGAATTTTGGTGCGTGTTCTTTTGAGGTTTTGAGAACATGGGAAACAAGTCGACGTGGATGGTGACCGTGGGAATCCGAGCATTCGTTTGTGGCCTGCGCGATTTGGGGGGATTACACAAGAATCCCAAACAAAGGTGGTGCCCGCTCTCTCCTCCAACCAATCAGAGAAGCTAAATGATTTTTTTTCTTTGATTTGCTGCTGTGAGTGATTCTGCTGCTGCGCGCAAACAGTTCCAACGATTTTTATAAAAAATTTTATTTTAAAGAACATAATTTAGGGGGGTAATCTTACCTAGGTTCACCACACCACACAATCCAACTTTCCAACTCCAACTTTCTTCAACCAAAAGAGCACACTACACGGAGTGGGACCCACCCCAACTTTCCAACTCAACAATCCAACCTCACTTTCCACCAAAAGAACACACTACACATCAATTTCTCTCTCATCAGATTCCACACTCCCTCAACTTTCCCAATTTTACTTTCCTACAAAAGAACATGCCCTAATTTACATATTTGCAATCCCCTCAACAAAAAAAAACACAACCTCACTTAATTACATGTTTGCCATTCACCCAAAAAAAAACACCCACTTATTTACATGTTTGCCAATCAACGGGGTTATATAAATCATGGGTTTCTGGGTGCTTAGGTATATAGCAAAAGCAGCATGAGCATACGAGATGGCAAGTCTATGACACAAGAAGCATACCTTGTTACTACAATACCATTTAGCAGGGTGATGGCCTGAACATCAGAGGAGATCAACCACCAATAATTATCACTGTATATGCCCTGTCACTAGTTTATTCAAGTTCAAACAATAGGAGCGTTTGGCAATCTCAAAGTGTAGCAAAAGTACGGAGGAGACTTTCTTTTTAAAAAGTGTAGCAATATGATTCAATACATGTTTGTTTTTATAAAAACTAAAGTAAAGAATTTTGACAAATAACCGGATGTTGCAGTTATTTAGATATTAACAAAAATGAAAGGAAATACTTACTTCGCAATTAAAGAATATATTGTCTCCTTTCTTTTTAAAATTCCATCATCAACTTCCAATGGTTTAGAAGGAAAGTTAAAATTAGAAGTTATCATGATATGGCGGAAGTGAATCCCCTAATTCCATGCATCACTTCAAACAACAGAATTTGTTGGAAGTGCTTCACTTCTGCATTTTCTGTTTAACTTCCATCTAGCTTAACGCTCCCAATGAACACAACATATTTCTTCCCAATCGAATAAAAATCTGTGGATGATTTTCCAAAGTTGGTTGCATCCTCAAGCAATCAAATAAACAAAAAGAAGAGATGAACACAAATATGCGAAATGTGAAGTGTGTTATAAATCTTATTTTACTTTTATAAAGAAAATTTCTTCTTTTTAAGAATTTTCTGTTTATGCAATATACAATATGTAGAACTTAGCCAGGTGTATTCTTAATGAGACTCATAATTGGTTAAAAGTGATATCAAATAGTATAGTATTGCTCTCAAAATAATACTACTCCCAGACAAGTTGTAGTTTTTTTAAAGAAAGGATAGGGGCACCTCTGCACCGAGCCTTGAACTCTTCAACCTCCACATTGGGAGGGGGAGCTCCACCACTGAGCCAATTGGCTCCCATGGATGAGTTGTAGTAGTTGAAGAATCTACTTATTTTTTCACGTTTATAGACCCATTGGAGTTCATAACAAATTGATTGAAGTCAAATATCACTATTAATTTGCCATTGATGGAATTTTCCAAAGATAGCAATGAAATGATTAACCATTAAAAATGATTGGTTGAGAAGGGTCCCAAAAAAATTTGTTATTTTTTTCGAGGATACATGGAAAGCGTATTTATTGTACATTATAACCCTCTTATGACCCAGGTAGTCATTCTGAGTTAAAATGTAGTTCAAATTTATTTCTATCTTTAACGTTATGTAAGTTTAAATAGGACGGCACAGGTTAGGTCCCTGATGCCCAGGAGTCTTGGGCATCAGGATTTATACCCAGCGTCCCATCTTTCAGGTTCAACGGTTAAGATTTTGGGGGAAAATACTCACTATTCAACCCCAAAAGTGAGATATGTGACATAGATCCTTGTGCCGAGAACAGCTAGTCATCATGGATGCCATAGACCTAACTCGAATCTTAAATAGGAGTGCTAATAGTTACAAACAAGTCCAATTATCCTAATATTTAATGTAAATCTAAATTTATCTTACCTCACCGATATAAATGAGTAAGTTAGATTTAAGATTTTCTTGTTTGTTTGTAAGCATAGATTGAATTAAAGTAATGACATTTGCATAGTTTGACCAAATTATTTGGAATTAGATGCAATGGAAGTTATGAAAGATGCCAAGCTAATCTTATAATTGAAATTAATGGTGTAGATAAGGAATCAAATCCATAAGGAACTGTTGACCAGAGAAAGACAAAAGAAATCAATCCAATTATGGTTTTGAAATAAATATTAAAGATGAGGATTCAAATCCAATGAGTACTTAAATGCAAGGATAAAATTCTCAAGCTAATAGAAGAAGAAAAAACATTCTATTCCATTCATTCTATTTCATTCATGGCTCAGATGATAGGTCTTTTCCTTTGTTTATTCATCCTTTCCCTTGCGATTTTTGGAAATGGATTTGAAAGGAGACGTATAGTCTCAAAAGAAGATCCACAGATAGAGAGTTGGGTTGAGATGCTTGATGAACCTCAGGTACTTCAAACACATTGCAACATTTATATTTTGTATTAGTCCTATGATTCCATAACTTATTCATAATTACATAAAAGTATATTTATGGCAATTTTGAATCTTTTATTTAACATGCATATCATATAATGATCTGAATAAAAAATTATTGGATTTCCCTTATATTGCTGAGTGTTATATTTGATAATAATGTAAGTATTGTGAATCCTATTTTCATTGTGCATGCGATACAAGTACAAGATTTTTTTTTTTGATTCATTAGATTAATTCAATCATAGTTGCCTAGATATTACAAGGATTGTGCCTTTCAAACCGTTGGTTTTACATTAATAGACATATTTCATGTTGTCAATCCTTTAGAATTTTTTAGTGAAAATCAAATAATGTCTTCATATCAATAGCTATCTTGAAAGAAAGAGATAGACTAACAGAGACACATACTAATTGATGAACTATCTCCTCTTTGAAAAATTCTTAATTATTAATGTAATCACGCCTCAAAAGATATGACATGTCAGTATTTTTTAAATAGAAATTCTTAACTTGCTCTGAGCCAAAAGAACTTCATAATTTTTTATAGGGTCAATATATATATAAAGTCTCATCTTCACATCATATTTTGTTTAAAACCAGTTTCTTATATTCCTAATTTTGATACATTGCCACCATCAAAATGGGCTAACTAAAGAAATTCATAATGCATAATATGAATATTTTTTATTTCCTTATTTAAAAACTAAAAGATCATATGTCGATATAATTTATTGAAATCTACTAAACATCTATGTGTAAACGTTAAGATCTATGGCAGCTAGCAAGATGGAGGGAAAGGTGGTGGTGGTCGTGGTGGTGGTTGTTGTTATTTTGGGGGGGGAGGTGAATGTTGGTAATAGAGGATGGAGCAATTAGTTATTCGATTTGCACGAGAATTGGAATTCAAGTCAGAAATGAATATACTTATTTATAGGATTGTGGAAATTAGAAGCAGTCCTAATTCAATGACAATTGTGATAAGTATTAGGTTCACTTCTATAATAAATTAGGTAGGATGTGAGTTGATTCTTTCAAGATTTGTGGTTCAAGTTGTTGGATAGAAAAGGTGATACAATTTTCTTATCAGTGAAAAAATTAGAAATAATTCTAATTTAATGATAACTATGATTATGATTTGGATTTCAATTGTAATTAGTACTAAAGGAAGAAAAGCTTTATACAACCTCTAGAGAGTGTATTTTAATTCAGTCCCAAAAAGGGAATGGTGGGTAAGGCTTAAAGATGAGTGCTTTTCATCTCATCCTAACATCTTGTTGAGACCAAGGTAACTTCAAGATTAGTAATCTACAAAGCAAATATGGCCTAAAAGAGGAAAGTCTTGTTGAAGTCTGTTCGATGATATTTTAACTATATATCGGTCTCCCTTTTAATATGCGAAGTCTCGCTCTTTGGCATTTTATCTCTTTGCTCTTTTTAACAGGAGCATTTAAGATCTAGATTCAATCCATATCTTCAATATTTAGTTTTTACTTCCCTATGTGTTCAACATTAAACTGTATGTTGCTTGAGTTATGTATCTAAAGGAAGAAATGTGTATAATGGCAAAGTCATGAAGAAAGTTTATCAGGTAAAAAAATATTATCTATCCAACACTAAAAACGCACAAAGTAAGTTCATATGTCGATCTTTTGAGTAGGAGTTGGGGCATGATGTTTAAATTAGGACTACCATTTTTTAACGATAAGTTTTGCTACAGAGGCTAGCGAATTAACACTAACCATCTATTTTATTTGGATAGGTAGGAATAATTCAACTTAAATTATCTGGCTTTCCAGGTGCATGCTAAATGGATCAATTACTCTTCTGCTATGGAAGATTTTTCAACTTATTTTGTTCATTAGAGTCTTCCCTTCTTAACCATCATAATGGCCCTATCTGCTTTTCAACATGTTCTGTCAAGTAGAACAAAAACAACACTACTTGTTAGGTTATATTATGTTGAAGAATAGTCACACATCAGACAAATTAAAGAAAGATGATAGCCACAAATAAATAGTTAGGCCTCAACCCCATGGGATTAAGCTTTTGGGTCAGATATGGTTCCAACTTAAGCGTATGTCCTTGCCAAGTGAACTCCCATGTGGTCCAATCTTGTTGTAACTTGTAACAATGGTATCATAGCTCAGTTGTGGCTTGACAAAGGGTCAGATTGGGCCAACAAGTGTTGCAGACTTGAGCCATTTATGTTAGCCCCTTGTGTTGCCCAAATCTAAGGCATTGTTTGTGAAACATATGCCGTATGTGTCAGACAATGTTGGCCCATGTAATTCTTGTAGATGGATCACACATGAAAGTTTCTAGGTTATGCGTGTTAAAGAAAATACATACTTTGGAAAATTAAAGAATGATGGATATAAATACATGGTTGGATCTTTACCCATTGAATAAAGCTTTTGGGTTAGATATATTTCAAATTTAGTTTATGACCACACCAATTTAAGTCCATATGGGTCTGATCCAATTATAATAATAGTTCTTTTATTTCTCTATATTTTTATCCTGATTTTCTTTTTCTCAAATCAAACTACTATATTAATATTGTGTCATTGTGTCTAGCAGGTTTGAGGTTCCAATTCTACAAAGATAAGCTTGTAAACATCTTAAAAACCTCTATTGTTTCATTCTGATTCTTAAGAGTGCCTTTCATATAATTATGCCTAAAATAAAACTAAATAAATAATAGAAGAAGAAGAAGAAGCAAGTGAAAGATAATGTCCTACACTCTTTACTGCAATTCAACGTTTGAAAAATAAAATAGAACATAATCATCTAATGTTGCAAAATACTTTGGTTAAAATGAAACATAGAAATCATTTGATAAAATGCCAATAGGAACAGTTGCGTCCTCATTGTTGCGAAATTAAGTGCCAACAGAACATGAAAATGCAAATCATCTCCCAATTATCATTAAAATGCAAGAAGGTCCCCTTTAGTGATGTATCATAGGAATGCACCGCCATAAGAAATGATTTTGGTATAGAGCAACCCACTCCCTTCATGCCTCGATTTGCAAATCCGGGTGAGTATTTCAAAGGGAATCACCAAAACTTGTTGGAATGCTAGGACCATATAATCCAACCCCATGCAATCATAACTAGTTTCCCTCCACGTCAATGACCCTTCATAATATACTCAAGAACAAATTTAGTTGAACTAACCTTAGATGTCAAATAAGATGGACCATTAATGTCACTTCACTAGCATCTCTAATGAAATCTTATTGCCAGAGTGAATCCAAATCATTCCAATTGTGGGTCATCCTTTAATGGTGATGAATTTGATTTTGTGTGCGAACTATTATGTATGTAATATATGTAACTAATATTGATTATAAGATATCTCAGATTGAGAAAAAAGATCAAATCATCATTACTTTAATAATAAATTGTCTTCATTCCGACAGTACCATTAAAGGTTTCTTGATTTAATTTTTTTACAAGAACTTTATAGTAATGTAAGACATACTTATCTTTATAAAGTTTATATTGTTTTAATGAAAGGAGAGAAGAACATGAAATGAGTAAGTAAATTGATTAATAATATTTGTTAAACATAATATATTATAATTTCAATTAGTTATTTATTATGATCTCCCATGATTCCTTTTTCCTAAGCAAAAGTATTTCTGATACTTTATTTATTTATTTTTGTTGAGGTATTAATTTGATTATTATACAGACTGCTTCCCATCATTCCATCGATTCTTCGCCAGTCAGCAATATATCATTCAGTAATTTGGATGGTAAAGTCACAGTTAGTGGACGTGCTGGAAATGTAAGTTAATGAGCAATATCTGTTAAAATATGCTTGAAATGGAACTATTAATAGTTACTAAGATTTACTTGATGTCATACTCTGTTTAGTTATTACATAGTTTTATCTTATATATACTTCTAATCCAGTTTTGTAAATATTTACATAATAGATAATAATGGGAAACTTATGACGAGCAGGTTAGCCATATATGTCACCCTTTAAAACACCACCTTCCGATATTTTTTGGAAGATTGGAACCGTTCATTTGTATTCATCACATTCTAAAACCCTAAAACACCAAATATCGAGTGAACTTTATGGGGTATGCTTGTCCATCCTTCCATCATAAAAAGTTCTATTCATATAAAAGTGTTAAATTTATGATTGTTGGATTAACAGGAAAACCCACATGGATTCACCGGATGTTAGGTGTTTTGGGGTTTTAGAATATGATGATCAAAATGAACGATTTTGATCGTCCGAAAAAATAGAAGAGAATGGACTTTTTGAGACGCATACGTGGCTTAGCCGCATATGTCATATGTTTCTCCATATTCTCAACATATTATTACTAGTGGGTAGACATATTCAGTTGTATATATTCTCACAATAATTTATCAATATGGGTATGTGTGTGGGTGGGGGGGGAATGGGTCTGTGCACATGCACATGTAAGTTAGGTGTGCACGTGCACAAAAACCCTATTTTCCCTTATTTTTGAAATTTTTTATAGGATTTGGTACACCTCATGGATGATCACCACATCAAAAATAAAGTGAATCAGATGCTATTTAACCAGAAATCTTAGAGTTGCAAATTCAACGGTTTCAGAACAATAAATTTTTTTGCAATGGGTAGATCAAAGGTCAAATACCCCTAGGGTTGACCCGTATTTGAGTTTTGGGGTTTTAGAAATTGTATAACAATCCAATAAAATATTTTTTAAAAATAAGGGAAAATGGGTTTTTGTGCATGCACAGCTACATATTGCTCTATATATATAGAAAAAATTTCAAATAAAAACATTTTGCACGGAATTTTCCGTGCAAAAATGTTTTCATTTTTTTAAAATTCTTTTGTCAAAATTTTGTTCATTCCCTGCTTTATGTTGTCATACACCCCTAAAAATAATGGTTGAAAAATAATATGATTTGTCATTCGATCAAAGTATTACAAAAAGTTCTATTGTTCTGAAACCGTTTAATTTTGTAACGGATGGATTAGTGCTCAAACCCCCCTAAGGTTCACCCATTATTTTCCCTGGGATATAAACTTGTATGGGTTAAACATCAAAAAAAATTGCATAAAAATTTCTAAAAAAGACAATGTTTTTCGCACATGCTCACGACCCCCTCCCCCATTTTGATATATATATATATATACATACATATATATATATGAGATTCATGTAAATCAGGTGGCACATGATCTAATAGATCATGTGCAAGACACAAAAAGGAGGGCCCCATGGAAAGTACAAGCCCATGTGGGACTTGTACTTTCCAACTTTATGTGTTTTGGCACCTGATCTATTAGATCAGGTGCCACATTTTCTACATTATTATATATATATATGTGATCATGTAGATCAGGTGCAAGACACAAAAAGATGGTCCCTACAGAAAGTACAAGCCCATGTGAAGCTTGTACTTTCCACCTTTTTGTGTCTTGGCACCTGATCTATTAGATCAGGTGTCACATTTTCTACATTATTCTCTTATATATATATATAATATGGGCTTTAGCTGAGCTCTTGGCCCCTCCCCCCTTTTGATTTTTTTGGGATTTGTTGTTCATATGATGTATGATCACTACACCAAAAATCAAGTATATATATCGTTATTTGACCATTCGTTGCAAATTCAACAGTTTTATAACAATAGAACTTTTGTAATGGGTTGATCAGTGGTTACATGTCCCTAGGGCCCACCCATATTTGGGGTTTTAGAATGTAAACAACAATTTTAGAAAAAATTCAACAAAAGACAGTAATGGGGACGCGAGTGGACCAATGAGGAATTTCCTCCTTGGCCCGCTGACCCAACACACACTCACATATATGTATGTGTTTGTGTTTGTAAAATAAAGGAAAATTGATGGCATATGATCAAATTTGGCCAGGCGCCATAATGTGGCAGCCAATCATTGGCCTCCCAAAAAGCAACCCAATCAACCCATGCGGGTTGCATTTTAGACGGCCAATGATTGGAAGCCACGTCAGCGCAATTTGATCAGGTGCCATCTGACCTCCATTAATCTCATTTGTGCATGAATAATGGGTATCATTTAACATATGAGGCTTAACCTCATCTCTAAAACTCCATCCACAGCTATTTTTTGGAGGATCGGAACCATTCATTTTGATGTTCATATTCTAAAACCCGAGAATATCGAATTTCAGGTGAACCCAATGGACTCTTCCCGTTTATCCACCGTCACAAAAGTTCTATTCATGCAATATTGTTAAATTTGTAATGGTTGGATGAACGAGCAAATCCCCTTGGGTTCACCCGATATATATTCGGTGTTTTAATGTTTTAGAATATGTCGATCAAAATGAATTGTTTCGATTCTCAGAAAAAATAGCGGAGAATGGACTTTTAGAGGCGCATATAAGGCTTAGTATCATATGTCATATAATACCCATTATATATATGAAAAATATGGAAGTCGGCAAGCCAAGGAGGAAATTTCCTCCTTGGTTAGCTATCATCTTTCATCTAACTATTGTGAAAAGTTCTGTTATGACGAAACTGTTATACTTGCGACGGATAGATCGATGAACAAGCAAAACTCCTTAGATTCACTTGAAAATTAGGGGTTTGGGGATAAGAAGATGAACATCAAAATGAACGATTCAAATCAAAGGAAAAAATAAGGACGGTATGTGTTTGATGCTAACAAAGGAGAAAATTTCTTCCTTATCTAGTTGATGCCCATTTTCACGATATATATAGTGGAAAATAGGTATTAGCTACACAAAGAGGAAAATTTCCTTAGTGGTAGCGTGAAACCCATACCCACTATTTTTTCCTTCGACCCGAACCGTTCATATTGATCTTTATTATGTTTTATGTAACGTCGCGCTCTCCAGGATACCCAGGAAGTACAAGTAATGCTCCATCACAAAATCAACACAAAGTTATAATAATAAGTACAAAGTCAAACATTTCATTTTATTTATACAACAGTACATCATTTACATAAGTCATCTCCGCACTGAGTACAAGTGGAAAGTAAAAGAAACTCCGCCAAATAACCCATAAAGGAAAAATACTTGCACTATTCAAAAGTACAACTCACTGCCTAACTATCCCTGGAAGTTCAACGGTACAAGACAACCCTCTGTGGGCTCCATCTCTGAATAGTCTCTTGAGTCAAGCTCTGCTCTGACTATACTGCTCCTAATCCTGTAATGATAAATGGGACACGTCAACGCGTGACCCAGTAGGATAACCTAACTCAACTAGGTAGATTTTAGTTTCAGAATCGGACTACCTAACTAAAGGGTGGTCTACAGAAGTAAAGGTGTCCACAAAATATGCATAAAACATATCACAACAAGCAAGAGCTGAAAGTAAAACTGGGAAGTATGTCAATATGAGATAACATGATTCATGTATTACTGACAAATTTATAAAAGTTGTCCATTTAAATATTTGGGAACCCGTGTAAAATGTAGGACACTTAAGGAGCTGAACTTCACCCAAGGTGGGTGAAAAGTGGTACAACAAACAGTGACACGAGCACCGTAGAGACCTCTCGTAACTCCTTCTGTCGGGATTGAGAATTCTCGATTTTTGTGGAAAACGAAGCAAACCATCAATTATTGTCATCGTGCATCACGGGTACACCATCGGCCTCTCTAACACTGTTTACTCACTGCCGGCTTCCGAGAGTGTGGGTGAGAATCATATATGTGTCCACTCATTAATGCCTACTTTTTACACATATTCCTTCCAAAACACATTTCTAGAGCTTCTCCCATTTTAAAATGGAGTGAAGACTCAAGACTCTTTCTATCATCTCATTCTTATTTTCATCATTTCACAATAATTTCATCTTTATGGTCTCACTACCACTTTCTTATTTCATAGTTTATTTCTTCAACATCTCTTCATGAACACCTCTGGGTTCATTATCAATATCATTGTATCATTTCTTCGTAAACAATTAGCATGAACTTCATTGCATGATTAGGATAACAACATCATGGTGTTTATCATTCAACATGGATTCTTCAACATGGATTCTTATTTCATAGTTTCTTATTTCATAGTTTATGGATTTTTCATCATTTCACAATAATTTCATCTTAGTGGTCTCACTACCACTTTCTTATTTCATAGTTTATTTCTTCAACATCTCATCATGAACACCTTTGTGTTCATTATCAAAATCATTGTATCATTTCTTCGTAAACAATTAACATGAACTTCCTTGCATGATTAGGATAACAACATCATAGTGTTTATCATTCAACATGGATTCTTCACTAAGTAAACTGAATCATAATATATTACAAGAATGACATTCAAATCATGGCATTTGTGTAGCACATAAAGCAACAAAAAATGATAAAATTGAAGTTCTGTCAAACGGGAATATCATGGCCACATGGCCGTTTGGGCCTTTCACACGGCGATGTGGAGTGGCACTGGAAAGCTCCAGGAAATACCCAACACGGTTGCGTGGTCTCTTCACACGATCGTGTGGTGTTGGCTGATTCAATGTACTCACAACACTGTCACACTGCCGTTTGACTTGTTCACATGGCTGTATGGAATAAACTTAGTTTATGGTCTAGAGTAGTCGACCACACGGTCGTTTGGATAATCCACACGACCATGTGGGTTAAGAAGTCTTCATCCAATATTGCTCGCGTCTACGTCGACGAGATTAAGGGGTGACACGGCCGTTTCCAAGGCGATACGGCCGTGTCGTTCAAAAGGGCTTGATTCTTCGTTCAACGTCTAAGTCGACGCGGCCTAGTGGTTTTGAGGGTCGACACGGCCGTGTGGTGGTACGACACAGTCGTGTGGGTCAAAAACAACGACACTGTTGTACCCTTCCGAGGGTTGAACGACCGCCACACGGTCGAGACTCGACTGTGTGGGCTAAGACATGAATATCACACGGACTAGACACGACCGTGTTGTTTTCATAGACTGCTGATTCTACCGAGTTCTAAAGTTATTTCCTACGCGATTCTAAACTGACATTTAACAAGATAGTTAAGAAATCCTACCTTAGCAAGTCCCCAAATGGTCTCTGGCCCTTCTTCTCCTTGACCATCTAACAATATGCTCCTTCTCATCTCTTCTTTAAACTCTAAGGAGTTGTGTTTGCGGTGGCTTGGGGAAGGAGATGGAGGGGCCGCTGAGTTGTTTGGGGTTAGGTCAGTGGTGGAGAAATAGAAGGAAAGGAGAAAGGGTTCATGTGTAAGTGAGGGAGGGAGGAGGGAGGAGGGATGGTAGTGAGAAGTTCATGGGTTCGGCCAGAGGAGGGGGTGATGGCGGTCCGATGGGTTACGTGAGAGTGAGAGGTAAGAAGGGGAATGGTGCTGGCTTAATGCGTGAGAAAGGGACTAAGTTCTCCTCTTCCTTCTCTTCTTTATGTCCTTTTCTTATTCCCCAAAAATTCATTAATCCTCATCATCAAGTATGTGAGAGGTGGCATGGTGTGGGTTAAGAGGGTTTAATCACATGACACATATGGGGACATGTGTCCTACTAATGAATTTTCTAAACTTTACATTTTTAGAAATTAGAAATACCCCATGAATACTAAATACCCCACTTAATACTAGGTATCTCATACATACATTATACTTTCAAATCAAATAATGTTTCCTAAAAATTTATTAGAAATAATTATGCCATTTTAAAAAAATTGAGGAAAAATTCTTGAAAATACACGACAATAAAATTCGTATGAATACGATCAAGAATATATACATAATACATGTATATGTGACTGCATGGTATTACATTTTAAACCCACAATTCACCAATTTTCAAGTAAATCGAAGGAGTTTTGCTCGTTCATCTACCTGTTACAAGTTCAACATGTCAAAACAATAGAACTTTTTGCAACGAGTGGATCGAGTGTCAAATACACTTAGGATTTACCCATATTTGGGGTATTAGGTTTTAGAATGTGAACAACTTAGAAAAAACAATTTCAAAAAAAATGAGGGAAGGGGTTTGCTGTAATAGCCAAGGAGTGTTGACTTCATATTTCTCTCACATTCATATTTCGCCTTCGTTAGATGACATCCATGGTAACGCCCCGCCTCTAGGGTTATATGCAGATCCTGCATGCATGTGCTAGTGAAGTCAATGTGGAGCAGAGCAGAAAGGAATAAAATACTTGTAACATGACAAGTTAACATAGTTCTGAACAGGGAAATAACAATATAATCTTACACTACAACTGAAATATAAAAACAACACTCGCACTCGGTCAGCTCACGGCTCAATGTCCTGCACCGGAGGCTCGGACTCCTCGTACTTAGGCGCCTCCATACAATCATGTGTGTTACCTAGTGGGGCAACAAAAGTCGCACCACAGCTCAATAGAGTAGACAATATCTTACCAACGACAAAATAATAACGATGCAAAAAAGGAGATATGACAACAACAAATATATTGGTACGGAACAAAGATGTAATATGGTATGATTATTTAATGTCCACAAACTACTGCAAGGTGGTACTCTGATGCGTCTAGGGCTTTTTGTGGGGATAAATGTGTGATTTTTATGGCTTTGGACTAATAAAACTAGGGTTTTTATGCGAAGAACAGATCTGAAATTACTAATAAATGCGAGAATATTTAATCTAAAGCAGACGAACAATAAGAGATTTAAGGGAAAATTGTTTTAGGGTTCTAGGAAATAAAATACCTTTTAGATCAATTCTTCGATAAACCGTCCTAGGGCCGGCCGACCCTTGCTTAAGGGAGGGATTAGCCAATTGTGGAATTACTAAACGACCCCTCGTAGTTGCGAAATTACAAGTTTGGGACCGGGTCCATGTTGGACCCGAGTCGCCTCATCCTTTGATACACTTGAATCGACCTCCTTGGCTCCATGGACTCGCGCGCCCCATCCAAGACCCGCACCGCATCACTACTCCCCAAAAGTGCTACCTTGTCCTCAAGGTAGAACTCTGGAAATTGGTCTCGTATCACAGCACGAGGCTCCCAAGTAGCATCATATTCTGACAGGCCCCTCCATCTGATCAACACTTCATGTGTCCCATCTGAGGCCTGTCTAACACCGGTCAGCTCCTAAGGCTCAAGCAGTACCTCCATATCATCTGTCAAGGTGGGCGGCAAGGTAGGTGAGAGTGTATGTTCTCCGATGGCTCGCTGCAACTGTGACACGTGAAAAATGGGGTGAATGGTGGACGTAGAGGGTAACTGCAGATGGTACGCCACCTTTCCAATCTTAGCAGTGATCTCGAAAGACCCATAGTAGCGGGACGCCAGCTTCTCATTGCTCCGATGGGCCAAAGTCTTCTGTCTGTAAGGCCTGAGCTTAAGGTAAACCCGGTCCCCCACGGCAAACTGCACATCCCTCCGGTGCCCATCCACCTTGGCTTTCATGATCTGCTGGGCCCGCAGTAAATGTTTCTTCAGCTCCTCCAAATAACGGTCCTGCTCCCCAAGATGCTCCTCTACTTGCGACACAGGAGCAGTACATCGACTGTAGTGGATCAACTGTGGTGGGTCCCGTCCGTACAAAATCCGAAAAGGAGTACTCTGCGCCGCCGAGTGGTACGAGGTGTTGTACCAATAGTCTGCCAATGCTAACCACCTGGCCCACTGTTTCGGCGAGTTTGAAGCAAAACACCTCAAATAGGTCTCCACACTCCTATTCACCACCTCTGTCTGTCCATCCGTCTGTGGGTGATAGGCAATGTTCCTCCTTAGTTTGGTCCCCTGGACCTTAAACAGCTCCCGCCTAAAACTGCTCAAGAATACTTTGTCACGATAAGATACTATGGACGCAGGGAAACCATGCAGGCAGACCACCTCCCGCATAAAGGCTGTAGCAACTGTCATGGCCGTGTAAGGATGCTTCAACGGCACGAAATGGGCATACTTGCTGAGTCTATCCACCACCACCACTATGAAATTGTAGCCCTCTGATCGTGGTAATCCCTCAATGAAGTCCATGCTAGTATCCTCCCAAACTCTCTCAGGAAGGGCCAATGGCTGTAGAAGTCCCGCCGATGACATGGACATGTACTTGTGACGTTAACAGACGTCACACTCGGCTATCATCTGAGCAATGTCTTTCTTCATGCCTGGCCAGTAGAGCTCCCTAGACATCCTCCTGTAAGTCTGTTGTATCCCTGAATGCCCTCCGATGGAGCTGCAGTGGAACTCCTGAAATATCAGTGGTATATGTGTGGAACCTCTGGGAATCATCAGTCTCCCCTGGTAAAGAAGTCATTGCCTACTCATGGTGTACCCCGGAAATTCCGCTGACCCCTGCTGCAATGCTTCCCGTATCTGTGCTAAGCCCGGATCGGCCTCAATCTCTCTGCTCGATGGCTCTCAGTCTAGGAGTATTGGTACGAAAATGGCTGCTATCTCTGCTAGCTCCTCTCTGCAGGACAGGGCATTTGCCGCCTTGTTCTCCAAGCCTGGTCGGTACTGGATCTCGAAGGTGTAATGGACCAGCTTGGAGAGCCACCTCTGATGTTCTTCTGTGACCAGGCGCTGCTCCAACAAATACTTCAAACTACGGTGGACGGTCCTCACTATGAACCGTCTCCCTAACAAATAAGGCCGACATTTCTGGATGGAGAGCACGATCGCTATCAACTCCCGCTCATATACTGATTTCAGCCTCGCTCGTGCTGACAGAGTCTGGCTGAAATATGCAATAGGTCTCTGATCCTGCATCAGCACCGCCCCCAACCCATGTCCTAAGGCGTCAGTGTCTATTACGAAGGGCCTGCTGAAATCTGGTAGTGCCAAGACCGGCACGGTCGTCATCGCCTGCTTCAGGGCCTCGAATGCCCTGGTGGCCTCCTCACCCCAGTGAAAGCTGTCCTTCTTCAGCTGCTCTGTAAGTGGCCATGCTATCGAGCTGTACCCCTGGACGAACTTTCTGTAGTATCCTGTCAGGCCCAAGAAGCTCCGCAGGCCTCGTAGTATGATAGGTAACGGCCAGTCTAACAGTGTTGCAATCTTGGCCCGATTTGCCGCCACCCCCTCAGCTGAAACGATATGCCCCAAATACTCTACATGTGGCTGACCAAACATGCACTTCTTCTTATTTGCACACAGCTGCTGGTCCTGCAACTCATGTAACACTGCCTGCAGATATCCCACATGCTCCTCCATACTGCGACTGTATATCAAGATGTCGAAGAATACTAGGACAAATCTCCGTAGATATGGCCAAAACACCTTGTTCATAAATGCCTGGAATGTCGTTGGAGCATTTATCAAGCCGAACGACATGACGAGGAACTCACAGTGCCCCTCATGAGTCCTAAAGGCCGTCTTGGGCACGTCCTCTGCCCTCATCCGTATCTGGTGATAACCTGACTTGAGATCGATTTTAGAAAAACAAGCAGCTCCGTGGAGCTAGTCAAGAAGCTCGTAGATTACCGGAATAGGAAACTTGGCTGGGACAGTTTCCTTATTCAAAGCCATGTAGTCCACACAAAATCTCCAGCTGCCATCTTTCTTCTTTACTAACAAAACCGGGCTGGAGAACGGACTTGTACTCGGCTGAATCACCCCTGCTGGAAGCATGTCCTCTATTAGCCTCTCAATCTCGTCCTTCTGTACCTAGGGGGTACCTGTAGGGGCGCACGCTGATGGGGGACATGCTCTCTCGTAAGACAATGTCGTGCTCGTGGTCTCGGTGCGGTGGTAATCCATGTGGGGTCTGAAACACCTCATCGTACTGGCTCAATAGTTGCTCTATCTTTGGTGCCACTGCCTGAGTATGATCCTCCCTCTGCTCTACTGCCGCCACCGCCTGTATCTCGACTAGAAATCCACCTCCTGCCGTGTGTATCGCTCGTGTCATGGCCTTGTAGGATACTAAAGAACGACAGAGGCTGGGATCCCCAGTAAGACCACCGTTCTCCCTCCCTCCGGTTACTCCATCCTCAGCATTTTCCAATTCGTCCTGATCTCTCCCAAGGTCTGCAGCCACTTCATCTCCATGGTAACATCAGTGCTCCCTAATTCCAAGGGAAGAAAAACCGTGACAATCTGCACCTCTTGTACGTCACTATCACACCACGACAGACGCCGCTACTGTGTTACCTGACTTGTGCCCAGCACTACGCCATATCTCCCTGTGTTGCTCAGTTGTAGTCCCTTCTCTCTCACCATCCTGCTGGAGATGAAATTGTGGGTGACCCCACTGTCTACCAGCACGATCACCTCCCGGCCGCCTACTTGTCCCACCAATTTCATGGTGTGGTTTGGTGTAAACCCCACCACAGAATTGAGGGATACATCTGCCAAATCCAAGTGCTGGTGCTCAGCCTCCTCGTCCTCTCCAGCCTCTAGTATGACTACCTCGTCCTCCTCATCGTCGTTCACTATCTGTATCTGCAGAGTCCGATCTCCACAGCGGTGTCCTAGAGTGAACCTCTCATCACATTTGAAAAATCGTCCCTTCTCCCGGATCTCTGCCTCAGTCATCCTCCGTACCTACCCACCTGTCCGTGGCTCCGGCCTCCTGTCCCTGCTACCTACAGCAACGACCGTACCCCCTGGGCAGGAGCGGACCCCTAGGTAGGAGCAGCTCTCTGTCCTCCAACTGGTGCTTGTCCCCGAAAAGCGGTGCCTCCCCATGCCCCACGGGCTCTCCTCTCAGTCTCCTGATGGTCCTCGACCATCCTAGCTGAAGTCATCATCACACGCAGGCCCACTGGCTGCAGCTGTCTCAGCCCGGATCTAACAGTGAAGCCCCTTCATAAAACAACCCTCCAAAACTTTCTCGAGACTCTTCGAACTCTGTGGCAGAGTGACTCAAACTTCTTGATGTACTCACTCACGCTCACATCTTGCTTCAGTGAATATAATCGCTCATATACTCTCCCAGACTGTACTGTGCCAAATCGCTCCACTAATAGAGTAGTAAAACTCCTCTAATGTTCGGAACGGCTGCTGCTGATGTGTCCATCTGTACCAACCCAAGGCCTCTCCCTCCAAGTAGACTCCCACCGCTCGTAGCCACTCCTCTGCTGGTACCGCAGACGCCTCAAAATACCTCTCCACGCGATACATTCAGTCATCGGGGTTCCCGGACTCAAAATAGGCATCTTCAACTTCCTCAGTCGACTATCTCCGCGAATCATCCTCTCTCCTGCGGCTGATCCGGACGCCTCTGCTGAAAAACCGGTGCTTTGTCAAGAATGTACCTCTCTGCCTGATCCCGTGCTCCTCTGTCCGCTCCATCCCACTGCCAGTCGCCCCTCTCATCTCCATGTGGGTGCCCGTAATGTATCTGATGGTCTCTAGGGGTGCCATGTATCCCTCTCCAATCTCCTGACACCCCCTAAAAGGTGGGGGCTGGGTCGACGGGCCCTCAATATGCTGTTGTCGCCCTCCATACTGCGGAAAACCTGTACCGTGCTGCTGAAAACCAGGCGTATGAGCTGTTCGTGCCCTGAGCTGGGCCACATGTGGTGTCGTAGAGGTCAAAAGGGGCTGTCGAGGTCACTGGGAAGTCGGTGGAACCCCAGTGTGCTCGGACGGAACTCGAAGAGGGCCCCGGGGGTGGGCGAACCCCAGGGGGCGGCGGGGCCTGCCGACGCCAGTTTTGGGCCGACAGCCCCCAGCCGATGGCCCCAGGTGTCATTGAGGGCCCAGGAAGGGGCTGCTGCTGCCGCCCCTCCTGGGGGGTTTGGCGGGACCCCCAGGTGCACCTGGGGGTTCGACGGCCCCCAGGTGCACCTGGGGGTTCGACGGCCCTCCCCAAGGTTGTCGGTGGGGCGGGCGACCCCCAGGTGGTCGGAATTCCGCCGCGCGGTGGTGAAGTGGCTGGAAACGCCTCCCAATCTTTCGAATCTGCTGCGTTTCACTGGTCGTACGGATACAAGCTCTTATCTTCCTCATCTTCCGGAACCCTCTCGCTAAAAATCACATTTTTACTTTTATTTGTTGACAAAGGCGGCTCTTTTTTGCTTGGATCCGTTTTAGGGTTGATGTTCGCTATCATCGCTGCTAAGTCCATCATCATCTGCGATCTATTCGCCTCCATAATTGCCATCAATCATGCTTCGGATGCTTATGCGGCCGCGACGATTTCCGCGGTCTCCTTTTTGACCTCGTTAAATCCCTCAGTGATTCGGTTCTCTATCTTCTCCACTTTCTCTTCCAACGCTTTGATCCGCTCCATAGATCGTGTGCTCGTCATGGATCTACTGTTCTGATACCAATTTGATGCATCTAGGGCTTTTGTGGAGATAAAGGTGGGATTTTTATGGCTTTGGACTAATAAAACTAGGGTTTTTTATGCGAAGAACAAATCTGAAATTACTAATAAATGCGGGAATAATTAATCTAGAGCATACAAACAATAAGAGATTAAGAGAAAATTATTCTAGGGTTCTAGGATATAAAATACCTTTTAAATCAATTCTTTGATAAACCGTCCTAGGGCCGGCTGGCCCTTGCTTAAGGGAGGGATTAGCCAATTGTGGAATTACTAAACGACCCACACTCGTAGTTGCGAAATTACAAGTTTGGGACCGGATCCGTGGTGGACCCGAGTCGCCTCCTTCTTTGATACACTTGAACCGGCCTCCTTGGCTCCATGGACTCGCGTGCCCCATCCAAGACCCGCGCCGCATCATACTCACTAAAGTGAATCAATCCTAGGTCGTGACTTATGTGAGAGAGTGTGATGTGCAACCGAAGACCTTCTTGAACCGCAAGGGTGCTACCCCAGGCCAGAATAACAAGCTACTCCGGATCCATTCAAGTGATAGATCATGGAATAGAAATCCTCCCAGATATGGGTCAAAAGACAGGCTCCAATCGCTCCCGCACTCTCGCAATCATAATTTTTCCCCAAAACACGACGAGTCAAGCTAAATTAATTAATTAACATTTTAGTGTCGTGATATGGCCTGAGTTTAACATCAATTAAACTACGTAGTCAATAGGGATCCATAGTCAATAATTGAATGTAGCAACCAGACATGTCATAGCCAATCTTAATTCCACCAGTCATTTCTCAACAATGATATCACAAGTAACATCCCTTAGACTACACAATTTAACATGATATCAAACTTCATGTACTAGCATGCTCAGAGAGATAATGACAATAAAGCTGGCATTGTGATAAAGTGAAGCAAAGATATTTCCCACATCATGATATTTCAGAGTGAACCAATATTAAAAGAAACAACTCATCAATTTTCTATGCAATGAACCAAGAAATGCTGAAAACACAATAATTGCTTGATAAAGAAAAACCCGAAAGTCAAACTCATAGTGGCTTTAGAGGTTCTAGGCCAGAGGGATCAGATTTGGGGTCTTTTCATCACATAATTAGGGAAACCCGAGCCTACAGCAAAGTCCACGGGGTTCTAGCAAGGAACCAGGGGCTAACGACCAAGACATCGGTGGAATGGAGCTCAGATTCCAAGTAAACCATACCAAAAACCCAAAACAGCAAGCAAGGGACCCATCCGAACCCAAACCACAAGCTGAAAAGCTAGCCGAACCCAACACCAAGCATAAGAAGCCCAAATCAGCAAGCAAAGAATCAGCAGCAACCAACAGCAAGCAAGGAGGGCTAACCGAACCCACCAACTCAGGAACCCCAACAACAAGCAAGGAGGCCAAACCCCAAGTCGAAACCCCAAAACAGCAAGCACGGCAGTCAGCCTAGCCCAACCAGCCCCAAGCAAGAAACTCGGGACCCCACAACAAGCAAGCGAGGGAACCAACCCCATTAGATAATCGTAAGGAACAAGCCCTAGCTATTCTCCCAAATCATCATCTCCCGTTCATAAAAATCCAATTTTCTCACAAAACCCCAATGATTCAACTCATGTTTACGTATGCAAAAATCGAAATTAAAACTGAAGTACATGGGGACAGAGTCTACCGAAATTATTGCTGAAGAACCAAGAAAATCAAGAACCTAAAAGCCATGGCAAGATCCCGCAAGCATCATTCAGAGAAACCGAAGAAATCAAGCCGACAAGCTTCAAAAATGTGGAGAGATACTTATAGTGCCGTGTAACCAAGGAGGAGGAGATGGTGACTTATAGAGTCGGAGAACCCGAGAGAAAGGACGCGCGTCCTTGCAGCAAGGGCGACAGCCACGAAGAGGCTCGGGTGCTTCGTGTTGTCGCAGAGAAGGATGGAGGGGGGCTGCTGCTATCGTACAAGAGAGAGGACAAGAGAAGAGTGTTGTCGACAGCCTTAACAAGGGCTCTCGTGTCGCCGAGAGAGAGATAGATAGAGAGAGAGAAGATACCATGTCGAAAGCCCTAGAATGGGCCCGTGTCAAAGAGATGGAGAGAATCGATCGCGTTGAAGAAATCGAGCCCCGACTGGGCTCGATGCGTGAAATTGAGAGGGGAGAGGGGAAATAACGAAGCCCATGTGGGCCTTGTGAGTGGGCCGAGGAAATGAAATGGGGACGGGAAATAAGAACGTGTCGTTACATCCATATTGCTTTAATACACACAAAAAATAAAATATGTATTAATAGCATAGGAAATTTTCTACGCTGTCAGCATGGTTTGGTTTATATTAAAATAAATTTTCAAAAACTTTTTTGGGATTTTGTTCTACACCACATGGATGATCACTACACCAAAAATAAAGTAAGTCCAATGCTATTTGACCTTCGATCTACCCATTACAAATTCAACGGTTTTGGAAGAATAGAACATTTTGTAATTAGCGGATCGAGAGTCAAAACCCCTAGGGTTTACCTATAATTGGGATGGGTGGATCGAGAATCAAATACCACTAGGGTTAACCTATATTTGGGATTTTGAGGTTTTAGGATTTTACACCAACAAAAAATTTCAATTTTTTATATTACTCCAATTGACATCATATGAATTATTTTGTGTTGTCAACACATATTAATTAATCTCATATATATATACAAGTTAATATATATGTGCTATCAGCGCAGGAAAATTCATGCACTGATAGTACGAGTTTATTTTTAAAAATTTGAAATTTTTTAGTATTGTTTTACACATTCTAAAACCCCGGCTCCGTAGGATTCCCCGAATTCTTCCGGTTCCATGGGAACTCCGAAGTTAAGCGTTCAGGGACGAGAGCAATACCAGAATGGGTGACCTCCTGGGAAGTCCTCGTGTTTCCGCGACCCATGTGCCATCCCTCCCGCTGTGTGAGTCGATGGGGTTTTACAGCTTTCCGATGAATCAAAAACCCCCCAAAACTCCAAATATGGATGAACCCTAAGAGTATTTAACCATTGATCCACCCGTTGTAAAAATTCTTTTCTTCCGAAACTGTTGATGTTACAATGGGTAGATCGAGGGTCGAATAGCGTTAGGATACACATGATTTTTGGTGTGGTGATCATTCATGATGTGTAAAACAAAATCCAAAAAAATCTCAATTTTTTTTAAATAAATCCATACGGACATGGCATTAAATTTCCTACGATGACAGCATATATTCTTTTTTCTACATATTTATATAACAATAAATTACCTTATTAATCAAGAAAATATTCTCAATAACTATTTAGTTGTTACAGCTTTAGAGTACTTGCATTAATTTAATTGATTTTTTATTTATAAAGTTTGATAGCAATCATTAATGATAATTTTTTGTCTAACCTTTTGTGCAGTGGGCTATATTAGATACAAAGCCTGGAGGTACATATTCTGGTGTAAAAGCAACATTAAATGTTTATGCTCTGCCATCCGTTACAAATAGTCAAGTCAGTTCCATGCAAATTTGGATCGGAAATGAAAAAAGCCGCGAAGTAGTACAAGCAGGCTGGCATGTAAGTAGAAATATTTCTTGAAATTATAGTTATACTAAACGTATTAAAGATATCTAATTGTATTATTAGTAAATTTATCATTTTATAAGTTACTACCAACTATTTGGTAACTTTGTACACAAACATATTTACAATTATAATGTGAGCAGGCTAAAACTAGAAGGCACTTTTGACTATATGATGAACCATGGATAAGAATATTTAACCTTTTTATGTTTTAAGTTAATTTTTAGTAGAACATATTTGAATAGAAGTCTAAATGTTAGAGAAGATATATGGATTAAATGAGGTTTTCTAACCAGATTATATAGGCGGTTCAATATTTAGGATCATGCCATGGATTAAGAGTTGTGAGTTAAGAAACAAAAAATAAAAGAATAGAATAGAACAACAAGTGATTGGTAAAAATTCTAGACTCTAATTTTATGAAATGTTTCTTTTATGACATTTTTATTATCTTGTGTTAATGTTTTTGTTATCATCATTATAATTATTATGGTCGTGAAAGAGTACAAGATATTTATATGTTGATTGTCAATTATTATTGAACTAGTCATCATTATTATTGTTATTGTTGTGAATTTTTTTGATGTTAAAAGCAAGGTGAGAAGTACTGAAAGTACTGCATAAAATATTAGATATAAGACTATATATATACATATTTTTTATGTTAAAAGCAGGGTGAGAAGTACTGCATAAAATATTAGGTATAACACTATATATATGTATGTATATATGTATATGTACTAGAAATTCCCCGTGCACATAGTGCACGAGGATCAAAGTAAAAACCCATATATAAGGAACTGCACACGGCCGAAAATGAGAGGAAAATGTAGGTTTGTGTGTGGAAATCTTCGGGCGGTAAAATAGAGGTAAAGGAGAGGCCTAAGTGCAATAAACGCGGGGGCAAAGTGAAAAAAGACCAATGGCAAACTCGTAAATAGGTGGAAGATGCGGGGTTTTTAGTTGTATGAAAAGCAATGGCAAGCGTGTAATTCATGGGAAGAGGGGTGTCTTATGTTTGGATGCACCACAAAATCACCCTAAATTACACCCAAGCCCCAATCCATCTCCAAATGGACCCACCTTGATGATGCGGCCAAACCATGGCCACATCTCTACCCATCCTTTTGTCCTAGTAGGACAACCTCCTATATTGTAATTCAGATATATGTATATGTTATGGTTGAGGATGGTGGGAGCTCCACCATTCAAGTCGAGTATGAGAATCTTCCTCCATTTTGCACAACCTGTAAGTGTTTTGGCCACTCAAATACTCAGTGTCCGTTTATGAAGATGTGGGTTCCAAAGCAAACTCCTTCCACCAATCCTAAGCCAGTGCATTCAGCTCCACAACATATAGCCCGTGAGGATGCCCCTATTTTGGATAAGATTACACTTCCTATGGATAAAGGTCTCAATGTTTCTACTGATGATTTGAATATTCCTTCAAATGATGGTATTGAAAATGGAGGTACCTCTAAGGGTATTGATAATGGTGGCACCTTTGAGAATGTTGACATTGATGATCCCAACAATGAAATGAATGAAGAATAAAATGAAGAATATGAGAACAAGTGGCAGGTGCATGAGGAACCAACTATAGATAATGCAGAATGGCTAGAGGAGATCTTGCACAAAACTCCCATTAATAGGGCCCTGCCTTGTAGAAGGAGTTCAAGAATAAGATATCTTAAAAAGAGATTTGGATGAAAACTGGTTATGGTTTTGTAGTTATTGTTTTTAGTATTGAGACCTTAGTGTCATGTTAGTTTACTTGTATGGACGTAAACTTCTACTCCATTATTATAATTGCTTGAGTTAAATGAATAAAATTTATAACTTTTCAAAAATATATATATGTATGTATGTATATGTATATACACCACCCAGCAAGTACAGTGAGAATTGCCTATAATAAAAGGTTGTTACAGAGCATTTTCTAGGAGAACTCAATACATAGTGTAACCCTGGTCATTATGTTTCACAACATGTTTAACTCAATATATAGTGAACTCAATACATGGTATAACCTTTTCGAGTCATAATTACTATCATATTTAACAACATGTTCAACTATTATATCTTTATTTTAACTGATGTGAGATCAAACTCACGCTTTAAGTTTTTTTAATCATACAATCACTTTAATTACTTGAAAGGATGTGAGACAAACTCAAACAGAGATTATGGACTGATACCTTAACACCCTTTCATAAATATTTACTTTTGCCAAAATAATACATGTAACTGAAGAAGAGCATCATCTTTCTTTCTAAGAGGAGAATAATTCATCTGTATTCTAGATTAAAATTTTACCCTAATGAACAAGATTTGATGCTATTAGAAGAAAAGCTTGGACTTCTTATTGTTGTTGTCTCTATCTTCAGTTATCTTAAAAACAATCAAGTTATTGATTATTGAACAAATTAATGACCGGATAAATGAAGAAATGTTTTAGTTCTAAAAATATAGAATAACTTTTAATATCAAACAATTCCATAGCGATTGAGTATGGCTAGGTTTAAAATGGATTGGATTCAATCGAATGAATGTAATATTGGGCTTTAATCATATAAAAGATGCCTTATCTCAATTAGAATTCGGATTCAAATTCAATAGGTAAAAATGAATCCAAATCTTGTTATAATATGGAAATCAATTCAAAAGAAAACTGTGATTGGCTTTTGTTCAAATTATCTTTAATTGAGTCTTCTTCCAATATGATAGTGTTACATGTCCATGTTTGATCAAAAATAATTTTACTTGGATCATATCCGAACAAAATTCATTTTGATACAAGAAATTTAGACTTGAATCTAAGTTTATAGTCTGTAATCATTTTAGAATAACAAGTTCCTAATACTATTTACACTCCCAAAACATGATTATAAATATGAGCGGATATATCGTGCTGAAAACATCAATGAATCAAATTTTTTATAAATGTCTTAGGATGCATGTTTAGCTTATGAGTTAATTTCTTTATTAACAATTCCTTTTACTATGTATAAAACCAGTATGCTTATTAGTCTTTACATCTTTGTATTAAGAGCAAAATTGAGGCTGCTAACCCGCTTACACAACTTGAATCATACGTAATTCAAAATTTTGGAGTTGAATAGTGATTTTTAGATCCATTACAGAAATCGGGTTGGGTATGGATTTAAAGTTCAAATTTGAATACTTATCAAGTGTTGATTTATATATACTTGTATCCTAACCACTAGCCTAATAACATGACCCACATTTTTAAAGAGGTCGAGGTTGACATGCCAAAGCATTAGAATTTAAATAACAGATGTTGAAGGTGTTGTGATGAAGACAAAGCAATGTTTCACAATTTTTCACTTTGTTTTACTCTTTGTTCTATTACTGCATAATTTCTTATTTGTTTAACTTTTAAAATGTACTTGATATAAATTTGAAACCAAATCCAAATTAGAACAAAGAGGAATAGGTTTAGATAGAATAATGCTTATAGGATTTGGCATGGATATTCTTAAAGCTTACTAGGTTTGTGAGTGTGTGTATATATATATGGGTAAAAGTGATCTAGGGTGCCTCCTTAGATTCAATCTAAGGAGGCGCCCAAATTTTCCGCCATCTCCCACAATTTTTTCGAAATTTTTTAATGGGGTTGTTGTTGACCTCATGGATGATCCACATACCAAATTTCAAGGTATTTCAATACTTTTTGAGCCATCATCTACCCCTTACAACTTCATGGGGTTTTTAGTACGTTTTCAGACCGTTGAAGTTGCAAGGGGTAGATGAAAGCTCAAAAAGTATTGGAATACCATGAAATTTGGTATGTTGATCATCCATGAGGTGAACAACAAACCCATGAAAAAAATTCAAAAAAAATTGTGGAAGATGGTTGAAATGGGGGGCGCCTCTGAAATCTAAGGAGGCACCCTAGATCCCTTTTTCCACACACACACACAAGTGTTCTTAGGGTGACTACTTAGATGAAATCTAAGGAGTCGCCCTCATTTTCTCCCGTCTCCCTTTTTTTGAATTTTTTTTCATGAGCTTGTTGTTCACCTTATGGATAATCAACATACCAAAAATCAAGTTATTCCAATACTTTTAAAGCCACCATCTCTCCCTTGCAAATTCAACGATCTGAAAACGTGCTGAAACCCCTATGAAGTTACAAAGGGTATATGGGGGCTCTAAAAGTATTAGAATTACTTGATTTTTGGTATATTGATCATCCATAAGGTGAACAAACCCATGAAAAAAAATTTCAAAAAAAAGTGGGAGACGGGAGAAAATGGGGGCGACACCTTAGATTTCATCTAAGGAGTCACCCTAGGACTACTTTACCATATATATATGAGGATGGATCAAATAACCCCCAAAATAACCCCTATTAAAAAGTCTATGCCCCCCCCCCCCAATTTTTTCGGCAGATCTGAACCGTTCATTATGATCTCCACCCTCTAAACCCTTGACCCACTAATTTTCAACCCGATCCCATGTGTTTTGTCCGTTCATCAACCCTTCACAAAAGTTCTATTCATGTGAAACCATTAAATTTGGGTCGGATGGATGAACGAGCAAAACACATGGGATCGGGCTAAAAATTGGTGGGTCAGGGTTTTAGAGGGTGGAGATCAAGATGAATGTTTCGGATCTTCCAAAAAAAGAGGGGCATAAATTTTTGCTAGAGGATTATTTTTGGGGTTATTTGATCCCTCATATATATAGGGATCTTCGGTTGCGAAAAAGAGGCTTTTCGCACCGTGCGAAAAGAATTTTATCTTTTTTTTTTGAAATTTTTTTTTCAAATATTCTTTTTTTGATGTTTAATCCATACAATTATATACCCCAGGGAAAATAATAGGAGAACCCGTTGGGGATTAGAGCACCCATCCACCCGTTACAAATTTAACGGTCTCAAAACGTGCGAATTTGATGAAATGCCTTGATCAAAGGCCAAATGACATTATTTCTCAACGATTATTTTTTGAGGGGGTATAACACCATATAATGAGGGTGGAAAAAAGAATTTTTGAAAAAAAAATTTCAAAAAAAACTAAAAACATTTTCGCACGGTGCGAAATGTTCTCATTTGAAAATTTTCCTCTATATATATATATATATATATATATATATATATATATATATATATATATATATATATATATATATATATGTACTTGATTCAGACTTGGGTTGTTTCCGCCCTGCTTTAAACTAGATGTATGAACTTATCACAATCATTTGATTTAATTAGCATAAGGTCGTGTGCATATGTTTTGCCTATTAGAAAAGAGTCATTTGATAGTACTCTTTTATTAATCTGGGTTATGGCCTGGACACCAAGAAATGGGCATATGATTGCTACCATGTGTTATTAGATTTTGGGATTAATCGTTGATGGATTTGAAGTTTATTACAATCTTCATATGTGATAACCTAATCTTTTTCATATGCATCCTTCTGTCAATGAATTATAATCATGATGCATAGTCATAGCCAATGCTATATTTATCATTATCTTGGTGTCATATCAAATAGTTATAGGTATTGATGCATGCTATTTAAACTAATGTTTTCTACTTTTATTTTAAAAAATTTTAAAATATAATTAGCAAATAAAGTTATGATTTAGCATACTTTTAATGTTTGATTTTATGATACATCTTAATTTTATGTCATTCAGGTCAATCCAAAACGATATGGAGATCAGAAGACTCACATTTTTATTTTTTGGATGGTAAATATTGAATATACTAGACATCGTATAATCTTTGATCAATTCTTTATATTTGATGACTTTCTAATTTATATGTGTTCTAACATTATAGGGAGATGGAAACAAGAAAAAAGTATGTTGCAATTTTGATTGCGAAGGTTTTAAAAAAAATGATACATCTCGCTATGTTCCGGGAAACATCATTCAACCAGTCTCAGAATACAATGGAAATCAATATGAAATTACTCTCAAGATACAACAGGTACGATAATATATTCTTCTTGTAAATAATTTATTATTATGACACCTTGTATTTGTTACATAATTATTGCTTCAATCAACTTACACATTCATACAGTGTTTTTGTATGAAGCTTATTATGATCTTATAATGTGTCTACACTTAAGGGATGGATGTGCGATATAATCGAGGTACAGAATTAGAATTATAATACATAAGTATAAAAGGTTAATTAGAACTTAAGGATTTTGTATTTTAACTGAAAATTAAAATAAAGAAACTGAAGAAATCGTACCAATCCGATTAAACACAGTTCCTTCAAGAATAGTCATTGATGAATCACGTAAACTTTTTTGAACAAAAGCATGTGAATGATCTCAGCCATACTATCATTTCATAAGCATTTAAATGTAGTAAATATAGCACAAAAAGAAATTAATTGCATTCTGTAATACAAAGTATTAAAATGATATAGTTTAAGGAAACAAAGAAGTAGAAGGATATTGTCCAAAAAAAACCTTTGGAAGCAAAAAGGTCAGAAACTAGCAAAGGGGACAGTCCAAGTTCAATACCCATTTACAACATGGATGAGATAGCCATATAGTGCATTGCTAAAATCGTTACATGTCCATTGATTAATATAAAATTCATTGGTATGTTGAATCATCCTGTATGCAGAAAGAAAACTTCTTGCATGTCTCTCTCTAGACCAGGCACGCAAAAGCCTTGAAGAAAATGTCCCAAGCTTTCTTATGCTTTCTATTCAAATGATTCCATTCGTTATGTCCAGCCATCACACATGGCTGCAGATTTTGCTTAATTGATCACACTTGAGGATCATCAATTTTCAAAAGTTGAATTCGGCACTGATAAGCAGGCAATGCTAAGTGACAATCGCTAAATGACCTTTCTAAACACAATTCTACCTTCTAGCCTTTAAACCTCAGCTGGATCTTATAAATAAATGTAATCAATCCTTCTTTTTATGTCCCATCAATCTCAAGATGAAGCCCAAGTACTTGAGGGGGAAGCATGCTTTTGTAGAATGACTAGTCATTACCCGTGCCCATAGGGCACGGTTTATTTAATGGCAGAGTTCCCCTCCCCCCAAAACAAATTTCAAGTTCCCCTAAATTTCAAGTTTTCCCCCAAAATTTCAAGTTTCCCACCAAATTTAAGTTTTTCCCCAAAATTTAAGTCCCCCCAAAATTGGCATTGCTACTTAGGACAAAATTGTCATGTATGACATAGCTTTGTCCTAGTATGATAAGATTCAAAATCTTCATCATTTATAGAATAGATTTTATAGTATCTTTTGCTTGCCACGTAGGACAAAGCTTTGTCCTAGTAGGATAAGATTCAAAATCTTCATCCCCAAACTTGTCCTAGTCATCTTTTGATTGCCACGTAGGACAAAGCTTTGTCTTAGTAGGATAAGATTTAAAATCTTCATCCTTTATAGTATAGATATTATGCAATTTTTCAAAACAATAAAATATTTACATTCCAAAAAAAACTTTCTTGTTATTGATGCCAACTTAAACTTGAAAACATCAATAAAAATAATTCGTCGTGGTAAATGTTAAATTATTTCTACGTCATTATTATTTGACAATACTTGTATTTAATGAACAATATAGAGTGTTAATCAATTTCAAGTTTATTTATACATTTGAAATTCAACGTGTTGAAATTACTACTATTGATGTATAATTCATTTTTGTGATTTTTTTTAATTCTTACAAAAGCTAGAATTTGCTTAACATATTATTATTTTTTTGATGTGATTAATAAAAAAATTTTCCATTGGATTATGTAATAGAATCTTAATACTGGAGATTGGTGCTTGTATCACGGACGTAACGGAGATGAGTTAGTTGGATATTGGCCGAAAGATCTCTTTACACTTTTAGGTGATAACGCTTCTCGTGTCATCATTGGAGGAAGGGTAGGCTACAACGAGGGAGATTTGAGTCCACCAATGGGAAGCGGTCACTTCTCAAGGGAAGGCGAAGGAAAAGCAGCATATGTAAAACACATACAGTTTGCAGATCAAAATGGAATGTGGTATACACCAAAAGATGATGTGTTTCTCTTTACGATGAATCAACGTGATTGTTATGACATTGGTGGCAGATATCCTACAAATACTATTTATCTCGGTGGTCCTGGAGGTTGCAAATCCTAAAGCAAGTGATGTAACCTTTCAAACAAATAATTTCAATAAACTATAGCAATTGCTAATATGTTTTTGTATGATTTAGTGTTTGTTCAAGTTATTATGTTTCCTATTAAAATACCGAGTGCTAAAGATATACATAGAATGTTTAAGATATCCTGATGACTTTTCTACCATAAACTATGAAAAAATGTTCTTCTCTTGATCTGTTTTTTGTGGCAGCATTTGTAGTTTACTAAATAGAGCATACTAGTGTATATATAAAGCGATAAAAATATCTTGCTTCTAAAATATTTTAGCCATCCAAAAGGTATTTGTGAAAGTGACTGAAGATCGTCACTTCCCATGACGAATAGAATCATAGCTACACAATCATTATTATATGAATCCATTAAATTCAAAGTTTAATTCAGTTTTGGAAAATGAACAATAGTTCTTTAATTTATGTATCAATAACATGTCTTACATAAAGTGTTCCTTGAAATTTTCTCATAAAACAGCTAGACTCGTTTTCTTTTGGTAACGATAATTTATGTTGTCATCTCACTACTCCTTCATGCCTTCTCATTTTTTAACTTGATCTTCCCCGGCTCTAAAAGATTTGAGCCTTTCTTAACAAGGAGAAAATGAAAAAAAATACTTGGGGGGGGGGGGGGGGGGGGGGGGGGGGGGGGGGGGGGGGGCATGAGGCCCTTTACGTATTACCTATGTAACTTCAAAATAGCCTCACTGGGCATGTTGTAGTTTAGGCAAAGGTTGTCTATTGCTAGGTCATTAGTTTTTCGAAATCATTGGGTTGATGATGACACTTGGGCTTGAAAAATGATGTTCTCCTATGTATTATGATATGTATTACTTAGTCTTAGGTAAATAGTTATAAAACAACAAGATGAAAACAGTCATGGTCAACACATGTGCCTTGTATAAATCTGCCTACATACTCCTACCGATCAACTAGCTACTTCAGTGCTTGCAAGAAGCATATCCCGATGCCATCACCATTCCCTTACAGGTGATAGATGAGGGTGTGATAGGAACGATAAAAATCTAAAATTTATTAATATAAAAATGAAAATAGAAGATACCGTTGATCACAATTGAAGAGGTGATCGCTCTTCCAAGACGCCAATTATAGAAGACGTCCGCACTCACCCGAAAAACGAGGGAAAATCTCACCTCTTTATGAAGAAACTCTCAAAATAAGCATAAAGAAATCCCTCATATATATGGCCTATATAGAGAGTCCAGATTTTACATAATTACACATAACCCGTTAAAATACTAAAAACTCACAAAAGGCCCAAAAAGTTCATGAATTCGCCCCTGGGTTGTATGCATGAATCCGGCACAATCCTGCTTGCCGCCTGCCCTCCCTTCTTGCGCCGTCGCTGATACATAATGAGCACATCACTACTCCCCCCAAAAGAGCCACATTGTGCTCAAGGTGGAAGTCGCCCACCAACTCCCACTTGCTCTCATGATCTGGTAAGCCCTTCCATCGCACTAGCACCTCCCGCTCTCCAGCGTTTCCTCTGCAGACCCTCTTCAACTCCTCAGGCTCCACGACCACATCCATGTCCTCTCTCAAAGTCTCAGGCAGTGATGGTGATGGTGTATGATCCCTATCGCCTGACGGAGCTGGGGCACATGAAAAACAAGGTGGATGACTGATCCTGGGGGTAGCCTCAGCCTATAAGCAACCGGCTCCACCTTGGCCTCTACCTCATATGACCCAAAGTATCGAGGAGACAGCTTCTCATTTCTTCTGTGGGCTAAGAACTTTTGTAGATAAGGACGCAATTTCAGATAGACCATGTCACCTACGTCAAACTGCACGTCCCTGCGGTGTGTATCTACTCGGGCCTTCATGATCTGCTAGGCCCTGGTCAAATGGTGCTTCAACTCCTCCAAAACATGTCTCTCTCAGCTAAGTATTGGTATACCTCTGAAACAGGCGTCGAACCATGCACATAATACAACAAATGAGGAGGGTCCCGTCCATACAAGATTTTAAAGGGCGTAGTCTGAGCAGATGTATGAAAAGAAGTATTATACCAGTACTTTGCCCAAGCTAACCATCATGCACACAGCTTTGGAATCTCTGAAATAAAACAGTGCAGGTATGTCTTAATACTTCTATTGACGACATCAGTCTGGCCGTCAGTCTGATGATATGTTGTACTCCGCTTCAATATTGTGACATGCACCAGGAAAAGCTCTTGCCAAAATCTGCTCAAGAAGACATTGTCCCTATCAGAGAGAATATACTTCGGTGGCACATGCAGCCGAATGATCTCCCTCAGAAATACATCCGCCACTGACACTGTATTGTAAAGATGCCGAAGTGGTATAAAGTGCGTGTACTTGCTGAGGCGGTCCACCACCACAAGTATGACTGAGAATCCTCCAGGCTTGGGCAACCCCTCAATGAAGTCCATGGAAACCTCCTCCCAAACCCGACCGGCAAAGAAAGTGGCTGCAGCAAACAACCAGGAGCCATCGCCATGTACTTGTAACGTTGACAAACATCACACTCCGCCACCATTGTCGTGATGTCCATCTTCATCCCTCTCCAGAAAACCTCCATCGCCAGGCGCCTATATGTCTTGAGATCCCCAGAATGGCCCCCACCGCGCTACTGTGAAACTCCTGTAGAATAATTGGGATGTGGATGGAGGTTTGCGGTATCACCAAGTGCCCATGGTATAACAACTTCCCATCCTGCAAGGTATAGTCTAGGTGGTCCCCTGAACTCTGTAAGAGCGCTGCTCGTGTCCCTGCTGACTCCTGATCTTGCTCAATCTCCCTCAGCAGTGGCTCCCAATCCTGCAGTACTGGAACAGATAAGGCTGTCATCTATGCGTCCTCTCTCCTAGATAATGCATCTGCAGCCTTGTTCTCTAGCCCACGTCGGTACTGGAATTCAAACTTGTATCCCATCAATTTCCTCAGCCACTTCTGGTGCGCCTCTGCCATCATGCACTACTTCAACAGGTACTTCAGGCTCCTCTAATCTGTGCGCACCACGAAGCTACGCCCCAACAGGTAGGGCATCCACTTTTGAACCGCCAAGACAATCGCCATCAGCTCCCTCTCATAGACGGACTTCGACATAGCCCTCGCCGTCAGGACCAGGCTGAAATATGCAATTGGTCTCTGGTCCTGCATCAGCACTGCCCCAGCTCGTGCCCCGAAGCATCTGACTCCACCACGAAGGGTCTAATAAAGTTTGGTAATGCCAAAACTGGTACTATAGTCATGGCCTTTTTCAAGGCCTCAAAATCATGTCGCCTCGTCACTCCAATAGAACTCGTCCTTCTTCAGCAACTCTGTGAGTGGCCAGGCGATAGCACCGTACCACTGCACAAACTTTCTATAATACTTTGTCAAGCCTAGGAACCCTCTCAGCCCCTGTAGTATAGTAGGGTGTGGCTAATCTACCATATATGTTATCTTCGACCTGTCAGTGGCCACTCCCTCTGCTGATACCACATGTCCCAAATACTCCACATGTGGCTGGGCAATCAAGCACTTCTTTCTATTGGTGTATAGCTGATGGTGCTGGAACTCATAAAAACTATCTACAAGTGCTCCTCCAAAGATCGACTGTAAACCAAGATATCATCGAAGAAAACTAATACAAATCGTCTGAGGTAGGGGCAGAATACCTTATTCATCAAGGCCTAAAAAGTGGCAGGGGCGTAGGTCAAGCCAAAAGGCATGACCAGAAACTCATAGTGGCCCTCATGAGTCCTGAAGGCTGTCTTGGGCACATCCTCCACTCGCATCCTAATCTGGTGGTAACCAGACTTAATATCAATCTTCGTGAAAATGGCCGACCCATGCAACTCATCCAGGAGCTCGTCAATAACAGTGATGGGAAACTTGTCGGGACTATCTTCTTATTTAGCGCCATGTAGTCCATGCAGAAACGCCAACTCACATACTTCACCAGAGCACAGGACTAGAAAAGGGACTCGCGCTAGGCTATATGACACATGCTCGCACCATCTCTGCCACCATCCTCTCTATCTCATCCTTCTGAACCTGAGGATAATGGTAAGGCCTCACGCTGATAGGAGACATGCCCTCTCGCAGCACTATTACATGCTCATGGTCCCTAAGGGGTAGAAGACCCTGGAGCTCCTGGAATACCTTCTCGAACTGGCCCAACAGCTGTTGTACCTCCTGGGGAATGGTCTGTCCACTCTCAGCCACCCCTCCGTCCTCCTGCACTAGCCCCTGCATCTCCACCAAGAAGACACCCCCCCTGACTGAATGGTCTTGGCTATGGTCTTCAGAGAGACCATGGTCCTACATAGGCTGGACCTCCATGTAGTATCACAGTCCTTCCGCCCTCCTAGAACTCCATCCTGAGCATCTTCCAATTCACCTTCATGTCCCTCAGCGTCTGCAACCATCTCATGCCCAGAATCACGTCAGTGCTCCCCAGGTCCAGAGGCAGGAAATCCTCCACCACCTGAATACTTTGCAGTGACAGAATAAGCCCGCGGCACACTCCTCGACTGCTCTCCATCTGGCATTTCCCCATCACGACATCAAAACTGCCTGTATTCACCAACTGCAGGCCCTGCTACTCTACCACCCTTCTGGAGATAAAATTGTGGGTGGTCCCACTGTCAATCACCATTGTCACCGCATGGTAATAAATGTGTACTGTCAACTTCATGGTATGGTTCGGTGTGAACCCTACCACTAAGTTTAAGGAAACCTTCGCCACATCCAAATGGTGATGCTCCTCCTGCTCCTCCTCGATGGTCTCATCCTCTACAACATCCTCATCATCCTTATCCTCAGTATCAACACTTGTAGCTTGCGCATTATGCACCTGTGTTTTAGGGTGAGCCTCTCGTCGCATCTAAAGCATAGACCCTTTTGACTCTTCTGCCTCATCTCAGCGTCTGTCATCCTTTTGAACTGGCCTCCTGCCTATGGTGCCCGCACTTCTCCCTGCTAGTCTGATCTGCTCCTATAGCAATCTTCTGCCCCCAGTCGCACCAGTCGCAGCCTGTCTACGAGAAACAGGTCCACTCCAACTGCATTTAGACCTCCGCTCCTCCAAAAGGCGATCCTTCACAATCTAGGCTAACTCCATGGTGTGCCCATCAACCCCTGCGGTCTCTGCAGGCGAAGATCTGTGCGAATAGTGGCCTTCAAGCCCTTCATGAAGCTACTCTCCAGTGTCTCATCAAAGATCCCCCCGTACACGCCTTGACAGTGCCTCGAACATCTCCATGTACTCCTTCACCATGCCATCCTACCTGAGAGAAAGCAATTGCTCCTGTAAATTCCCCACACGTGTCTCGTGGAACCTCTCAAGCCATCATTAATCTCCTCCCACAAACGAAAAGGACGCGGATGCTCCCTCCACGGAAACCATGCGAGGGCATTCCCTTTTAAGCAAACTGCCAATGCGTCCAAATTCTGCTCCTCAGTCATGCAGGACAATGAAATAACCTATCCGCTTTGTATATCCAAGCATAAGGATACTCCTCGACAAATATGGGCATTTTCAGCTTCCGAACCCTGCTATCCACACCAAATTTCATCAGATCTGCTTGTCTACCTACGTACCTGGGCTGGTGGGGATGGTAGTAGTGCTGCCACCTATCCCTGTGTCGCTCAAATGCCTTTGTGGGCCTCCATCTCGATCTTCGTAGTCTCCACATTCATCGCCGCCAGCAACGGAGTCCCGATCATCCTCCTCCAAGCCCCCCTCTCTGTCGTAGCTTCATTGGTACTCTTCATGGGCTGGTGATCGTCGTCGTCATCTCTCGGCAATATATCATGGGCCATTGGGCCCTCGAACCTCGACTCCGCCGTCGACGTGCTCCATCGCGTACTCCGGGGGATCATCATCGTCAAAGTGTATCACTGGTTGCCCCCGAAATCCCCGTCGATCTCTAGAATCTACGATGGACCCTTGCTGATGCTACCTTACTGATGTCCGGGTCTGTCTGGGCTCAAAAAGCCCATCGGCTGCTGCCAGGAGCTCGGTAGAGCTTGATCTGCCCTCGGTTGCCCCTGCCGAGGGTGCCTGGGGGCTGGCTGGCCCCCAGGGACCTCCTGCAAGGTCGTCCAACACTGCAGGTGGCTTGCATGAGCCTGCTGTCCCTGTCGACCACCCCAGATAGCCGAGTGGCCTCCCTGCTAGGGCGGGCGCCCCTGCAGATCCTCTGTAGGGCTGAGGAGCTAGCCGGCCCTGTCGACCACCCCAGGGGCCCGGCGGCCTCCTGCTAGGACAGGTGCCCCTGTAGATCCTAGGGGCCGACTGGCCCTACAGAGGCCCCCCAGGGTGTGGCCGGCCCCTGGTTGTGTTTAGGGTTCGACCGGCCCCCTGGTTTTTTACGTTTTAACCCCAGACTTTGCACTTTTTGGCCCCCGACGAAACCGGCACGCACATCCATATTTCTCACTCCTTTTCAGTTGCGTGTGTTCACCGCATCCTCTTCGTGGGGTTTTTTTATCCGTGAACTGTGCGCACAGGTTATTTCTAGTACATCAACAACAATTGATGCAATGCCTGGAAGATGATGCACCTTTGCTCGATGGAAGAGGAAGTCATGTAACAGCTTTCCTCATGAGTTTTCAATGTAATCAGCGGCCGAGATAATTCGCAAGAGCGAAGAGAGATCTAAAGTAAGGGAAGCAATGGCTATCCCTTCGAGATATTTCTATATCTTTCTATAGTTGGAGGAGAAGAACAAATCCATGTTTATAGGCCCATGAGGTACAGAATTGATCTCATCCCTAAGTAATCGTAAATCCCCCTAGGATCACGATTGTTCAGCCTATGAGGATGCCTTATGGAAAACTCTAGGCTTCCCTTTTTGTTCAGTCCAAGGGAGCCGAGCTCTAGCCTTGGTAGCTAATGTTTCTAGAAACCTAGTCGCATAAGGCTAGTGGGTCAGGTTTGGATCTAGGTTTGGGTTTGGATCCGACCCAATTGCCAATACACTCACTCTCGATCGAGTGTGACACATCACATCATAGATCTTTCCTATTTTTAAAGGTGTCCAGTCTCATCATAGAGTAGTATGTTATGTGACATCAAGTGTACCCGCAAGAGGTAAGCGATTGAATTACAAAACCCAAAGGATGGAGCAAGAACACTTCTAATCTTTAAATAAGAAAGCAACAAAATAGCTCAAGTACCCATTGTTTATGGGTGTTTTCTCACCCCCGATGTTATTGGATGATTCTTGATAATGGTACGATTGCAATATCGGGCATAGGATGACATTGACAGTTAACTGTGTACTGGGCGAGTTAACCCCGGGCTGAATATACCTCGATACGAGTTGTTGGAGCCAAGTCCGAGTTATGCCAGCCAAGTCCAAGCTGTTTCCGCCAAGTACGAGTTGTTTCCATGCTACTTTTAGCTTCATGCAACACAACGAGCTCGTTAGGGAGGGTTGGATCTGGGGGCCGGCCTAATACCCTCCGATGCTTAAGTCAGACAATGACTCAAAGGAAGCTTATGGTAACTATAGCCGATCTGCTGGGAGATCAACCGATAGTTATTGCGTCGAGCTATGGAGGAAATGTGAAATTTTAAGTGGAGCAGATGTATAGGAGTACATGACGTTTTTGGTTCCCCGAAATTGTCTTCCAACTTCCTCCTTTCTCCCAATATCCGAGAGACTATTTATAGGCGATTGCTTTTGATGGACATTAGAAGGTAACATCCGAGCTTTTAAACTGCTTTATTGCTTTTGGCCTGAGCTGTCACCATTAAAGACAATCTTAACGGTTAACCATTGAATGCATTCATTCTAAGCTGATGCTTTAAATGAAGAAGTCCAACAATCAGCTGAGCTGTCATCTTAAATGAAGAAACGGTCGGCCTCATGTGAGGGCCTCCAGGTTGTTGGGCTGAAGATGTGGGCTTTATTGGGCTTGTCCGTTCAAATAAACAACCGAGTGATCCTTGTGTCGGCCCAGCATTGTATCATTCATATCCTACTAATCATATCTAGCTAAATATCTTCCCTTTTCTTAATAATTGGCATAGTCATTGATTGAGACGCAAACTTAATTATCTAGGCAAGTATGGATAATCTTCACCTACTTTTGTCGAAGCAAGACATCACGAAATTGTGTAATGGTTCATTAACCATCAAATATGTATGTGATCTTCCTTCCACACACACATACCCTTTCAATTATAAACCGACTTTAACGGCCTACCCATCCAAGCCGAATTAATCATAGCCTATCGGAAAACATAGCTTACTTTGACCACAACTTTTTGGACACGGTCAAATTTTAATAAAGGCACTTTAAGCGAAGAGGTCTTTCAGATCTTCGACTCGCTAGAAAAACATGAATCCAATCACATACTCCATTATGATCATAAAGCATACATGGCTAGAACATACTACGATGGAGTATAACTCTCGATAGAGTAAGTACATTAAGATTCACTTAACATCATATGGATCAACACTCAGTCCTCAACAATCAATCACCGACCCTTTCCATTCCCTCATTTTATCCACCTTATCATTGGTAAGGCCAAAATTGACCAAGACAGTTGTCAAGCTGACGTAGACTCGAGATGCCGAGTCGGAGCCTCATCAGCGATTGGAGTGGGACCCTTAGTTGGAAGAACCAGAGTCGGGCGATGGTAGTTGGAGATGATGCGACCTTCGATCGACCTTCGAGCAGTACTTGCGTCGATCGTTCGAGGCTGGGAAGCTCGACGTCGACCTTCGATGTTGGACGATGACTGTCGATCAGCACCACATGGACTCGTTAGAGGGGTCGGATCAGGATTCCGACCCAAATCCCCTCTGATACTTAAGTTAGTATAGAACTTAAGGGAGAGGGAGCATGGTGCAGCTGAAATTGACCCATGGAGGTTCGTCTTAAGACTGACGGCGTAAGCTCGAAATTATAAGAAGTATAAGCTGAGAAGTAGAGTTTTATGTCTTAGACCTCGTACCTTGGAGATGTGACCTCTTTACCTTCGTTCCTCGGTCCATTTATAGGTAATTCCCCCTTGATGATGTGTAACCGTCCCTCATTGATTGGGGCACGATCCTCTCTGGGATTCGAGTTAACGGTTGCCCATTTACTCGTCCACATTAACTTTTCCTTGAATGTCGGTGCCAGCCTAACAGCCGAATGACCCATTCGGCTGACTCAGCTGTACCCCGCTAAGAGCGCAGGGGGTATTGGGTCGCGGATGCTAAACGGGTCGGGTATGCGGATACTCCAATTGGATTCGTACCCGAACACTAACAATGGCCCCCATCATTCGCGCCTCTGAAATCGTGCTGACTGGGACCGAATGATGAGTAATCTCCTTAAATACGCACGGTTTTTGAAATATCTGATTTGATTTGTGCCGCCAAAACCCTTTCACTTTTGGATCGATCCTCGCCGTTTTTCATGGCTAGCCTTGGACACGTGTTGCGTATCGGATGTCAGCCGGTTGGATTTCTTCATGTAAAAGAGAGAAGCGAGAAAACGGTAGAGATCTCACTGCTTCATCTTCCTCCTTGTTTCGTAAGCTTGCTTCCAGCGTCGCCTCTCCGGAGATCGCCTATTTCAATTCCAAGGTATCCTCCTTCGACTCTGATCTTTTTTAGGTTTGTCAGGTAAGTTTGCTCTGGTCGTGTTCAAGGAGCCAACCCGCGAGGAGCTAGCAGCGTGCCTCCTACCCCGTCGAGGCGTGGAAGTTTCTGGGAAGGGAAAATGAATTTGGGTTGAGCCAAGCCATCCCATTCGTCGAATGGATCGGAGGTCGAAGGTCCCTGGAGTCATCTTAGATATGACCCCTAGGTTTTCCCTCGATCTGACTGCCGAGGTGTGGCGAGGTTGCTCCTGTGATCCTTTTAGGGTTAAGAGTGCCTAATACGGATGAGGGAGTGTGTTTCCCCCAAAAAAGTGAGGTTGGAGTGTATCTTAAAGCTTTTCGCTTAGGACTCAGATTCCCTCTTCACCCATTCATTGTGGAAGTACTGTGCTTTTCGGATCTTTCCATTTGTAGACTCGCTCCTTGGGCTTTCCCACCCTTAGTTGGCTTTATTGAGCTGTGCGAGCTTTGTGGAGTCCGTCCGACCCTTGGGCCATTCGGGTATTTCTTTAGGATAATAGCCGACCCTCACCGAGAGTGATACCATATCGCTGCTCGCCCGGGTACAAGGCTCATATACGACCTTCCAATTTCCGACCCTGGGTGGACGGATACCTTCGTGTTCGTCGTTCCTCCTGATCTGGGACCGTTGCTCAATGGTTGGAGTTCTCCGAATCCTGACCTTGCGGTGGAGTCTCAACTGTCTTTTGGAGGAGGTCAGAGCCAGGTTGTCGCCGGACGAGACCGAGGCAATGAAGTCTCTCTTGAGTCGACCGAGACAAGATAGGTCGATTCAGTATTTATTGGATGATCACACGCTAAAGATCCTTCTATGGAGCCCGGGTAACGTATCTCGAATCTATGTCTTTATCTCCGCCACTCACGGTAATTATGTTCATTGTTTGCAGATATGACCAACGGAAACCGACGCAGTGACGAGTCCAGTTTGAATCGAGTCTGGAGGGAACAGCGGAAGAAGAAGATGACGGTCGAAAGGTCGGGTGCCCGCGCCGAACGGTCGAGTGCACGTGTCGAGGGATCCGGCTCTCGGTCTCCCCTCCACACCCACCAGATCTCTTCTTCCGAAGGGGGAGAGACTATGCAGACATCCCGGCCTTCTTCCCGAGATTTTTCGAGGGAGGCTTGCAGTCGGGCTCCCGTGCGAACCTCTGTGCCCATGGCTTCCTTCGTGGTCGCGGAGCCGTAGGTGGTGGTCGACGTCGACGCTGCCGACGTTGTGCTGACCGAAGCGGTTTGGCCAGAAGAGGGAGATGCCCTCCCACAGGGAGGAGAAGTCTCCGAAGAGGAGGTGAATGGAGGAGGATCCCATAGGGAAAGGTAAGGGGTCGCTCGTCTCGATCCTCCAGAGGCGGTGGAGACCCCTTCAGTGTCTCAGGCCCCCACAACGCCTCTTCTGGATCAGTGACCGTGGGGTGACATCATGTCGCCTGCTCCTTTGGTCGGCTCGATCCCTGGGGAGTTCGATCGAGCGTTACTGCTCAATCAGCTCTCGTCTCGATCATCGGGGCCGGTCCAATGTGAGTTTCATCTGCCCCCTTCGACATTGGCAAGGAGGAGTCGGCCTTGAGGGACTTCGGGACGACTGCCAGGTCGGTGGAGAACTCAATCCTCCCCAAGGATCTGAAGTTCCTATAGAAGTTGGACCTCGAAAGGGTGGCCAACTTCTTCGTGGGGAGCGGATACCAGGTATGTCACCCGAGCCTTTGTTTATTGTCGTCCAAGTCAGTCATTGTTTTTGACTGACTCTCGTTTTGTTTACAGATGTCCGTTCTCGGGGCCGTACTGCGCCGCCAGGCTGCCGACTTGATCGACAGTGGTCGGCGGGTGGCGGACGAGGAGCGCAAAGCGCTCAGCTTTGAGGCACGGGCGAAGGAGGCGGAGGATGCCTTGGGGAAAGCTCTCGCAGACAAGGTGGCGGTCGAGTGGGAGGCGACGGAGGCTAAGGACAGCCTGTCGTCGCTATCGGTCCTCTACAAATCTGCCGAGCTTCAGTCACGGTTGGAGAGGTCCCAGCTCGAGGAGGAGCTCGTGCCTACAAGAAGGAGACGATCGAGTTTCGGGCCAAAGCTTGCGACTCCGCGAGGTGAGCGGAAGCTTGCGAGATGGAGAAGGCCGAGTTTCTGGCCAAAGTCGCAGGGCTCGAGGAGGCCGCCGTGAAGGAGAAGACTGAGCTTACGTCGAAGCTCGCAAAGGCGATGGAGGCTTTTACCAGCGTCTGTGTCAAGAAGCGATCCCCCTCCCTCTTAGACCGGCAGGCCTTCTGTTTTGCTAAATTTTGTAAGTTTCTTCTATTCGAATAAATGAAAAAACTTTTTGTGACCTTTTTTCTTTACTTGAACATCTGCGTGTGTATGGCCCCTCAACGACCTAACTTTAAATTTCGTAGAAATCTTTAGGCAAGTTTTGTCATGGATAGGGTAGGCGTATTCAATCGATGAATGTAACCTTTTAAACCATAAATCACGTTTCTTTTAGGTAGAGAGTGGCGAACCTCTTACGACATACGCGCCAAGGTCGTCCGTCGGCGAGGGGCAAGGCCCTTATAGCTGACGAGGGTCGTTCGGTGGCGAGGCCCCTTCGACTTACGGCCGATGAGGGTCGTTCGGTGGTGAGGGACGAGGCCACTTCCTTCACCCCCTTCGACGTACAGCCGACGAGGGTTTTTCGACTGATGTCAAAGAACGATCTACTTTGTAGTCGAATGAACATGCATAGGATAAAAGATGAAGATGGATTTTGACCATTTTACCCTGTTTGTACAATCATTGATAATACTTCAGCAGATGCTCAGCTTTCCAAGAATGAGAAAGTTCTCTATCATCCAAAGTAGCGAGTCGGTAGGTGGCACGACCGAGTACATCGATCACTATGTAGGGTCCTTCCATTTCGCAGAGTTTTCCTTATTTGAAAATCTCGGGAATGAAAGCGGCCTTACGCAGCACCAAGTCGCCCACACGGAAGCTGCGTTTGCGGACTTTTGAGTTGAAATAGCGGGCCATGCGTCCTTTTTGCTCGATGAGGGTCACCAAAGCCTGTTCGCGGACCTCATCCACCAGTTGTAGTTTGAGTTCGAGGCCTTCTGAGTTTCTTTCTTCATCATAGTATTGGAGACGAAGCGGTCGCTCATTGACCTCGACTGGGACGACGGCTTCGCATCCGTAGGTCAACATGAACGGTGTTTCACCTGTTGAGGTTTTGTGGATCGTTCTGTACAACCATAGTATGCCGGGGATTTCGTCTGGCCAAGTTCCTTCGAGTCCGGTTATTCTCTTCCGCAGGGACCCGAGGATGCTTTTGTTGGCTGACTCTGCCAAGCAGTTCAACTGGGGATGGACGACGGAGGCGAAGTGCAACTTGATTTTCAGCTATGAGCAGAAGTCTCTGAAGCCGGCGCTGTCGAACTGTGTCCCATTGTCTGCCACTATGGATTGTGGGATGCCAAAACGATATACGATGGACTTCCGGACGAAGCTTCGAGCTTCCTTCCAAGTGATTTGGGACAGAGGTTCCGCTTCGATCCACTTTGTAAAGTAGTCGATCGCCACTATTAAGTATCTCTTTTGCCGACTCGCTGGCTTGAATGGTCCGATGAGGTCTAGTCTCCACTTAGCGAAAGGAACTGGACTAACGATGGGGATCAGATCAGTTGGTGGGGCCGAGCCGACCTTTGAGAATTTTTGGCAGGTCGAGCACCGTCGAACGTACTCGACGGCATCTTTGAACATCGTTGGCCAAAAATACCCTTGTCTCATTGCCTTCAAGGTTATGGATTTCGCCCCGCAGTGGTTTCTGTAGTCGCCCTCATGGATCTCTTGGATCACCTAGTGCGCTTCCTGCAGGACTAAACATTTAAGATAGGAAAAGATGTCAACCTGGTCCATCGTCTTTTATACAATAAACCATTTAGCAGGACAAATTGGCAGGCCTTCTGTTCTAGCTTTCGTGCTTCCACTGGGTCGGTTGGTTTCTCCTCCGTGTTTAAGTAACGGATTATCAGGTCCATCCACGTGATCTCTTAGATCGAGATTTAACAGTTCATGTGCCAGCTCGCTGGGTTGGGGAAGACGTTGTACATACACGGTCCGACCGAGTCCCGCGGGGGAGGAGGATGCAAGCTTCGACAAGGTGTCAGCTCGATGATTCTTCGACATTGGCACGTGATGAATTTCTACGCGTGCAAATTTGGCGAGCTCTGCTTTAGAGACTTGCACGTAACTCTGCATTGAGTCGTCACGGGCTTCGAAGGTCATATTCAGTTGGTGGACAATGAGACTGGAGTCGCTGAGTAGTTGGATCACTCTCGTCCCTAGGGCTCGAACCAGTCGGAGTCCGTTGATGGCCGCTTCATATTCCGCACCATTATTAATGGTTTGGAAATCGAAGCGTAGGGCGTATTCGAATATATCGCATGCGGATGTTTGGACGATTATTCCGGCCCCGCTTCCAGCTTGTGTGGCCAAAACCGTCGACTTGTACAATCCAGATTCAACCGTCTTCAATTGCGTCTTTCGCTCTGCTTGGTGGGTTGATGCTTGTTGAGGAAGATGGGGTAGCCTCAGGTAGTGCGCTAGTTGCATATACCTCTTCTCGGGGGGCCATCGTTGTAGGTGAGTTCGACGATAAAGTCGGCGAGAGCCTGCCCTTTGATGGCAGTCCTTGACTTAAACTGGATGTCGAAGTAGCTTAGTTCGACCCCCCATTTCGTCATTCTCCCTAAACGATTGTACCTCTTCAGGGTCTGCTTTAAGGGAGTGTCGGTGAGGACCAAAATGGTGTGCGCTTGATAAATACGGTCGCAGCCTCCTTGCGGATTGGACCAATGCGAAAACCATCTTTTCGATCCTCGAGTAGTTGACCTCCGCGCCTCGGAGAACCTGACTAACGTAGTAAATGGGCCGTTGTACTCATGCGTCTTCTTTGAAGAGCGCCAAACTTACGAACTCCTCGACGACGGCCAGGTAGATGATGAACTGGTCATCTTTATCTGGCTTGGTCAGGAGCGGTGGGGTGCGAAGGTACTCCTTTAACTTGGAGAAAGCTTTTTTGCAGTCTGCATCCTATTCGATGTCTCTTGCCGCTTGATGCGGAGGTTATCGTATTTCTCAACACCTTGAAGAAAGGTAATGGCCGCTCAGCTGACTTAGACAAGAATCGTCCCATGGCTGCTATCCTTCCGTTCAGCCTCTCTAGCTCTCTAAGAGTCGAGGTCTCCTTCATCGTGATGATGGCAGTGATCTTGTCGGGGTTGGTCTCGATCCTCCGATTCGTCAGCATGAAACCGAGGAACTTCCCCGACCGAACACCGAAGGTATATTTGGCAGGGTTTAGCCGAAGGTTGTATCGCCGGATCTGTGCAAATATCTCCCAGAGGTCTGCGACGTGATCCGTTAGCTTCTTCGACTTGACCAACATGTCGTCGACGTAGACTTCTAGGTTTCGTCCTATTTGAGCCTCGAAGACGTCGTTCATCATGCGTTGGTACATAACCCTATCATTTTTCAAACCGAATGGCATTTTGGTGTAACAGTTGACGATAGCTCCGGTTGGAAGAACCAGGGTCGGGTGATGGTAGTTGGAGATGATGCGACCTTCGATCGACCTTCGAGCGGTAGTTGCGTCGATCGTTCGAGGCTGGAAAGCTCGACGTCGACCTTTGATGTTGGGCGATGACTGTCGATCTGCACCACAGTGACTTGTTAGGAGGGTTGGATCTGGGTTCCGATCCAAATCCCCTCCGATGCTTAAGTTAGTATGGAACTTAAGGGAGAGAGGGAGCTTGGTGCAACTGAGATCGACCCACATAGGTTCGTCTCAAGTCTGGCGGTACAAGCTCGAATGTATAAGAAGTATAAGCTGAGAACATAGAGTTCTATCTTAGACCTTGTACCTTAGAGATGGGGACCTTTTTACCTTCGTTCCTCGGTCCATTTATAAGTAATTCCCCCTTGATGATGTGTAACCGTCCAGCATTGATTGGGGCACGATCCTCTCCGGAATTCGAGTTAACGGCTGCCCATTTACTCGGCCCCATTAAGTTTCCCTTGAATGTCGGCACCAGCCTAACGACCGAATAACCCATTCGTGTGACTCGGTTGTACGCCGCTAAGAGCACGGGGGGTATTGGGTCGCGGATGCTAAACGGATCGGGTATGCGGATACTCCAATTGGATTCGTACCCGGACACTAACAGTCATAATCCTCTAATAACTTTGCCATCATCCGCCTCCACGATCAATGTCACCTTCACTTCCATTCGTGTGACTCGGCTGTACCCCGCTAAGAGTGCGGGTGTATTGGGTCGCGGATGCTAAACGGATCGGGTATGCGGATACTCCAGTTGGATTCGTACCCGGACACTAACAATCATAATACTCTAATAACTTTGCCATCATCCGCCTCCACGATCAATGTCACCTTCACTTTCTATTATCCTCGTCATCATCGAAAGGCCTTTGCAACTCATGTCAATGAAGATCCTCATCACCGAAGTCCTTGTTATTGTGTTCCATTCATCTAAAGTAGCATCACCATCAACATCGTTCTTTGGTTTCATCCTCATCATTAATTGGGGGGTTTTGAAGATGGCGGATTGCAACTTGAAACAAGAAGCTGGCTCTAGGGACATCAAGATGTATGTGAGATGGCAAGTCTATAACACAAGAAGCATACCTTGTTACTACAACACCATTTAGCAAATTGATCATGCTCTCTATACTGGATGCTGGCAACATTCCACGCGTCAAGGGTCATAGCAATTGATGTGGCGTGGCGAGATACGTTTGGCTATCCGCTGCTGCATTAAGGTATGGCATCGCTAACATCAGTCGGAGACAACATATCATCAAGGGGAAGACCGAAGACAGATGTAGGTACGAGAGGCTGAGTTTGTTTTGCAAAATTAAACGATCATCTGATATTAAACCAATAATTATCAATGTATATGCAATGTCACTAGTTTATTCAAGTTCAACAATAGTGGTGGATGGAAAACAAGACATCAATATGATTCAAAACATGTTTTTTTTTGAAAACTAAAGTAAAGAATTTTGACAAATAACCTGATGCTGCAGTTATTTAGATATTAACAAATATGAAGGGAAATAATTACTTCGCAATTAAAAAATATAGTGTCTCCTTTCTTTTTAAAATTCCATCAACAACTTCCAATGTTCTAAAAGGAAAGTTAAAAATAGAAGTTATCATGATGGCGGAGGTGATTCCCCTAATTCCATACATCACTTCAATTAAAACAAACAACAAAATTTGTTGGAAGTGCTTCCCTTTTGCATTTTCTGTTTAACTTCCATCTAGCTTAACACTCCCAATCAACACAACATATTTCTTCCCAATCAAATAAAAATCTGTGGATGATTTTCCAAAGTTGGTTGCATCTTCAAGCAATCAAATAAACAAAAAGAAGAGATGAACAAAAATATGCAAAATGTGAAGTATGTTATAAATCTTATTTTACTTTTATAAAGAAATTTTTTTCTTTTTAAGAATTTTCTGTTTATGCAATATACAATAGGTAGAACTTAGCCGGGTGTATTGTTAATGAGACTCGTAATTAATTGGTTAAAATTGATATCAAATAGTATAGTATTGCTCTCAAAATAATAATACTCCCAGACAAGTTGTTGTTTTTTTTAGAAAGGATAGGGGCACCTCTGCACCGAGCCTAGAACTCTTCAACCTCCACATTGGGAGGGAGAGCTCCACCACTGAGCCAATTGGCTCCCATGGATGAGTCGTAGCTGTTGAAGAATCTACTTATTTTTTCACGTTTATAGACCCATTGGAGTTCATAGATTGAAGTCAAATATCACTATTAATTTGCCATTGATGGGACTTTTCCAAAGATAGCACTGAAATGATTAACCATTAAAAATGATTGGTTGAAAAGTGTCCCAAAAAAAATTTTTATTTTTTTCGAGGATACATGGAAAGCGTATTTATTGTACATTATAACCCTCTTACGACCCAGGTAGTCATTCTGAGTTAAATGTAGTTCAAATTTATTTCTATCTTTAACGTTATTTAAGTTTAAATAGGAGGGCACATGTTAGGTCCCTGATGCCCAGGAGTCTTGGGCATAAGGATTTATATCAAGCGTCCCATCTTTTAGGTTCAACGGTTAAGATTTTGGGGGAAAATACTAACTGTTCAACCGCAAAGTGAGATATGTGCCATAGATCCTTGTGCCTAGAATAGCTAGTCATCATGGATGCCATAGACCAAACTCAGATCTTAAATAGGAGTGCTAATAGTAGCGAACAAGTCCAATTATCCTAATATTTAATGTAAATCTAAATTTATCTTACCTCATCGATATAAATGAGTAAGTTAGATTTAAGATTTTCTTGTTTGTTTGTAAGCATAGATTGACTTAATGTAATGACATTTGCATTGTTTGACCAAATTATTTGGAATAGATGCAATGGAAGTTATGAAAGATGCCAAGCTAATCTTATATTGAAATTAATGATGTAGATAAGGAATCAAATCCATAAGGAACTGTCGACCAGAGAAAGACAAAAGAAATCAATCCAATTATGGTTTTGAAATAAATATTAAAGATGAGGATTCAAATCCAATGAGTACTTAAATGCAAGGATAAAATTCTCAAGCTAATAGAAGAAGGAAAAACATTCTATTCCATTCATTCTATTCCATTCATGGCTCGGATGATAGGTCTTTTCTTTTGTTTATTTATCCTTTCCCTTGCGATTTTTGGAAATGGCTTTGAAAGGAGACATGTAGTCTCAAAAGAAGATCCACAGATAGAGAGTTGGGTTGAGAAGCTTGATGAACCTCAGGTACTTCAAACACATTGCAACATTTATATTTTGTATTAGTCCTATGATTCCATAACTAATTTATAATTACATAAAATTATATTTATGGCAATTTTGAATCTTTTATTTAACATGCTTATCATATAATGATCTGAATAAAAAATTATTGGATTTCCCTTATATTGCTGAGTGTTATATTTGATAAAAAAATGTAGGCAGCAATGTATTGTGAATCCTTTTTTCATCGTGCATGCTATACAAATACAAGATTTTTTTTTCTCCTTCATTAGATTAATTCAATCATAGTTGCCTAGATAGTACAAGGATTGTGCCTTTCAAACCGTTGGTTTTACATTAATAGACATATTTCAAGTTGTCAATCCTTTAGAATTTTTTAGTGAAAATCAAATAATGTCTTCATATCAATAGCTATCTTGAAAGAAATAAATAGACTAACAGAGACACATACTAATTGATGAACTATCTCCTCTTTGAAAAATTCTTAATTATTAATGTAATCACGACTCAAAAGATAAGACATGTCAGTATTTTTTAAATAGAAATTCTTAACTTACTCTGAGCCAAAAAGAACTTCATAATTTTTTAAAGAGTCAAAATATATATAAAGCCTCGTCTTCACATCTTATTTTGTTTAAAACCAGTTTCTTATATTCCTAATTTTGATACATTGCCACCATCAAAATGGGCTAACTAAAGAAATTCATAATGCATAATATGAATATTTTTTATTTCCTTATTTAAAAACTAAAAGACCATATGCCAATATAATTTATTGAAATCTACTAAACATCTGTGTGTAAACGTTAAGATCTATGGCAGCTAGTAAGATGGAGGGAATGGTGGTGGTGGTGGTGGTGGTGGTGGTTGTTGTTGTTGTTGGGTTTTTTTTTTTTGGGGGGGGGATCGATTAGTAATTCGATTCACACGAGAATTGGAATTCAAGTTGGAAATGAATATACTTATTTCTAGGATTGTGGAAATTAGAAGCAGTCCTAATTCAGTGACAATTATGATAAGTATTAGGCTCATTTTTATAATAAATTAGGTAGGAAGTGAGTTGATTATTTCAAGATTTGTAGTTCAAGTTGTTGTATAGAACAGGTGATGCTATTTTCTTATCAGTGAAAAAATTAGAAATAATTCTAATTTAACGATAACTATGATTATGATTTGGATTTCAATCGTAATTAGTACTAAATGAAGAAAAGCTTTATATAACCTCTAGAGAGTGTATTTTAATTCAATCCCAAAAAGGGAATGGTGGGTACGGCTTAAAGATGAGTGCTTTTCATCTCATCATACCATCTTGTTGAGACCAAGGTAACTTCAAGATTAGTAATCTTCAAAGCAAATATGGCCTAAAAGAGGAAAGTCTTGTTGAATTCTGTTCGATGATATTTTAACTATATATCTGTTTCCTTTTTAATATGCGGCAAAAGTCTCGCTCTTTGGCATTTTATCTCTTTGCTCTTTTTAACAGGGGCATTTAAGATCTAGATTCAATCCATATCTTCAATATTTAGTTTTTACTTCCCTATGTGTTCAACATTAAACTGTATGTTGCTTGAGTTATGTATCTAAAAGAAGAAGTGTGCATAATGGCAAAGTCAAGTTTATCAGGTAAAAAATATTATTTATCCAACACTAAAAATGCACAAGTTCATATGTCGATCTTTTGAGTAGGAGTTGGGGCATGATGTTTAAATTAGGGCTACAATTTTTTTGCGATAAGTTTTGCTAGAGAGGCTAGCGAATTAACACTAACCATCCATTTTATTTGGATAGTTAGGAATAATTCAACTTAAATTATTTGGCTTTCCAGGTGCATGCTAAATGATCAATTACTCTTCTGCTATTGAAGATTTTCTTCAACTTATTTTGTTCCTTAGAGTCTTCCCTTCTTAACCATCATAATGGCCCTCTCTCTCTGCTTTTCTACATGTTCTGTCAAGTAGAACCAAAAAAATACTACTTGTTAGGTTATATTATGTTAAAGAATAGTCACACATCGGACAAATTAAAGAAAGATGATACACACACATAAATAGTTAGGCCTCAACCCCATGGGATTAAGCTTTTGTGTTAGATATGGTTCCAACTTAAGCTTATGTCCTGACCAATTGAACTTCTATGTGGTCCAATCTTGTTGTAACAAAGGTATCATAGCTCAGTTGTGGCTTGACAAAGGGTCAGATTGGTCCAACAAGTGTTGCAGACTTGAGCCATTTATGTTAACCCCTTGTGTTGCCCAAATCTAAGGTGTCGTTTGTGAAACATATGCCGTATGTGTCAGACAACGTTGGTCAATGTAATTCTTGTAGATGGATCACACATGAAAGTTTCTAGGTTATGCATGTTAAAGAATAGACTTACTTTGGAAAATTAAAGAACGATGGATATAAATACATGGTTGGATCTTTACCCATTGAATAAAGCTTTTGGGTTAGATATATTTCAAATTTAGTTTATGACCACACCAATTAAGTCCATATGGGTCTGATCCAATTATAACAATAGTTCTCTTATTTCTCTATATTTTTATCCTGATTTTCTTTTTCTCAAATCAAACTACTATATTAATATTTTGTCATTGTGTCTAGCAGGTTTGAGGTTCCAATTCTACAAAGATAAGCTTGTAAACATCTTAAAAACCTCTATTGTTTTTATTCTGATACTTAAGAGTGCCTTTCATCTAATTATGCCTAAAAGAAAACTAAATAAATAATAGTAGAAGAAGAAGAAGAAGCAAGTGAAAGATAATGTCCTACACTCTTTACTGCAATTCAACATTTGAAAAATAAAATAGAACATAATCATCTAATATTGCAAAATACTTTGGTTAAAATGAAACATAGAAATCATTTGATAAAATGCCAATATGAACAGTTGCGTCCTCATTGTTGCAAAATTAAGTCCCAACAGAACATGAAAGTACTGCAAATCATCTCCCAATTATCATTAAAATGCCAGAAGGTCCCCTTTAGTGATGTATCATAGGAATGCACCGCAATAGGAAATGATTTTGGTATAGAGCATCCCACTCCCTTCATGCCTCGATTTGCAAATCAGGGTGAGTATTTCAAAGGGAATCACCAAAACTTGTTGGAATGCTAGGACCATATAATCCAACCCCGTGCAATCATAACTAGTTTCCCTCCACGTCAATGACCCTTCATAATATCCTCAAGAACAAATTTTAGTTGAACTAACCTTAGATGTCAAATAAGATGGACCATTAGTGTCACTTCACTAGCATCTCTAATGAAATCTTATTGCCGGAGTAAATCCAAATCATTACAATTGTGGGTCATCCTTTAATGGTGATGAATTTGATTTTGTGTGCGAACTATTATGTATGTAATATATGTAACTAATATTGATTATAAGATATGCCAGATTGAGAAAAAAGATCAAATCATCATTACTTTAATAATAAATTGTCTTCATTCCAACAGTACCATTACAGATTTCTTGACTTAATTTTTTTTACAAGAAATTAATAGTAATGTAAGACATACTTATCTTTCTAAAGTTGTTTGATATATTGTTTTAATGAAAGGAGAGAAGAACATGAAATGAGTAAGTAAATTGATTAATAATATGTGTTAAACAAAATAAATTATAATTTCAGTAAGTTATTTATTATGATCTCCCACGATTCCTTTTTCCTAAGCAAAAGTATTTATGATACTTTATTTATTTATTTTTTTGAGGTGTTAATTTGATTATTATACAGATTGCTTCCCATCATTCAATCAATTCTTCGCCAGTCAGGAATAAATCATTCAGTAATTTGGATGGTAAAGTCATGGTTAGTGGCCGTGCTGCAAATGTAAGTTAATAAGCAATGTCTGTTAAAATATGCTTGAAATGGAACTATTAATAGTTACTAAGATTTACTTGATGTCATAATCTGTTTAGTTATTACATAATTTTAGCTTATATATACTTCGAATCTAGTTTTGCAAACATTTACATAATAGAGAATAGTGGAAAACATATGAGATGTGTGGCTTAGCCATATATGTCACCCTTTAAAACACCATCTTTTCATATATATTTTCGGAATATTGGAACCACTCATTTTATTCATCACATTCTAAAACCCTAAAACGCCAAATATCGAGTGAACTCAATGGGTTTTGATTGTCCATTCATCCGTCATAAAAAGTTCTATTCATACAAAACCCCTTGGGTTCACCTGATAAACCCCTTGGGTTCACCTGATATTTGGTGTTTTGAGGTTTTAGAATATGATGATCAAAATGAAAGGTTTTGATCGCCCGAAAAAATTGGGGAGAATGGACTTTTTGATGCGCATATATGGCTTAACCGCATATACCATATGTTTTCCATTATTCTCAACATAAAATTACTAGTTGGTAGACATATTCGGTTGTATATATTCTCAATAATTTATTGATATGGGTATGTATGTATGGAAAAATGAGCTGTGCATGTGCACATCTAAGTTTAATGTGCACGTACACAAAAACCCTATTTCCCCGTATTTTTTTTGAAATTTTTATAGGATTGTTATACACCTCATGGATGATCATCACATCAAAATAAAGTGAATCGGATGCTATTTAACCGTCAATCTTACCGTTGCAAATTCAACGATTTCGAAACAAAGGTCAAATACACCTAGGGTTGACCCAATTTTGAGTTTTGAGGTTTTAGAATGTGTATAACAATCCTATAAAAAATTCAAAAAATAAGGTAAATGGGGGTTTTGTGCATGCAGATATATATATAATTATGGGCCTTAGCTGAGCTCACGGCCCCCTCCCCCCATTTTGATTTTTTTTTGGAATTTGTTATTCACATGATGTATGATCACCACACCAAAGATCAAGTGTATCTAACGCTATTTGACCAAACGCTCTAAAAGTCAAATAGTCCCAAATAGTTGTATAAAAGCGTATAAAATGTGGAATTAGAGGGTGAAATGCGTCATGAAAATATGCGAATAATCATGCAAACTAGGAGCATAGCATAGCCAACAAGTTTTAGAACACATTGCAAAAAAAATTTAAAAATGTTTTTTGGACCAAAAAATGCCGATAGCACAGAAAAAAATTCATGTGCTGTCAACACATGCATATTCCTCTTTAATATATATAGTGATTAATGGGTATTAGATCGCACCTGACCAACTTGGGTCAGGTGCACTGACGTGACGGTCTCCCATTGACCGTCCAAAAAGCAATTGCTTTTTGGAGAGCCAATGGGTGGTCCCCACGTCAGTGCACTGATAGAACTCGAATGAAATCTGAAATTTTATTGAGAAAACTGAAAATAAAATAAGATAAAGTTGCTACAATCAAAGGGGTAAACTCCCTCCCAAGACGTCGATTGATAAGTGACGTCCGCACCTTCCTGTAGATCGAAGAACTTTCTCTCCTCTTTCACAAAATTATCAAAATAAACATGATTAGGGCCGGCCGGCCATCCCCCCTCTAATACTAATCCCCCTCATTAGCAAATGACAAGTATGCCCTTTATTGTCTTTTGGGGAAAATGGTGATTAGCCTCCAAGGAGAGGCTATCACTTCTATTTATATTAACTCAACCCTTTCTTTACACAAACACACCCAATATCACACTACACAATACTCCCCCTCAAGATGAGCAAAAGATATTTATCATGCCCATCTTGTTACAAGCATCCTCCACTCCTTTAGAGTTCAACCCCTTCGTAAGGCAATCTGCTAGTTGCTGTCCAGAGGTAATGTAGGAGATCTCCAACTGCTTCTTGTCCAGTCTCTCTTTAATGAAGAACCTGTCGATCTCTATGTGCTTCGTTTTATCATGTTGCACTGGGTTGTTGGCAATATTAATTGCAGACTTGTTATCGCACAACAACCGCAATGGTTCTTCTCTCAGCAGGCGTAGCTCATGTAGAAGTGATCTCAACCAGATCATCTCACAGGTACTAAGCACCATAGCACGATACTCTGCCTCTGCGGTGGAACGAGCCACCAAATCCTGCTTCTTGCTGCGCCAAGAGACCAAGTTGCCCCCAACAAACACACAGTAGCCCGAGGTCGATCTCCTATCATCCAAGCAACTGGCCCAATCTGCATCACAGTAGCCTGTCACATTCATGTGACCATGACTACCAAATAATATGCCTTTTCCTGGACTATTCTTCAGATACCTCAGTATCCTGAAGACTGCCTCCATATGTCCAGTCCTAGGATCATGCATGTACCAACTTACCACACTGATAGCATAGGCAATGTCAGGTCTGGTATGGCATAAGTAGATGAGGCGTCCAACAAGTCTCTGGTACCTCTCTTTGTCCACTGGCTCCCCTGATTGTGAATGCAACCTATGATTCTGATCAATAGGAGTAACTGCAGGACGACACCCCAACATACCAGTCTCAGCCAGGAGATCCAGTGCATACTTCCTCTGTGAGAGAACTATACCCTTCCTGGACCTGGCAATCTCCAGTCCAAGGAAGTATCCCAACTGTCCAAGGTCCTTGACCTCAAATTCTCTCGCCAACCTCACCTTCAAGTGAGAGATTCCCTCTTCATCATCTCCAGTGATAATGATATCATCAACATACACAGCCAGAAGAGTGATCCGCTGTCCAGAATGTCTATAGAATACAGTATGATCACCATTACTCTGCTTGTAGCCCATGGTGATGACTGCACGCCTGAACCTGTCGAACCATGCCCTTGGAGATTGCTTCAGCCCATACAAGGACTTGTCCAGTCTACACACCTTTCCCACCGTCTGTTGTGTGCCAAAGCCAGGTGGAACCTCCATGTATACCTCCTCCTGTAAGTCTCCATGCAAGAAGGCATTCTTTACATCCAACTGATGCAATTTCCATCCAAAATTCGCTGCACAGGATATCAGTACTCTCACAGTACTCATCTTTGCCACTGGGGCAAATGTCTCATCATAATCAATCCCATAAGTCTGACTGTAGCCCTTGGCAACCAGCCTCGCCTTGTACCTGTCCACCTTCCCTTCTGCAGTTTGCTTTACCGTGAATACCCACTTGCAGCCCACAGCCTTCTTCCCTGCTGGAAGTGAGACAAGTCTCCATGTCTTGTTCTTCTCCAGTGCCTCAAGTTCTTCGAGCATTGCTTTCTTCCACTGGGGATGTTGCTTTGCCACTCGCCAATCACTTGGTATAGGGATAGACTGTAAGGATGCAATGGTAGCCCTATATGCAGGTGTAAGAGAGGCATAGGAGACATGATTAGCAATATCAGCCTCATATCCATACCGTACAGGAGGCCTGCCGGCATTGATACGAGGCTCCCTACGAGATGCAAGTGGAAGATCTAAACTAGAGGAAGGCAAAGAAAGGTTACCATCCGTGATAGGAGAGGAAGGCAGTAAGGAAGTCGGGACTCGAGCAGGCGTGATAGACTGATCAATCTCGACATGTGGCAGTGGAGCTAGTGGTTCTTCAGTGGAGAAGATGTCTTCTTGTTGTTCTCCATCACCATGACTATCCTTCTGTCTCCTGCTATATTTCCTACCGTACAACCTGTCTTCCTCCTCTTCCACCAAGGTCCTTTCTTCCTCCCTGCTATCAGGACCAGTACCAGTAAGCCTGACAGGGCACGGTATAAGTCCAACCACTACCCTCCTGTCATCAGTCTCCCCCTCTCGACCAGCTCCTCCTGTGCTTGGAGAGGCCCCAGTATCAAATACTGATGTAGAATCTGTCAGTCCTCCATAAAAAGGTTCAGTCTCCCTGAACGTCACATCCATGCTCACAAACAGCCTTCTTTCTGAGGGACTCCAACACCTATAGCCTTTCTGATTTGAAGGATACCCAACAAATATGCATTTAATTGCCCGAGCATCCAGCTTCCCCACAGAAGGTCTATGATCCCTCACAAAGCATGTGCATCCGAACACTTTTGGTGGAACTACAAAAGTGTTCTTTCCCATAAGAATCTCACATGGAGACTTCATTCCAAGGATCCGTGAAGGCATCCTGTTGATAAGATATGTGGCTGTCATCACTGCTTCACTCCACAAAATCTTAGGTACATTCATGGTGAGCATGAGTGACCTAGTTATCTCCAACAAGTGTCTATTTTTCCTTTCAGCGACTCCGTTCTGTTGGGGGGTGTTGGGGCAAGTGGTCTGATGAGTTATCCCACTCTCAGATAGGTAAGATGCAAACTCCCTGTTTACATACTCTGTCCCATTATCCGTTCTCAAGACACGGATCTTGGCCTCATACATATTCCTGACACTTCTATGGAAATCCTGAAAACACTTCAACGCTTCGCCTTTGTTTTTCATCATATAAAGCCATGTCATCCGAGAATGACAATCTATGAAGGTGATAAACCACCTGAACCCACTCACTGAAGTCACTAGGCAGGGCCCCCAAACATCTGAGTGAATAAGATGAAATTTCTCTACACTCCTCATCCCTACACTAGGATATGACGTCCTAGTGTGTTTCCCAAATTCACACGCATCACATGTCAAATTCATTTCATTCACTCCATTCAAAATATCGGGATACATTTTACTCAAAATATCAAAGGGCAAGTGCCCCAACTGACAATGCAACAAAAATACATCCCTTTCCTTCTCTCCACCTACGACAGCCAGTGCAGCATCCCCACTAGCTCTATCAAGATACCACAGTCCATCACGCCTGACGCCAGTCCCAAGCCTCCTCCCAGTCTTCCTTTCCTGCAACACACAATGAGTAGAGTCAAAAGTAATGCTACAGTCGAGATCATCAACAATAGAGCCAACAGATAAGAGGTTGACTGGAAATGATGGGACGTGAAGGACTGAAGAGAGGCGTATGGAGGGAGTGCACTGAATAGTACCAATCCCTCTAATGGGTTGGGATGTGCCATCAGCTGTCTGAACGGTTTCATGAATGGTATGTGGTTTATATGTGGAAAATTGTCTATATGCTCCGGACACATGACTAGATGCACCTGAGTCAATAATCCACTCTATATGATCTCTACATGAAAGGGCTAATCGGTTACCTGAGCCTGTGTGAGCGAAGTGGGCAAAGTTACCGAATGGCGAGGCAATATCCCCAGTCTGGTCTGCATGACTCTCCGAGCTCTCAGCAGTAGACCTGGACTGTCTCCGCTGCTCTAGATCTGACGCCTCAGCTGGCGTGGCCTCGATCATTACTGTCTCCTGTCGTCCGTCATCTGTGGCAAAGTTGGCCCGTGGGCCACCGCGACCTCGTCCACGGCCTCCACGGCCCCAACGACCTCCTCCTCTGCCTCCTGTGCCACGTCCTCGTCCACTGCCCTTCTGTGGGCAGTTGAAGCTCAGGTGTCCCTTCACCCCACATGTGTAGCACTCTCGATCCTCGCTCACTACTGTCACTGCCGGTACAGCCAGTGCAGCCCGAGTGACCTGAGTACCCTCATCCTTCATAACCCTCAGTCTGGTCTCCTCCTGTGCCATTGCAGCTATGGCCTCCTCCAGGGATGGGATGGAGGACAGGTGGCACATACTCGCCCTCCTAACCTCAAAGTCTCCATTCAGGTTCCTCAGAAAGTGTGTCACACGCCTACGCTCCACCCACTTCTTGTGTATCGCAGCGCTCCTAGGATCAGGCAGATCAATAGGGTCATAGTGATCTAACTCTGACCAAAGCCTTTTCAACTCCGCAGAGTAGGCTAGAATGGTCATCTCCCCCTGCTTCAAGGTGTCCACCTTGCCCTGAACCTCCATCATGAGCATCACATTCCCGGCTCCAGAGTACATTTTCTCCACCATACTCCATATCCCCGCAGCACTCTCTATGGCCTCCACCATCCCAGCGATGGGTGGAACCATCGATGTCATCAACCAAGCAGCCACCAGTGAGTTGGTGGTGCTCCAGACTTTCCAATCATCCACATCCTTGTCCAGTGGTTCCTTGCATGAACCCAGAACGACGCCTTCTAACCCCTTCGACCTCAGAATGAGAAGCACCCTCCTGGACCAACTGAGGTAATTCTTCGTCCCTTCCAATTTCACATCATTGGGCATCAATTCCAGCTTCTGCAAGGGACGGGAAGGCGTCGATCCACTCGAGGAGCCCAACTCCTTCGAAGCAAGCAGCTTCGTTATCTCTCCGATGAAGGCCTTCATGTCAGCGGAGGTAAGATTGTCCCCCATCTCTCCTCTCTTCCTCCTCAGATCCGCAGATCTCTCCTCTCTTCCTCCTCAGATCCGCAGATCTACTTCTCCTCTTCTTCTAGGGCATACCCTAACCGTACATCTATGGAGTCCTTCTCATGACTACCATAGATCTAGGGTTAGGGTTTTGTAGGTTTTCTTTGTAGCTAGTTAGGGTTTTGTAGGGCTAGAAGAAGACTTGGAAGAGAGGGGATCGCGAGGCGAGGAGAGGCAGCAGGAGGCGGCGGCGTAACAGCAGCCGGCGGCGCGCGGCGGCGGCGGCTAGCGCAGGCGCAGGCGCAGGCGGCGGGGGGTCCTGCTGCGGGAGAGGGCAGGCGAGGGGGGTCTTGCTGCGGGAGAGGGCAGGCGGGTGAGGGGCGGGGGTGATACCGGCGGGGGAAGGCGCAGGTGGAGGCGGGATTTTAGGGCTTGCGGGTGGTTTAGGGCTTAGGCTCTGATACCATATTGTCTTTTGGGGAAAATGGTGATTAGCCTCCAAGGAGAGGCTATCACTTCTATTTATATTAACTCAACCCTTTCTTTACACACACCCAATATCACACTACACAATACCCTTTTAACAATTAAAATAATAGAGAAAAGCCCAAAAGTTGCAAATACGCCCCTAAATCTGCGGTTGGGCCCAGTCCACCTCTGGTGCGCCGCCATGTGTAAGTGATGAGCCCATCACTACTCCTCCCTAAAAGAGTCACCGTGTCCTCAAGGTGGAAATCAGGAAACTACTGTGTCATGACTCCCATCGACTCTCAGGTGCTCTCATGCTCAGGCAAGCCTTTCCACTGCACCAACACTTCTCGCTCTACAGCGCTCTCCTACGTACCCCCTTTAACTCCTCAAGCTCCAAAATCACCTTCATATCTTCTGTCAATATTTCCAGGAGTGAAGGAGAAGGTATAAGTTTGCCAATCGCCTGACGTAGCTGGGACACATGGACTACCGGATGGATGACAGATCCTGGGCGTAACTTCAATCTGTATGCAACTGGTCCCATCTTGGCATCTACCTCATAAGAACCAAAATATCTAGGGGATAGCTTCTCATTCCTTCTATGTGGCCTGAGATTTTTGTTTATAAGAACGCAATTTAGATACACATATCGCCCATGTTAAACTGCACGTCCTTGCGATGTATGTCCGCCCTAGCCTTCATGATCTGCTACGCTTTGGCCAGATGGAGCTTCGGCTCCTCTAAAATCCAATCTCTCTCTGACAAATACTACTTCACCTCTGAAACTGGTGTCGTCTCCTGACCATAATGCAACAAGTGTAGAGGGTCCCGGCCATACAATATCCTGAAAGGAGTCTTCTAAGCTACTGTGTGATAAGACGTGTTGTACTCGTACTCTGCCTAAGCTAGCCAATGGGCCCACTGCTTTGGGCTCTCAGAAATGAAGCACCGTAAGTAGGTCTCAATACTCCTATTGACGACCTCAGTCTGGCCATCCTTCTGGGAATGGTACAACGTGCTCCGCTTCAATAACATGCCATGTAGCCTGAAAAGCTCCTGCCAGAATCTGCTCAACACCTTGTCCTTATCAGAGACAATGGACTTAGGCGGCCCATGTATGCGAATGATCTCCATCAGAAACACCTATGCCACTGAAACTGCGATGTAAGGATGTCTAAGTGGTATGAAATGTCCATACTTACTGAGGCGGTCTACCACAATAAGTATTACCGTGAACCCTCCAGACTTAGGCAACCCATCAATGAAATCCATGGATAGATCCTCCCAGACCCGCTCTGGTAAGGATAAGGGATGTATCAAACCTCCCGGAGCCATCACCATGTACTTGTGATGCTGGTAAACGTCACCATCTGCCACCATCTTCGAAACATCCTTCTTCATACCCATCCAATAGACCTCCCTCGCTAATCTCTGATAGGTTTTGAGGACCCCAGAATGTCCGTCCACGGCACTATTGTTAAACTCCTGGAGAATAGCTGGAATGTGTATGGATGACCTCGGTAGCATCAAGCGCCCCCAATATAACAATCTCCCGTCCTGTAAAGCATCATCTGGATGATCCGCTAACCCCTGTAGCAGTATTGCCCGGATGTCTGCCAACTCCTGACCATCAACCTCCCGCTGTAATAGCTCCCAGTCCTGTAGCACCGAAACCGATAAAGATGCCAAATTTATATCCTCACCCCATCGTGACAGTGCATCTGCAGCCTTGTTCTCCAACCCTGTGCGATACTCTATCTCAAATCTGTACCCCACCAGCTTCCCCAGCCACTTCTGATGCTCCTATGCTACCATGCGTTGCTCCAACAGATACTTGACACTCCTCTGGTCTGTGCAAACCAAGAAGCTCCGCCCCAGTAAATATGGCCTCCACTTCTGAATGGATAGGACTATAGCCATCAGCTCACTCTCGTAAACAGACTTCAATCTAGCTATCGCTGTCAGTACCTGCAAGTAGTATGCAATAAGACGTTGATCCTACGTCAGCACAGCCCCCAATCCATGTCCCGATGCATCTGCCTCCACAATGAATGGTCTGAAAAATTCTGATAACGCCAATACTGGTACGGTAGTCATGACCTTTTTCAAGGCCTCAAATGCAAGCGTCGCATCGTCACTCCAAACAAACTGGTTCTTCTTTAGCAGCTCAATGAGTGGCCAAGCGATCGTACCATAACCCTGCAACCTGAGGTAGTAGCCTGTAAGACCCAGGAACCCCCTCAGCCCCCTGAGAGTGGTGGGGCTCTGCTAGTCCAGCATCGTCGCTATCTTTGCCCTGTCAGCTGCTACTCCCTCTGAGGACGCCACATGCCCCAAGTACTCAACATATGGCTGTTCAAATAGACACTTCTCCCAGTTTGTATAAAGCTGATGGTACTGCAACTCCTGAAAGACTACCAGCAGATGGTCCAAGTGCTCCTCCAAGAAACGACTGTACACAAGGATATCATCGAAAAACACCAGCACAAATCATCGAATGTAAGAACGTAATACCGTATTCATCAAGGCCTGGAATGTGGCAGGTGTGTTAGTCAAGCCAAAAGGCATGACTAGGAACTCAAAATGGCCTTCATGCGTCATGAAGGCAGTCTTAGACACATCCTCCTCTCGCATCCTGATCAGACGGTAGCCTGATTTGGGGTCAATCTTTGTAAAAATGGCTAAATCATGTAACTCGTCTAGGAGCTCGGTAATCATAGGTATAAGAAACTTATCATGCATTGTCTCCTTATTTAAGGCTCTGTTGTCCACGCAGAAGCGCCAATTCCCATCCTTTTTCTTCACTAGCAGCACAGGACTGGAAAAGGGACTCACACTAGGCTGCATAACACCAGCCTGCACCATCTCCGCTACCATCCTCTCTATCTCATCCTTATGTGCCTGTGGATAGCTGTTGATGAGAGACACGGCATCCCGCAGAACTATGGCATGCTCTGGTCTCTAGGCGGGGAAGACCTCGAGGCTCCTGAAAACCCTCCTTAAACTGTTCCAGCAACGCATATACCTCCCCTGGAATAGGTTGCCCACTACCGGCCTCAGCACCACCCTCTCCTGCTAATGTGTGTAGCTCCACAGGAAAACCCCCCTGCCTGGATGGTCCTCACTATGGTCTTTAGCGAGACCAAAGCTCTGCATAAACTGGTATCCCCCTGTAGTACCATTACTCTCCCATCCTCCTGGAACTCCATCCCGAGCAGCTTCCAGTTCACCTTCATCTCTCCCAGTGTCTGTAGCCACCTCATGCCTAAGATCACATCCGTACTCCCCAAGTCTAAATGCAGGAAGTCTGCTAGCACTTGTACCCCTGCAGCATCAGCACCAACCCGCGACACACTCCCCGGCTACTCTCCTTCTTGCCAGTCCCCATCATGACACTGAAACTGACATTGTCTATCAGCCGAAGTCCATGCTGCTCAACCACCCTCCTGGAGATGAAATTGTGGGTAGCCCCACTGTCAATCAATATCGTCACCTCCTGGTCATAGATATGTCTCCTCAACTTTATGGTATAGTTCGGTGTGAACCCTACCACATAGTTTAGGGAAACCTCCGCCACGTCTAGCAGATGGTGCTCCGTATCCTCCTCCTCGATGGTCTCATCCTCAACATCAGCCTCGTCCTCTAGTAGCAGCACATGGAGCTTGCGCCCTATGCACCAGTGTCCTGGAGTGCACCTCTCATCACACCTGAAGCAAAGCCTCTTCTGACGCTTCTCCCTCATCTCTGCGTCAGTCATCCTCCTAAACCGTCCCCCACAGGTGGTGTACTGATCTTCTCGCCACTCTTCACATTGGTGGTCTGATCCACCCCTGTAGACACCCTCTGTCCTCCTATCGTCACCTGGCAACGGGAAACAGGTCCACCACAGTTGCCCCTCACCATCCTATCCTCCACAATGCGATCCTCCATCATCTGAGCGTACTCCATGAACTCCATCATGTCCTGAGGCTTCTATATGCGAACCTCCGTGCGAATGGTAGCCTTCAGACCCTTCATAAAAGTACTCTCCATCATCTCGTCAGACACTCCATGCACCCGTTCCAGTGCCTTAAATCTCTCCATGTAATCCCCCATTGTGTCATCTTGCCTGAGTGAAAGTAGGTGCTCCCTCAAATTCTCCAGATGATTATCTCTGAATCTTTCCACCAGCCCATCCCTGATCTCCTCTCATGATCGAAACGGACACCCATCATCCCTCCACTTGTACTAAGCAAGAGCATTCCCATCTAAACATGTCGTTGTCGCCTCCAACTTCTGATCCTTCGTCATGCGGGAGACCCTGAAAACCCTCTCCACCCTGTAGATCCTCGCCACCGGATCCTCTCCCTCAAACACCGACATCTTCAGCTTCCGCAGTTTATCCACCACGAATGGCCCCTGGTCTCCTCGCCCTCCTGCGTGCATGGGCTGATGCTAGTGCTGCCATCTCTCTAGATGGGTCTCATAGCCCCTCTGTGGGCCTCTGTCACGATCTCCATGGCCCCCTCGTGGGCCTCCTCGGCCACCAAGGTTTCCCCGGCTCTGATGTGATCCAGGTTTATGTGAGGCGGAGGCGATGTGCGGCACGAGGCACAGGTCAAGGAGTGGGCTCGGACCCTACTTGACCCGATGGGTGACTTACTTCTCATGGCTCATTTTTTTAGTAGTGGGTTTAGTAATTAGAAGGGTATATGAATCTTTTATTATCAAGTTGATTAGGGGAGGGTTTTAGCCTACGAGCCGGTTCTAGATTTGTTTTATCGATTAGTTTGCAATTGAAGAGAATTATCTCTAAGGTTCTTGGGGGATTAGACTTGTTCCATCAACACAAGTTAGGAAGAGTTCCACTCCAGAAAAGGATCAAGTTATCTTCAATACAAGCAATATTTCTATTTCCACTATTAAATTTCTTCTCTTTCTTCCACAAATCTGAAATTATTCCTTTAATTTGAGCGGATCACATCAATCACCCCCAGCCCCACTACCACGCTCATCCCTGAAGTCTCTGTAGCCTTCTCCAGTCTCTCCAGGGTACCCCTCATGGGTGCGGTGTAGGTGTCACCACGTGTCATCATCATACCGGGGTCTGGAGGGTCCCAAACCCCTCCTCCATCGTCGTCATACTCCTAAAACTCCACAAGATAGAAGTCATGTCGAAACCATGTGCCGAGGGGTTCGAAAGTGCTGAATATCCTCCGTTGGGGTCGTATTACCCCCGCCGTGGGACAGAAGTACAGTGGGGGGCTATCGGGGCCCGGCAGACCCCTGGCGGCCCCAGGGAGGGGCCGCAAGGCCCTGTCGGGCTCCCAATGGATCTGCCGAGAGTCGGTAGAGCACACCGAGGGTGCCCAGTGGTCGACGGGGCCCCGACAACCCTGGGGAAGGGCTAGGACCTCCCGATGCTCCTCCAGATCCGCACGGCCCTGGGGAAAGCCCCAGGGCCCGCACGGGTTTTCCGATGCAGTCGGGGGGTGCGGCTAGGGCCGTCGGCCCTCTGGAGTTCATCCTCTACTTCTGGATCGTTGCTGTCGAGATCAGTGAGCATCATGTCGTCAAAATCTTTGGCTACGCCCTTCCCCTTGTTCAAAGGTGATGGCTTTGTCGTTATTTTAGGGTTTGCTTCTCCACCATTCAATTTCGACGAAATCTTCGCAAGTTGAAAGATGATTTTAAGAAAGGGCTTCGTCGTGTTGATTTATGGTTTTCGCTTGCTTCGTTAATTGATCACCATGCGTCGTTAAGGTTTCCTTCACACCCACGATCTCGCTATTAAGCTTCACCGTATCGATTCGTTCTTTGGCTCTCGTTGCTGCCGCCATGGATCGACGTGATATGATACCAAATTGATAGAATTCGAAGGAAATCTGAAATTTTATTGAGAAAACTGAAAATAAAATAAGATAAAGTGGTTACAATCAAAGGGGTAACCTCCCTCTCAAGACGCATATTGATAAGGGACGTCCGCACCTTCCCGTAGTTCGAAGAACTTTCTCTCATCTTTCAAAAAATTATCAAAATAAGCATGATTAGGGTCAGTGGGCCATCACCCCTCTAATACTAATCCCCATTATTAGCAAATTACAAGTATGCCCTTATAACAATTAAAATAATAGAGAAAAGCCCAAAAGTTACGAATACGCCCCTAAATCATGCGGTTGGGCCCGGTCCACCTCTGGTGCGCCGCCGTGTGTAAGTGATATGCCCATCATGCATCTGACCCAAGTTGGTCAGGTGTCACCTTTTTTACATTATTCTCATATATGTGTGTGATATATATATATATATGAGAATAATGTGTACCATATAACATATGAGGCTAAGCCTCAAATGTGACCTCTAAAACTCCATCCACCGCAATTTTTTGGTGGATCGGAACTGTTCATTTTGATTCTCATATTCTAAAACCCCAAAACATCAAATTTCAGGTGAACCCAAGGGGCTTTTCCTGTTTATCCACCGTCACAAAAGTTCTATTCGTACAAAATCATTAAATTTGTAATGGTTGGATGAACGGGACAAATCCCCTTGGGTTCACCTGATATTCGGTGTTTTAATGTTTTAGAATATGCAAATCAAAATGAATTGTTTCGATCCTCCAAAAAATAGCAGAGGATGGGGTTTTGGAGTCGCATAAAAGGCTTAGCCTCATATGCCATATAATATCCATTATATATGTATATATATGAGAAATATGACAGTCAGCAAGCCAAGGAGGAAATTTCATCCTTGGTTAGCTATGATCTTTCATCTAACCATTGTAAAAAGTTTTGTTACGACGACATTGTTACACTTGCGATGGATAGCTCGATGGACGAGCAAAACTACTTAGATTCACTTGAAAATTGAGGGTTAGAGTTAAGACGATGAAGATCAAAATGAACGTTTCGGATCAAAAGGAAAAATAAGGATTGTATGGTTTTGATGCTAGCCAAGGAGAAAATTTCTCCATTGGCTGCTGATGCTTTTTCACTATATATATAGTGGAAAATATGTATCAACTACACAATGAGGAAAATTTCCTTAGTGGTCGCGTGAAACCCATACCCCCTATTTTTCCCTTGGATCCGAACCATTCATTTTGATCTTCATGTTTTAAAACCCCAAATCATCAATTTTCAAGTGAATCCAAGGACTCATTCATCCACCTGTTACAAGTTCAACAAATCAGAAAATAGAACTGTTTGCAACGAGTGGATCAAGTGTCAAATACCCTTAGGATTAACCCATATTTGGGGTATTAGGTCTTTAGGATGTGTACAACTTAGAAAAAACAATTCAAAAAAATAGGGGAATGGGTTTTGCTATGAGCTAGCCAATGAGTATTGACTCCATATTCCTCTCACATTCAAATTTCTCCTTTGCTAACTAATCTCCATATTCCTCTAACACACACAAAAAATAAAATGTGTTAATAATGTAGGAAATTTTCTACGCTGTCGGCATGGTTTATATCAAAATATATTTTCGAAAACTTTTTTGAATTTTGTTTTACACCTCATGGATGATCACCACACCAAAAATAAATTAAATCCATTTGACCTTCGATTTGGATCAAGGGTCAAATACCCCTAGATTCACCTATATTTGAGATTTTGACGTTTTAGAATGTTTACATCAACCAAAAAAATTTCAAATTTTTTTATATAACTCGAATTGACATTTCAATTTTTTTTTATAACTCGAATTGACATCAAAGGAAATTTCTTGTGCTGTCAGCACATATTTATTAATCTTATATACATAAAGTTAATGTATATGTGCTGTCAGCACATATATTGACATCATAAGAAATTTCTTGTGCTGTCAGCACATATTTTTTAATCTTATATACATAAGGTTAATGTATATGTGCTATTAACATAGGAAATTTGATGCACTGACATTACGAGTTTAATTAAAAAAATTGAAATTTTTTAGTATTGATTTACATATTCTAAAACCCCAAATATGGATGAACCATATGGGTATTTAACCTTGATCGACCCATTGTAAAAATTCTAAAACTGTTGATGTTACAACGACTAGATCGAGGGGCAAATAGCATTGGATTCAAGTGATTTTTGGTGTGGTGATCATCCATGATGTGTAGAACAAAATCTAAAAAAATCTCAAATGTTTTAAAATAAAACCATCGGACAGTGCATGAAATTTCCTACACTGTCAGCATATATTCTTTTATATATATATAACAGTAAATTACCTTATTAATCAAAAAAATATTCTCGATAACTATTAAGTTGTTACAGCTTTAGAGTTCTTGCATTAATTTAATTGATTTTTTATTTATAAAGTTTGACAGTAATCATTAATGATAATTTTTTGTCTAAACTTTTGTGCAGCGGGCTCTATTAGTAACACAGCGTGGAGGTACATATTCTGGTGTAAAAGCAACATTAAATGTTTATGCTCTGCCATCCGTTACAACTAGTCAAACCAGTTCCATTCAAATTTGGATTGGAAATGAAAAAAGCGGTGAAGTAGTACAAGCGGGCTGGCATGTAAGTAGAAATATTTCTTGAAATTATAGTTATACTGAAAGTATTAAAGATATTTAATTGTATTACATTTAGTAAATTTATCATTTTTATAAGTTACTACTAAATATTTTGTAACTTTGTACACAAACATATTTAATATTATAATGTGAGCAAGCTAAAACTAGAAGGCACTTTTGACTATATGATGAACCATGGATTAAGAATATTTGACCCGGTTCATTGTTGTGCTTACACACAAGGCTACGTTCTCCGAAAGCTCCGCGGGACCTTTATGTTTTAAGATAATTTTTTGGTGTAACATATTTGAATGGAAGTTTAAATGTTAGAGAAGATATATGGATTAAATGAGGTTTTCTAACCAGATTATTTAGGTGGTTTAATATTTAGGATCATGCCATGGATTAAGAGTTGTGAGTTAAGAAACAAAAACGAATAGAAACGAATAGAACAAATGATTGGTAAAAATTTTAGAACCTAACTTTATGGAATGTTTCTTTCATGACATTTTTATTATCTAGTGTTATAACTGTTAATATTTTTGTTATCATGATTATAATTATTATGGTCATGAAAGAATACTAGATATTTATATGTTGATTGTCAATGATTATTGAACTCATCATCATTATTATTGTTATTGTTCTGAATTTTTTTTGATGTTAAAAGCAGGGTGAGAAGTACCGCACAAAATATTAGATATAAGACTACATCCCCCCCCCCCCCCAAAGTACAGTGAGAATTGCCTCTAATAAAAGGTTGTTATAGAGCACTTTCTAGGAGAACTCAATACATAGTGTAACCCTCGTCATTATGTTTCACAACATGTTTAACTCAATCATAGTGAAATCAATACATAGTGTAACCTTTTCGAGCCATAATTACTAGCATATTTAATAACATGTTCAACCTTTATACCTTTATTTTAACTGATGTGAGATCAAACTCACTCTTTAACTTTTTTTAATCATACAATCACTTTAATTACTTGAAAGGATGTGAGACATAACCTCTAATAGAGATTATTTTAGTATGGAATGATACCTTAACACCCTATCTAAATTTTTATTTTTGCCAAAATTATACATATAACTGAAGGAGAGCATCATATTTCTTTCTAAGAGGAGAATAATTCATCTGTAATCTAGTTTAAAATTTTACCCTAATGAGCAGGATTTGATGTTACTAGAAGAAAAACTTGGACTCCTTATTATTGTTATCTATATCTTCAATTATCTAAAAAAACAATCAAGTTATTGATGATTGAACCAATTAATGACCGAATAAATGAAGCAATGTTTTAGTTATGAAATTATAGAATAACTTCAAAAATCAAATAATTCCATATCGATCGAGTATGGCTAGGTTTTAAAGGGATTGGATTCAATTGAATGAATGTAATATTTGGCTTAAATCATATATAAGATGCATTATCTCAATTAGAATCAGAATCGAATTCAATAGGTAAAAATGAATCCAAATCTAGTTATAATATGGAAATCGATTCAAAAGAAAACTAAGATGGGATTTTGTTCAAATTATATTTAATTGAGTCTTTCTTCTGATATAATAGTGTTCTATGTCCATGTTTGAACAAAAATTATTTTACTTGGATCAAATCCGAACAATATTCATCTTGATTCAAGAAATTTAGACTGGAATCTAAGTTATATAGTTTGTAATCATTTTAGAATAACAAGTTCATAATCCTATTTATACTCCCAAAACATGATTATATATATGCGAGGATATATCAGGATATATCATGCCGAAAACATCAATGAATCAAATTTTTTATAAATGTCTTAGGAAGCATGTTTAGCTTATGAGTTAAGTTATTAATCCACAATTCCTTTTACTAGGTATAAAAAACAGTATGCTTCTTAGTCTTTACCTCTTTGTATTAAGAGCAGAATGGAGGCTGCTAACCCGCTTACACAACTTGAACCATACCTAATTCAAAATTTTGGGGTTGAATAGTGATTTTTAGATACATTACAGAAATCGGGTTGGGTAAGGATTTTTTAGATACATTACAGAAATCGGGTTGGGTAAGGATTTAAAGTTCAAATTTGAATACTTCTCCAGTGTTGATATATATATATATACACACACACATACATACTTGTATCCTAACCACTAGCCTAATAACATGACCCACATTTTTAAAGAGGACGAGGTTGACATGCCAAAGCATTAGAATTTAAGTAGTCTAGATGTTGAAGGTGTTGTGATGAAGACAAAGCAATGTTTCTAAAATTTTCATTTTGTTTTTCTCTTTCTTTTTTAAAGTTCTATCACTACACAATTTCTTATTTGTTTAACTTTTAAAATCTACTTGATATGAATTTGAAACCAACCCATAATTTGAACAAAGAGGGATAGCTTTGGATAGAATTATGCTTATTGGATTTGGCAGTGATATTCTTAAAGCTTAGTAGGTTTGGATGTGTGTGTGTGGAGGTATGCAGATAGCACAGGTTCGGTTTACATATGCTCAGCAATTTGGTGGTCAAAAAAACTTTTTTAAAAAAAATTTTTTGCAATGTGTTCTATACCTTGTTAGTTACCGCAACACCAATTTTCAAGTGAATCCAACACTTTTTGACTACTCATCCATGCATTTTACAAAGATTGCACTGACTTGAGCGGTCTTTTTGAAATGCATGAATGGAGACTTAAAACGTGTTGGATTCACTTGAAAATTGGTGGGGATGTAACCAACAAATTGTAGAACACTGTGCAATTTTTTTAAAAAAAAAACTTTTTTGACCCCCAAAATATTGACAGCACATGAATTTTTCTTGTGCTGTCAGCACACCTCCATATTCCTTAATATTATTGTATACATACATAGAGACATGCATACAAGCGTGCGCGCGCGCGCACACACACATATTAGGTACTTGATTCAAACTTGAGTTGTTTCCACCCTGCTTTAAACTAGAGGTATGAACTTATCACAATCCTTTGATTTAATTAGCATAAGGTCATGTGCATATGGTTTGTATATTAGAAATGAGTCATGTGGCAGTACTCTTTTCTTAATCTGGGTTATGGCATGGACACCAAGAAATGGGTATATGATTGATACCATGTGTTATTAGATTTTTAGGTTAATCGTTGATAGATTTGAAGTTTATTACATTCTTCATATGTGATCTAACCAAATCTATTTTTCATATGCATCCTTCTGTCAATGAATTATAATCATGATTAGAAATATGCATAGTCATAGCCAATGCTATATTTATCATTATTTTGGTGTCATATCAAATAGTTATAGGTATCAATGCATGCTATTTAGACTGATTTTTCGACTTTTATTTTAAATTTTTTTACATATAATTAGCAAATAAAGTTATTTACTGTTTCATTTTATGATACATCATACATCTTAATTTGATGTCATTCAGGTGGATCCAAAACGATATGGAGATCATGAGACTCACTTTTTTATTTGTTGGACGGTAAATATTGAATGTAATAGACATCATGATCATCTTTGAGCAATTCTTTATATTTGATTACTTTCTAATTTATTTTTGTTCTAACATTATAGGTAGATAATTACAAGACGAAAGCATGTTGCAATTTTGATTGCAAAGGTTTCAAACAAAATGATACGTCTCACTATGTTCCGGGAAACATCATTCGACCAGTCTCAGAATACAATGGAAATCAATATGAAATTACTCTCAAGATACAACAGGTACGATAATATATTCTTCTTGTAAATAATTTATTATAATGACACCTTGTATTTGTTACATAACTATTACTTAATATGATTTTATACCCATTACATACAATAATAAGCTATTGCTTCAATCAACTTACACATTCATACATTGCTATTGTAAGAAGCTTATTTTGATCTTATAATGTGTCTACACTAAAGGGATGGATGTGCGATATAATCAAGGTACAGAATTAGAATTATAATATACAAGTATAATAAAGTTAATTAGAACTTAAGGATTTTGTATTTTTATCTGAATTTTGAAATAAAGAAACTGAAGAAGTTGTATCAAACTATCAATCCGATTAAACACAGTTCCTTCAAGAATAGTCATTGATGAAACACGTGAACTTTTTTGAACTAAAGCATGTGAACGATCTCAGCCATAATATCATTTCATAAGCATTTAAATGAAGTAAATATAGCAAGAAAAGAAATTAATTGCATTCTGTAATACAAAGTATTAAAATGATATAGTTTAGGAAACAAAGAATAAGGATATTGTCCAAAAGAAACCCTTTGGAAGCAAAAAGTTCAGAAACTAGCAAAGGAGACAGTCCAAGTTCAATACCCATTTACAACATAGGTGAGATAGGCCTCTAGTGCATTGCTATCAATTCTCCTTAGCCTTGGCCACTCATTTCCTCCATGCTAAAATTGTTACATGTCCATAGATTAATATAAAATTCATTGGTATGTTGAATCATCCTTTATACAGAAAGAAAACTTTTAGCATCTCTCTCTAGACCAGGCACACAAAAGCCCAGAAGAAAATGCCCCAAGCTTTCTTATGCTTCCTATTCAAATGATTACATTCGTGATGTCCAGCCATCACACATGGCAGCAGATTTTGCTTAATTGATCAAACTTGAGGATCATCAGTTTTGAAAATTTGAATTCGGCCATGATAAGCATGCAATGCTAAGAGAACGACATTGACAATCGCTAAATGCCCTTTCTAAACACAATTCTACCTCCTAGCCTTTAAACCGCATCTGGATCTTAAAAATAACATGGAATCAATCCTTCTTTTTATGTCCCATCAATCTCAAGATGAAACCCAAGTACTTGAGGGGGAAGCATGCTTTGGTAGAATGATATTATTGTTGTAAAGGGAAAAGTAGAGTAATAGGTGTAAGGGGTTAAGAGCCCCCCCTACCCTCATATTTGTAGCTTTCAATGATGGGCCGGATACCCAATGGGCCTCATGGGCCTATTCATAACACTTCCCATTATCCAACCAACATTGCATAAGAGGTGAATTCTTCAGAATCTGAGTTAGGATAACTGTCTTGTTAAATAAAGAACCGTTAATCCATACCTTCCCCTGTTTTAGGGATGTGTCTAGGGGTGGGATATTTCAGGATACAGAGTCAACGAGGTTGCCTCGTCAAAACCTTGACTACGGAAAACCCTGTGGGAAAAAACCAGTAGCCAAGGGAAAAGAGTACAACTCTACAGTTGACTCCCCCTTATCTGACCAAGCTTCAGATTTGCAGATTTCCTATGCATCTATACATCAGTCTCCTATGTATCTATGTGTTCATAGTCCTCTCATCCTGACCCAGTTTACATTTCTTCACTCTCCTTATCCCAATCCCATATACAAGTTTCTCAAAGATACTAGTAGGCAGGGATTTGGAAAGCAAATCCGCCAAGTTATTACATGATTGGATCTTCTGTACCTCAACCTGCTTTTGCTTCTGAAGGTCGTGCGTCCAGAAGAACTTGGAGGAGATATGCTTCGTCTTGTCGCCTTTGATGTAGCCGTCCTGTAGCTCGGCTATACATGCTGCATTGTCTTCATGGAGAGGAGTAGGCGCAAGGACGCCGGTCATCAGGCCGGTGGAGGTGAGAATGTGCTGGATCACAGAGCGTAGCCAGAAACTCTCCTTGCTTGCTTCATGGATCGCTAGAAGTTCTGAGTGAGTGGATGAGACGGTTGTCATGGTCTGCTTTACAGATCTCCAGGATATGGCGGTGCCGCCATAGGTAAACATGTATCCGGTCTGAGACTTCTCTATATGAGGATCGGACCTGTAACCTGCATCAGCATAACCAACTAAACCAGTTGATCACCCTTTCCTGTTGAATAGACCTAAGTCTATGGATCCTTGGAGGTAGCGCAGAAGATGCTTAACTCCGGCCCAGTGCCGTTGTGTATGTGCAGCACTATATCTGGCTAGTAAGTTGACTGCAAATGCTATGTCAGGGCGATTGCAGTTAGCCAGGTAAAGGAGTGCACCGATAGCACTTAGATAAGGCACTTCATGGCCTAGTACTTCCTCCCCCTCTTCCAGCGGCCGGAAGGGGTCTTTATGTACATCCAATGATCTAACGACCATTGGGGTGCTAAGGGGTGGCAATTATCCATTTGGAACTTTTTCAACAAGTTCGATGTGTAAGTTGACTGATGTAACAGGATCCCATCGTTAAGATGCTCTATTTGAAGACCTAAACAGAATTTTGACTTTCCGATGTCTTTTATCTCGAAAATTTCTGTCAAGCTTCTAGAAATCTCGGCGATCTCTTCAGGAGATCCAATGAGGTTCAAGTCGTCCACATAGACGGCTATAATGACAAATCATGTTGCATTTGCTCTTATAAAGATGCAAGGACAGACTGGGTCATTTGTAAATCCTTGTTTTGCAAGGAAGTCGCTCAGTCTGTTATACCACATCCTTCCAGATTGTTTTAGACCATACAATGATCTTTGCAATTTCACTGAGTAGATGTCACGTTGTCTCTCTTTTAGTGTTGCAGGCAAGGAATACCCGTCAGGCAATCTCATATAGATGTCTCGGTCTAAGTTGCCATATAGGTATGCAGTCACGACGTCCATAAGTTGCATATCTAAACCCTCTTGGGCTGTTAAGCCAATGAGGAATCGGAAGGTGATCGCGTCCATGACCGGGGAGTATGTGGCTTCAAAATCCACCCCTAGACGTTGGGTAAAACCCTGCGCTACAAGCCTTGCTTTGTAGCGAATGATCTCATTTTGTTCATTTCGTATTCTAACAAATACCCATTTATAACTCACAGGTTTTACACCTTTTGGTGTCTGGACTATAGGTCCGAAGACCTTGTGTTTGGTGAGTGAATCCAACTCCACTCATATTGCCGCTTTCCACTTTGGCCAATCATCTCTGCTCTGACATTCTGTCAGAGAGCATGGTTCAATATCATCGTCGCAGTACGCGACGTTGATGGCAATATTACACGCAAATGTGACATCTATGGTTGTGCTCTTTCTGTCCCAATACTCCCCAGTTCGTACATAGTGTATCAAAACTTCATTTTCTCCCGGTTTTTCCTCTGTCTGAGAGTTTGGGAGAGATGGGGTAGCAGGGCTAATAGTAGCATCCTGTGGTGGTATTGTTTTACCATTGCCAAGGGTCCTACTCTTTCGAGGGACTTGGTCCTTGGATCACTGTGGTCGTCCTCTCTTTTTAAGAGGTCCAACCATTTTTGCTGCAGGCGGGTTGCATCCATGTTGTGGTATGTCAATCCTAGCTGGAGTGTTAGCAGCAGAGACGTGTGATCTGACAATCTTCTGGTTGCCAGTAAATTTGTCCAGCAAGAGATGGACAGTGTTTTGGATATGGAGAATCTTCAGGACCTCCTCCTCACACTGGCTTGTGGGCGGATCAAAGTGACATAGTGTCTTTGTATCCCAAGTGATACAGTCTGAAACTTCGGGCTTCTTTGTTTGTGAGCCTAGTCTTGGGAATGATGTTTCATCAAATTCACAGTCTTCTAGATGTGCCTTGAAAACGTCTCCCGTAAGGGGTTCTAGGAATCTTATTATGGAGGGGGGTGTCAAACCCAACATAAATGCCTAGGCGACGTTATGGACTCATATTTGTCCTTTGTGGTGGTGCTATGGGGACGTATACTGCACAACCAAATATTCTCAAGTGTGAGACAATTGGTGGGGCTCCAAGTGCTAGTTGCATTGGAGAAGATGACTAACCTCCAGAAGGTCTTAATTTTATTAAAGATGCAGCATGCAAAATTGCATGGCCCCATGCATTCACTGGCAGCTGGGATTGAAGTAATAATGGATGAGCAATCCATTGCAGTCTCTTAATTAGAGATTCTGTTATCCCGTTTTGGGTGTGAACATGCGCTACAGGAAGTTCGACTTCAATGCCATGTGCTTGGCAATAGTCTAGGAAGACTTGTGATGTAAACTCCACCGCATTGTCCAGACGAAGTTTCTTTATCTGGTAGTCGGGGAAGTGGGCCCGCAACCTGATTATCTGAGCTAAAAGCTTAGACAGTGCTAGCTTACGGGTGGACAGAAGACACACATGTGACCACTTAGTAGATGCGTCTATCAGGACCATAAAGTACCTGAACGGACCACTTGATGGGTGTATAGGCCCACAAATGTCTCTGTGGATTCTTTCTAGAAAGCTTGGAGACTCCAGGTCCACTTTCAGTGGAGAGGGTCTCGTAATTAGTTTACCCTTGTATCAGGGTGGATATGAGAATTTACCTTTTTGAAGAATCTTCAGGTTCTTCAAATCTATACCCCTTGAGCTTTTTATGATGCGGTACATCATAACAGATCCAGGGTGTCCCAGTCTACTATGCCAGAGTTGGAATTCTGGTGTTTGTGGGCACTGCATGTGCTCCACCATTAATGTTTCTGGAGTTTGAATACTTGTTTGGTAGAGTCCCGAGGGGAGTCCCTTGAAACGTTCCACAATGGTTTTTGAACCATTTGTAAGAGACGTTACAAGCAAGTATTCCCTTTCATTTTCCACGCCCGTCTCTAAGTGATACCCTTTTAAACGGATATCTTTAAAGCTTAGGAGGTTTCGGATAGATTTAGGGGAGTATAACGCATTTCTAAGTGTGATTAGTGTGTTACTGGGGAACAATATGATTACTTCCCCTGATCCTTCGATTATATTAGCTGGTCCTGAGATTGTTCTCAGTGGACCAGAGTAGCCACCTATGCTCGTAAAGTAGTCTATGTTTTGAAGGATCGAGTGTGTCGATGCACTGTCCACTAGGCAAATTGATTCCATATCTATATTAAGAAAGACATTTAAGCAGTAAATAATATGAAAAGAAGAAATCTACTTTCATTTAAGATGCTCAAAAAAATGTTCGACATGGAATAAAAACTAGATACGATGCATAAAAAGGGAAGATACATTGCTAGTAAAAAAATTGTTTATATGGTCCATAACTAGAGAGTGTCGTCTCCCATGAAATCTTCTGGAGTCCATGTGGTCTCTGGCAACGCTGCGCTCTCTATCAGGTTTGTCTCAGCGCGAGGCTTGAGACTTGCCTAGTAGAGGTCCTGTATGTGTTTCTGGGTGCGGCAGACTTTGGACCAGTGGCCCGTCATTCCGCATTTAGAGCACTTATCATCCCAGTCTTTCTTGGGAGTACCACCTTTTGACGTCCATTTTTGCTTCTTTTCCACGAACTTCTGGTTCTGAGGAGGAGCTTGAGGAGTGGCCTTCTTCCGCTTCTTTTGTTCTTTCCATTTCTGGAATTTAGCCTTCTTGTCCATCTTCTTCTGGAAAGACTGGAAGTGTGCCTCTGCAGGAGGTGGCAGTGGGGTGGAGCCAGGAGGGCACAGGTTGTGAGTGGCAACCAACAAATTCTGTTCTGTTCAGCCATTAGTAGGCATGAAAGAAGATCAGAGTACTTCGTGAACTTCCTCTCACGGTACTGTTGCATGAGGATCATGTCCTTCTCATGGAAAGACGTGAACGTCTTTTCCAGCAACATTTTCTCAGTCACAATCTCACCACACAACTTCAGGCGTGGGGTGATACGGAAAAGTGCTGAGTTGTACTCCGCTACGGATTTGTAATCCTGTATGTGTAGGTGAGTCCACTCGTACTGTGCACAGGGGAGTATGACATCCCTATGATGCATGTACCTCTCCTCAAGTGCGTCCCACAGTTCGTAAGGATCCTCTACAGTAAGATACTCGTCCTTCAGGGTCGAGTCTAAATGTTTCCTGATATAGATAATGGCTTTCGCCTTTAGTATATCAGAAACTTCTTCTGTATGAGGTGCTTCTTTAGAAGCATCTTTTTCAGCTGTGGCAGTACTTGTTGTTGCCTTCTCAGTGGGTGTCAGACTGAACCCATGAGATCGCAGATGGAACTTCAGGTCCAACTGTCAACTCAAGTAGTTCGACCCATCGGCCTTCAGGACCGAGAAATCGACATTCGCAAGTCTGGCCATTAAACGATCTAGCAATATAAAAATAGCATGGGTTATTAAACTGTGTAAAATAGACATCCACGCATGCATTTTTAACATTTTCATAACGTGAATTATTTAAGAAAATAAACATCCACGCATGCTTTTTAACATTTTCATAACGTGAATTATTTAAGAAAATAAACATCCACGCATGCTTTTTAACATTTTCATAACGTGAATTATTTAAGAAAATAACATCCATGCATGCTTTTTAACATTTTCATAACGTGAATTATTTAAGAAAATAAACATCCACGCATTTAATGTATAAGCAATGAAAATAAATTAGGACTATGGGGATCAGCCAACCGACACCAACAGAAAAAGACAGTCCGAAATTACATCAAAGAGTGCATGAAAAAGTAAAGACAACTCGGGAACTTCAAAGAGAAGTCATTATCATCTTTGTGCAGACGCCTTCAGCTTCTTTTGGTGTCCTTCGGCTTCTTTTTACATGTATAACCTCACTTACAAATTTCTCTCAAAAAGAAAAAATTGCAGAAAAGTAAAGGTGTCGGAAACCTGACTGATCCCTAAAAACATAGCCTAATAGCACATCCATGCAGATAATCATTTCACAAGCATGTAAAGATTAATAAATAATCTAAATAGTGTGTGACGTGCTAAAAATTATTTTGAAAAACTTTTTACCTTGATCCATATAATTTATATATTTTTTTCGCTTTAACACTTATTTTAAAATTAAAATTTCTTTAATTATTTTGGGCTTTGGGGCCAAAAATAAAAAAGGAAAGATTATGTGTAAATGGCTAATTTTCAGGCTTTTGGGCCATGAAAACAACCCATTAGGGTTAATTGGGCCTCCCCTAAAAAATTGACCCGTTAAGGACTAGGGTTTCCGAAAAAAACCCTTGGGGGCCCGCGGCGCGCCGCCGTGATGGCTGGCCGCGGCGCATGCCGCCGACGGCGCTTTTGGAGCGCCGCCGTTACGCCCTTCGGGCGTGCGGGATATGGATCGAGGTAGGGGGTAAAAAACTGATTTTTCAAACATTCAGATCTCGAAAACGATTTTTTATTGATTATAAACGTGTAGATCCAAATAAAAAGGTGATTTTTACCGTGTTTTCAAACTTTTTGATCTTAAATCATGCAGATCTACAGGAAACGCAAGTTTAGATCTAAAAGTTTTGAGATTTACCTCTAGATTTGACAATGAAATCTAGACGACGGTTGGTGAAGGATGCTCTTTTCGCTCCCCGTTGAGAAGATTACGATCTTAAAACTGAGCGGTTGATGGATCTCCTTCCTCGAGCGTCGTCGCCTTTTCCAACGAGTGTGATCGTGCTGATAACGTGTTGTGAAAGAAAAAGTAGGGTAATAGATGTAGGGGGTTAAGAGCCCCCCCTACCCTCATATTTATATCTTTCAATGATGGGCTGGATACCCAATGGGTCTCATGGGCCTATTCATAACAATTATGAAAATTAACAAAACAATAAAATATGTACATTCCAAAAAAAACTTTCTTGTTATTGATGCCAACTTAAACTTGAAAACACCATTACAAACAATTCGTCATGGTAAATGTTAAATTATTTCTAAGTCATTATTATTTGACAATAATAGTGTCTAATGAACAATATACAGTGATGGTCAATTTCAAATTTATTTATGCATTTCAAATCCAACGGGTTGAAATTACAACTACTGATGTATAATTCATTGTGATTTTTTTAATTCATACAAAAGTTAGAATTTACTTAACATTTTATTTTCTTTTTGATGTGATTAATAATTTTTTTCATTTGGAGTTTGTAATAGAATCATAATACTGGAGATTGGTGCATGTATCATGGACGCAACGGAGATGAGTTAGCTGGATATTGGCAGAAAGATCTCTTCACACTTTTAGTTGATAACGCTTCTCGTATCGTCATTGGAGGAAAGGCAGGTTACAACAAGGGAGATTTGAGTCCACCAATGGGAAGCGGTCACTTCTCAAGGGAAGGCGAAGGAAAAGCAGCATATGTAAAACACATACAGTTTGCAGATCAAAATGGACTGTGGTATACACCAAAAGATGATGCGTTTTTCCTTTCAATGGATCAACGTGATTGTTATGACATTGCTGGCAGATATCCTACAAATACTATTTATCTCGGTGGTCCTGGAGGTTGCAAATCCTAAAGCAAGCGATGTTACCTTTCAAACAAATAATTTCAATAAACTATAACAATTGCTTTTTTTTCCTATGATTTAGCGTTTGTTCAAATTATTATGTTTACTATTAAAATACCGAGTGCTAAAGATATACATAGAATGTTTAAGATATTGTCACAACTTTTCTACCATAAACTATAAAAAAGGTTCGTCTCTTGGTCTGTTCTTTTCTGACAGCACTTGTAGTTTAGTAAATAGCGCATACTAGAGTATATATAAACCGATAAAAAATGTCTTGCTTCTAAAATATTTTAGCCATCCAAAAGGTATATGTGAAAGTGACTGAAGATCATCACTTCCCATGACGAATAGAATCATAGCTACAAAATAATTATTCTACGAATCCATTAAAATCAAAGTTTAATTAAGTTTTGGAAAATGAACAACAGTTTTTTAATTTATGTATCATCATAACCTGTCTTACATAAAGTGATATCCTTGAAATTTTCTCAAAAATCTAGTTAATTTAAGTACAACTAGACTCATTTTCTTTTGGTAACGATAATTTATGTTGCCATCTCACTACTCCTTCCTGCCTTCTCATTTTTTAACTTGATCTTCCCCAGCTCTAAAAGTTTTGAGCCTTGTACAAATCTGCCTACATACTGCTACCGATCAACTAGCTACTTCAGTGCTTGCAAGAAGCATATCCAGATGCCATCACCATTCCCTGAAAGGTGTTAGATGTATTCATACTCGCTCTACAATAGAGTGATCGAATTATGGACTCCATACCATGTAATAGTTGGGCATGTGGAGACACACTCAATGCATTAATTATCACATATTTATTACTGAATATGAATTAAGGACCTAATTGAAATGATCTAATAAGTTTTATGGTCCTAGTCATCTAATAATAAGTGCATGGACCAACTTGCAAATGTGTGAAATTCTTGCGTGTAATTACTAATATATGATGGCCTAATTAGTAAAACCCCACTTTTATAAATAAAAGGGAATGGTCCCTAGTTGTCGTACGTTATTTTTTTCAGTTTCTCATTTAGAAAATTGTCGTAAGATAAAACAGAAAAGAAATGACTTCACATCTCCATCTCTCTATATACGTACGAACAACTTGAAGATCAAGACCCGGATTCATCTCTTCTTTCTCATGTGATACGACCATTTTAGAGAGGCCCAAAAGCCAGCAGCCCAAGCCCACGCGGGGAGAAGGAGGCCCCCAAAAGGAGCTTTGGGCCAACCGCCGGAGGCCCCCGTGAAAGCCCTGTATCGGAGCGCCCACGATCGGACGTACGCCCGGTCAGCCCACAATCGCGGGAGTTAACTGCTCCCTAAAATGCTCGCACATAATGGCCATTAAGGAATCACATTAACCTCCCTTTATGGCACGTAAAGACGCCCGGAGGGAGGCGGATCATGGGGACGGAATAGGGGGCGTGAAGACGGGACGATCGTGGGAGAAGCCCTATATAGGGACTTGAGGGGGACGAAGAAAAGGACCGAATCCCCGATACCAACAAACGGAGGTATTCTACTAAAAAGATCTTACTTTCCCCATTATCTTCCCTCCCATAGCTCGGTCCAAGGATACGCGTGCCGGCCTCCTTGCGAACCGTACTGATCCCGCCAAGCTTCATTCGGATCCGTTCTGACTTAGGCATCGGAGTGGACTTGGCCGGAACCAAGGTCCGGCCCTCTCGACGAGTTTCTTCGTCTGTTCAGGATGAAGTGGACCCAAGGAGCCGAGGCTACCCCTCAGCGCGGAACTCATCGAAGCAAGGCCAGCACGACGAGCCCGTTCGCCACCAGCGAGCATCGCCGTCGACTGAGACCAAGTGATAATCAGGGCGCCAAGGCTACCCCTCGGCACTTGATTGACCGAGGCCGAGCGCTCACCTAGGTGCCGAGGCTACCCCTCCGCACCCCGCTGACCGAGGCCCAACACTCCGGACGAAGAGCCTGCTCGTCCTCGATCCACCGAGCGAGCCGTTTCCTTAGCTGAAATGGGGCCTCGCGCAACCCTCGTTGAGGATACGCACGCTTGGTGGGACCAAGGGATTCCAAACGATCCCTTGACCATGTTGACCTTTAAATCAACGGTCAATGATCCGGTGGTGAGAAAACACCCGTAAACATCTGGCACCGTCTGTGGAAAAGAACACAAGCTCACGTCAAACCACTGAAATGGAACCAATCTGCAACGGCCTGGCGCGAATGCCCCCCATCCACGAGGAGGGCGATTACGTCCCTCCCGAGAACCAGCACACCCACACCATCGAGTGGACCGGCGACTCCCGCTCGGTGACCCAAGAGCAGCTCCGTCTCTTTGCCCAGGAGACCAATGCCCACCTCCAGACGTTAGCCGCCACGGTTCAACAGCTCGTCGGCAACCCGTCCATCCTGGGAGATGGGATGGCGGGGACTCTCGATCAGGGAGGGGTCCGCTGGCCTTTATGGCCGTGGTCACTGACCACGGGGATGGAGGGACGAACCCAGAACGGTGATTCACCATGCCGAACTTCGTCCCAGTGCGATCCCTCACTCCCACCTCGCCTCGGGAGGGGGACGGGGTGGGTCCCGAGCAAGCTGGAGACGAATCGGCTACGGCCTCGTCTCGGCAACCACGCTCAACAAATCGACGATCGACCGATCGTCGAGCCACGGGGGGACCGACCCCACCGGAGCGAGAGTCCCCATCGCGGAAGGCAAAAAATCCGAGAATACCGACAGGAGAAGAGAGGCACCCGCCAACCAACTCCCGTCCCCAGCTCGGCTAGGATTCGGGCGAGCCCTCGGCGTGACCCCGTTCAATCACCGTAGCAACTCGACCTTTGTGTGAGCACGGGTGGGCGCACGGGGGGTGCCAGGGGGACCGTTGCCCGTTGACCAGGAGGATAACTGAATCACGGGTGCCCTCTAGATTCAAGGTGCCGACCATAGAGAAGTATGACGGCACGGGCGACCCGGAAGACCACGTCATGGACTATGAGGGAGTCATGGAAGGTGTTCCAAAGGGCCGACGACACCCTGCTCTGCAGAGACTTCTACTCCACCCTCCGGAAACTGGCCCGGAGTTGGTATCACAGCCTCCCCAACCGTTCCATTGACAGCTTCGAGGACCTCTCCCAACAGTTCTGCAAAGAGTTCATGGCCGGACGTCAGGTAAAACCAGACTCAGAACTCCTGTTCAATGTGGTGCAGGGTCCCTGAGAAACCCTGAGGCACTACATGCGTCGTTTCAACGCGGAAAGACTGAACGTGGAGAGCTGTCCCGGGTTAGTCGTGAAAACGGCCTTGAAGAAAGGGCTCCGGCATATGGGCCTGAAAAAGTCATTGTACAATGATCCACCAAAAGACCTCGCCGAGGTCATAGCCCGGGCAGAGCGCTACATGCTGACGGAAGAAGCACTGGCCGCAGAGTACTAAAGTCACCCAGCAGGGGCTAGACGGGGATCCAAGCGCGACGAGAGCGAGCGCCGCAGCCCTGACGAACCACGACAGGAGAAGAGGGCCAAAGGAAAGCAGGCAGGGGGGAGCCCCGACCCCCCCAAGCTGAACACCGCCCCAGACGTCGTCCTCGCGCATGCTCAAAAGGAAGGGCGCTTTAGCAGGCCGCCTCCGAGGATGAAGAGAGGCGGGAAGGACGAGGAGAAATATTGCAAGTACCACAAAGACAATGGCCATGACACCGACGACTGCTGGCATTTAAAGAAGGATATAGAGAAGCTGGTCAGCCGTGGCCATTTAAAGAATTTCGTCGACGACTCAACCGTCGCCCCCAGGGAAGGAACATCCAAGCAGATGGACAAGGGGAAGAAGGTGAATGTGGTTCTGGCGGCCATACGCATCATCGAGTGAGCGGACGGGACAATCAGCCGCAGCCTCGCCTGGGCAAGATTAGCTTGCCCTCGCCACCCCCATTTTATTTTCCTCCAAATATACACCCGGGTTCAAGGAATGAAAGGAGAACCGTGTTAGTACAGCTCTGTTTTTCTCACTGTATCTAGCTTGGCGATCGATTGCAGAGCAGGTGGGAAATCACCCCCGGGGAGGGCTTGCTACCTGATCGGACGGAAGGCTGGGGGCAACTCCCCCAGCAGGTCGATCGCACGGATCGACCGTAAGGCTGGGGGCAACTCCCCAGCAGGCCGATCCCTCGATATACCGCAAGCCTGGGGGTAGCCCCCCAGCACGTAGACTGACCCAACCGTCCGTAAGGTTGGGGCAACTCCCCCAGCAGGCGGGTTTATCAGTTGGTCGTAAGCCAGAGGGTAGCTCCCCCCGCTGACCAACCGACCCGATCGACTGTAAGGCGGGGGGCAACTTCCCCAACGGGCCGATCAACAGGCCCGTCCGTAAGGCTGGGTGCAACTCTCCCAGCAGGCGGGTTCATCGGTTGGTCGTAAGCCGAAGGGTAGCTCCCCCCGCCGACCATTCGACCCGATCGACTGTAAGGCTGGGGGCAACTCCCCCAGCGGGCCGATCACCAGGCCCGTCCGTAAGGCTGGGGCAACTCCCCCAGCAGGCAGGTTCATCGGGTGGTCATAAGCCGGAGGGTAGCTCCTCCCGCTGACCAACCGACCCGATCGACCGGGTGGTCATAGCATTTACAACCAAAAACTCTAAAACATGATATGTTTGGAATGCGTTGGTACAATAACTGATAGAGTGTCTTTTGAAAAGGATTTCTAATAAGTACTTTATTTTGAACATAGCACGCGGTAGCAACGGCTTCTGTCCAGAAATATTTTGAAATGATGCTTTCAGACAACATTGTTTTTGCACTCTTGGACTGTTCTATTTTTCCTCCCAACTACTCCATTTTGTGAAGCAGCTCTAGGAAAAGCACATGTATGTGATATACCACGTTTTTCACAAAATTTTTGATAAGCTTCATTTTCGAATCTCCACTATGGTCACTTCTTATATATATAATTTTCAATGAATGAAGCCTTTCAGTCTTTTTGAAAAAGATTATAAATTCATGAAAAGCATCATTTTTATTTGTAAAAAATAAAACACAAGTAAATCTTGTGTAGTCGTCCACTAAGACAAAAACATATTTGCTACCATAAAAAGAAGTCTTAGCGGAACCAAATAAATCCATATGTAATAATTCAAGTGGTCTTTTTGAGCTAAGAGCTCCTATGCTCTTAAAGGTACTCTTATGTAATTTACCATGTTAGCAAGACTCGTAAAATTTATCTAATTTAAAATTCATTTTTGGGAGTCCTTGTACCAATTCCTTTCTAGATATCTTATTTATGTTCTTAGTGACGACATAACCAAAGCGTCTATGCCACAATAATGTGTCATTACTTTAAACAATCAAGCATACGGTTGAATCACTATCTTTACAATAAAAAGTACATATGTTTTCGAAGCGATTGCCTTGCACTATCACTTTCTTTATAGCATTGTCATAAACTAGGCATGCTTCATGGGTGAAAAGAACTTTGTAGCCTTTATCACATAATTGACTAATGCTTATCAAGTTGTGTTTGAGTCCACTAACTAAACTAACATTCTCAATAATGGATTTTGAAGAGTTACCGACATTACCGATTCCGATTATTTTTCTCTTTTTGTTGTCCCCAAAAGTCACCGTTCCACCGTCTGCCATCTTTAGGGAGCTTAGCAATTTAGCGTTCCAAGTCATATGTGTGGAGCATCCGCTATCCATGATCCATAATTTCTTGAATTGCTCCTCAATGTCGTCTTGTTGATGTGTCATTTGGCATACTTCATTGCGGAGGTTTTCCTTGTTGCTCTCTTTGATTGTTTATCTCCATGGGTTGTGCTTCAATTTTGAGTTCTCTGTATTTTCTTCCAACGTCCTTATGATTAGTTGTGCGGAGTTTTCTTTTGCAATGTCATCAAACACACTATCAGATAAACATGAGTATAATATGTGCATTACCTTGATGTTTACTCCATAGATCTCTTTCTGATCAATGGTCCAAGTGGCTCGTGATGTAGTATGGACTTCATAAGGTTTTTGTACAAATGTTCCACATTCAAGGTTGGTTGTTGTGATGAATACTTCTATTTTCTTTTTCCATCTCCAAAAATTGTTCCATCAAAGTGAGGAGGTGCGCTAATGAAGTGATCAGATCTGAACATGTATGTTGATGCCATCGCTTCAACCTCGCTCTGATACTAAGTGTTTGATCCCTGTAGATGACAGACAACACTAGAATGGGGGTTGAATAGAGTTGTCAACAAATGATAAACTTTTCGGTTAAGTTAAAGCCCTTCTTTTAAGTTGCATAAGTCTCGGATGAAAGTTACCTCAAATGTACTTAATTAACACTATATTATATACTTGTGAAAATAATGAGTTACAGCGGAAATAAATATTGCAAGCAATAATAATGAGAGAGAGAGAGAAATAGATACACAGCGCAAACACCACAATTTATCCTGGTTTCCTGCCCTGGGTACGTCCAGTCCCCGACCTCGCTCGGGATTTAATCCACTATTGTAAACTGCAATACAATCACCTAGCTTCTCTCGCTAGAAATTTCCAACACAATCATCTAGTTACAACCAACTAGGATTTCCAACAAAAATTTCCCTTCACATGGGGATTACAAATCTCAAGTCTTCTTCAAAGACTTTACACAGATCTAAGATTTCCAAAAGTCAAGAGTATATTAGTGTATGTGGCTTAAGAAATTGAAAAACTCTTGATCAAATAAATGATATAAATTAGCACAATTTGATCAAAAGGAGTTATCTTAAAAATTGATCCTTTAAAATATGCACTTGAGCTTAGAGATCAATGATCAAGTTTTAATTTTTGAAAAAGTATAACATTAAGAGCACAAGGAATAAAAAGAACTTGAAATTTGAATCTTAATAAGAAAAGCTATTAGCTTGGAGATCAAATCAAGTTTTGCAAAAGGCTTGAAATAATCAGAAAATAAAACGGAAAATTGAGTATAGAAGAATTTAAAACAGTAGCCTTTTTGAAAAAATAAAGAACAAATTAGAACTTGAGCACTATTGAGCAAAGAGAGATCTTTCATATAATATGAAACTGTTGTATATAATCCTCTGAAAACTCAACTATTTATAGAGAAGAAATAGTAAAAAATCAACTCAAAATCAGCTCAAAAAATCTTCTCCAACAGCTAGTTAACGGCTAGCTCAAATTCAAATCAACTTACCAAATCTGTCAAGGGTTGACCCAGATAGTCGGCTATTCTAGAGAATAGCCGGCTATTTTACGCAGATAGTCGGCTATTATCAATATTATGCGACTATTATTTTAACAAAGTTATAGGCAAAATCTGACTGTAAATAGTCGGCTAACCCAGATAGTCGGATATTTCTTGATACAGTGGTTTTTCTACTAAAAATACTTGAAAAATAATTTATAAAAGTTATATCAAAGTAGTATATGATATAGTATATTTTAAAATGATTTTTTAGAAATTATGTGTGTATGAAATATGCTTTTGGCTTTTACATTCTAAGTATATCACTTACTTAGACACACATCACTTGTTCTTATTCTTCAATCTTTGACTTTAGTAATCTTGTCTTGACCTTAAGTCTTTGTACACTTCATATGCATGAGCCATCATGTGCTGCATTTCTTGGCTCGAAAGTAGACTTCCGATCACGGCTTCTAAGTCCTTCAATTAGCTTTACAACGTGCTTAATCTTCATGGTTATAAAACAGTCCATTGATACCTATATACACTTGAATTAAACATATTAGTACACATATCACTAGTGCACATCATCAAAATCCACCGGGGTGGGTCTCAATATCCCAACATTTGTTAATTTTTTACTTTATACTTCGTGTACTCAAATGCATATAATACTTAAATGAAGCAATAAAAATTAGTATAAACTGATAAAAAACTAGAACCAACTCATTTTGAATCATGAGACAACCCAAATTTCCATCTCCAAAATGAACAACGATAACCAAATTTGACCAAAAATAGAAATAGAAACCAAATTCCGTTAAACTGTACAATAAATGTCTCAGCAACATCCAAATACAATCTAGTCATTAATAGTCTAAATTTTTAATTGTTTTAGCCTAAACCGTCTTGCCATCACATACAAGGATGTATTCTTTCACAATCAATCGGCTTTTGGCATCAGGCAACCCTGTATAGACACAATAATGTGAGTGGTTGCACCAGAATCTTTCCATCATGTGTCTATAAGTACCAAAGTTTAATTAACTTCAGAACAGACCAAATTAAAAAACATACCTTTCTTAGCACGCCAAGCGTGATAATTGCTACAATGCTTCTTTATATGCCCTTCAGCTTCACAGAAAAAACAAGTATTGCCACGTGAACTTCTCAGTTCCTTTTCTTGTTTCTTTTGAGATGTTGTATCTACAGCTTCCTTGTTCTTTTTTCTTTTCTTATCCTTATAGATATGGGTCAGGTGAGCACTTTCTGTCTTCTCTTGCTCAAGCCGTTCCTCTTCTTGAACGAGACCAAGTCTCTTTCTAGCAATTATAGCTCACCTTGAACTGGCTAAACTGGGTTGGAAGAGATATCAGAACCAAATGCACTAGCAAGTCATCATGGAGTTCAAGCTTAAATGCTTTCAACTTAGAAGTAAGGTGAGACACTTTCATAATGTACTCTCTGATATTCCCCTTACCATTATACTTCATTGAAATTCGATTTATCAAAAGTGTACCAATTTCAGCCTTTTCATTCTTGACGAATCTCTTTTCAATATCAGAAAGGAACCATTTAGTTGTAGTGACTTTATCAGAAAGTGTTCAATGCTTCTGGAATGGCCTTCTTCATAATCATCATGCACATGCGATTTGACCTCTCCCACCTTTCCAATTCCCTCTTTTCATCAGAGATATTCTTATCTGTAAGAGGTGTGGGAGAGTCAATCCACGTTGCACGATAAAGATACATGACGCCAAGAACTATAAGCAAGTTCTCCTTCCATGACTTGAAGTTGGAGCCATTTAGAACCGCAGGATGCTGCGGGCGTCTAGTCCATTGTTGGATGGACTAGGACCTCCCTGGTGCCCAAATGTACGATTGTTCACATTTACTTTTTTGTCGTGTGGGGTTGTTAATTATCATGACATGTTACTTCCTTGTCCAGTGCTATCATATCTGTGGTTGTCCTGTCTCCTTTTGTGCACATTTACTTTTCGTGTCTCTTGTTTTGGTATTGTCTACTCTATTAAGCGTGGTGCGACTTTTGCTGCCCACTAGGTACGACGCACATGATCATACAGAGGTGTCTGATCACGAGGATGTGGAGCTTTCGGTACATGACCTTAAGAGGAGTCAGAACTTCCGGTGCAGGACTGTGATGCGGCTGAGATTTGGAGGGAAATTGCTATGCACACAACAAGTTGGCAGAGAATTGCTTTGCACACTACAGTCGCGGTTATAAGAGGCCAGCCGGCCCTAGTTCTGGGGCATGCGAAAATTGTTGAAGAAAAGTTATATTTCTTATTATTTCTTAGATCTCTTGTATTATGATTTCCTATTTCTTTAGATTAAGCTTTAGTTAATTGTCTCTTTCATTCGTAGTCGTTAAATTAACGAGTAGTTTTCATTTGTAGTCTTAATCTTTTATATCTAGATCCAGAAACGCATCAATTGGTATCAGAGCACTAGATCCAGGGTGAGCACCCGATCTATTGAACGGATCGAAGCATTATTTGAGAGAAAAGAAAGGACGCGTCGTCAACTAGCGGAGGATTTGGCGGAGATCAATCGTCGCTACAAGGAGAAAGTGGCGGAGATCGATCGTCGCTACCTTTCCCCTGCAAAGACAAAGACAGATCTGATGATTTCAAGCCCAGATCTACCAGTCCCGAGGCCAGATCTGGAATTTTCACTATCAGATCCGAAGCTTTCAAGGCCAGATCTACCAGATCCGGATCTTCAAGTTGCAGATCCAGATCTGGAATTTTCATTACCAGATCCAGATCTGAAATCTCCAGATCCAAATATGAAATCTCCAGATTCAGATCTGAAATCTTCTCCAGATCCAGATCTGAAATTATCAGATCCAGATCTGAAATTTTCTTCAGATCCAGAGCTGAAATTTCCAGATCCAGGTCTGAAATTTCCAGATCTGAAATTTTCAGATCCAGATCTGAAATCTCCAGATCCAGATCTGAAATTTTCTTCATATCCAAATCTGAAATTTTCAGATTCAAATCTGAAGGCGGCGGCTGTCGGCGATGCAGATCTGGAATCTTCATATTCAGATCTGGAATTTAACGAAGAGGCTCCGGAAGATGTGGTTTTTAACGAAGAGGTTCCGGAAGATGTCGAAGAAGAAGGCCAGCATCCCGAACAACGAATCGTCGCGGATCCAGACGATTGGGGTGCATTTTCGGCGACCTCCCCGCCACGGGGAGTTGCGCCGGCCACCGGAGGGGGGTGGCCACCACTCTGGCAGCTTTTTGGGGGGCCGGCAAACCCCCAGGAGGGGTGGGACCTGCCGCCCGCCCCTCCAGGGGCTTCGACCAGCCAGCACGTCCCCTTCCGAGGGACGCCCGACCTGCAGGTGGGCCCGTCGCACTTCCTGGGGGCCCGACAGCACCCTCCGACCTCGTCAGCACCGCCTGGGGGACAATATGGGGCCCGAACAGCTCAAACGCCATACTTTCAGCTACCGGTGGGGCCCGGAGGAGGATTCCAGCAGTACAATGACGACGTCGATCCTCAGAGTATTTGTGGGGGCCCGACGACGCCTTGTAGATCCCACATTGGCCCAACGATAGTTTTCCAGACGTCGTTGAAAGCGGTGGGGACCAATCCCATCCGTTTGACCCGGGAGGAGGCTTGCAATCGACCTGGCGGAATGGTAGACCCACGGACTTCAAGCACCACCTTGAGGACAAGGTGGTTTTGCAGGGGCGGAGTAGTGATGCGGCGGAGATTTGGAGAGAAATTGCTATGCACACAACAAGTTGGCAGAGAATTGCTACAGTCACGGTTATAAGAGGTCAGCCGGCCCTAGTTCTGGGGCATGCGAAAATTGTTGAAGAAAAGTTATATTTCTTATTATTCCTTAGATCTCTTGTATTATGATTTCCTATTTATTTATATTAACCTTTAGTTAATTGTCACTTTCATTCGTAGTCGTTAAATTAACGAGTAGCTTTCATTTGTAGTCTTAATCTTTTATATCCAGATCCAGAAACGCATCAGACTGTTTGAGCCTTGACGTAGCGACAGGTATGTGTTCCATTTACGTTCAGCAATAGTGTAGCTTTTACTTGTCTCTTTCCTGTTTCAGTACTGTGTTACCTGTTTTACTGTCCTTACCTGCTTGTTACTGTCTGTTGATGCACGGGTACAGCCCACGAATTAGCATGGGATAATTGAGGCCCAATCACGGCCCAATGTCATACGATAACGGCTCAGGGCCCCGCCAACGAGACGGATGTAGCATGAGACTCAATCAAAGGAATAATTCTACCCAACCGTTGGACTCCCGCCAACATTAATGAGGTGGAGTTATAGCGACCGAGTTAATGGGCAGCCGTTAACTCGAATCCCGAAGAAGATCGTGCCCCAATCAATGGGGGACGGTTACACATCATCAAGAATGAGCTACCTATAAAGAGGTCAACAAGCGAAGGTAAAGGGGTTCCATGTTCAAGGTAAGGGATCTAATATATAGAACTCTATCTTCTTGCTTTTACCATTCCTATACTCGAGCTTGCGTCGTTAGTCTAGAGACGAACTTCCGTGGGTCAATCTCCACCGAGCCCCCTCTCTTCCTAAAGTTCCCTACTAACTTAACCATCGGAATGGATTTAGGTCGGAACCCAGATCCGACCCCCCTAACGACTCCATGTGGTGCAGATCGACGATCGCCATCCATCATCGAAGGTCGACGTTGTGTCCTCAACCTCGAACGATCGACCCAACGGCCGCTCATAGGTCGATCGAAGGCCGTATCACCTCCAGCTACCAACATCCGACATTGGTTCTTCCAACCAAGGGTCCCACCTCAACTGCTGACAACGCTCCAGCTCAGCGCTATGAGTCCCCATCAGCATGACAACTGTCCTGGTCAATTTTGGCCTTAACAGTTTGGCGTCGTCTGTAGGAAACACGAGTCGATATCCCGCTCGACGAACCGCTCGACCATGTCGACTCGCCCAACCACATCCTCCGAGGTTGCCGTAAGATCTCCCAGTGTCGGGATGATCAACATGATAACGGGAGGTCCCCTGCACCCGGAGTTATTAACCTCTCTCCAAAGCTCCTACGCTGGGAGATTGATGACAGTATCCGTGGGGCGAAAGCGCCCCAGATATTCAACGCCTCCTATCTCCTTCTCGGATGAAGATCTGGAAGGGGTGGAGCTACCGCACGATGATGTCGTGGTCATTACGGCCACGATCAGAGAGATCGTCATGAAAAGGTTGCTCGTCGACACCGGAAGCTCGTGCGACATACTCTTCTTCACTATGCTGGAGAGAATGAAAATTTCGTCCGTAGAGTTGACGCCTTGCCCAGGACCCTTGGTGGGGTTCACCGGACACTCCGCTCTGATAGCAGGCATCATCGCCTTACTGGTGACCCTCGGTACGTATCCTCAACAAATCACTCGCCTAACCAACTTTATGATGGTAAAGATCAACTCGGCGTACAACGGGATCATCGGAAGACCGCTGCTGAACGCCATAGAAGCGGCGGTCTCAACCTTCTACCAGATGATCAAATTTCAGACCCCCGAGGGGGTCAAAAGAGCAAGAGGGAATCAGGAACAGGCATGATCGTGCTACACACTACCCACCGCCCTGAGGAGGGTCGAGCAAACTGACCCAGTCGACCCACAGGTCAAAGATCGGCGGCCTGCCGCGGTCGAGGAAACAGAGAATATCAAGATCTCCAGCGAGGAGGGGAAAACCGTCTCAGTCGGGTCGCTGCTCCCTTGAGACCTAAAGGAGCGGTTAATCGCCCTCCTAAGAGAGCATGCTGACATCTTCGCCTGAACCCCGAAGGACTTGCTTGGCATCGACCCAGAGGTAGAGTCCCACAAACTGGGGGTCGACCCGACATCCAAACCAATGAAGCAAAAGAAGAGAAACATGTGAGGCAAAAAGATGAAAGATGCTAACGAAGAAGTAGATCGACTTCAGGAGGCCTGCTTCATTCGAAAAGTCAAGTACCCCGAATGGCTCTCGAATGTCGTGATGGTCAAGAAGGCGAACGGCAAGTGGCGAATGTGCGTCGACTTCACCGACCTTAACAAGGCGTGCCCTAAAGATAGATACCCCCTGCCACGAATCGACCATCTGGTCGACAGTGCCTCGGGCTACGAGCTTCTCAGCTTCATGGACGCCTTCTCTGAGTATAACCAGATTCAAATGGCACCGGACGACGAGGAGAAAACTACTTTCATCGCTGATCGATGTATATTCTGTTACACCAAAATGTCATTCGGTTTGAAAAATGCAGAGGCCACGTACCAACGCATGATGAACGACGTCTTCGAGGCTCAAATAGTGCGAAATCTAGAAGTCTACGTCGATGACATGTTGGTTAAGTCGAAGAAGCCAACGGATCATCTCGTAGACCTCCGGGAGATATTTGCACAGATCCGACGATACAACCTTCGACTAAACCCCGCCAAATGTACATTCGGGTTTCGTTCGGGGAAGTTCCTCGGTTTCATGCTGACGAACCGAGGGATCGAGGCCAACCCCGACAAGATTGACGAACCGAGGGATCGAGCCAACCCCGACAAGATTGCTGCTATCATCACGATGAAGGAGCCATTGACTCTTAGAGAGCTCCAGAGGCTTAACAGAAGGATAGCGGCTTCAGGACGGTTCATGTCCAAATCGGCCGAGATGTCATTACCTTTCTTCAGGGTACTAAGAAAGGCGATAGCCTCTGCCGCGAGCGACAAGAGAATCTTCGAATGTGATGCGGACTGCAAAAAAAACCTTCTCAGAGTTGAAGGAATACCTTTGCACCCCACCGCTCTTGACCAAGCAAGATAAGGATAACCCGCTCATCCTCTACCTAGCCGCCGCCGAAGAGGCCGTGAGTGCGTCGCTCGTCAAAGAAGACGCTGAGGTACAAGGGCCCATCTACTACGTCAGTCGGGTCATCCGAGGCACAGAGGTCAACTACTCGAGGATCGAAAAGATGGCTTTCACGTTGGTCCAATCCGCCAAGAGATTACGGCCGTATTTCCAAGTCCACACCATCTTGGTCCTCACCGACACTCCTTTAGAGCAGACCCTGAAGAGGCTCGACCGATCAGGGAAAATGAAAAAATGGGGAGTCGAACTAAGCGAGTTCGACATCCAGTACAAATCGAGGACCGCCATCAAAGGGCAGGCTCTCGCCGACTTTTTTGTCGAACTCACCTCCGACAACTGCCACAGGAAGAGGTATGTGCAACTAGCACAATGCCTGAGGTTATTCCCTCGCGCTCGACCGGCTGGGCAAAAGATGCAATCGAGGACGAGGGAACCTAGATCGTACAAGTCAACGGTTCGTCCACCCAAGTTGGGAGCGGGGTTGGAATAATCGTCCAAACCTCCGGGGGCGACATATTCAAATACGCCCTCCGCTTCGATTTCCAAACCACTAACAATGGTGCGGAATATGAGGCGGCCATCAACGGACTCCAACTGGCTCGAGCCCTGGGGGCAAGAGTAGTCCAACTATTCAGCGACTCTAGCCTCGTCGTCCATCAACTGAATGGGACCTTCGAGGCCCGTGACGACTCAATGCATATTTACGTGCAAGTCGCTAAAGCAGAGCTCGCCACCTTCGCACGCGTAGAAATTCATCGTGTACCAAGGTCGAAGAATCATCGAGCTGGTGCCTTGTCGAAACTTGCATCGTCCTCCCAGCGGGACTCCATAGGACCGTGTACGTACGTCTACCACATCCCAGCGGGCTGCCACAAGAGCTTCTGAGCCTCGATCAGGAGGCCACATGATGGATCCGATAATCCGCTACTTAAACACCGCGGAGAAACCAACCGACCCAGTGGAGGCACGAAAACTTGAGCAGAAGGCCTACCAATTCGTCCTGCTGGATGGTTCATTGTACAAAAGACGATGGACCAGGTATGACATCTTCCCATATCTTAAATGCTTAGCCCTGCAGGAAGTGCACTACGTGATCCATGAGATCCACGAGGCAGACTGCGGAAACCATTGCGGAGGAAAGTCCATGGCCTTGATGGCCGTGAGACAAGTGTATTTTTGGCCAACGATGTTCAAAGATGCCGTCGAATACGTTCGACGCTGCTCGACCCGCCAAAAGTTCTCAAAGATCAGCTCGGCACCACCAACTGATCTGATCCCCATCGTCAGCCCAGTTCCCTTTGCCAAATGGGGACTGGACCTCCTTGGACCATTCAAACCAGGGAGTGTGCAACGGAGATACCTGATAGTGTCGATCGACTATTTCACCAAGTGGATCGAAGCGGAGCCTTTATCCCGAATCACCTGGAAGGAGGCTCGAAGCTTCGTCTGGAAGTCTGTCGTCTGTAGTTTCGGCATCCCACAATCCATAGTAACGGACAACGGGACACAATTTGACAGCGCCGGCTTCAGAGACTTCTGCGCAGAGCTGAAGATCAAGCTGCACTTCGCCTCCGTCACTCATCCCCAGTCAAACGGCTTGGCAGAATCAGCCAACAAAAGCATCCTTGGGCCCCTACGGAAGAGAATAGTCGGGCTCGAGGGAACTTGGCCGGACGAGATCCCCGGCATATTATTGTCGTACAGAACGACCCACAAAACCTCGACAGGGGAAACGCCCTTCATGCTAGCCTACGGAGGCGAGGCCGTCGTCCCCGTTGAGGTCAATGAGCGACCGCTTCGTCTCCAATACTATGACGAAGAAAGAAACTCACAGGGCCTCGAGCTCAACCTACAACTGGTGGACGAGGTCCGTGAACGGGCCATTGGCGACCCTCATCGAACAGAAGGAGCGCATGGCCTGCTACTTCAACTCGAAAGTCCGCGAACGCAGCTTCCGTGTGGGAGAATTGGTTCTGCGCAAGGCCGCTTTCACTCCCGAGATCCTCAAGCAGGGAAAGCTCGCTGTAAAATAGGAGGGACCCTACACAGTGATCGACGAACTCGGTCCTGCCACATACCGACTCGCTACGTTGGATGATAGGGAACTTTCTCATCCTTGGAACGCGGAACATCTACGAAAGTATTATCAATGATTGTACTAAAGGGGTAAATCGACCGTTAATTTTTTATCCTATACATGTTCATTATGAATGCAAAGTAGATCATTCTTCAACATCAGTCGTAACACTCTCGTCGGTCGTAAGTCGAAGGAGGCCTCGCCCCTCGCCACCGAACAACTCTCGTCGGTAGTAAGTCGAAAGGGCCTCGCCCTTCGCCACCGAACGACCTTCGTCGGCCGTAAGTCGAAAGGGCCTCGCCCCTCGCCACCGAATGACCTTCGTCAGCCGTAAGCCAAGGGGCCACCCTTGCCACTGAACGACTCTCGATCGTCGTCGGCCATAAGTTGAATGGATCACGTCCTTCGCCACCGAACGACCTTTGACCATCGATCGTCGACCGTAAGTCGAAGGGGCCATGCCCCTCGCCACCGAACGACCTTCGTCAGCCGTAAGCCAATGGGCCATCCTTGCCACTGAACGACTCTCGATCGTCGTCGGCCATAAGTCGAAGGGACCACATCCCTTGCCACTGAACGACCTTCGATCCTCGCTCGTCGTCCGTAAGTCGAAGGGGCCACGCCCCTCGCCACCAAACGACCTTCGTCAGCCATAAGCCAAGGGGCCACCATTGCCACTGAACGACTCTCGATCGTCGTCGGCCATAAGTCGAAGGGACCACGTCCCTCGCCACCGAACGACCTTCAACCCTCAATCGTCGGCCGTAAGGCGAAAGAGCCACGTCCCTCGCCACCGAACAACCATGTCGAGCAAATTCTTGTCAATTAGTGTCACGACACTCCAACGACCCAAGTCTACTAAACTTACGTCGTTGAGGAGCCACATACATGCGCACATATCTGAACACTGACAAGGATTTCAAAACACGCTTCAAAGAACAAACGCGAAAATTTCCTGTTGCAAAAAATTTCTTCATTAAATTCTGGACAATTACATATGGCTCGCTCGAGAGCAGTCTTACAAAAGTAATGATTCGCAAAATTTAGGAAAACGAGGCATTGTCGGGTGTAAAAAGGTCCTTTATCGCTCTCGCCACCCTATCCATCTTGGAGGTGGTCCGAGCCTTGTAAGCATCGACCTCTTTCCCCTTCTCGAGAAGCTTGACCTGAAGATCAGCAACCTCCTTCCTCGATGCCTCAAGCTTAGCACGGAGTTGTGATCTCTCGCTCCCCCACTGAGCTTCCGCTTGCTTACTGGTGATTGATTGGAGGCGTAGCTGGATTTTGCCTCCACGGCCGCCCAATCCGACGCAGCCTTCGCGGACATGGTCATCCCTAAGTCCTCCTCCATCTTCCTCACTTGAGCTCTGAGCACGGAAGTCTGGTTCTCGGCAGCCGCCAGCCGGCGTTGCCCCTCGATCAGGTCGAGGGCCCTGCAGCGCAGGCATGAACCGAAAATGGTCACCTGCATAGGGCGACAATCAGCAAAACCAGAAGGTGAAGCAAAGAAGGAAGGCACAGTGGCAACGAACCTGAAGGCCACTACGGACAAAGCAGTTGGTCGTCGTCTCAAGATCGACCTCCTGCAGGAAGTCGAAATCCCTTGGCAGAGTGATATTCTCCGCTAGACGGGCCCCCGTCCAAAGTCCAGGAGGGCCAACTCGTCCCTCCCCACGACAAACGGAGGCCGATAGGGCTCCCCCTGAATCTTCACAAGATGACCGGTCGAAATGTGGTTCGACAACAGAAAGTGGCCGAACTCTAGAAAAATGGGGCCTACGGAAGGGACCGGAGGAACAATGTCCTCGTATGGCCACCTGTCGTGAGGTGGGATGGCGGAAGGTTCAGCCCCACCTCGAGGATCAGAAGGAGCCGCCTTCAGATCCACAGCAGCTTGACTTGAGGAGCCTCCAGCCTCCCCCAGGTCCAGCGGGAAGTGCTCTGCCACCACCTCATCCTCCTCCTCTTCCTCCCCAGCCCTCTTCCTCTTCTGATCTTCTTCATAGGCTCGCTCCAGCTCTGAAGTCAAATCTCTGTATGCTCCACATGCCATCTTTGTTTGTCGGAAGCAAGTAGAAGAAGAGATTTCCTCAAGTTACAAGAGACAGGAGCGCAAATGCCCTTGGCTTCACAACTCCAGTTTCTTATACGCGAAGGGATTTCGCTGGCTCAGTACTCAATGACCGACACGCGTCGGAAACTCGCCAAAAGCAACGATTGAGATCAACTGAAGGCGAGAAGTTTTGGCAGCATGAATCAACTCAGCTGCTCCGAATGCCGCGCCCCATTTAATGAAAGCACTCATCATTCGGCCTCGATCAGTGTTATCTCTCGAGAACGAATGACGAGGGCCAATGTTGATGCACGGGCTCACGAATCAGCATGGGATAATTAAGGCTCAATCACGGCCCAATATCATACGATAATGGCTCAGGGCCCGCCAATGAGACGGATGCAGCATGAGACTCGGTCGAAGGAATAATTCTTCCCAACCGTTGGACTTCCGCCAACATTAATAGGGTGGAGTTATGGCGACCGAATAAATGGACAGTCGTTAACTCGAATCCCGGAGAAGATCGTGCCACGATCAATGGGGGACGGTTACACATCATTAAGAAGGAGCTACCTATAAAGAGGCCGACAAGCGAAGGTAAATGGGTTCCATGTTCAAGGTACGTGATCTAATCATCTAATACATAGAACTCTATCTTCTTGCTTTTACCATTCCTATACTCGAGCTTGCGTCGTTAGTCTAGAGACGAACCTCCGTGGGTTGATCTCAGCTACACCGAGCTCCCTCTCTTCCTAAAGTTCCCTACTAACTTAAGCATCGAAGGGGATTTGGGTCGGAACCCAGATCCGACCCCCTAACGACTCCATGTGGTGCAGATCGACGATCGACATCCAGCATCGAAGATCGACGTTGTGTACTCAACCTCGAACGATCGACCCAACGGTCGCTCATAGATCGATCGAAGGTCGTATCACCTCCAGCTACCAACATCCGACCCTGATTCTTCCAACCAAGGGTCCCACCTCAACTGCTGACAATGCTCCAACTCAGCGCTACGAGTCCACGTCAGCGTGACAACTATCCTGGTCAATTTTGGCCTTAACACTGTCTTTTCCTTATTTAGAATTGTATTACTTGTCATATCTTGATTGTTTCCGTACTTTCTGCACTACTCCTCATTGACTTCCCTGGCACCTGCGGGACCTGTACACTCTAGTTTTAGTCGTAGCGGCATCTGCCGGGAGGCGGAGCGTTACAGTATAAAAACCATTCGCATTACTTGTCAGAACCCCAACTCGATCACTGATCTCACCCGGTCGGAATCAAGAAATGCACAGCAAAATGGATTCTGTTTCGTCCTCAAATTTAGGCAGCAGACTAATTCAACTGCTAAACTAAAAAATTTAGATAATCTTTTCAACGATCAAAAAAAGTAATTAAGCTCTTCAAACTAGGCAAAGATCAATTATTGTGTATCACTAAATACTATCTATTATACAAATGAGGACTTTTTCTGAATCTATCATACATGGCATCAAAATATGACTAGGACATCTATTATACAAATGATGACTTTTTGAATCTTTGTCCTACATAGCATCAAAATATGACTTGGACAAAATGTTTGGGAGAGTGGGGGGGCCAATAGAGTGTGGGTGAATGATTGGGTGTGGAGTTGGGTGTTTTGGTGGAACCCCCAAACAAAAGCCCACAACATTCCCCTTATTTGCAAGTTTGCCATTATTTTTTCATAAAATCCAAAGACCCCGCATCTTCCCCATATTTACGGATTTGCAATCGCTCTTTTCCCGCTTTTCACCTGTGTTTTTTTGCGCTTTATTCCCTATTGTTGTTCCCCTGTGACGACTGACTCTGGGTTTCTTTTCACCGTCAGTATTGCGTCCGGGAGACGATTGTCCCCATCGTTCTAGCGCTCGGGAGACGACTGCAACGTCGTCATTTCGCCCGTGAACCGGATGTCCACTCAGTTTCGCACCCGGGAGACTACCTTCGTCTAGGGATGAGAATGAGCCGGGCCGGGCCGGGCCAAATAGATACCCAATTTAAATGGGCGGGCTTTCGGGCCGGCCCAAAGCCCATACGGGCTTTTTTTAGAATGCCCAAATGGGCATAAAGCGGGCTTTGGGCATGCCCATTGGGCTTTGGGCATGCCCATTGGGCCAATCTTAATTAGAACTTTATAGAAAATTACATAATAATTACCAATACCAAAAACAATATCACACTTTCAACACCAAAACTCAAACCCAACCCTACAACTTGTACATAATAATTACCAACATCATCAAAACATCATCAAAACCAGTACAATCATTTGAATCATAGAAGATTATACAAGATAATGCAAGTCATTGAATCATTTGAATCACCATGTTAATCACCATGTTTAAATACAGCATTGAATCATTTAAACATGATTTAAACATGTTTTGTATTGTTGCTTTTCAGGGCTTTTTCTTTGTTTGCAGCAGCCAAAGAAAAGAAAGGAACAACTTTTTCAGTGAGAAAACAAGCAGAAACATGCAAGAATCATGCCGTAAGGTTGGAAGAGCATCTGTGCTCGGTAAAGGATCAACAGCTGCTGCACGCGCTTCTCTTTCGTCGTGGAAATCATTTTGTCCCGCAAATTGGTGTTTCTTTGCCGAGCAATCTTCCAAGAGTTGGCCAATATAAACCCGAGCTAGTGACTGACAGGACCAAACTATGAAATTAGAATGTAATGTGAATGAGCAAGCAGAAGATTTCATGCATATGATATGGCTATAACCAATGCAGATCACACACAAATAATTCCTAAACGTGAGTAATTCTGAAATCTGCGTTCAACCATAAATCTGAAATAATTCAAGACATTGTCACAAAATAACTGCAATTTGTGATGGTAGTAGCTTAGGGGACATTCTGAGAGCATGACTGCAATTTTAAGAGGGAAGGCCAATTTTGAAACTAAATGGTAGCTTGGGGGCCAATTTCAACAGCATACCAGCATTCTGATCCTCCCAGTAGCAGCATTGATAAACAATGCAATAAACATGTGCCTAGGCAGTTAACAGTTAGCTGCTAACTTGATAAGCTCGACAATTGCTTATAAAAAGTTCTGAATTACACTAAGAAATGAAATGCAAGCCTACAAGTCTCAAGCCTAAATTTGAAAAAACAGAAATCTAACATAAAAAAACAACAAATCAGAGACGTGTCACCTTTGGTTAAACATGAGTAACTTCCCAATGCTTTCTCCAAGATGTGTCAACAAAGTAAAGAAAAAACTTTTTAGTCTCTAGTTTTGATAGAAATTTAGTAAAGCAAAAGGTAAGTATCTGTTGTGTAGAAAACAATTTACATGGAACAAACAACAAATCATGTAACGACCCACTCACGGGGCCTGTTACTGCTTGGATCATGCACAAGTCCTGCTAGGTACCAATGAAGTCAACACAGGCTCTGTTGCAGAAATACGCCAAAATACTGATAATGAAAGTGGTTTTACAACCTTATTACAACCCAGCAGCTAACAGGAAAGGAAAAATACAACCGAAAATACAAAAGGTACATCAAACCACTCTGGAAACAACAAAGCAAGTATCCCACACTCACTCTCAATACTCAGGGTCCAGCTGGTCCTGCTGGTCGAACTCAACCACAAACTCAGTGTTTGCAGCCTCTGGTGCAAACTCTTCAACCTGTGCTGTATCTGGCAAGACCACCACAAAAAGGAGGGTTGCCAGGATCAGACGTAACTCAAAGTATCTCTAGTACGATATTTAAAACAATAAACTAACATGGCTAAACTAGCAGAGACAATAAGTAAAGTGCGTACAATAGAACAAAAAGACCACATCACGGTTTTATCACTATTACAATTCTGTTAGCAGTAAACAATATGAAATTGACCAATTACGAGGTTTTTAGTCGTGCCTGATCCTAGTTCGTGACTTATAAAGGGTAGTACGGTAAGCAACCAAGAGTCCACCTGATATCCCGGGTTACAATCAAAACGATACTGTTCAACGAATCGATACTATTCAATACTGTTCAATACTGTTCAATACGAAGATCGGACTGGTCGCTCCCGCACTTCCGCAATCATAAGTTACCCCAAAACCCAGGTGTGTGTGAAGTTTATCATGTTTACAACTTACGAGTCAACTACTATTCTCACTTATCCAATCACCTCTTTCGGTTAAACCTGTCACGGAGTTCAATTCAATTACTTTACGATACGGTGCAACTTAAGATACTATGCAACTTATCAATTTTAGCTAACGGTTCATGTGAAAAACTTGCTGATGAAAAGAAACTAATTTAGCATGCACCAATATTGTTTTTAAACCACATAGCTAGGGTACTGTGAGTTACCGATTCGCCTTGTCGTGTAAAGCGCGTTTTGAAAGGCGGTCGGTGTACCTGGTCCACATGTTACAAATGAGTTAGCTACACAATTTTGTTAACATGCTAAGAAGGAATGTTATTCTAATACTAATATTATTAAACTCTTATACACTAACTTACAAAATTACTTTACGAAATAAAAAAAATCATAACTTAAGCTTATATTGAATAACTTAACTTAAAAATAAACTAACTTAACCAATACCATAATACATAAACTTATATATTAATATATTAAATAACTTAACTTAAAAAAAGGCAGTGGAGACATAACTCAGTACCCTACCTAATTCCCACCTCTCTCCCTGTCTTCTCTTATTAAGGCTGTCACCCTCTTACACAAATTAAAATTAATTAAGAGTATATTAAAAATCCACCTCCTCTCCTTTAATTCTTTTGAATAGGGTTGTCTCCCTATCTTTCTAACACACACTCTCTCTTAATTCAACCCCCTCTTTAACTCACAGACCTCTCTTTCTCTTTGCCCCTTTATGTTTCCTTTGTTTTTTTTTGTTTCAACGTTTCAATTTGCAGGCAGCAAGGGAACTTACGCACCCGTGGGAAGAGCTCGGCGTCCGGCGGTTGCAAGAAGCGGCGGCCCAGGCGAGGTGGCTGCGCGCGGCTCAGGCGACGGGGCAGCGGCCTAGGGGAGGCCGGGGGTGGCGCGAGGCGGCACGGGGCGGCGGCTGCGGCGATCTGAGAGCTGGCGACGCGGATCGGCGGGGGGAGCGGCTGAGCAGCTCCGGGGGCGGCCTGCAGGGGCTCGGGGGCGACGGCTGCGCGGCTGATGGCGAGATCCGAGGATGGGTAATGGCGGCTCCGCGCGATGAGGCAAGATTTGGGAGGGTTTTGGATTTTGATTTGTGTTTTCAAATCTGAAATTGATTTTGTCTAAAATTGATTTGGATATTGGATTTGGGATTTGTGGTTTCTGATTTTGTTGATTTTTGGGATGAATGATGAGGAAATGATCTGGTGTTGGATTTCTGTTTGAACTCAGGGAGGATGATGAAAGTGGAGGGTTGTCGCTGCGGTTTGATTGAAGGAGGTGGTGATGAATGATGCTTGCTACTGTGTGTTCGTTCCTGTAGGTTGGTTTAACAACGGGGGATGGAGGAGACAACTCTTTGAAGAGGGTGGTTGATGGTAGGGGAGGAATGAAAACAGATGTTGGATCTCACCGATTCTTTCGGTGGGATTCAATTGGGTAGGTTAGGGTTTAGGGTAAAAGTAATAGGGTAAAGGTAATTAGTAATTTAATAATTAACTTTTAATTAAAAATAATCATGATTTACAGATAAAAATTACGAAATTACGCTACGGTAAACTGAAAACGACGACGCGCTCGTGTCGACGTGCGGACGAATAACCACTCGGATGAAAATAACCGGATCAAGGAAGTAAAAATACACGCACACAATAATCAAAATACGACTAGAAAAACAGGCCGTTACATCCTACCCTCCTTAGAATAATTCCGTCCCCGGAATTCTCTATAGGGCAGGGAAGAGGTAGGGGTAACGTCATCGCATCTCATCCTCTCGCTCCCAGGTAGACTCACCTGGCGAGTCGCGACGCCACATCACTCTGACTAGCTCAATAGTCCTGTTCCTGAAGACTTTCTGGCGTCGATCAAGGATCTCTACGGGTTGCTGCTCGTACGTCAAGTCTGGATGAACTGCGATCTCTGAGTAGTCCACGACATGACTCGGGTCGCTCACATAGCGACGCAACTGTGAGATGTGGAATACATTGTGCACTCCCTCTAAGGCAGGGGGCAGTGCAAGCTTGTATGCCACCTCTCCTACTCGCCCCAGAATATCGAAAGGTCCAATGAATCGAGGACTGAGCTTTCCTCTCCGATCAAAACGAATCAATCTCCGACCAAAACGAATCAATCCTCGGTTGGGCGAGATCTTCAGAAATACATGGTCACCGGGCTGGAACTCCAGATGTCGACGCTTCGCATCCGCCCAATGCTTATACCTGTCCTGAGCCAGCTGTAGCTTCTCTCTGATGATCCGAACCACATCCACGGCTTCGGTGATTAGCTCAGGACCAACCAACTCTCGATCTCCTACATCATCCCAGCTCAAGGGGGATCGGCACTTTCTCCCATACAGTGCCGCGAAAGGTGCCATACCAATGCTAGACTGGTAGCTGTTGTTGTATGCAAACTCCACCAAATGGAGATGCTCTTCCCATGATCCTTTGAAGTCTAGCATACATGCCCGCAGCATGTCTTCCAGTATCTGAATAGTACGCTCTGACTGACCATCTGTCGGCGGATGGTAAGCCGTACTAAAACTCAAGTGAGTTCCCAAGCTTTCCTGAAGACTCCTCCAGAATCGAGATGTGAACCTGGTGTCTCTGTCTGAGACAATGCTGATAGGAACTCCATGCAGCTTCACAATCTCATCCATGTACTTCTTGGCCAATACTTCTGTAGACTGGCCCACTCTGAAAGGAATGAAGTGCGCTGATTTGGTCAATCGATCTACGATCACCCAGACAGCGTCATTCTGCTTTGTACTCTTGGGTAGACCAGTCACGAAGTCCATCGTGATGTGCTGCCATTTCCACTCCGGAATGGGCAATGGCTGCAGCAAGCCGGCAGTCCTCTGGTGTTCAGCCTTCACCTGCTGGCACACAATACACTTCGCTACGCTCCGTGCGACGCTTCTCTTCATGCCATGCCACCAGTAATGTTGTCGCAGATCCTGGTACATCTTGGTACCTCCAGGATGTATAGAGTAAGGGGAGCTGTGAGCTTCCTCCAGTAGCTCCTCTCTAATGGCACCGGACGGTACACATATCCTGTCCTCAAACCTCAAGGACCCATCTGCATGAATCTTGAACTCTGGTCTCTGGCCTGCTATCACCAGATCTCTAATCCTCCGTAGCTTCTCGTCGTCCATCTGAATTGACTTGATCCTCTCTACCAAGGTCGACTGTATATGCATGCCCATCAAAGATGCAGTCATCCCTGGTAGAATCACTTCTATACCCATGTCCCGGATCTCTTGCTGCAATCTCCACTGAGTCGTAAGGGTCATCACTGCTGGAAGACGACTCAATGCATCCGGTACAACATTGACTTTCCCAGGATGGTACTGAAGGTCAATGTCATAATCTGCCATGAGCTCGACCCATCGTCTCTGACGCATGTTGAGCTCCTTCTGAGTGAAGAGATACTTCAGACTCTTATGATCCGAGAACACCTTCACGTGCTCACCCAATAGGAAGTGCCTCCAAATCTTCAGTGCAAAAATCACTGCCGCCAACTCAAGATCGTGAGTGGGGTAGTTCTTCTCATGGATCTTCAATTGCCTGGATGCATATGCTACGACTCGACCGTGCTGATGTAGCACGCATCCAAGTCCCTTGCCAGATGCATCACAGAAGACTTCGAATCCTCCTGATCGGTCTGGAATAATCAAGATGGGTGCAGTCGTCAATCTCTTCTTCAGCTCCTGGAAAGCATCCTCACATGCTTTCGACCAAGCAAACATCACATCCTTTCTCGTCAATCGTGTCATGGCTCCTGCGATCTTCGAGAAGTCTTTGATGAACCTCCGGTAGTAGCCAGCTAGTCCCAAGAAGCTTCGAATCTCGGTCACCGTTCGAGGGACTGGCCAGTTTTGAACAGCGGCTACTTTTTCAGGATCAACAGCAATCCCTGTTCCTGACACCACGTGGCCTAGAAATGCCACCTCGTTCAGCCAGAACTCGCACTTGCTAAGTTTGGCATAAAGCTGGTGTCTTCTCAGGGTCTCGAGAACCTTCCTGAGATGCTCTGCATGCTCCACCGCATTCTTCGAGTAGATGAGAATGTCGTCGATGTAGACTACTACGAACTTATCCAAGTATTCATACAATACTTGGTTCATGAGACTCATAAATACCGCGGGTGCATTAGTCACACCAAACGGCATCACTAAGTACTCATAATGTCCGTATCTGGTCCTGAATGCAGTCTTGGGAACATCTTCATCCTTCACCTTCACCTGATGGTACCCTGTCCTCAGATCCAGCTTTGAATAAACGCTTGACCCACCGAGCTGGTCGAAAAGATCGTCGATGCGCGGTAGGGGGTACTTGTTCTTCACGGTGACTTTGTTCAGCTCGCGGTAGTCAACGCACATACGAAGGGATCCGTCTTTCTTTTTCACCAGCAATATAGGAGATCCCCAGGGAGATACACTGGGTCGTATCCATCCCTTCTTCAGTAGATCATCAAGTTGGACCCGCAATTCTTCTAGCTCAGAAGGTGCTAGACGATACGGTCCTTTGGACATCGGTTGGGCTCCTGGCATTAGTTCGATGGCAAATTTAAGGGTGCGATCCGGAGGCAAACCTGTAAGGTCGTCTGGAAACACATCCAAGAACTCTCGAACCACTTCTGGTATCTCGGGCTCAGCGTCCATCGTGGCTGTTACTGCTTCGGTCGACCTGGCCTTGTACTTCACCGGTCCCACAGATCTGCTCCCACTAATGAACTCGAACTTTGGATGATCAGGAATGTCGAAGGCTACCCTCCTTCGACAACAGTCGATGGTGGCATGGAAAGTTCCCAACCAATCCATCCCGAATACAGCATCAAAGTTCGGGATATCAATCATCATAAAGTCGGCGAACAAAGCTCGCCCACAAATCACCACAGGGCATTGAGGATACCCACTGGTCGCCTTTATCACACCGCCACCCGTGTTGACGTTCCAGCCGGTAGATAGGGTTTTAACAAGAACGGTGTGGGTGCGAACGAATCGACTTGCCAGAAAGCAGTGTGATGCTCCCGAGTCGAACAAGGAGAGGGCGGGTTGTCCCGCTACTAGCACGACACCTAGGTTACAAACACTAATCTAAGCAACCAATGCTAATGAAAGAAAAGATCTACTAACTATGCCAGAAATATACCTGTGATCACTTCACCGGTAGCCTCGGCCTCTTCGACAGTCATGGTGTAAGCCTGGCGTCTCGGTGGTGGCTGCCTTCCCTGCTGGAACACCCTCTGCTGTGGAGGTAGTGGTGGACGCTGTGGAGCGTTCCCGGTTGGTGCAACACGGGGAGCTAGAGCTGGAGCACGTGGCTTTAAATGAGGGCAATCCTTAGCCATGTGTCCTGACGCCCCACAAACTAAACAAAGGCCTAAAAGACTTCGACACTCAGACTTGAAATGTCCAGGCCTCCCACAGTAATTGCAGACTGGCGGGGCCTGCTGCTGTTGCCCTGGTCTCTTAAACTGAACCTGCTGAATAGGACGATGCATCTGGGGCCGTCTGCCTGGCCCAGCATGAGTCGGTGGGGGCCTCGCAGATGCTGCCAGCATGCGTTCTTCCTTTTCCTCCTCTTCAACCATCTCCTGGTTACGAGCAATGGCCAGAACTTCAGCATGTGTGGTCGGGCTAGCACCGACCATCATCCTCCGAATCTCAATGTTGAGCCCCTGCTGGAACTGCTGGGCTCGAGTCAGAGCATTTGTGACCATCTCTGGAGCAAACCTGCTGAGCCTGGAGAACTCAGCGTCATACTGATCCACCGTCATCGAACCCTGCTTCAGGTTGATGAACTTCTTCCTCATCTTGATCATTGCCTGTGGGGGAAAGTACTGGGCATTGAAGGTTCTTGTAAATACATCCCACGAAATCGGCAATCCCAAGCGGTCTTCAACCGCCTGCCACCAGTCTCTAGCACCATCCGTCAGTTGCCTCTTGACGGTAGCCACCCAGGCTTCTTCGCGAATCTGAGATGCTCTCTGATCATCAGTGATGCGCTTGAGCCATTCTTCTGCCTGAAGATAGTTCTCAGTCCCTGCGAATGTCCTCGGGCTCATCCCTCGAAAGTGATAAGCACTCGGGTCAGCTCGTTGCTCTCTATGCAAAGCCTGTTCCAAGGCCTGTCCAAGCTGCTGATGAAGGGCATACATGCCCCGCATGCAATCTTCGGCAGACAACGGTGCAGTTGGGAATGCTGTTGCGCCCAAACCGTTGTTGGCTCCATTGCCGGCATCATTCTGGTTGGGGCCCTCATTCGGGTGGTTGATCCCGGATCCAAAGGCACTGTCTTCGCTTCCCGAAGTGTTCCTTTCCATGGCTTATCTGCATTCCATAAGGTTTGATCAGTCTCATTGAGTATTTTATACGACATATTCTGAACTTCCTGTATTGTTCATGTGGCATTTAGCGCGGACCTGCATGGGCCACCAAACTTGTAACGACCCACTCACGGGGCCTGTTACTGCTTGGATCATGCACAAGTCCTGCTAGGTACCAATGAAGTCAACACAGGCTCTGTTGCAGAAATACGCCAAAATACTGATAATGAAAGTGGTTTTACAACCTTATTACAACCCAGCAGCTAACAGGAAAGGAAAAATACAACCGAAAATACAAAAGGTACATCAAACCACTCTGGAAACAACAAAGCAAGTCTCCCACACTCACTCTCAATACTCAGGGTCCAGCTGGTCCTGCTGGTCGAACTCAACCACAAACTCAGTGTTTGCAGCCTCTGGTGCAAACTCTTCAACCTGTGCTGTATCTGGCAAGACCACCACAAAAAGGAGGGTTGCCAGGATCAGACGTAACTCAAAGTATCTCTAGTACGATATTTAAAACAATAAACTAACATGGCTAAACTAGCAGAGACAATAAGTAAAGTGCGTACAATAGAACAAAAAGACCACATCACGGTTTTATCACTATTACAATTCTGTTAGCAGTAAACAATATGAAATTGACCAATTACGAGGTTTTTAGTCGTGCCTGATCCTAGTTCGTGACTTATAAAGGGTAGTACGGTAAGCAACCAAGAGTCCACCTGATATCCCGGGTTACAATCAAAACGATACTGTTCAACGAATCGATACTATTCAATACTGTTCAATACGAAGATCGGACTGGTCGCTCCCGCACTTCCGCAATCATAAGTTACCCCAAAACCCAGGTGTGTGTGAAGTTTATCATGTTTACAACTTACGAGTCAACTACTATTCTCACTTATCCAATCACCTCTTTCGGTTAAACCTGTCACGGAGTTCAATTCAATTACTTTACGATACGGTGCAACTTAAGATACTATGCAACTTATCAATTTTAGCTAACGGTTCATGTGAAAAACTTGCTGATGAAAAGAAACTAATTTAGCATGCACCAATATTGTTTTTAAACCCCATAGCTAGGGTACTGTGAGTTACCGATTCGCCTTGTCGTGTAAAGCGCGTTTTGAAAGGCGGTCGGTGTACCTGGTCCACATGTTACAAATGAGTTAGCTACACAATTTTGTTAACATGCTAAGAAGGAATGTTATTCTAATACTAATATTATTAAACTCTTATACACTAACTTACAAAATTACTTTACGAAATAAAAAAATCATAACTTAAGCTTATATTGAATAACTTAACTTAAAAATAAACTAACTTAACCAATACCATAATACATAAACTTATATATTAATATATTAAATAACTTAACTTAAAAAAAGGCAGTGGAGACATAACTCAGTACCCTACCTAATTCCCACCTCTCTCCCTGTCTTCTCTTATTAAGGCTGTCACCCTCTTACACAAATTAAAATTAATTAAGAGTATATTAAAAATCCACCTCCTCTCCTTTAATTCTTTTGAATAGGGTTGTCTCCCTATCTTTCTAACACACTCTCTCTCTTAATTCAACCCCCTCTTTAACTCACAGACCTCTCTTTCTCTTTGCCCCTTTATGTTTCCTTTGTTTTTTTTTGTTTCAACGTTTCAATTTACAGGCAGCAAGGGAACTTACGCACCCGTGGGAAGAGCTCGGCGTCCGGCGGTTGCAAGAAGCGGCGGCCCAGGCGAGGTGGCTGCGCGCGGCTCAGGCGACGGGGCAGCGGCCTAGGGGAGGCCGGGGGTGGCGCGAGGCGGCACGGGGCGGCGGCTGCGGCGATCTGAGAGCTGGCGACGCGGATCGGCGGGGGGAGCGGCTGAGCAGCTCCAGGGGCGGCCTGCAGGGGCTCGGGGGCGACGGCTGCGCGGCTGATGGCGAGATCCGAGGATGGGTAATGGCGGCTCCGCGCGATGAGGCAAGATTTGGGAGGGTTTTGGATTTTGATTTGTGTTTTCAAATCTGAAATTGATTTTGTCTAAAATTGATTTGGGTATTGGATTTGGGATTTGTGGTTTCTGATTTTGTTGATTTTTGGGATGAATGATGAGGAAATGATCTGGTGTTGGATTTCTGTTTGAACTCAGGGAGGATGATGAAAGTGGAGGGTTGTCGCTGCGGTTTGATTGAAGGAGGTGGTGATGAATGATGCTTGCTACTGTGTGTTCGTTCCTGTAGGTTGGTTTAACAACGGGGGATGGAGGAGACAACTCTTTGAAGAGGGTGGTTGATGGTAGGGGAGGAATGAAAACAGATGTTGGATCTCACCGATTCTTTCGGTGGGATTCAATTGGGTAGGTTAGGGTTTAGGGTAAAAGTAATAGGGTAAAGGTAATTAGTAATTTAATAATTAACTTTTAATTAAAAATAATCATGATTTACAGATAAAAATTACGAAATTACGCTACGGTAAACTGAAAACGACGACGCGCTCGTGTCGACGTGCGGACGAATAACCACACGGATGAAAATAACCGGATCAAGGAAGTAAAAATACACGCACACAATAATCAAAATACGACTAGAAAAACAGGCCGTTACAAATCAATATCTAGAAACAAGGCAAAGTTACGTTTCTTTTGGATCGGATATATCTAAGAATTCTTTCGTGTGAGGCTGCAGTTTCATGAATGTAGCCTTTGGGAGAGTAACATTTTTCATGAAGCAGTTGCACTAATGCAGTTGCATAATGCATAAATTGACTTTGAAAGCATACCCATCGTGGTAAGAGGACAGTTCCTTCGTCAGCAATAAACTCTAGGACACCGCAATGTGAAGCCCTTGCTGTTTTTATCTCAAAATTCATTGGATAACTATTATTCACAGAAGCTGCAAAATTGAGAGCAAGTTAGTTCATATAATCAGTCAGAACCTAAAACACATATAACTTATCTTTTTAAGGCACTGTGTCGATGAAGACTCTTGTGAAGTATTAACAAGTATGTATTTAAGGGTTTTTCTCATATTAGTCCCTTAAATTATGTGTATTTTGATATTAGTCCCTTAAATCTTTGTAATTTGAATTTAGTCCCTTAAATGTTTAATATTAACCGAAATAGTCCCTTTTGTTAACCTAAATAGTCCCTTAAATGTTTAAAGTTTAACCTAAATAGTCCCTTTAAAGGACTAAATTCAAATTACAAAGATTTAAGGGACTAATATCAAAATACACATAATTTAAGGGACTACTATGAGAAAAACCCTTTCTTATTAACTTAAGTGCAAGGGTACTTTGCATCATCTGCTCCCAAACGTCACCAAAAGGGCCTACTCTGCTAACTTCACTTTCCAAAATTAAGTTTTATTCCAGCGCCAAATTCAAAAACCATTTGCTCTTCATAATCCAATGAAACATCCTCCACATATTCAAGAATTTTATGGCATAATTCTCATTCCCACTTTCATCTTTACAATCCCCTGATGTCAAATGCAGATCCTTCGATCAAGTCCATTGACGTTGCAAATCTCAAGACCAATAAATCAATCATAACATGAGCATCATGTTAAATTGTACATAATATCTTTCCAATATTCTCACGGTTAAAACTGTTTTTTTTAATAACAATTATTGAGGAAAGCAAAGACCTTTCTAGCAAGGAGGCGAAATTGATGGAGTATGTGAGCCACTGGATGGAGTCCGTGCCATGATGATAGCTGAAGGGTGAAATTTAAAAAAGAATGCATCAACACATAGCACTCAGACTTGAAAAAATATTTAATCAATTTGCACACTTACAAATCACACTTCACCATACAAAGTGAAATCATAGAGATAAACAAGTGAAACCATAATATGTGCTAAGATTATAGTATCACAAATATCAATCTTAATGGCATACAATATCACCATGTCATTGTTGTTCTCAAATAGCATCAATGAATAAGCTATTAGCATCCAAACTCACATTGATAATTCACTCTTACAATCATTAACAATACTGGTCGTGAAGTGTCAATCAAGAAATAAATATGATTCCCAATGAAAACAAATAAAAAAATAAAAACTTATCACTAGAAAAAAATAGCACGTTAATGGGACACATTTTATGGTATAAATGAAGACTCTTGTGAAATTCTACATATTTGTTCAGCTCTGTAATACAAATGGATGCTATCAGTGTAGGATGCATGCTCCTTTTGACATCAATTTTGATTAAATCAAGGGTAAATGACTGGAAAATACCCTAACGTTTCAGCGTTTCTCACAAATATACCATATCGTTCACTTTGGGACAAATTGGTCCAAACGTTTGGCAAATATTGACGATATTGTACCCGTTTTGAGTTTGCCATCAGAAAAGGTCTTCAAAATACCCTAACGTTTCAGATTTTCTCACAAAAATACCCAAACGTTGTAGAGTTTCTCACAAAAATACCCTAACGTTTCAGCGTTTCTCATAACAATACCCAAACGTTAGGGTATTTTTGTGAGACATACTGAAACGTTCGGGTATTTTTGTGAGAAAATCTGAAACGTTTGGGTATTTTTGTGAGAAAATCTGAAACGTTAGGGTATTTTGAAGACCTTGGGGTACAACATCGTCAATTTTTGCCAAACGTTTGGACCAATTTGTCCCAAAGTGAACGATAGGGTATATTTGTGAGAAACGCTGAAACGTTAGGGTATTTTCCAGTCATTAACCCATAAATCAATTATGTAAACAGTTCTGTTCTTATGAGTTCTAGCACTTTACATAGTAAGTGTAACAAAAATCAAGTTCAATGGTTGAAATAAAAACTGAGACATCAGAAAAGAGATGAAATGTTTAGTAGCGCACAAACAGATATTGTATACAAGCAACATCACAAGCATAAGAGATTGGGGGTTTTATGTACAAATTAAGTCTCATCTCTGTGTTTTTCCGTACAAAGTGTACCTGAAAGTCCTGATACAGACCGAACTCGATCCAGCACTTGAGAAAAGCGCAATTGTTGAGAAGCCCCAGCACCAAGCTGACCATAACTATAAACAAATCAATTTTTTTCCATCTAAAAGATAAAATAACCAAGAAATTCTCCAGGGTCCATCCCAACCTTAAGCCCCAAATATCAACCAGGTTTAAATTTTCAAAAGGAATTTTGTCAAACACTTGACTGCAATACAATCCCAATGAAACGTAAGTTCTAATCATCTCTCTACAATTCTGAATCCAAAAGAGACAGAAAAGAATTCTTAAACAAAATTACCTGATCCCAAAACAGAAACAATCAGAAGTTGAAGAACTCTTTTTTTAAAATCAGAAATTTGCACAATGGGTTAGACGGCGAGACGGCGGATCAAAGCAATTTCGGTGGGTAAATCAAACCCAGAAGTAAAATGAGACCTGAAGGGTAAATCAATTTCGGTGGGCGAGACGGCGAGCGACGGAGCGAGGGTTTCTTCGAGCAACCAAGGGTATCTTAGAGGAGAGCGGCGGAGCGAGGGTTTCTTCGAGCAGCCTTCGAGCAGCCAAGGGTATCTTAGAGGAGAGCGGCGGAGCGAGGTTTCTTCGAGCAGCCTTCGAGCAGCAAGAGTTTCTTAGAGGAGAGCGGCGGAGCGAGGTTTCTTCGAGCAGCCACGGGACGGGATTCTTTTTGTTATTTCTGCGAAAAGCTATTTCGGGCGGAAGTGGGCAGCCCGATCGTCGGGATGCTTACATTTGGGCGGCCCGATCGGGCCGCCCATCGGGCTTTGGGTTGCCCGAACGGGCTTTGGACGATCAGCTTATTTACAAAAATATTAGGGTTCGGGCTTTGGGCGGCCCGATGCCCATTTGGGTATGAATTAATAGCGGGCTTTTCGGGCCAGCCCGATTGGGCAGCTGGCTGGCCCGCACCCATTCTCATCCCTACCTTCGTCGTCCCCTACGGTCACAGGTTATGACTAGTTATTTAACAATAAAAGGAAGTGTTTTTCCCTTGGCAATTGCTACGCGCACATACCCGAATTGCTCGCACGCACAACCGCTTATTCTCAAGTTTGCCATCAAAAAATTTCTCCGCTTTTGCCCTTATCGAATACAACGGTTGTGCGTACTCAGTAAAAACCCATCGCCACCGCGGTTTTGATCAACACACACAACTGTTATCCCCTCTGTGGTGATCGTCGTGAAGAATTACCGAAAATAGCAACGACGACGGCAATCACCCAAGTGGTCGGGGAGGACCTCGTTGTCTTCTCAAATCGAATCGAATCACAAGAATTACTCTTTCCCGAGCTCCCTAAATTTCATTCTATCAAACACTGAACCGGAATTAAATAAAAATTAAATCCCAGCAAGCCCTTTTCCTCCTTTTGATCTATGGGTCTTGGAGAGTGTCAAATGGGTTGCTGGCAGCAAGAACAGAAGCCGCATCAGCGAGTCAAGCCGGCGTTTGCCCGCCAGCGGCCAGTGGAGGAGTCCCGGCCTTCTCGAAATTCTCTCTGGCTGAACTGAAGGCGGTCACTGATGGATTCAGCCCCGATAATATCGTGTCGGTGAGCAGGGATAAAGCCCCCAATGTTGTGTACAGGGGGAAATTGAAGAACAAGAGGTTGATTGCGGTGAAGAAGTTTAATAAGAATGCATGGCCTGATCGCCAGAGAGGAAGGGACGGCCACAGGCCGTGAGAGTCCGGCCCGTGAGGGCAAACGCCGACGTCGAGTTGAGGTCGTCGTCGTCGAAGCTGGAGAGAATGTCGGTGTTGTTGCCTTTGGACAAGTCGTCGTCCTTTGGACAACCCAACGAGCAGCGCCTCACAGGCGAATGCGTTGAGCAAAACTGCTCAATACGCACAACCGGCAATTTCGGAACCATGGAGCAAAATTGCTCCCGTGAACAACAGGTAAAAGTGAACAGTTTAGAAATTAAAATTGTTGGCCGGATGAGAAATTTTGAATGTCAAACTTGTAAATTGATCGAACTCTAGTCGTATGCAGAGCAATTCGATATGTGCGCGTAGCAATTGCCCTTTTCCTTTTGAGACGTGCTATCTGCACCGCATTGTATGCGGTGCGGGCACGGAAAATTTTGCGCGATGCACGGAATAGCAAAAAGATGGGACTGTTGATGTAAATCAAAGGTGGGCCCGGGACGAATGCTGGGATAGTTGCTCTGTGCGCCGAATGTGGGCCCCGCGACAAATGTGAAGGTGACTACTGCTGTTGAAGGTGGGCCCCGTTCCATCAAGACACATCGATTTCTCTTCCTTTATTGGGATGTTCAGAAGAAAAGTCTGTGATGGCCGTGCTCCCGGTGCTCGCTACCTTCTCACCGTCAGGGCTGGGTGCAACCGTGCCCCATCTTCATCGCCCCCTGACTGTCGTCGACTCACCCGAAGCCCAAGCACCGGTGCAGACCCGAGCAAGCCCCCGTCAGACCTTGGTGCAGCCTCGAGCCACCGGTGCAGCCCCTGTGAGTATTGAATGGGGGGAGAGAGAGAGAGAGAGAGAGAGGAGGGCCGAGCACCGTAGCCGAAGATGCCGTCGTGCTCCTCCGCCGTGAAGCCGAACCAATGCAGCTCTCCCTCAGTCCACCATTGGCAGAGGGATCGCGGCGGCGTGTTGAGCTCGGAGAGCTTGTTTTCGAGCCATGTCGAGAGATCCGATGGGTTACAGTGAACCGTATCGGAGGCGCGATGAGAGACAATAGCATCGTCTTGGGCGTCGCTAGTGCCCATCACCATATCGAGCTGCTCCAGCTTTTGTGCGCCATCGGCCATGTCCGACGACCGAACCTTGTAACTGAGGGCTGCCAGGAGCTCGTAGACGCCTGCGTCTGGCTCCTCTTGCACCATCTTGCTCTCTTCATTTTATTTAATTAATTTTTTTGAGTCAAAGTTTGTGGTTATTTCGTTTGTGAATTTGAGAATTTGAGAAGAACGATGGAGATGGGACGGTGGTTATTTGTTTGAGAGGCTGCAAACCAAACCAAAGAAGGTATAGAGGAGAATGGATGGGGCATCAATTAATCACAGAGGGATAGACCCCTCTCTCTATCTCACACCTCTGTGCTCTCCCCCAGTAAAAACTCACCGAGCTGCACCGGGACTGCATCGGGGTCCGGTGGGGACAGCAGCTGTCCCCATTCGCGTGCAACCGTAGTTCGACGGGGTCAGACGGGACCCGACCGCATAAGCTGCTGTATCCGATGTCGCTGGAATTAAGAAAAGAGAGGAGAAGAGAGCGAACGAAGAAGAAAGAGAAGAAAAAGAAAGGAAGAAGAGAATGACGGAGAGAGAAAGACGTGGGCCCCGCAGCTGTACACATTCGCTCTCAGCATCACGTCTCTCCCTCGCGATCACGTGCAAACAACAGCTATAATTCCCCACGTCACGATCACGGCTCTCTTCGCAATCGCGTCTCCGCAGTTTCCGTGTACGCACCGCACACGGTGCGGTGCTGATAGCATGCCTCTTCCTTTTCCCCGTCTTCTCTTGACAAAAATTAAAACCCGCTAGAGTCAATGAACAACAGAAACTAACAAATATCCAAAAAGCATAATATCAAAATAAAATTAACCTGGTTTCTTCGTGTTTGGGATTAAGCGATCAGGACAGGTGTATCCGTATTCCACGACCCATATTTCTTGCTTTCCGAGGTATCAAAAAAAATTAAAATTAAAATATTAAGAGAGGGTCTGACGCCATGGCGGGTTGGAGTCTATGCAGTACTTAAGGTTCTGTATAGGGTTTACTCAACATAAGATCAGGGTTTTGAGAGAAGTGAAGAATGGTTACCATGGTCTTAATGTACTTGGTCTCGCCGAGTGAGTCAGCGAAGTGGTTCAAGAAATCCTTGGCGATAGCTGCAAAAGAACCAATTTTGGGCTAATAGAATGAGATGGATAGAGAGATTGCGATCGGAAAATAGATGGATTTTTACCTTAGTCACCGGCGAAATCGAGGTTCTCCATGGCTCTGCTCGTGAGAGGGAGATGATAGAGCGCAAGAAGAGATGCTGTGACAGAGAGATGAATGAAATTGGGGAAAGTGTGGGGCTTTCGCTTGAAATGTGTAGATGATGGCGTGATTTGGCCGCCGGGGGGGGGGGGGGGAGGTGTTTGTCGGTCTTACGCCATGGCGGTTTGGAGTTTTTGCAGTACTGGAGGTCCTGGAGCTGCTCCATCGGGCGATGGCTTACGTCGGCCAATGAAAAAGCAGTAGAGAGAAAGTAGATGGAGAAAAGAGTGTGTGTAGCAAAGTGGAGAGGGCAAATGAAAATTTTAGAGTGGGAGAAAGGGAGACAAAGGAAGCCACTTGACATCACTCCATTTAAAAATAATTTTCCTCGAAAGTACATCTCCGTATACCAAGTAAGTAATAATAAAAAGTCAAGGTTTTAAAACGGCCCGTTCGGACCGGCCAGACCGGCCCGGGCTCTTTCAAAACCCGGGCCGGGCCGGATCAGACGGGGAGAACCCCGCCCAGCCCGGCCCGACCGGCTTTTTCAGGCCCCACAGGCTTTTTTAAGCCTGGGAAGGCTTTTTTAATCCCCCGGGCTAAAACCCCGGACGGGCCGGGCACCCGAGCCCCGCCCGACCCTGGCCCCGGGCCCGGGCCGGTCAACGGCCCGTTGACCGGCCCCCAGGCCCGGGCCGGCCCTGCCCAGATTCCGGGCCGGGCCGTCGGGCCAAATTGACACCATGAATAAAAGGTAATGGTTTGGACTGTGTATCAACCGTCAATCTTGATAGAAGGTTTCGTGGAAACTATTATTTATCTGTTAAAAATTAAAATTAAAAAAAGAAGCAAAATGTTCTTTTCGAGATTTTGACAAACGCCCGTAAACATTGATTATTCAAGATCCAATTCTAATAGTCTTTTTATCAACCATTTTATCGATCAAACTCATTAAACCCCTCCTTGTCTGTATAATGGATTTGGAGAAATGCTAAGTGCATCGCAAACTTTGCGGTGTGCTGTACTTCCTTTTGCTTTTTTGGGAAGATAAAGGCTAAATCGGTGTTCTATCTTGGTCTGGTTTGAATTTTTTTTGCAAAAAAAGGTCAAAAAGCTACTGTGCATCGCATTTTATGTGGTGCACTTAGCAATTCTCTATATTTGCTATATTATCATAAAATGTTGTGAAGGTGTCGACTACTGAACATGTAGCCCTTTATTAATAGTAGAAAGGTTACAATTGGGTGGATAACTTAGCCCTACATGGGCTCTACATGGGCCTACAAAAACCAATTCTTAATACTTCTCATTATACATCCATCATTGTAAGCTCGATATATGAATACTTCAGGATTCACTGTGCTTATTATTATCATGGGGATTTGGATACTTCTGGATCCTAGGTTATGATGTCTTGCCTCGTTAAAACCTTTGGCTATGGAAAACCCAGTGGGAAAAACCCAATAGCTAAGGAAAAAGAGTCCAAGTCTTCTTAACTTTCCCTGATCTGTGGATATCACTGGGTGTGAATACTTCTAGATCCAGAGTTAATATGGTGGCCTCGTTAAAACCGTTTGTTATGGAAAACCCAGTAGGAAAAACCAATAGCTACGGAAAAAAAGAGTACAACTCTTCATTAACCCCCCCCCCAGTTCTGTCCAAGCTTCACGCTCGTATGATTCCAATGCATCTATACATCAATGCAGTTTGAACATTCTGAGAATAAATACAAAATACAAGTATTGCTCATCCATGGTACCTGCTAAATCCAAATGAGCTTTTAGAGAGGTGTGTTCTGTCTCATCGCCTTTGATGTAGCCTCCTTCTGGTTGAACTATGAAAGTGGCATGGTCTGCGAACTTGGTAGACAGCTCCAGTTCTCTAGTCAGATCCAGTCATCACTGGTCTGCGAGGTACTTCAGGGCGTAGCTATACTCTCTTGATTTTCTTCTTGGTAAGCTTCTCGGAATTGTAGGATGATGTTGCTTTAATGGTATGTTATGCAGATCTCCAGGAGGTGTCCATTCCTTTGTGGTGGTCATCGCGATAATATATTACATGTATCTGCAAATACATTTAACATGGAGGTTGCTCATTGACCTTTGGAGGTAGCACGGGAGATGTGTATGCCCGGTCTAGTGGCGCGCTACAGGCACTGCACTGTATCGTGCTAACAGAATTACTGTCAACGGTATATATTAGGACGCGTGCAGTTGGCTAAATATGGAAGTACTTCGGTAAGGTACTTCATGACCTAGTATCGCATCCCTCTCTTCCAGCAGACGGAATGGTTCCTTATGTAATTCCATACAACCTATAGGTGTATTTAATGGATAACAATGGTCCATGTTTCTTCATCAACTTCAGGTGTATGAAGTTTAATGTTACATATTTTTCATCTGATGGATGAGATTTTCTTCTACTAGATGATATTTTTATCTTCGGGATGATATTTTCATCTTCCAGATGATAAGCCTGTAAGCCAATACATGTCTTTATTTTTTTTCTAGGTCTTGCATGTCATGTTAGGCTTAAACAGATATTTTGGTTTTCTCGTCAGGAGATCCGATGAGAGTCGAGTCTTTCTCAAAACATTTTCTTTATTTATTGTATTTTATTGTTTCTCATAGAATAGACGTCATGAAGTCTATTCATGCAATGAAATTAAGAATAAATCCGTAGGTGTATGCCATCGCAACATCCAAAACAGCATATCCACAATTTCTTTTGCCAATTGTGAGGGTTTCACGACTATAACTATAACGGCCATGTTCTGTTATACGCGTGCCATACGTATCACTTAGTTTTTTTGGGTTATGTGTATTTTTGCATTCCGATTTTTTATTGTTATTTTCCATAGCTCAGACTCGCAATCGTATCCCGTATTCACGATCCACTCGAAGGCGCGATCGTCCCAGTATTTTTCTTATAACTTTTGGGTAACACCGAGTTGAGGGCGTAATGGTAAATTGAATGTATCTATATTTCCTATTATTAATATCGTGTCCTATTAAAACATTCTGTTAGCTATAATGTTTTCGAATTTAATTTGGGATAAAAACAAAAGTTCAACTAAATCTAATAACAACTTTTTGGATTTTTCTATAAACTATAAATACTCTCCTTCGTCATCTGAATGAAAGTACACATTTTTGTAGATTTTTTGAGGGTTTTGTTAGGAGAATTTTAGGTGTACTCAGTTTATTCTCTACAACCTTTAATTGTTCTTTTGTTTGTATTGTATTTTGTTCTCTCTTTTGCAATAGATTTGGTTTTTTCCTTAAATTTATTCACTGTGTATTGTTTGATTCCATATTTCTATCTCATCTACATTTCTATGGCTATTCAATTCATGATTTTGATTGTATTTCTCTCCGTGGATCGTGAGTAGTCGCACATCTTGGGTCATGAGTTGAACCCCAACGGATTTGGCCATGGATTGATAGGACTCGATTAATTGTTGCATGATTGGAGATTAGGGGTATGATAGGATGATTAGTATCGATGCACGTTGATCTCTGTCACGCACCGCTTCCCAAGTATAGAAGGCGCGACGTGAGGAGGTCCGCTCAGACGTGTAGCTGTGAAGCTGCAGTCTGATAAGCATCGGTAAAAATTTCAAAATGTAGCAGGTCCTTGCATTGCGACGAAACAACAACAATAATAATGAAGCAGATAAAAGAACATCCACCAACAAAACATCCAACAATTATTCCAACATCACAGAATAGTCACAAAAGTACAAGTCTGAACAATAGGCCTAAAGCATGGCCGAAACAAAACTAAAATAGATAGGAGCTATGCACCGAAACCTAACAGTGACTAAGGAGAAGTAACAACTAATGGGAGACTCCAAACGAGTCTAGGACGGGTCACCAGTGTCCTCGAACTCGGTCTCTGCAGGGACCTCAAACTCAGCGTCAACAAACTGATCGTCCTCTGCTACCTGCTCTGTCTCAAAACCTGACATGTGACACCCAAAAAGAAAAGGGCACATGTCAGCAAAGGTCTCCCAAGAGGGTGGAGGACTTTTGTGAAAGGTACAAAATAAAAGTAATGCGACTAGCAGTTCTAACATGATGATATGATATGTCAATTAAAGAATGCAACATTTAAGATGACATGATGGAACAAGCATGCATGTCGTAGCAGAAAGCTACAAATCACTATTTCACGATTCACGATTTATCACTTTGTGCACAGAGTTTCCGTCTTTTGGCTGATGTGGCTGTACGTGCTCACTTCTACGCTTAAGCGACCGTTTAACCCTACCCCTCCACGTGTAAATGAACTGGCGCCCATCTTCTGGATCACGAGTCAGGAAGTGTTATTGGCATAGGGTTGTACCCACAAAGCAAGTGCTTAGCCTCAATAGTTACAATTATTGTAGCGTGTGCTACGCAATCACGATAGAACAATTTGATGCATGACATGACATGGTAATGAGCAGTTAAAGTGCGTACAGTTAATTGAAAGTAAACGTGACACGACAGCATGAAAGATAGCATGGTAAAGTTGTCGGATCTAGCTTCGTTGTCAAGCTAGATCAAGCAAGGGCGTCTAGACGACTATCATTTCATCGCCTAGTCTCTTTTACGCTAGTACACAAATTGGCCTAGAACATGGCCTAAATAATTATTGGCAAGCATCACTTGCCTGATTCCGGTGATATCAGTTGTCGTGGGTTCGAGCGTTACGTTACGGTGAGTCCGGTTCGCTGTTTTGGTTAAACAAATGACTGAATTAGATTTATTGCGAAATAATCAAAATATCGTGTTAATCCTTAAAGTGGGGTTGTCTAATTTTATTGGGTTCTCTTGCTAGGGTGATGCCTATATTGTGTTACCCTAACATGATACACTTTATACCATGTAATATTATTAACCCAACATTAATAATTTGCTGAAACTACTTAACGAATTATCATCAAAATAAAACTAACACTAATTAACACTAACCTAATGTTAGTTAATTACATGGTTAACATTATAATTAATAATCCACCTACTCCTACACCTAACCCCTTACACAAATATTTTAATAAAACCCCTAACTCTCTCTCCTCATTCTTTATTAGTATTCCTAAGAGTAGGCTGTCACTTTCTTTAACATGATTCATTCAATTCTTTAAGCTTTCTATTAAATCCTGTCACTCTTCATACAACCTGTCAACATTTCAAAAGGCCAAGCCCCTTTCACAAATACTGTCATCTCTTCATACATCATCTTCTATTGTTTTTTTTGTTTGTGTTCCTCATTTCGATTGCATGTTGAAGAAGACTCAAATGGAAGAAGCTTACATGCGCAAGGGGCAAGGTTGGACGATTGCTTCACGGCGACAGGGCGGCAGCGGCGGGTCAGCCAGGCGGTGGCGGCTGCTGAGCTCAGGTAGTGTCTAGGGCTGGGGGAGGGGTTCGGCCAAAGGAGATGGAAGGAGGAGGAAGGAAAATGAAGAGGGTTTATTTGGGGTTTGAATTGAATCTGAAGTGGGTTTGAATCTGAAACTATTTTCAGATTTGTTTTGATTTCTTCCCTTGATCTGAATCTGAAATGGAATTTGAGTTTTGGGTTGTTTATGGTTTTGGGGAAGAATTTGTTGGAGGGGATGATTTGTTTGATTTGGGTTTTGGATCTTTGTTTTCAGATTGGGTTGATGTTTGGATTGTTGGATTCTGGGTTGATTTGTATTGAGAATTTGAGTTGGGAAGATGATTGTTTTAAGGGCTGATTGGTTGGGGATTTGTAGATCGTTGTTTGCAGGGATGAAGATGGTGGGTTTGCAGACGAAATGCTGCCTTAAGAAGGAGTTAGCAGGAACCAGGTTTCCAATTTTTTTCAAAGCAATTTAATTTGATTCGGTTGAGGATTAGGACTGATTTAAATGATGTTTGTTGACTTAAGGGGGAGAATGAAGCTGACTAACGTGTAAGACTTCTCCTCCTAAAACTAAACGTGATTGTTGAATGAAGAGTAATTAATTAATTAATTAATTAAGTTTTAAAATGCAATTATTAAATCAACATGAGTAATTAGTTAAAATAACAAAAAATCTAATTAGTAAAATAATTAATTTAAAGTAATTAAGTTTTTAGTTAATTTATGACGATACTGTAAAAACGGAGAAGCAGAGTCGTACGTACGTAGCAAGAAGCGTACGGACGAAAAGTAATCCAGATGTCCGAAAGAAAATACTGATACACACAAACTAAAGCACGACTAAAAATACATGCCGTTACATTCTACCCACCTTAAGAAAAATTCAGTCCTCGGAATTCTTATCAACTAAAGAGCAGGAAACAAATATGGATAACGCTCTCGTATCTCATCTTCCCACTCCCAGGTAGACTCTCCTGGCGAGTCACGACGCCACATCACTCTGACTAGATCAACAGTCCGGTTCCTGAAAACTTTCTGACGTTGATCTAGGATCTCCACTGTTTGCTGTTCGTACGTCAGATCTGGCCGAACAGTAATCTTAGAGTAGTCCACAACATGAGAAGGGTCGTTGATATAACGACGGAGCTGGGACACATGAAAGGCGTCATGAACTCCCTCCAAGGACAGTGGCAAAGCTAAGCGATAAGCCACTTCTCCAACTCGCTCTAGCACATCGAATGGTCCATTATATCTCAGACTAAGCTAACCTCTCTTTCCAAATCGAATCACTCCTCTGGTGAGATCTTCAGGAACACATGATCTCCCGGCTGAAACTCTAGAGGGCGCCGTTTAGCATCTGCCCGATGCTTATAACGGTCATGGGCGATCCGAATCTTGTCTCTGATATCTCGCATAACATCAACTGCTTCCACTATCATCTTTGGCCCCAAGAGCTCTCTATCACCTACGTCATCCCAACTCAGTTGCGATCGACATTTCCTCCCGTAGAGAGCAGCAAAAGGCGTCATGCCAATGCTCGCCTGATATCTGTTGTTGTAGGAAAACTCCACCAGGTGCAGATGATCCTCCCATGAACCCTTGAGATCCAACATGCATGCTCTCAGCATATCCTCCAAGATCTGAATGGTACGCTCTGACTGGCCATCTGTCTGCGGATGATACGCAGTACTGAACTTCAGACCGGTACCCAGATTGGTCTACAGACTTTTCCAGAACTGAGATGTGAATCGCGTATCACGATCTGATACAATGCTCACAGGGACTCCATGTAAGCGCACGATCTCCTACATGACATAATTAACATCACGACTTGTACCAGAAGGAAATTATAAAAGGCATGAGTTAAGTCATTACCTCAATATACTTCCTTGCAAATATCTCCGTGGATTGCCCAACTCGGAAAGGTATAAAGTGCGCAGACTTGGTCAATCGATCAACGATGACCCAGATCGCGTCGTTCTGCTTGGTGCTCCGAGGTAAGCCAGTCACGAAGTCCATCGTGATGTGCTGCCACTTCCACTCGGGAATCGACAGAAGTTGTAGTAGTCTAGCAGTGCGATGATGTTCTGCCTTCACTTGCTGACACACAAGACATTTGGCAACGCTACGTGCCACACTTCTCTTCATCCCATGCCACCAGAAATTCTATCGAAGATCCTTGTACATCTTAGTACCTCCAGGATGAATAGAATAAGGCGAACTGTGAGCCTTATTCATCGACTCCTCTCTGATATCTCCTGTAGGTACGCAGATCCTACTACCATATCTCAAAGATCCATCTGCGTGAATCAGAAAATCTGTCCAAAGTCCTGATTCGACTTGTTCTCTGATCTTCTTCAACTTAGTATCTCCACATTGAGCAGTCTTGATTCGATCCACGATCGTCGATTGAATCTGCATGTTCATCAACGACGATGTGACTCCTGGTAGAACAGCTTCAACATCCATCCTTTGCAGATCCTGCTGCAATCTCCACTGAGCTGTGACAATCATAACTTCGGGCAGTCGACGCAAGGCATCCGGTACGACATTCACCTTCCCTGTATGATACTGAAGATCGATGTCGTAGTCTGTCATCAATTCCAACCATATACGATGTCTCATATTCAGCTCCTTCTGGGTGAATATATATTTCAAACTTTTGTGAGCAGTGAAGATTTTCACTTTCTCACTCAGTAAGAAATGTCGCCAGATCTTCAGGGCAAAGATGACAGCGGCTAGCTCCAACTCGTGGGTCGGATAATTCTTCTCATGTACCTTCAACTGTCGCGAAGCATATGCGACCACATGATTGTGCTGGTGCAGAACGCATCTAAGTCCCTTGCCCAATGCGTCGCAGAAAATCTCAAAGCCTCCGCTTCTGTTCGGAATAGCTAAGACTGGTGCAGTAGTCAGTCTCTCCTTCAAAGTAGAAAGAGCTTGCTCACAAGAGTCTGACCAACTGAACTTAACATCCTTCCTTGTCAATCTTGTTGTAACGACTGGTTTTCATGTATCTGGATTTATTATATTATATTATATGTTTTGGTGGATTTTCTCCTCATGTGTGGTTTTCGTCTCCGTAGCTTTCATTTTCGATCGTTTCGTCGTGATTTTCTAGCTTCTTCCTTAGAATCGTCGATTTTGGAGTAAGTCATTCGTGACGGGCTTCATATCGGTCATATCTTATTGTTAGATCAAGCCTAGGAGTCTTAGGAATCGATCCCGGAGCTTCACGCTCCATTTCGGAACTTTCTGTGCACGTTAGCCGATACAAGAAGGGGAACCGACCGACTAGATGACGATTTAGTCGGTCGGCAAACCTTCATGGACCGACTAGTGGGCTTTGTAAATTTCTCAGGAGTTACTGTTTATCGTTAATCGGTCTAAGAACGTTCATCGACCGACTAGGTTGCAAACTAGTCGGTCAGTAATCGTTCTTTAACCGACTAGCTCTATGATCATTTTTGATACCAAGTACTAGGTTGCACCTTTTCTCTTTTGGGTGACACATGTTAGATCCTGAGCCTGAGTTTGTCGCCGAGGACGTGGTGTTTGCTGACGCTGAGTCAGAGCCCGCGTTGATTGTAACAACCCTAGTGTGCAAATACTAAGTAATCGTTAAATTCACCCAAGTTTCTCGTACAAGTGCACACCAATCCCGGGGAATGGAGAGATTTGCAAATTGCCCCTCGATTTTTCATTTATACCCAAATGAGGGTATCATTGTAAGATTGGGCTTAAGGCAAATTTCTTTAAGTGAAGGGTTATTGTGAAAAAGGGAAATGAGATATTTGCAATGGCAAACTTGTAATAAAAGCAAACAATTTGGAGGGTTATTTTGAAAAGGAGAAAAAAGAAAGAAAAGAAAAAGATGGTATGGCAATAAGTTTGCCATACGAAGTACACCTACCCCCCATCTCTCCCCTCACCCTACACCATAACCCCCCCACCCTACTCCCTTCTCCTAAATCCCTTTCTCTCCCCCCCTCTCTCTATTATTTTCAGCCCATGGCTGAAATTAGCTAGGAAAAAAAAGGGAAAAGAAAAAGGAAGTGAAGAAAGAAGAGAGAAAGAAGAAGAGGAGGAGGAGGAGGAGGAAATCCAAGATTGGAGGAGATTTCTTGCAAACCATCAACCATTTTTGAAGCTCCAAAGAGGTAGGAACTCTTCACTCTCCTACTCTAATTATAGATGATGGAAAGCATCTTATATGTATGAGTTTTCTCTGAAATTTTGGGAAGAAGTTGTAGAACTAGGATTCTTGATGCATGCCTGAAATTTGCTGAAACTTTATCTGAGTTCTGGGATTAATTTGCTATTAGGAATTATCTGAAAATTTTATATGATATGTATCTCGTAGTTATGAGCAGCTTTCATGTTCATCACTTTTTCTGATTCGAACTGGAAGTTGGGGTAAAAATTCGAATTTTGCAACATACCAGGAATTCTGTCAAGCTGTACACATTTCAGTAAAACGAGCACCACTACATGTACACATCTTGGATTTTGTTGATTTTGGTCTTGTTAGAAAGCTAACAAGTTTTTCTCAAAATCAATCGCGTCTTTTATGTTGAAATTCTGGCTAGAATATCTCCAAAATTGGCTTTGAACACAGACATAGAAATCTGTCTGCAGAACAGTTTTGACACCCTTTACCAAATAATTCACTATAAATCCAATACTTCATATTTTTGTCTGAAATTTTATGGGTGAACTCATAACTATAATATCTCCAACTTTCATTCTTTTAGATTTGTCAAATTCTCAACAGACATGGGTTAAAAATGCTGTTTTTCTATCTGTTCATGCAATTTCAGTATGTTGAAGGGTGTTGGGTGAAATTGGACTTGTGTGATATTGCTAATTTTTCACTCCAAATGCATGAATGATGTTGATGCATGTATGTAAGATTAGTTATGCTATTTGTTACAAAAATTGGTGACATGATTCTCTTCATTTATGTGGCGCTCATTATATGTTTGTTAAAATGCCTGAATGAACTTAAGATTGAAGAAACTTGGAAAATGGCATTGTTAATTGTGTGACATGTATTACCCACGAGGAATTGTATATGATCAATGAGGTTATGATACATGGCTTATGGAGCATGCTAGTTTGTTGTGAATATCTTGATGAAAAGAATGAATTTGGACATCATTTACATACGTCATTTTACATGCTCAATACCCTAGGATTAATGATTAGCTAAAAGATAACCTAGGGATATCTTGTTCCACTCGAAGTGGGTGAGGACCCTAGGAGGGTTGGGGGAAACCAAGGTAATGAGTGGACATGCGGGGATGGACTGCTGGGTTGTGGACCACTCCTGACGAGCCCTCAGCGGCGGGGAGTTGGTGCGGTTGTGGTTGAGATTGGTTGTGTTGGTGAACGGCTTCTTTCGTAAGAGCTTGTCTCGGGAAGTCGTAGCATTCCACCCAGTTTACCGGGTGAGGTCCAGTCCCCGATGTCTGACCCGTTACTGAGGTTTCGAATTCATGCATGAAAACTAACCGATAAAGAAAAAAAACAGTAACTCTGGAATGTGATGCCTTTTCCTTTGTTGTGATTCCTTGTTGTGCACTATGATTAGAGTAGTAGACTTGTGGAGTTCCTACTGGGCACGCTGTGATGTGTCCTCCCCCCTACAGGTCCAGGCGGCGGTTCTCTGGCGGCGGGCCCGGGAGTGGAGACCCCGGAGGGCAGCTCGTCTCAGCAGGGTCCGTAGTGTATGGTCAGTGTGGGTCGCGTGGTGTAGTCTTGGGTTGTGTGTGTGATGAACGCAGTGTTGTACCCCTGTTCCCTTTGTACCACGTAGGGTTGAGTTGTACTTTTGTGGGAGCTTTTGTTGTTGGGGTTGTACAGTGGACTTGTGCGGTACTGGCCATGTAGTAGCGGTGCTCTGTGACTCTTGGATGTTCTGTTCTTCGTATTTTACCTTACTGCCTGTGTTGTAGTGTCTTGTACTATCTTTCTGTGTTGGAGCTGTACTGTTCTGTTAATCGTTCAGTCTGTACTTTACTGCCTGTGTTTCCACTACTACAAAATGGACCTTTAACAGCGTTTAAATAAGGTCTTTAATAGCGCTTTACAAGCGCTGTCTATCTCGCCGCTGCTAAAGGGGGGCTGGTTTTAATAGCGCTTTACAAGCGCTGTTAAAGGGGGGCCTTTAACAGCGCTTGTTAGTGCAAGCGCTGTTAAAGGCCCCCCTTTAACAGCGCTTGTTAGTGCAAGCGCTGTTAAAGGGGGCCTTTAACAGCGCTTGTACTAAAGAAGCGCAGTTAAAGGGGGCCTTTAACAGCGCTTGTACTAAAGAAGCGCTGTTAAAAGTGGACCTTTAACAGCGTTTGTACTAAAGAAGCGCTGTTAAAGGTGGACCTTTCACAGCGCTTGTACTAAACAAGCGCTGTCTATTGGGACCTTAGACAGCACTTCTTTAGTACAAGCACTGTTAAAGGTCCACCATAGACAGCGCTTGTATTAAACAAGCGCTGTGAAAGGTCCCAGATAGACAGCGCTTGTTTCAATTCATTTTATTGTTTCTCCCTACGTTTTATATTTAAATAGATCCATTTAATGTTCAAAATGCTTAAATAAACCACCAATAACATGAAATTACAAGAAACAATCAAATTAAATTACTTTTATTCAACAATCACATAAATTAAACAATATGCATTGATATTGGAAGATGATCCGTAATACAAATAAGAAACATTATCACATATAAAACTTATCAGTCATTATCCATTAAATCACTCCTTCAACAATACATTTCCCGACAGCACTATATACATCCAGAGCGGGTTCCATCTCAAAAATCTTTTCTGCTGCCTCCTCTCCTAATTTGTTGTTCTTGTGTATTCTGCTCGCACCTAATAAAGCACCCCACATGCTGGCATCTGCTTCCATCGGCATCTCCCTCAAAAGAGCTTGTGCATCCGCCAATCGTCTTGCTCTCCCCAGAAGATCAATCATGCAAGTATAATGCTCTGCCTTTGCTGCAAATGCATGTATATAATTAGTACCAATATTAACGTTAGCTAGAACCCATCCTTTAGAAGACCCATAATCTGCACTCATCAAAGGCAAGCTGCCTGCATAATGCCTTAATTTCTTCAGATACGGCTCCATTGATCCTGTCATAATGCCATAGACGTTTTTAGCATTTGGCCACAGCTCTGGGATCACACAATACCAGCTACGTAGACCCTTGCACTTGTTATATATTGAATCTGCCAATTCAGGATTAGGGCGTAGAAGTCTAGAAACAACAAAGCAAATGGATGGAACAGTAATTCTACTAGACAGAACCCCTTCCCTGATATCAGTGCAGAGTTCTTCCCTTATGAGCTCGAACGTTCGGAATGCATGAACAATGCTGTGAGCAAATGTGAAAAATACAAACTGCACTTCATTTGAGTTAATTAGCCTCCATAGGAGGTGGCAATATAAGGAATGATGGAAGTCGGGACCGAATATAACTTCGTCAGGGCTGCAGCACTGGATTGCATGTCCTTCATTGTGCACTTGAACTGTGCGTTGTGATATACATTTGTAGTTGCTGATATACATTTGTAGTGGCTGTCATAGCGGTGAGACCCCTTTCGTTTTGAACTGCTTGCTGCCGTAGATAAATTGGAGAGCTTTTCCATTGCCAATAGGGAATGCCCTGTGGAATTCAAATGTTATTAGATAACATACACGGTCATCAATTGCATATAACGATAGGTTAATGGTTCTGATATCAAAACTCAAATGCATATGCATATTTAAAATATGGTGAAGCGACCCATAATCATTATTTCACAACCGTAAACATAATAACTAAAATTCCATAAAAATAATATTAACTTTTAAATATATGCTTCTATCGTTAACAGAAAGTTCATTTAACCAGTTCGGCTGTCCCTGGAATATTGAAAAGCGGATAAGATAAAATAAAAATAGACCACGAAGCAAAACAGATAACACCCCATTCGCTGGATACTTATGTCGATGACAACTTTGCAGTGGACATCCACCTCAGACTTCACTGGGGCAAAAGCTAAAGTGTATGAATATGTATTGTGCACAATCCACTAAGAAGCAACTGGAAACATAGGTTCTATTAATCGAATCAGGATTAAAAATATCAGGAGAGGTAAGAAAAAGGGTAGCATGAAGAAATTTTACCATGAACATCTTGCCATAATAGTAAAAGATACTGTATCAAAAATTACAAGCAAGTCTAGCATGTCAATCTTAAGTATCTTTTAACCAATTATAGGGGTTTTCATTTAGCAAGCTATATTAGATTACAGGAACCCCTTGAGTGATCTTTAAATTTTTCATACAAGTTGAATAAACTTATACTCTCTAGGGCATTCTCCACTCCCTAATGGAAATATATATATATATATCCTTCATTCAGTCGTCGTCATCAATTTGCCCTAGTTCCTCGATCAGAAAACATCACCCAACTTCGACAACTCTCTTCTATTATAAAGCCAACACAAAAGAAACCCAATAAATTTATGGATGAGCTGCAAGCCTGCAACACAACGCCAACGAGTTTGAAAAGGGATTTGCACTAAGGAAGTTGAGATCCGAACATGTTCCTGAAAGCCCACAATAATAATCTGCAGGGAGCAATCAACGAAGAGCATTACAAAATATATTCACAGTGATTATGCTCATTGTCGTTACTGTTATCATCATTTAAACATACCGGAAAAAGATCCAGTAGGCCTTCTTGCTTATCAACAAGGGCAAAGTATACGTTTATGTATGCCTCTGCTAGGCCTAAATCAGCTTGTGTAGTAATTTGTTAGCACAGCTAGCCCTAGTCAGTTGTTGTATCAATAACATATGCAAATTCACAAGCTATGCTCACAATTTACATGAAGGTTATCAACCTTCCAGTAGAACGAGGGCGAATGCACTTTTAGGACAGACTTCGTATGAGTCTTCGCGTTACTTCCCTCGAAAACAAAAATAGTTCCTCCTCCTTCGAGTAACCTGCACAAGACCCAAATCCATATTTATCTATGTGAACTCCAATAACTAATACAAAACCACATTATCTATGCGAACTTACGTCAAATGGCCAGTTGACACATAACGTTCCAGAAATCTGGTAACCACAAGTCTTGCGCCAGTTTCCACCAAAGAATGTGCCATGTGTACTGGATTTATCAAGGGACTGTACTCCTTTCCTAGGACACTGAGCGCGGCAAATTTTCCACCCTGACATAAATATGCCCAATAACTCATCATCCATGTGTGTTTCAGGCCATCTGCATGTCTCTGACCGCCTACATGATATTCACGGTATATTGTGGTATATATGTACCTTTAGTCCATCCTCGTGGAACCCATAGCTTGCGAAGAAATACCAACAAATTTTATACTCGATAAACCATTATCGATCTATATTTGAAGAATTAGGAAAAGACCAATTACCATGGTACGCCCCGCAGAACCAAATTCCTCGTTTCCCCTGGATCGAATCAAGCTCAAGCGAAGCTCTTGAGGCGGCGACTGAAGGAACAGGATGTCCAGTGGACCATTTAAGTGCAGTGTTCTCAGGAATACTAGGGGGATTCAGAGTCACAAGAAAAGGAAGCCCAGTCGACCTAGGTTCTGCAAAAAATATAACAGCAATCGGTTAATGTATGGCAGGAAGAAGCCTAGAGAAATCATCTACACACCTGGAGAACGTTGAGCCAGTATGTAAGACAAACACCGATGCCCGTATTTTCGAGAAAATTCCAGGCACTCCAAGCTGATGGGGTTTGGGGCATCAAGTTTGTATCGCGGTGAAGATATATATCGCTAAAAATAGAACATCAACATAAGGATTTGCTGAATAGAAATCAAAAGATACATTATATCAACCATATCTCATCATGTCATATCCTAACATTTGTAGCTTAGTCATATTAGCAAACATAGTAAGCAAGCATATTATCAGCAACCTAGTGGACCTAACTTCCTTATTCTCTCCCGAATCTTAAAAAAAGAAATACTTCTGATCTTGAGCAGATTAGTTGACCAAATTTCCTGAGTCTGCAATGTTTTCTAGAACCCAATTCTGAAAGATCTTTGGTAATAATTCTAACATCTACCCTTCCCAAAGGTGAGTCCATGTGTCTTGAAAATTCCTAGCAAGTGGAAGACAACATCGCATCCTTGGACATGCCAACTCCAGGAGTTTTTGTTATCGGAAGCATCAGGTAATATCACAACCCACCTATTCCAATGAAGTCTGGGAGAATTCTTAGACAGTACAATGGCACCATAGTAACTTGGCTTCCCTGCTCATTTTGGTGATATATAAATATGGGGGCCTTTATATTCTCATAATCCCATTATTTTCCCTACACAAATCGTACATTCATCATGCAACTAGGATCTCCTATTATATGGCACATTATTTATCCCACAAAAGAACCCGTAAATCAGAATCATTGAATTAGAATGGGACGCCACGTCCAAGACACCAAAGAACTTATAAAATTTTCACACCCTGTAAAGACTTCTCTACCTTGGGTTATGGTGATATATTTTTCAATTTGCTGATCTATCCATCATTAATATGGAAAACACTACAGATCCAAAGCAAATATCATAATTCATCCTAAGAGACAGTATTGTCAATGTCAACCTCCCCAAGTTGAAAATTTAGGATGCAAAATTTCTTAACTAATTAGAATTGCTCAAATGGAAAAGAATCAATAGTTAGCCTCTTGAGAAACTATAATGCATAATCAAAGCTTTTTTGCTTAGACCCATCATAAAAAACAAATCTAAATGAAGTGAAATTGGCATACAAGATGAAGAGCATTATTCTTAGATAATGTAAAGTGAAATTAGCATTCATTGAACTTTTAAATAACAAAATCAAGAGCCATTTGTAACACACTAATAAAGTTGAGACTAAGGGGTACAAACCCCAAGATCATGTAAAGTCTGATCAACTCGCTAGATGGTTCTGAGTCCAGCAGTTGACCTTGCTGCTGGCACCATTTGCTTAAGCGCATAATTTCTCAAGTACACATGTAACCGAATTTTTTTTCATTAGTGAAAATGATGACAACGCAGGAAAAAGATCAACACACACGGAATCTTTATCAGTACAAAAAGAAATTTACTTGATGCTTGAAGTAAAAACTAAGCATCCCAAAAGAGCAAAGCTACATGGGCCATCAGCATTTCCCATTTGACAACAAAGCTACAAGTTCAACAGCCATTTGTAACACAATAATCACAAATAAGACTATCTACTCCAACAAGGTGAGCATGCTTTGGGTGTAATTTTTTATATCTACGCATCACTATCTGTTGATCTAATTGCGCTTCTTTCCCTTGCAGGCTGCAGCTTTGTTAACTCTTATTTTCATCATCGGGTCCAACTTGGCATTAGGAATATTACCTCATGTTGATAATTTTGCCCACATTGGCGGATTCATGACAGGTTTCATGTTGGTCTTGGTCTTATTGATTTGTCCCCAGTTCAATTGGATGGAGCGTCGAAATCTTCCCCCTTCTAGCAGGGGATCCAAGTATAAAGTTTATCAATATGTGTTGTGGGTGGTTTCTATTCTTCTTCTAATAGCTGTGTAAGCATCAACTAGCCTAATTATTCCTAATTCAATATATAGCAGTTGCATATTGAGGAAAACTCAAAATTGAAAGCTTATATCAGGCAAAAAATTCAGAATTGAATAGTCTCTTCATACACAAGAACAGCAAAAGACAAGCACATCTAAATAGTAAACACATGTAGCCAAGCAAATTATCCAAAAAGGGTGTGAATTATGACAAATTAAAGGCAGGGAATTCTAATATTGCTGCATCTCAGAGAACCCACAAACAAAGAAATTATGAACAAATAATCGAGAGAAAAAAAGAATTACCAGGGGGTCTAGTTTGACATGTTGAAACTTTACTAGTCAAGAATTAAGAACGACGTACTTCTAAAATGCATTACTAACTTCTAATGTGCAAAAATTTCAAAATAGCTCGGAGCCTCTAAATTGAACATTACATGCTCCCACCCACAATTGCTTTTGTATGCATTTTTGTATGAAATTAATGAAATTAATGAAATTACTAAAAATTAATGAAAAATTAATGAAATTAATGAAATTACAAAAATTAATGAAATTACAAAAAAAGCAAGTTTTTGTATGCATTTGGTTTTGTATGCATACAAAATAAAAAATTACAGGCGTATACTTCCAACAATAAAAGATATGATATTGATCCAGTTGATATCAAGTTGACTTTCATCTTAAGGATATGACCTATACACTGGTACACACAACAAAATGAAAGTCAACGCCTCATGGAGAATTTTCACAGATTGATTACAGATTTCTAAAAATTTGAGGGCCTTTTTCAAACATAGAAGGATTATTGCTTCTCGTCGGACTGTAATAATGCAGAACATGAGCTTTTTGAATATCATGAAACATCACAAGAAAACATTATAATTTATTTTCACATGTTATGGTACTGAAATTTTATATGAGTTTGCTCGCTACTTCCAACAGACTTTGAAACTAAAACTTTGCAGCATTTTCATTTCAGAACCCTGGAAATTTGTGACTTCTCTTGTTGAAATTCAAGTGTAAATCCCTTTTGTAACTGATTTCAACCAAACAACAATTTGGAGAGAAATCATATGCTGATCCTATGCATTGAGGAAGTTATTCTGGATTGTTCTCTTCATTCTCAACAAGTGTAAATACTTTGCATTCCTAGTGGAGACTATGTTTCCATTCCACCTATACGGCGTGAGTAATATAGAGAATCCGAGATATCTCTAAATGGAAACAAAACAAGCACCTGGCGTGCATCTCCGAAGGCAGCTATAACTGAAGCACCAAGCCATCAAGCACAAATGATTCAACCAAACACAAAAACCAGAACATAACATTCTATATTCAAAGACATATCAACGAAAATACTAATCTGATGGCTTGAAGCCATAAAAGAACTCGCAAAGTGATCTAACCAGTCTAGGCATGGAGATTAAAATCTAAAGTACACGAGCAATGTGAGAACAAAAAGCACAATTAGCAGCTGTCAACTGCAAATCAAAGATTTTGGAGAGAAATTACCCCTAAGTTTGCAAATGTTCTCGCATAAGCATGAAGAAGGTGTCGCACCATCATTGCTACTATTGCAAAGCGATCCATTCACATGACAATTCAAGCAATCTACACATAGTTGAAAAATGGGAGGATGCTCTTTGAGAAAATGGAGACCATAAATATGATCAGATGTTAATCTCAAATTGGTCGCCCTCTTGAAGCTCTGCAGATTTTTGCAAGACATGCAAAGAGAAGATACTGTTTCAGATAATTACTTCATGTATCCTCCTGCATTTATCTCTGGTCGGAGCCTCTTTGATCACCATGTACCCAGGTGCTTGATTTGCTGCAAGGGTCTCACTTGAACAGCACAAAGCCAGATGATTTCATGATCACAAGCAGCCAGACAAAGATTGAAGGAAAATAAACTTAATTTAAAGTCTAAAAGTAACATAATTACCACTTAGAACCGGATCTACGCATGCCAAAAATGCTAAAAAGGTGGCATTTTTACCTTCTTCTTCTGCTTCCTATCGCCGGACTTGGCGAGCTTGGACGACGGAGGCGGGGCCTTCGCGTCCTTCTTCAGAGCCTGTGTCAAAAAAACTAAATAAAGAGTGAGAATTTCACGATCGATGAGACCAATCATGGATCTGAGCACGAAAAGATAACCATTTTCAGATGAGGCTTAGGGTTCCTTTGAATTCGATCTCGAAAGAGATGATGGGAAAAGGAGAGCGGCGCGAGAACGAGAAAGATTTTGGTTTACGGATGGGAGAGAGGGATGAATACAATGGGGAAAGAACGAAATGGGGAAAGCCGAAGATGAAGAGGGTGAAGCAGTTGAGAAGGAGACTGGGGAACGAAAAAGTTAGAAACATTTGGGAAGCCCGCGCAAACGAAATTTTTTGGGGGAATTTCATCTAACCTTTAATAGCGCTTGCAGAAAAGAAGCGTTGTCTATTAGCTGACTTTTAACATCGCTTGTAGAAATAAGCGCTGTCTATTATCCGACTTTTAACAGCGCTTGCAAAAAGAAGCGCTGTCTATTATCTGTGCCTCTAATAAACAACGCTCGTAGAAAGAAGTGATGTCTATTATCTGGACTTTAACAGCGCTTACAGAAAGAAGCGATGTCTATTATCCGACTTTTAGCAGCGCTTGCATAAAAAAACGATGTCTATTATATGTGCCTCTAATTAACAGCGCTTATAATTGGCAAGCGTTGTTAAAGGTGTGCTATTAAAGGTCCATTTTGTAGTAGTGATAGTTTTCTTCAAAGAAATGCTGGATACAAATATGAACATTGAAGGGAACATAACTGGATTTCATTTCATTTTATTTTAACCTCCCCATGCATCTATTTTAAAGATGTGTTCACAAATGAGAATTTAGGAATCCCAAGACACCAAGACATTCCACTCTGGAACAGAGGGACATCTGATTGCCTTCGAGTTTAAGACATAACCTGGGCACTAAGCTCCCACTCTCAAGGGACCACGCTTCTTACTGTTCCTAATTGTACATGTTACAGACATCAACCATGCACTAATTTCCTCGCCTGGGTTTAAGAAAGAAGATGGACATATTAAAATCTGCCTGTAAACATAGGATCCCGAAATTTAACCCATATTCCTTATGCTTCACGGGAATTACAATGGGATTCTGAATCTATCTAAATTCAAGCATTGCAAGTGTAAATCAGTATTCTTCAACCTGCACCCAAAATTTCTGCCAACCAGCAGAGCTAAAGAGTTAACTCGTATACAAATCAGACAAACATAAATAAATAAAAATATTAAAGTCTTAAAGAAAACATACAACTGGTGTCAATATATACAGATATTGATCTACATAAATTTGATTGCGTAAGATTTCCCCAAGAGATTCTCCTAAACTGGAAAAGATTTTCATTCACTAAGAGAAGCTACAGACTCCGTATACCATTGATCTCTTGCCCACATACGTTACGTATATCATTAAAATAAATAGAACCCCAGAATTTCAAACAGAGGAAGAATCAAATCCATCTGGTTAATGTAAAAAGGACCATTTTCTTTGGAGAAGAAAAAACAAAACAAAGCACCACAGTTTTCACAGATGTAATACAAATTCAATTCATCATGACACCCTTGTTTTCTTTCCTTTTTTATGCTCAGTAAACCCCAAAAATTTCAATGAAACCATCAGCGTATTGCAACAACAATAAAGTCGGGGGGGGGGGGGGGGGGGGGGGGGGGGGGGGGGGGGGGGGGCATTTCTGATCGTTTTGTGGCAGAAAGACAAACTCAAAGTTCAGAAAATTGATGGATTCCAATATGTATCAACCTTTTTCAGATTTGATATGTGCGGTTGATACAAACCAGGTCCCTCGAGGTCCCTCGTAATCAGGACCAAGCAAAACTATTCAAGTTAATTGACAAAAAACTATATAAATCATTTTCATAAGACAATGTATGAGATTAGTCTGAATAGATCATAGCGCATCTTCTTTTTTCTGAATTCTGAACGTTTGCATGCACGAACATTGTGGATCTAGTATTTAATAAATCGTATGCATCAAAGTCTTTACAACATAGCAGACATAATAAGCACATTGTGGATCTAGTATTTAATTACATTGAAAGTGGGAATCCGGAATCAGGAATCAAATTGAATCTTCACATTGATAAGAAAACAAAAGAAACTAATTGAATCTTCACAGGATCAAATTGAATCCACCATATGAATCACATTGAAAAGTAGAGCTTTTACAGCTGATTGACAATTCAGAACAAGTTCCCAATTGGAGGCACTTAACTTCTCAAAACTCAACAAGAAATAACTTGCAAGCTAATTCATTTACAATTCTTCTAGCAAAATCCATCTGAACCAAACAAAACCCACAGTAACTTTTCTATCCTAACTACATTCACTTCGCAACCAAACAAAGTTTAAGTCGAGAAACAAATTTGGATTTTTAAAACGTTGATAGACCCATTAACCAAAAATATTAACAAATTATGAAATTATACGTGAAAAATAAACAAAAAGTACCGCACCTTCTGATTTGAGGAACACGATCATTATTGGGCTGTTGGTGTACGGGCATCAGAGAGAATCACTCGCTATAATCCCGATCGAAAAACTCCCAGTCGGGTAACTCGAGACTGACGATCCCAAGGAGGCCGAAGATGTAAGTGGCCATCATCTTCTTGAAGGAGAACGTGACTATCCCTACAACCAAGATGAAAGACCCTAGGGTTACGAGGCAGGATCGGAGAATCTCATCGTCTCCCATCTAAAACCCTAAGTAAGATAGAACAAGAAAATCCCCACTCCTCAGCGTGATCGGGACGGGTCGGATCTCTCGCTTCTGACGCATCTAGTATTTAATAAATCGTATGCATCAAAGTCTTTACAACATAGCAGATATAATAAGCACATGAAATTGCGAACCGCTGAGCGTAAATGTATAATACCTTTCAGAGCGCTTGTTTCAAACAAGCGCTGTTAAAGGGAGGCCTTTAACAGCGCTTGTAGAAAGAAGCGCTGTTAAAGGTTTAACAGTGCTTGTCTGTGCAAGCGCTGTTAAAGGGGGGCCTTTAACAGCGCTTGCACAGACAAGCGCTGTTAAAGGGGGGCGCTTCTTTCTACAAGCGCTGTGTATTATCTGTGCCTCTAATACACAGCGCTTGCAGAAAGAAGCGTTGTCTATTATCCGACCTTTAACAGCGCTTGTAAAAAGAAGCGATGTCTATTCTCCGACCTTTAACAGCGCTTGCAAAAAGAAGCGATGTCTATTATATGTGCCTCTAATTAACAGCGCTTATAATTGGCAAGCGCTATTAAAGGCGTGCTATTAAAGGTCCTTTTTTGTAGTAGTGTTCCTCTGCGTTTGCAGTGGCCTGCGTGACTTTGGTGTGTACTTTAGCGCTTGGTACTCTAATACCGCGGCTTGTCACGCCGACCCTCCCTATTTTGGGCAGCGGGGCGTGACATTGATCGAGGACTTCGTGGACACTGGAGATCAGTCTTAGTGTCCTCGTAGAGCTTTCCCTTTTGCTTTAGACTGTTTTAGTTATCGGTGCGTAGCACCCATACTTTGTTGGTGTTTGTTGTGTTGGCCGTGTGTTAGGCCTTTAGACTCTTTCTTTTAGCCTGGTGGCTTTTCTGGATGTTGAAATTAATTTTCATGTTGGACAAATTCTGAGATTTGAGATTTTATTTCTGGCTCTCCTTGTGTTATTATTGTTGTTCCGTTTGTGGTTACATGGACCTGCTTATGTTTTATTGACGCTTATCGGGTTTGGGGCTTCACAGCTCCACTCTCGTGCGGACCTTTTCACGTCTCGCCTCCATTTTAGGGAAGCGGGGCGTGACATGTTTTGTTGGTGGCCCATGCAGGTCCTCTTCTGTAACAGCGATTATCAGAATAACGATAATAATATTAGAATGTCCAATAAACTAAGTTCGACATCCGAGTCATAAGCTATGAGTCTAATCTGCTTCGTTTTCTGTGTCACTAGATGGCAGGAAGGCGATTCACCCGTGGTGGAGGTAGTGGTGCGCCCCCTCATGACGAGGAGCCTGAGCGGGAACCCACCAATGGTGAGATGATGCGGATGATGCTTCAGATGATGCAAGTGCAGCAGTGCGTGCTCCTGCAAGTCCAGAACGCTTTACTTGCTCGAGCTGGTCGGGCAATCCAAGATGCCCCTCGCTCCGAGCCGGGAGCGAAACAATTTCGGGAGCTGGGTCCCGCATATTTTGATGGGTCTGAGGGTCCTCTAGCTGCCGATGAGTAGATTCGGAACATTGAGGATAACCTGGCGATGGCGAAGATTAACCCGGCTGGATGGGTTGATTTGGCTAAGAGGCAGCTGAAGGATAATGCCAGAAACTGGTGGGATGCTGAAGAGAAGATGCTGGTGGAGCCGATAGTTTGGGCTACCTTTAAGTCCAGATTTGATGGAGAGTTCTTCCCGAAGGCTGCTAGGCAGGTGATGCTGCAGCGCTTCATAGATCTGAAGCAGGGGAGTTTGTCGGTGGATCAGTACCACCAAGAGTTCATGAGGCTCAGTTGGTTTGCACCAAAGATGGTGCAAGATGCCGATGAGAAAGCTCAGCGGTTCCTCCAGGGACTTGCCTTGGAGCTTCAGAGTTTTGTGACCTCTTCTGACTTGGAGACATATCAGAAGGTTCTGATTGCTGCGAGGCGGCATGAGTTGAATTTGAACCAGAGGAAGGGACATGTTTCAGGAGCTGGGAAGAGGCCTGTGGAGCAGGTCAGAGCGGCGGTTAGGCCTGATTCAGGCCTATCCAGCCTGTTGAGTTCAAGAGGCCAGGAGGGCCCATTCTGAAGACTTGCCATTTCTGCAGCAAGACCGGGCACCTCAGGGATCAGTGTAGGAGGTTCCTGGGGCAGTGTATTGTCTGCGGAGATCCTGCCCATACCATCAGGGAGTGTCCCAAGTCGAAGCAGCCTTGGCGGGCACTGATTGCAGCACAGCCGTTGCAGCAGCGAGCTCCTGTGCCCGCTGGACGTGGAGCACCCCTTGTTCCACAGAGACAGGCCTTTCAGCGGGCTGTTCCGCCGAGAGAGCAAGCTTTCCTGATGACTGAGGAGGAGAGCATGGCCATGGATGAGGTTATCACAGGTAACTTCCCTCCTAGCTGTTTCTTCCTTAGTTATGTTTGATTGTTAGATTATGTTGATTGCTTGCATATGATTGTTGCTAGACTAGGGCTTGATTGTTAGACTGTTTGTAGGTGTGATTTTGGTGTGCATATTTCCTGCATGAGTTCTTTTTGACTCTGGTGCATCGATGTGCATTATTTATCGGAGCTTCGTGGAGAAGCATTCCTTGTCGACGTCCCCTCTTTCCAAGAGTTGGATTATCGTTACAGGGAATGGCGTGGTCTCGATGCATCTTGGTTGTAGTTCTTGCCCGTTGGTGGTTTGTGGACATGAGCTTTACGCTGATTTCATTGTCCACGACATCATCAACTATGATGCGGTCCTTGGGATGGATTGGCATGCGAGCTTCTATGCTACGATCGACTGTTGGAGGAAGAAGGTGGTGTTCGAGATTCCCGGACATCCAGTATTTGAGTTCAGCCGAGGTAGCAGTTCGCTTGGTCCTGTCAGGTTTCGGGCCAGGCCGGTGGAGATTGTGGCTATGCAGATGGAGCTGGAGAGGCCAGCTGTGGTGCGTGATTTCGATGACGTCTTCCCCGAGGAGATGTCTGGATTGCCACCTGATCGGGCTTTGGAATTTTCTATTGATCTTATTCCGGAAGCGCAGCCCATTTCGAAGGCACCATATCGTATGACGCCAGCAGAGTTGGAAGAGTTGCATAGGCAGTTGCATGAGCTTATGCAGAAGGGTTATATCAACCCTAGTGTGTCTCCGTGGGGAGCACCGGTGCTGTTGGTGAAGAAGAAGGATGGTTCGCGTCTCATGTGCGTGGACTATCGGGAGTTGAATGCGGTGACCATCAAGAATAAATACCCGTTGCCTCGCATTGATGATATTTTTGATCGGCTTGGAGGATCGAGGGTGTTTTCTAAATTGGATTTGAGGAGTGGTTACCACCAGCTGAAGGTGAAGAAGGATGATGTTCCGAAGACATCGTTCAGGACGAAGTATGGACACTACGAGTTTGTGGTTATGCCTTTCGGTGTAACCAACGCACCCGCAGTTTTTATGAATCTGATGAACCTTATTTTCTATGACTTTTTAGATAAGTTTGTCGTTATCTTTATTGACGACATTCTGATCTATTCGAAGTCGAAGGAAGAGCATGCCTCGCACTTGAGGACGGTGTTGGAGATTTTGAGAAAGCATCGTTTGTATGCTAAGTTTTCGAAGTGCGAGTTTTGGCTGGACAGAGTTGCTTTTCTCGGGCATGTGGTGACTGGAGATGGTATTTTAGTGGATCCCGAGAAGATCAGGGCCATCAGAGAATGGCATGTTCCGCAGTCAGCGTCTGAGATCCGGAGTTTCCTTGGGCTTGCTGGTTACTATCGGCGCTTCATTAAGGACTTTTCCCGTATTGCCGAGCCGATGACCAGATTAACGCGGAAGGATGTATCTTTTGTTTGGTCGGGTGATTGTGAGAATGCTTTTGGTGTTCTGAGGGAGAGATTGACGACTGCCCCTATTCTTGTTGTGCCTGATCGCAGCGGTGGATTTGAGATCTTTTGCGATGCTTCTGGCAAGGGTCTCGGTTGTGTGTTGCATCAACACGGGCATGTTGTGGCTTATGCTTCGCGTCAGCTCAAGGTTCATGAGAAGAATTACCCGACACATGATTTAGAGTTGGCTGCTGTTGTGTTTGCTCTTAAGATTTGGAGGCACTTCCTGCTGAGTGAGAAAGTGAAGATCTTCACCGATCACAAAAGCTTGAAGTATATTTTTACTCAGAAGGAGCTCAACATGCGACATCGTCGATGGTTGGAGCTCATGGCGGATTTTGAGATTGATTTGCAGTATCACCCTAGCAAGGTGAATGTGGTTCCTGATGTGCTGAGTAGGCTTCCAGCGGTGATGATTTTGACTTCGCAGTGGAGATTGCAGCAGGATTTTTGCGAGTCCGATGTGGAGATTGTTCTTCCTGGGGAGGCTTCTTCGTTGATGTGCATGCAGATTCAGTCGACGATCGTGGATCGGATCAAGGCTGGCCAAGCTGAGGATCTGAAGCTGGTGAAGATTCGGGAGCAGGTGGAAGCCGGTCTGCGGACTGACTTTTTGATTCATGATGATGGCTCGCTGAGTTTGGAGCCAGGTTGTGTGTGCCAGCTGGGGATATCAGAGAGGAGTTGATGTTGGAGGCACATAGTTCGCCGTATTCTGTGCATCCTGGTGGGACCAAGATGTACAAGGATCTTCGTCTGAATTATTGGTGGCATGGTATGAAGAGGAGTGTGGCTCGGAGTGTAGCCAAGTGTTTGGTTTGCCAGCAAGTAAAGGCGGAGCATCAGCGTACGGCAGGGTTGCTGCAACCGCTTCCAATTCCGGAGTGGAAGTGGCAACATATCACTATGGATTTCGTGACTGGACTACCTCGGAGTCCGAAGCAGAATGACGCGATTTGGGTGATCGTAGATCGATTGACCAAATCCGCGCACTTTATTCCATTCCGAGTGGGACAGTCCACTGAGGCGCTAGCGAGGAGATATATGGAGGTAAATTCTTTTACTCTCCATTTTTATTTTGTTTCCTAGTTTGGATAGTGATGTAACGTGAATCGTGCAGGAGATCGTACGACTTCACGGAGTCCCCGTGAGCATCGTGTTGGACAGAGACACAAGGTTCACATCTCAGTTCTGGCAGAGTTTGTAGAAGAGTTTGGGTACGCGTCTGAGTTTCAGCACGGTGTACCATCCGCAGACGGATGGCCAGTCCGAGAGAACGATTCAGATCTTGGAGGACATGCTGAGGGCGTGCATGTTGGATTTCAAGGGTTAGTGGGAGGACCATCTACATCTGGTAGAGTTTTCTTACAACAACAGCTTCCAGGCGAGTATTGGCATGGCGCCTTTCGCCGCTCTTTATGGGGAGGAAATGTCGATCGCCATTGAGTTGGGATGACGTTAGTGATCGGGAGCTGTTGGGACCTGAGATGATTGTGGAGGCTGTGGATGTTGTCAGGAACATTCGGGAGAGGTTGAGGATTGCTCAGGACCGTTTTAGGCATTGGGCAGATGCTAAACGTCGTCCTTTGGAGTTTCAGCCGGGCGACCATGTGTTCTTGAGGATTTCCCCGAATCGTGGTGTGATTCGCTTTGGGAAGCGAGGGAAGTTGAGCCCGCGATACATTGGACCGTTTGACATTCTGGAGAAAGTTGGCGAGGTAGCCTACCGCTTAGCCTTGCCGCCATCTTTGGAAGGAGTTCACAATGTTTTCCATGTGTCGCAGCTTCGTCGATACATTAGCGATCCATCGCATGCTGTGGATTTCTCGGAGATTACCATTCGCCCTGATATGATGTATAACCAGCAGCCAGTGCAGATTCTGGACAGGCGTCAGAAGTCACTTCGGAACAAGGTTGTCAATCTTGTGAGGGTGATGTGGCGACACGGCTCGCCTGGGGAGTCTACTTGGGAGAACGAGGATGAGATGCGAAAGCGTTACCCACTTTTGTTTCCGGACACGTGAGTGTTGGAAAATTCCGAGGACGGAATTTTTCTTAAGTTGGGGAGGATGTAACGACTAGTTTTCATGTATCTGGATTTATTATATTATATTATATGTTTTGGTGGATTTTCTCCTCATGTGTGGTTTTCGTCTCCGTAGCTTTCATTTTCGATCGTTTCGTCGTGATTTTCTAGCTTCTTCCTTAGAATCGTCGATTTTGGAGTAAGTCATTCGTGACGGGCTTCATATCGGTCATATCTTATTGTTAGATCAAGCCTAGGAGTCTTAGGAATCGATCCCGGAGCTTCGCGCTCCATTTCGGAACTTTCTGTGCACGTTAGCCGGTACAAGAAGGGGAACCGACCGACTAGATGACGATTTAGTCGGTCGGCAAACCTTCATGGACCGACTAGTGGGCTTTGTAAATTTCTCAGGAGTTACTGTTTATCGTTAGTCGGTCTAAGAACGTTCATCGACCGGCTAGGTTGCAAACTAGTCGGTCAGCAATCGTTCTTTAACCGACTAGCTCTATGATCATTTTTGATACCAAGTACTATTCATTCTTAGTCGGTCTAAGAACGTTCATCGACCGACTAGATTCGAAGCTAGTCGGTCAGTAGTTGGTCTTTGACCGACTAAATCTAAATCCTATTTTTGTACAGGAGTTACTGTTTGGACTTAGTCGGTCTGCGTTGGTCAACCGACCGACTAGTTCCCAAACTAGTCGATCAGTGGTTGCTCTTTGACCGACTAATCAGTGTCGAAACCCTAATTTCTGGGCAGTCGCCAGCACTTCCTATTTAAACCCCCCTAACGTTTTTCTTTTCTTCTTTCACTTCTCCTGAGCCTCCTTCTTCCCCAAATCATCATCCATCTAACCCTTGCCCTCCTCCTTCTTCAAGAGCTTCTCCCCCTCTCCATTTTGACCAACCACCATGCCCTAGGTCATCTCCAACCCCAAAACCCCCCAAAACCCCATTTCTCCATATTTTCCCCATCCATTCCAGATCTGAACCCTAGGTTCCCCGGATCGTTTCTTCCGTTGCCGTGCTTGCTCGGCATCGTTCTTCCGCTTCCGATACGGTAATAAATCGATCTCTTAATGTTTTCATAACCCATTTGTGTTTTTGTGAAACCCTAATAAAACTAGGTTGGATGTTGTTCTAATATTGTTTTGCCATGCAGCGATCTCATCGCCGTAGTTAGCATTTGTGCGACGGCCTCGTTGATCGTCATTCTCGGTGCTAGGCAAGTGAAACTTGCATCTCTTGATTTGGGTCATGTCTTAGGCCATTTACCTTGCTTTAGCGTAAAAGAGACTAGACGGTGAAAGGATAGCCGTCTGGACGCCATTGACCTAGCTTGACAATGAATCTTGGTCTGTCACCCTCATCATGCTTGTATGTCACATTTAATTTCAATTAACGGTATGCGTATTAACTGTTCATGTCATCCATGCATCTTTAACTGCCATGTTTAATTTAAATTAAAGGTACGCGAATATCTGTTCATGCCATTGCATTTTGCCTGTCATGTTTAATTTAATTAACGGTATGCGAATAACTGCTCATGTCATTGCATGCTTGAACACTCTTCGTGATTGTGTAGCATCGCTACATACTAGTGCTACTTGTTCCGGCTAGGCACCCGTTTTGCGGGCACAACCCTAGGCCAATTACAAATCTGGCTCGTGGTCCAGAAAACGAACTCAATACAGCCTGCGGGCAATAGGGCACTCGCCTGTGTGTGAGTGATCCCTTGTACTTGAATACAGCCTGCGGGCAATAGGGCGCTCACATGTGTGTGGGTGATCCCTTGTACTTGTTACTTGGCAATACATGTCACACCTACCACTTGTTATTTGCTACTTGTACCTCACTTGTTACTTCCATACGATACTTGCCATGCCATGCACCATACTTTAACTGCTAGGTTGTTAGTTTACTTTTCTTTCAGTTTCCTTGCACAAGTCTTTCGACTTGCTGACATGTGCCCCTTTTCTCTTTTGGGTGACACATGTTAGATCCCGAGCCAGAGTTTGTCGCCGAGGACGTGGTGTTTGCTGACGCTGAGTCAGAGCCCGCGTTGATCGAGGACTTCGTGGACACTGGAGATCAGTCTTAGTGTCCTCGTAGAGCTTTCCCTTTTGCTTTAGACTGTTTTAGTTATCGGTGCGTAGCACCCATACTTTGTTGGTGTTTGTTGTGTTGGCCGTGTGTTAGGCCTTTAGACTCTTTCTTTTAGCCTGGTGGCTTTTCTGGATGTTGAAATTAATTTTCATGTTGGACAAATTCTGAGATTTGAGATTTTATTTCTGGCTCTCCTTGTGTTATTATTGTTGTTCCGTTTGTGGTTACAGGGACCTGCTTATGTTTTATTGACGCTTATCGGGTTTGGGGCTTCACAGCTCCACTCTCGTGCGGACCTTTTCACGTCTCGCCTCCATTTTAGGGAAGCGGGGTGTGACACTTGTCATCGGCTCAGCTATCCTCGAGAAATCCTTGATAAATATGCGGTGGTATCCAGCCAATCCAAGGAAACTCCTGATGTCTGATGACGATCGAGGTGTAGGCCATTCACTGACTGTTTTGACCTTCTCCGGATCCACTGAGATACCAGCTCCCGAACTACATGCCCAAGAAATACAATTCTATCCAGCCAGAATTCGCATTTGCTGTACTTGGCATATAGTTTATGGTGACGGAGCGTCTCTAACACCATCTTCAAATGTTCTGCATGCTCCTCCTCGCTTTTCGAGTACACCAAGATGTCGTCTATGAAAATCACCACGAACTTGTCAAGGAAGTCGTAAAAGATAAGGTTCATGAGATTCATGAACACAGCAGGAGCATTGGTCACACCAAACGGCATGACAACGAACTCATAATACCCGTACTTAGTCCGAAAAGCGGTCTTGAGTACATCTTCCTTCTTGACTCTGACTTGATGGTATCCACTCCGGAGATCCAACTTCGAAAATACCCTCGATCCACCAAGCTGATCGAAGATATCATCAATACGGGGCAGCATGTACTTGTTCTTCACTGTGATCTAATTCAACTCCCGATAATCAATGCACATTCTCCTCGAGCCATCCTTCTTCTTCACCAGCAAAACGGGTGCACCCCAGGGAGATACGTTGGGATGAATGAAACCCTTCTGCAGTAGCTCATCCAACTGCTTCCTCAACTCTTCTAATTCTGCAGGAGCCATACGGTACGACGCCTTCGAAATCGGTTGAGCTCCTGGCATAAGATCGATGCCGAACTCCAACGCTCGATCAGGCAGCAGTCCAGAAATGTCTTCAGGGAAGACGTGTTCGAAATCTCTCACCACTGCATGCTTCTCTAGTTCAGCAATCATAGATGCAACGGTCAATCGGTAAGGCTGGGCTCGGAACTTGACAGGTCCAAGCGAACGCCCTCCGTCGACAAACTCGAACACTGTGTGGTCAGGAATTTCGAACACCACCTTCTTCCGGTGACAGTCGATCGTGGCATAAAAAGCTCCTAACTAGTCAATGGCGAGAATAGCATCAAAGTTGGATAGGTCGTGGACGATGAAATCAGCGTATAGTTCGTGTCCACTAATCACCAACGTGCATGGTCTACATCCTAGTGCAACCTTCACTACACCATTCCCAGTTGTAACGTTCCAACACGTGGGAAGTGTATATGTGGGTATCGAGTGTTCGACTACAAACTTCCGAGATAGGATGCACATGGAAGCTCCAGAATCGAACAGGGTCAAGGCCGGGTGAGATGAAACTAAGATGATATATAAGGGTAACATGCAACTAGATTAACATGGATCTAACTAATCAAATATAATGCATAAATAAGGAAGACTAGTATAGAGGTTACCTGCAATAACTTCGTCCTCAGTCTCCGCCTCCGCTGCAGTCATCGTGAAGGCTTGCCTCCTAGGCTGAACAGCCTGCTGGAAGGACTGCTTCTGGGGAATGAGATGCGCTCCACGTCCAGCAACTACCGGAGCTCTCTGCTGCTGAACTCCGACTGGTGCCTTCCACGGTTGCTTAGCACTCGGGCAATCCTTCAAAGTATGCGAAGCGTCGCCACAAACCAGGCACTGGCCCAGAAGCCTTCTGCACTGGTCCTTCACATGACCAGTCTTGCCGCAATGATTGCACGTCTTCTGACTAGGCCCACCTGGCCTTTTAAACTGCACGGACTGATTAGGCTTGAACCCAGGCCTAACCACAGATCTGGCTTGCTCCATAGGCCTCTTCCCAGCACCTGAATACTGCCCTCTCCTCTGATTGGCAATCAGCTCCTGCCTCTTGGCAGCTTTCAGCAACTTCTGGTAAGAGTCTAAGTCTGAAGAAGACATCAGACTCTGCAGTTCCAAGGATAAACCCTGCAAGAATCTCTGAGCTCGATCTTCAGCGGTCTGAACTAAATTTAGCGCAAAGCAGCTCAGTCTGGTGAATTCTTGGTGGTACTGATCCACCGTCAGATTCCCCTGCTTCAGATTGATAAACTGCTGCCTCAGCTCTCTCCTGGCAGCTCGAGGGAAATACTCCTCATTAAATCTCGCCTTGAAAGTGGCCCAGGGGATAGGCTTCACCAACATCTGCTGTTCTAACTCCCATTAACTGCGGGTATTGTCCTTCAGTTGCTTCTTTACCAAGTCAACCCATCCAGCCGGGTCAACCTTCGAGAGAAGCAGGTTATCCTCTGTATTGTTCATCCATTCATCTGCAGCTAATGATCCTTCTGACCCAGTGAAATATGACGGGCCCAGCTCCCGAAACTGCTTCGCTCCCAGCTCAAAGCGAGGGGCATTCTGAAGCATGCCCTGCTGTACGTGCATCATCTGCTGCATCATCCTCATCATCTCCATCGTGGTAGGTTCTCTATCAGTATCCTCACCGTGTCCTGCTCCACCACCAGCTCCAGATCCACTACCAGCTCGGGCGATGCATCTTCTCGCCATCTAAGACAAGGAAATGTTCAGATTAGACTCAATTCATGACTTGAATGTTCCAAATATTTAAATGGATGTTGTTATCATTATTGTTGTTCCGATATTTCGCAGATGCAAAGAGGACTTGCATGGGCCACTACTAAAACCTGGCACGCCCCACTCCCAAGTACAAAAGGCGAGACGTGAGGAGATCCACTCAGACGTGGAGCTGTGGAGCTGCAATCTGATAAGCGTCAGTAAAAATTTCAAACTGTAGCCGGTCCTTGCATTACGACGAAACAACAACAATAATAATGAAGCAGATAAAAGAACATCCACCAACAAAACATCCAACAATTATTCTAACATCACAGAACAGTTACAAAAGCACAAGTCTGAACAATAGGCCTAAAGCATGGCCGAAACAAAACTAAAAGAGATATGTGATATGCACCGAAACCTAACGGTGACTAAGGAAAAGTAACAACTAAGGGGAGACTCCAAACGAGTCTAGGACTGGTCACCCGTGTCCTCGAACTCGGTCTCTACAGGGACCTCAAACTCAGCGTCAACAAACTGCTCGTCCTCTGTTACCTGCTCTGTTTCAAAACCTGACATGTGACACCCAAAGAGAAAAGGGCACATGTCAGCAAAAGTCTCCCAAGATGGCGGAGGACTTTTGTGCAAGGTACAAAATAAAAGTAATGCGACTAGCAGTTCTAACATGATGATATGCTATGGCAATTAAAGAATGCCACATTTAAGATGATATGATGGAACAAGCATGCACGTCGTAGCAGAAAGCTACGAATCACTATTTCACGATTCACGATTTATCACTTTGTACACAGAGTTTCCGTCTTTTGGCTGAAGTGGCTCTACGGGCTCACTTCTACGCTCAAGCGACCGTTTAACCCTACCCCTCCACGTGTATATGGACTGGCGCCCATCTTCTGGATCACGAGCCAAGAAGTGTTATTGGCATATGGTTGCGCCCGCAAAGCAGGTGCCTAGCCTCAATAGTTACAATTATTGTAGCGTGTGCTACGCAATTACGATAGAACAATTTGATGCATGACATGACATGGTAATGAGCAGTTAAAGTGCGTACAGTTAATTGAAAGTAAACGTGACATGACAGCATGACAGATAACATGGTAAAGTTGTCGGATCTAGCTTCGTTGTCAAGCTAGATCAAGCAAGGGCGTCTAGACGACTATCATTTCATCGCCTAGTCTCTTTTACGCTAGTACACAAATTGGCCTAGAACATGGCCTAAATAATTATTGGCAAGCATCACTTGCCTGATTCCGGTGATATCGGTTGTCGTGGGTTCGAGCGTTACGTTACGGTGAGTCCGGTTCGATGTTTTGGTTAAATAAATGACTGAATTAGATTTATTACGAGATAATCAAAATATCGTGTTAATCCTTAAAGTTGGTTTGTCTAATTTTATTGGGTTCTCTTGCTATGGTGATGCCTATATTATGTTACCCTAACATGATACCCTTTATACTATGTAATATTATTAACGCAACATGAATAATTTGCTGAAACTACTTAACGAATTATCATCAAAATAAAACTAACACTAATTAACACTAACCTAATGTTAGTTAATTACATGGTTAACATTATAATTAATAATCCACCTACTCCACATAACCCCTTACACAAATATTTTAATAAAACCCCTAACTCTCTCTCCTCATTCTTTATTAGTATTCCTAAGAGTAGGCTGTCACTTTCTTTAACATGATTCATTCAATTCTTTAAGCTTTCTATTAAATCCTGCCACTCTTCATACAACCTATCAACATTTCAAAAGGCCAAGCCCATTTCACAAATACTGTAATCTCTTCATACATCATCTTCTATTGTTTTTTTGTTTGTGTTCCTCATTTCGATTGCAGGTTGAAGAAGACTCAAATGGAAGAAGCTTACATGCGCAAGGGGGAAGGTTGGACGGCAGCTTCACGGCGACAGGGCGGCGACGACGGGTCGGCCAGGCGGTGGCGGCTGCTAAGCTCCGGCGGCGGCTAGGGCTGGGGGAGGGGTTCGGCCAAATGAGAGGGAAGGAGGAGGAAGGGAAATGAAGAGGGTTTATTTGGGTTTTGAATTGAATCTGAAGTGGGTTTGAATCTGAAACTATTTTCAGATTTGTTTTGATTTCTTCCCTTGATCTGAATCTGAAATGGAATTTGAGTTTTGGATTGTTTATGGTTTTGGGGAATAATTTATTGGAGGGGCTGATTTGTTTGATTTGGGTTTTGGATCTTTGTTTTCAGATTGGGTTGATGTTTGGATGTTGGATTCTGGTTTGATTTGTATTGAGAATTTGAGTTGGGAAGATGATTGTTTTGAGGGCTGATTTGGTTGGGGATTTGTAGATCGTTGTTTGCAGGGATGAAGATGGTGGGTTTGCAGACGAAATGCTGCCTTAAGAAGGAGTTAGCATGAACTAGGTTTCTAATTTTTTTCAAAGAAATTTAATTTGATTAGGTTGAGGATTAGGACTGATTTAAATGATGTTTGTTGACTTAAGGGGGAGAATGAATCTGACTAACGTGTAAGACTTCTCCTCCCAAAACTAAACGTGATTGTTGAATGAAGAGTAATTAATTAGTTAATTAATTAAGTTTTAAAAATGTAATTATTAAATCAACATGAGTAATTAGTTAAAATAACAAAAAATCTAATTAGTAAAATAATTAATTTAAAGTAATTAAGTTTTTAGTTAATTTATGACGATACGGTAAAAAAAAGGAGAAGTAGAGTCGTACGTACGTAGCAAGAAGCGTACGGACGAAAAGTAATCCGGATGTCCGAAAGAAAATACCGATACACACGAACTAAAGCACGGCTAAAAATACAGGCCGTTACAATATCCCCCCCTGTGGATAAACAGATTAGTCGATGGCGAGAGCTATGGCTAATCTAGGGTTTTCGATCACTACCTCAATCTATACTATACATGCAGCTGACGGGAATCAGACGTGTATAGAGCTCTCTTAGTATAGATCCAAATCATATCCACGAGAGTGATGTGGAGGAAGATTGAGTACATTTATCGAGTGTAATGCACCTATCGCGTATCGATGCACCAATGTGAGTTGGCTTCGATATGGGATAGATAGTCATATCATGGCATCACGAGAGTGGGGGGTATGGATAACACAAGAGAATATCATATCATTGCATCACGGAAGTGGCGGGGTTGGAGAATGCCCTTATGTTAGACAACCTCTCCATACCCCATGAATTCAACAATCGATCAATCCAATTCAATCATAATTTCAATCTAATGGCAGTGTGACGTGTCCATATTTTCCATGTTTAACAGCACATTTTCATAGCATTTAGATCGCATAAAGTTCACATTTCTATATTTTATTGCGTTTTTCAATAAATATTTGATTCTCACAGTGTTTTGTGGATTTTCAGGAACTTTGGCGTGATTCGGAGCGAAACTGGATGACAGACACGAACATCAAGGCCGAAGCATCAACAACGTCACATATGATGAGCCGAGGCCGCTGGAGAAGCAAAAGAGCAAAGAAGAAAGAAAGCAAGAGAGAAAGAAAGAAGAGAAGGAAATGAAGGAGAAAGAGCCATGAGCTGACAAGGCTGGATTCCATGTCGCTTGGCCGAGCGTCTGACATGCTCAGCCGAGATGGTGCTACAAATCGAAAGGAAGCTTTAAGGCTAAAGCGGAGTTTCAACTTTCAAGCATCAGGTTGCTCGGCCGAGCGACCTACCTCGCTCGGCCGAGCGACCTACCTCGCTCGACCGAGCGACCCTCTGCAGATGACCCCCAAGTTTGGCCTAAAACTCTCCGTTTAATTAGCTCGGTCGAGCGGCTACCCCGCTCGACCGAGCAGCCGCCCTTCCTGACAAGCTGAAAGAAAGAGCAAACTCTCTGTTGAATTAGCCCAATATAGCGGCTACCCCGCTCGACCGAGCGGCCTCCTTCTGCCCAGACCAAAGGATTGAAGACCCCAGATGGCGCTCGGCCGAGCAGCCACCTCACTCCATCGAGCGGCCCCTTTACCAGGATTCAAGAGCTGAAGCCACAAGAGAGGGATCGACCGAGCGGCTATCCCACTCGACCGAGCACTTCGCCGACATCTCTTAAGATCTAGGGTTTCTTATTGGGTTTTGGGTTCAAATTCGGGATATTCGCAACTTTTGTGGGTTTTGTTTAAATGTGAACGAAAAATTAGGTAAGACTATGCTTGGTTTTACTGAGAATTGTGAGTTGTCACCCTTGGGAGAAAAAGACTCTTGTTTTTGTTTCTCGGATTCGATCATTGGTGAATGTTCTAAACTCGTTTCTTTTATTACATTCCTTTTGTATTTGCAATTCTTTGCGTTTGGATATTGATTTCAATATGTTTGCCATGCTTGTGATGAATTTTATTATTGTTCTCATTATAATTGATATTGTTATGCCTGAGTAGTGCTCTTCTAGATTTTAGGGATAAACCCTAGGATCCCAGGGATTGGATGTTAGGTTAACATTAATTGAATGAACTTAGGGTTGCACTGTGGTAATTTGAACAAGGATTTTGGGGATTAGCCCTAGAATTGGAGGATCGTGAAAGCAGCTCCATATTCTAGGGAAGATCTCCATGAATCTGATTAGGGCTTAGCGGTCATTTTCTAGGTCTCGTGATCATAAGAGTGACTCGTGCACTAGGGATGTCTTCTAATCCCCAATCCGCTAGTCTGACTTCTAGAACCAACCGTAGTGTAGTATCCCAATCCATAGATCATGAGAGTGGATATAGATTTGTGATACGAGAATCGTGTCAAATATAATGCACGTATTTCTATGCGAAGCTGATTACGAAAGTAGAGCTGCATATAGAGATACGTTAGACGAGTAGGACAATGAGAGTTGGCTACTCGTTATCATCCTCGGATGTGATGCTCTTACCCTCAATTTTAATTCAACGAAAGGGTCCTTAACCTAATATTCAAGCCCGAAAGACCTAATGGGGATTCCTGATTGCCCTGGATTTTATTAAAATCTTATTAAACAATCTTTCTTGACAACCAAGGGGCAAAGCCCGTACATTAAAAAATAGGTAGATCTCGTACATAAAAAATAGGTAGATCCCTTACAACAGAAGAGAGATACAATCATGCGGCTGAGGCATCAGGAATTGGGGCTTCAGGAGGCATAGCTTTGGTGGTCTCCGACGCAGCAGCTGCAGTCTTCTCAGCAATAACATGGTCGACGTCTTGTGCTAAAGCTATGCCCTCCCTAGAGACCATTTCGAGCTGTTCGAAGACGACCCCTACGATCTCCATCACCATGATGGTGTCATTGAAGGGTTTTCTGGGTCTTTATGGCAATAAAATCGACGTCCGGCCTAAGCTGGTCGAACGAAGATATCAAATATAGCAGCGAAAAATCATCTTAAAACTATTTTAAGAACAAGCCCTAAAGATATTAACCCTAGCCAAGGTCTCTACTATCTCTAGGTTGGGTTCGACCAACCCCTAAGGATAGATCTATCTAACATTTGCACTTTATAAACACATGTTTAATTTAAACTACATACCTTTCACTTCGTTTCCGCAGAATACAAACCGTCGTTTTTAGCAACATTTCTTTGCCCCCTGCGCCGCTTCTCCCAAGCCGAACCGCGTCCCGAGCCGCACCTCATCCCGAGCCGAACCGCTTCCCGAACTGCATCACATCCTGAGGTGAGTAACACCCTTGTCGCCGAGCCAAGCACACACCGAAGAAGATTTCACATTGAGTGGATCCTTCGTCAAGACTTCGGATCCGATCCGAACTCCTTCGTAACTTTGCTAGAGCCCGATCAGGAGCAAGGAAGAATTTTGGGAGAAAGAGAATATTAGTTTAAGCTTAGATCCGAACTTGCTCGCGTTTAATGGAGCTACTCAGATCTAGAGCTTGGGACGAGTTTCAAGGAAGGGGGCATACCCATATTTATATAGGCAGCTGACCCCTCCCATTCAATCTATTTCCGATGTGGGACTAAATGTGTTGGAGAAGAAAAGTCAAATTAGTTTGCCTTATACGAAGGCCAAACTTTGACGAATTTTTTCTCCCTCACCGTTGAGCTCCAAGAACGATGTCACACATCGTTACGAAGAGGGTTGAACAGTGAACGCATAGGAAAAAACATGGACTCATTTCGACTTCGTTTGACCCCTCAAACGATGTCCCAAACATGGCTAAAAACCATACTCAGCAGTCAATTAGAGCAAAAAAACCCTTACTAGTGGGGTCCACGATTGGTCCCCACCAGCATTGCGCATGTGGGCTGGGCGCCCGCCCTGCTTAGCGGGTGCCTCATTCCAGGTGGATTGGGCGCCCATCTAGCATGCGTCAGACCGTAATGCCCAATATTGTACTATTGGCACTGTTTTGGCTCTAATTTGTACGTTTGGAGTCCGTTTTCGACGCGATTTGAACATGCGTTTAGACCGGGACGATCGTGTCTTCCAGGTAACCCTTTCCATGCATTTATTATATTAAATATACACGTAAACATTTTACGACACATTTAATCCCATTTACATCATATGCAAAATTTTCATATCTGATATTAAAATCCATTTGCATCAAATACAAATGAACTGAGGGCATACATCCCTCAACAGTCATTACCCTAGAACTTATGATGGTAGAATATCTCTCTACAACGCTAGATCCTTTCCATCTCAGCCTATAAAGGGGAATACCATATACAGACAGCAGCGAGGTCAAACGGAGAAAAAGAAAGCAAAAGGCGAGAATGAGCACAAGTATATTAAGAAGCAAAGGAGGCTTTTCTTCAGCACCGCTATCTATTTATACATGGAGCAGCACTCCACTGAAGTGAGCTCAGCCATCCGATCTGGACTCCGACGCTCTGAGTTTCGTGTTCTCTTGGCGAGATATTTTTAGGGTTTGGTGCTCTAATGGCCGGAATTAAATGTGTTGCCTCATCTGCTGTGTTCATTCAGTTAATGCACATAACGTCATTCGACCTCACCCTTGGCTGCGGTTAAGCTCGGGAGATTGGGCCATTGATACAGCACTGGGCAATCCCTATCATCACCCCGCTGATTATTTGAGCAAACAAACCCAGTAAAGCCCACAGGTACTGTCCAACAACGCGGAGGCCCTTACAAGAGGCCGACTATTCATTCATATATGACGGCAGTCGAGCTGACCTTTGAGCTCCTACATCAATAGTAATTGTTAAGATCGTCATCAATAAGAGCATTCAATGACTGATCATTCAACTCCTTCATCAATGGCAACAGTTCAGACCAAAAGCAATTGTAACGACCCGCTCTCGGGGGCCAGTTACTTATTTGATTTACTCGCAGGTTCCGCAGTTTACCAGTGAAGTCAGCATAGTCACAACTCAGAGATGTACCAACAACACTCAAACCAGCATACAACGTTATTACGGTCCGAACCAGATTACAAACCAGCAGCTGCACTCTCACACACAAAATACATGAAAGGAAAAGTACAGAAAGGAAATACAGAATAGAAATACATCTCACAACACACACGAGCACATGTAACTAAAACTTCGCAGCTTCTGGGTCGTATACAGGCTCCTCGTACTCTGGAGCAACCTCCTCGCGTCGTCTGTCGGTGCCATAAATGGAACTGAAGGTAAGTCACAGCGATTCTAAATAAAGAAAAGGAGTACTGTACAAGTATGACAAGGTGGAAGTAAAGTAAAGTACGGTGTAGTGTCTGTACAATTGTAGAAAGTAAAGTGCATGACTGTAAAGAAGCAACCGTGCAAGCTCCACTAGAAATACGTGACTCAAGTCGGAGAGTACAATATGTTACCGTTCAGTTCATCTCTAATCCGGGTACGCTTACCCAGACGAATGCCGGAACCCAGGCAGCAGGATGGCTTGCCGAAACGCAGGCAGCTAGACAGGATGCCGAAACACAGGCAGCTAGACAGGTAGATGAACTCTAGTCACTCCCGCACTGTAACGCCCCGCTCCCCGAGATACCCGATAAGTACGAATCCATATCAGGTATTCCCGAAGAGGCGGGTGTTACGAAGAAAATGCAAAATTTCAAACACAGGCAGGCCCACTGTGCACTGCTGGGATAGTACCTGTAGCATTCCAGACATCACAGAAACACAAAGAGCCACCAACTCAAACACCAATATAACATATATATAAACTGCTCAATTCCAACATCAATTACAAATCTCTAATACAATATATATGACCCAAACTCACCCAAGTACACTGACACACCCAATATCTCCCGCTTTCACCCCCACTCTCAAATCCCACCAACTGAGCTCGCGGGCCTCTGACTCCTCGAACCGACACCTGGAAAATATCAACGGGGACACGTCACAGCGTAACCCAGTAGGAATACCAAACCCAACTCACATGGTGCAAATGAGAGGTATGCTCGATACAATAGTCTACCATCTAGCTCATAACATAACATGGTAGGGGCAATCAAATGACATAACCAACGGATCACATACTTGCCGCAAGGGAGAACCTGCAAAACAGAGTGAGTGCCACAGACAGAGGGATGCACGGTAACAGGGACCAAACCTAGCATTATAACATCATCCCAAATACCACTACTAGCAGATACCAAAAGAAACCCAAGTCACCTCATTCACTTTTAAGTTATCTTTTACCTTAAGTTTTCAAACGGGTTTCCATTTAAACCTGGGATTTTTAAGAGAGTTAGCGAGTGGCATTTTGGTGTAGTCATGTCCTATGTTTCTAAAGCTGAGGATGTTATAGAATGCTTTCGAAATATTCACCAAAAATTTCGGTAGAGTTTCTCTTGTATTTATCAATTTTCCCAATTACAACATAAGTAATATTTCAAGAGAAACCTGTTTAACTCTAAAACGACCTATCCTTAATCAAGGAATCATAAGAGAAAGTGCCATATGAAACCAATCCACATATGCACCTCAAGGCACGGCCAATATGTCGCATGTTTCCATTTGGACAATTCTAACAAATTGCACACCATGGAAATTTTACACATTAATGTGATACATGCATGGATTTGTCATAGAATCATAGATTTAGCATTTGGAAGCATCTACTAAAGCACCGATTTAATTTCCAAACACTTAAGAAAACAAGGAAAGGTAACATGATTGGCCTACAAGCATATAATTGTGGGCTAGCAAAAGACTACATGAAACTAACATATGAAAAATTAATGCAAACGGGCATGTAGCATAATGAGAAGCATGATCTACCATAAGCACATAACATATCACAACTACTTCGCCAATAGCAACAATAATATTTCCAACATCTCATGAATGAGGCTTCCAACATTCACAATTAATATAACTTCCAACATCCCAATATTTCATACAACTTCCAAGCACCTACGCATTCATGGCAACATTCATGCCCAAAAGGTAACAATCACACATATTTAACCACCAATCACACGTGATGCTCAATGATGCCATGATGCGCATGAAACACAAACAAAGCGACACCATGCAATGCAATGCAATGGGGATCCCATGAATGAGCCGGCGTGCACGTGCAGGCGATTCTACTCCGTTATCAACGTGGAGCCACCTAATGGATCAAGAGGTGGCCAACGGCGTATTCACCCGCCTCCTATCGCGGCACTTTGTCCATGCCTGTGCACTCCACCTCGTGTCCTAATCACATCATATCACAACCCATGTGTATGGGTGCACATTACATTCTTTGCATTTTGCTTTCTTCAAATTTCTTTCCTTTTCTTTTTCCAACACCATCACAATTTCATTACCACATCAAAATGTTATAAGAGGCCCAAGGCCGAAATATCATGAAAGGGTTTGCCACCACATATGAAGCTTTTCATATCAACACAATAAAGAGCTAACTTGAGCATCATACCTTAATAAGAAAGACGAACATGGCTTGCATCTTTCATAAAAATGGGAACACATGCATGAACTTGGGATACATATTATTCCTTACATGAAAAGCGAGTATCTTGCAAATATCGCAATAAAAATCACTCCTTGATTCGAAGATAGCCACTTCATTTAGAAATGAGCAATTTAGCAAGTCAAGTACACAATCACATTCAAGGGAGGCAACAAGAGGCTATTAGCAAGTTAACGTCTTATTAGTGAAATGGTTAATTTCAAGGCATAGGAAGGTATGCATCCTCCTAATTTAAGTCAACTTCTTTAGCAACCTCCTACTAGTAACAACAAACTACTAAACCACAACATAAAGAAGCCCTTTTCTCTTTTAGTATCAACACAACATAGGAATTCATTCTTAATTAGAACTTGCAACACAAGTTCAACTTAATTAAGTTAAAGTTCCCTACATGATTTAAATTTCCAAGTCACCGCCTAAAGTTCACATAACTTACTTAAGTCACCCAATTCATGCAAAGGAATTGGAAATAGATTTAAGTTTCCGACAATGCTAACAACGACAATTTGCTTAATTATTGAATCAATGTGTTAAAGGCACCATCTCGCATCATTTCCAACTCTCTCTACCCCATAGCTAAATTAAGGCAAGCAATTTCATTTAATCAATGCAACGAAATAAAAGCCACTTCATTTAATCAAATGACTCCATATGTCAAAATGGGGACAATCTCACCCCAAATGGGAGTAATATCACCTAACATAGCTCATTCTCATACAAGAGAAATTTAATGATAAGTTTTGTGTTACATGAGAAATTTAAGAGAAATTCATGCAACACTTCTTCCCCCATTCCAAACCTTTCTACACCAAAATAAAATTAGAGCGACACATTACTCAATAGTTTACTTCTCATCTCTAATGGGGATTAAGCAATGTCTCATCTCAATTGATTTCCCACATATGAAACTAAACAACCTATCATCTTAAGAAAAATGAGCACTTCTCATGCAAGGGAAAGTGGGAAATAAAGCTCCCAATAATCAACTTGCGTCAATTTCAACTCAACACATTAATTGAGTCTTAAGCAAATTAACCCAACACTTCATTCTCTATAGCATGAAACAAATGTACTACCCAAAATTGGAGACAACCTCATTAGCCCGATTGGTTAGACTTGGAATAACAAGCCATATGAAGATAGTTTCCCACGTACCACATATATGTAATTTCATACAAATGAACATCCCAACGATTGATAATGAACAATTTGACTAGTAATTCCCCAAAATCCCAACATTTAGGAGCATCTAGTAATTTTCATACCACATGTAAGAGCAACTTCCAAATATGAGTAATTTCTCCTAATTAGTGAACCAACACATATAAGGGCAACATGAATTGTAATTATAAACCAAGTAAATTAACATAACATCCCAAATCAAGTTTGAATGCATCAATCCAACTATTGCTACATAACCCTAAAGATGCAAACTTGGAATTCAAACAAGATGAAATAAAGCATATGAATTGGAATTGGTATCTTACCATAAAAATGATGAACTTCACCAAACAATCCTCCAAGATCCCGCCAAGCCCCAAGAATCCCGTATTTGAGCTTCATCACTCCAAAATTCATCAACATAGGCCTTGAAATCACCTCCTTCTAGCTCCAAACTCCCCCACATACATCTAACTAACATTAGGGTTCAAAAGGAGCTTGAAACAAGGGAATTTGGGAGTGAAATTGAAGGAAAAAGGGCATGAAACAATTCGGCCAGAAATGGACAGCTTTGGGGCTAGGGCTTTGGCCATGGAACTTAGAGAAAGAGGAAGAAATTGAGGGAGATGGAAGGGGAGAAGGATCAGGGCTTCAAACCTCTCTTTTCCTCTTCATTTCTTCTTCTATTCTCATCCAATCCCACCCCCCAACACGAAATTCGGCAGCAAGAGGAAAATTCGGCCTGGGCATTATTTTTGGGGAAAAAAGGGAGAAGGTTAAAAGAAAGTTAAGAAGAAGAAGGGGAGGAAGCTAACAATGAGATCCTTTCTCCTTTCCCCCTCATTTTCCTCCACCATTACCCCCAAAATTCGGCAACTCCACTCAAATTTCGGCAGCTAGGGCATGGGTTCGGCTGGTGCTTGAGGAAGAAGAAATGGGAAAAGGAAAAGAAGAAAGAATGAAGAGAAGGGATTTTGGTATTTACAAGTTCGCCATTCCCAATTAAATCAAATCCTCTTCTCTCATCTAATAGTCTAGCCCAACTAGTAAAGCCCAATCAACATTGATTAACTAACCCAAACCCAACTCTAGCTACCAAAATTAACTAATGCCTTAACAATAGTAACGATAATGTTAATCAACATCATCAATAACAAAAATACCAATACCCACTAATAACAACAATGTCACCAAAATAACAACCAAACATCAATTATAATACTGTCATACATTAATAACTATCTCAGCATCACCAATTATCATGCACATACCGTTTCACTAGACACACTTACCAACTAAAATTGCTAAGCACGCTAATGAACACCAACAGCCTGCTAACAATAATATCAATTTATTATCCAACCACACGCAATCACATATATACCCAAATCATATCATAGTCACCTTAGCCATACCTGTAGAAATTTACTATGCACATAACAAAATTACTATACGCACACACGCAAATCGTATTTTCTACATACGGTCATTACACGCACTCTCACAAACTATGAGTTACCCCGAAACCCCGGTGATGTGTCAAGCATCAGTTCTTTACATGTTTGTTCCACGGGACGTTCCATATGTTGTTTATCACACCAGGTCAACTGGTTGACTTGAAACTCGTTCCAAGTAGATTTGTGCCAAGTACAAAGGATAAAGACAAGTCCAACACCAAGTGGTGTTGTATGATTCCGTGCTTCGAGCACGTAGTAGTGGGGTACTAAAAGTCCGTACAAGCACAGTGGACTGGATTTCTGAATTTAGAACATGTCGTGACTTATCAAAATTAGCACCGTCGTAGTAAGCTGGAAGAGGATCTAGGGCTTCCTCTGAAGTTGGTACACCAGAGTCTGTACCTGCAACACAAAATGCTTAGTTAGAAAACACGACTTTTCCTATTTAAATAATTAGGCGGTTTTGATTTTTAAAACTTATTAAAACGGTGTCGGAAATTATTCAAAATTTTTATATAAGCCTAAAATAATTATTTTGATTTTACTGCAAGAGGGGAGAATTTTCAGAAGCTTCTGTATTTTTATATAATTTTTAGAAACTCAAAAATAGCTTAAAACCCCCAAAATACTTAAGTGACGTATATCTTCCGTAATTTCTTCCGGGAGAAATACTCGTCGGAAAAGCTTGAATGAACAGTCAAAATGACCGTCTCGAAGATTACTTTCACATATAATTTTATCACATATTATTGTATGTGAAAACAGCGATCTACGAATTTTAGAATGATTTATACGTATTTAATCTTTAAGTTTAAAAAATGTTTCTGGAAAAGTAGGCATCTGATCGAGATGAGACCAGCGCCATTGGATCCGAAATAATGTTTCTGATTTTTCAGAGCTAGTCTCATATTATTCAGAGCCCTGTATATTTAGTTATGGATTTAAAACCATTTAACCTCATTATTAATTATTAAAAAATCTAAAATACGAAAAATACTCCATAATTACGACCGTGCCACTGGGGGTCACCTTCCGCTCATCGTTGCAGCTGCACGGGGGGGGGGGGGTTCTCGTCGGCGGTGACGTAACGGCGGCCGGCGGTGGGCGGCCGGCGAGGCGGAGCGGCGGCAAACGAGGTGGAGGAAGCGGCGGTGGTGGCGGAGGATGCGAGAGGGGTGAGGCGTCGGGCGCTGTGGCGGAGCGGGGTTTCGGCGGTGGGCGACGGGAAGAGGGTGGTGGCGGCGTTTGACGGCGGCGGCGACTGCGGACGACGGCGAGGGTCGGCAGGCGGCGGCGATCGGAGCTCGGCGAGCGGCGGTGAGGGTGGCGGAGAGAGAGTGCGATAGAGAGAGAGAATAGCACGTGGAATTTTTTTGCAGCGGCCTGGGTTTGAAATAAAACGAGGGGAGAGAGATACACTGTGTGATTATTTGTGAAGCTTAGGGGGTTTTTTATAGTGATTAACTATGGCACTATTGTAATTAGAGGGAAAGGAGACAAAGAATTAAAGGGGGAGGGGGAAAGATGTCGGATCTGAAGTGATTTCAGATCCAACCAACATTTCGGTGGGTAATTAGGGTAGTTGGGGGATTAGGGTGAAAGTAAAAGTAGTTTGGTAAAGATAAAAAGATCATTAGTGAATGTAATTAGCAAAGCAGTGAAATACAGACACGTTTTCACAAACGACTCCGAAAAATTACAAAAACATACCCACGGGATCGTATCGTCACGAGGATCGCGAATATGAGATCTGTTTTGGGATTTGAGCTACGGAAGTACAAGTTTTAGGCCAAAACGTTTAGAAAGCGGGTTTGCAGGTTCTAGGCTGAAACAATATCCGAAAATACTGAAATTAATGTGGGGATCCCTAAATGATCATAGGATGCTATTGTATAAGTTTGAAGACATTTTGAAAACGTGTGAATAGAAAATAAATTCATTAATTCAAAATGATAATTATTGAAAACGAATTTTTATCAGAGTTGGTTTGAGAATATGAGGAAATCTGAAAATACTGAAATACCTTATAATTAGTCTTATGTTTCAAAATATTTTTATAAGAATTTTTGAAATCAGTTTTGTTATAAAACTCTTGACTAACATTTATAAAGTAAAATTTATTTTAAAATACGTAAAAATACGTAAATTGAAGTGTTGAAAATTACTGGTCGTTACATCCTACACTCCTTAAAATAATTCCGTCCTCGGAATTTCAAACTTATTAAGATAAATAACTGATGTTATGAAGAAGCTTAAGTAAATAAATGATAGAAAATATAATACGAAATATAGTGTGATATCACAGCATCTAGAAAACAAGAGATGTTGTCTAAGAATACATACTATCATCCACATTGTTTCCGAGACTAGTCTCAAGACTAGTAAGATCCTCAGACTCGGTAAACAAGTAAGGGTAGTGTTCCTTCATATCATCCTCTCGCTCCCAAGTAAACTCCAGGTGAGTCGTGACGCCACAAGACCCTGACAAAATTGATCACTCTATTCTTGAGGGTCTTCTGTCGTTGATCCAAGATCTTGACTGGTTGTTGATCATAAGATAGATCTCGATGAACGACAATCTCGGAGTAATCCACAACATGACTAGGATCACTCACGTAGCGTCGAAGCTGCGAGACATGAAAGACTTCATGTACTCCTTCCAATGCAGGTGGCAAGGCAAGGCGATATGCCACTTCACCTACTCGCTCCAAGATATCAAATGGACCAATATATCGAGGACTGAGCTTCCCTCTTCGTCCAAAGCGAATCATCCCACGATTCGGCGAGATCTTCAAAAATACATGATCGCCAGGCTGGAACTCTAAATGTCGGTGCTTCGCATCTGCCTAATGTTTGTATCGATCTTGTGCTAACTGTAGCTTCTCCTTGATGATCCGAACTACTTCCACTGCTTCTACAATCAAATCCGGACCGATGAGTTCCCGATCACCAACGTCGTCCCAGCTCAAGGGGGAACGACATTTCCTGCCATATAGCGCTGCAAAAGGCGCCATATCGATGCTGGCCTGATAACTGTTGTTATAGGCAAACTCCACAAGATGTAGATGATCTTCCCAAGATCCCTTGAAGTCCAGCATACACGCACGCAACATGTCCTTCAGGATTTGAATGGTGCGTTTTGACGGGCCATCGGTCTGAGGGTGATAAGCTGTACTGAAGCTTAATCGGGTCCCCACACACTCCTGCAAGCTCTTCCAAAAATGAGACGTGAATCGAGTGTCTCTGTCCGAAACAATGCTGACGGGGACACCATGCAGCTTCACGATCTCCTCCATGTACTTCTTGGCAAGCATCTCGATCGACTGGCCCACTCTGATAGGAATGAAGTGTGCTGACTTGGTCAATCGATCAACGATCACCCAAACAGCATCGTTGTGCTTCATACTCTTGGGCAGTCCCGTCACAAAGTCCATCGTGATGTGTTGCCACTTCCACTCTGGGATGGGCAAAGGCTGCAACAAACCGGCACACCGGTGATGTTCAGCCTTCACCTGCTGGCACACAATACACTTCGCCACACTGCGTGCGATGCTTCTCTTCATCCCATGCCACCAGTAGTGCAGTCGCAAGTCCTGGTATATCTTGGTCCCGCCTGGATGAATAGAATACGGAGAGCTGTGGGCTTCCTCCAATAAAGCTTCTCTGACATCTCCAGATGGTACGCAGATGCGGTTGCCGAATCTCAAAGATCCATACTCATGGATCTTGAATTCTGGCCTCTGACCTGCTGACACCATGTCTCTGATCTTCTGTAGCTTTTCGTCTCCGGCTTGGGCAGCTTTGATCTTGTCAACCAGGTCGGACTGGATCTGAAGGTTGAGTAACGAAGACGTCACTCCAGGTAGTATGACATCCATCTCCATGGCTCGGATCTCGTGTCGAAGCCTCCATTGTGATGTGAGAGTCATCACTGCAGGGAGGCGACTTAAAGCATCCGGTACGACATTGACCTTCCTAGGATGGTACTGAAGGTCAATATCATAGTCTGCCATCAGCTCGATCCATCGGCGTTGGTGCATGTTGAGCTCCTTCTGGGTGAACCGGTAGTTGAGACTCTTGTGATCTGAGAAGATCTTCACATGTTCGCCCAACAAGAAGTGCCTTCATATCTTCAGAGCAAAAATAACTGCCGCCAACTCAAGGTCATGAGTGGGGTAGTTCTTCTCATGGATCTTCAGTTGCCTGGATGCATAAGCGACGACTCGGCCATGCTGATGCAGCACGCACCCGAGTCCTTTGCCAGAAGCATCACAAAATACTTCGAACCCTCCGGTTCTGTCTGGGATGACCAGAATCGGGGCAGAAGTCAGTCTCCTCTTCAGCTCCTGGAATGCATCCTCGCAGGCCTTCGACCAGACGAAAATCACGTCCTTTCTCGTCAATTTCTTCATGGCTCCTGCGATCTTCGAGAAGTCCTGGATGAATCGTCGGTAGTAGCCAGTTAGTCCCAGGAAACTTCGAATCTCAGCCACGGTCTTCAGGGCTGGCCAGTTCTGAACAGCAGCTACCTTCTCGGGGTCGACGGATATCCCTTCTCCAGATATGATGTGGCCCAGAAAAGCCACCTTGTCGAGCCAAAACTCACACTTACTGTACTTGGCATACAGTTGGTGTTGTCTTAGCGTCTCCAAGACCTTTCTCAAGTGAACTCTATGCTCCTCGGCGTCCTTCGAGTATATGAGGATGTCGTCGATGTAGACGACAACGAACTTGTCCAGATGGTTGTATAGAACCTGGTTCATGGGACTCATGAATACAGCAGGTGCATTAGTCACACCAAATGTCATCACCAGGAATTCATAGTGTCCATATCTTGTCCGAAATGCAGTCTTGTGGACATCCTCCTTCTTCACCTTCACTTGATGATATCCGGTCTTCAGGTCCAGCTTTGAATACACGCTTGATCCTCCAAGCTGGTCGAACAGGTCGTCGATGCGGGGCAGAGGGTACTTATTCTTCACCGTCATCTTGTTCAGTTCCCGATAGTCGATGCACATGCGTTGAGATCCGTCCTTCTTATTCACGAGCAGCACTGGGGCACCCCATGCGGATACACTGGGTCGTATCCATCCTTTCTGTATGAGGTCGTCTAGCTGAGCTCGAATCTCTTCAAGCTCAGGTGGTGCCATGCGATAGGGTCCCTTGGATACCGGTTGTGCACCTGGCATAAGATCAATGGTAAATTCAAGGCTGCGATCCGGAGGCAAACCTGAGAGGTCGTCCGGAAATACGTCCAAGAATTCTCGCACTATCTCTGGCATTTCTTGCTCATCTCCTGCTGTAGTCGACATGGCTTCTGAAAGTCTGGCTCGATACTTCACTGGTCCTTCTGATCGGCTTCCGCTGAGGAACTCGAACTTTGGATGGTTGGGTATTTCGAATTCTACCCTCCTTTGACGACAGTCAATGGTGGCATGAAAAGTTCCTAACCAGTCCATCCCAAGAACAGCTCAAAAGTTGGCATCTCTATCACCATGAAGTCGGCGAAGAGGTCTCGTCCACAAATCACAACAGAGCATTGGAGGCATCCGCTGGTTACCGGTAGGGAACCACCAGCGGTCTCGACCTTCCAACGGGAAGTCAGAGGTTCAACAGATATGGCATGTGCTTGGACGAATCGACTCGCCAAGAAGAAATGTGTAGCTCCTGAGTCGAACAATGTGAGGGCAGGTTTACCGGCTACTAAGACGGTACCAGTGATCACTTGGTCTGTGGCCTCGGCCTCCTCGACCGTCATGGTATAGGCTTGGCGTCTCTGGGGTGGCGCTGGTCGCCGGGTCTGCTGATACACTTGTTGCTAGGGAGGGAGCGGCTGACGCTATTGAGCAGGTGGTGGTGGTGGATGTGGTGGCGCATTCCTAGCAGGGGCATGGGCCGGGGCAGAGTTAGAAGGCAGTGGCCTCTTCGGACAATCTCTTGCGATATGGTCCTTCACCCCACAGATCAGACAGAGGTTCAGGAAAGTTCGGCATTCTGAATGGAGGTGCCATGGCTTCCCGCAATGATGGCATGTTAGGCGTGGTGGTGGGCCTTGTCTCTTGAACTGTGTCTGTTGAGTGGGCCGGTACATCTGATTAGGCGGGGGTCGTCGGCTGGGTCCAGCAGCAGTGCTGGGAGGCGCTGGCTTTCTGAAAGGGGCAGCCACAAGTCGCCTTTCTTCTCTCTCGATGAACTCATGTTCACGAGCAGCAGCTAGGACCTTGGTGTGGGTACTCAGTGGGCGTTCGACCAAGTTCCGGCGGATCTCTATATTGAGACCCTGCTTGAAGCGTCGGGCCTGGGCTATGGGAGTAGCAATCATCTCAGGAGCGAAGCAACTCAGCAAGGAAAATTGGGCGTCATATTGTTCCACTGTCATGGAACCTTGCTTCAACCCAACAAATTGCGCCTGAAGTTCCATCTGAGCCTCAGGAGAGAAATATTGGGTCCGGAAGAGTTCCGTGAATGTCTCCCATTCGATTGGTCGTTGAAGACACTGTTCTGCAGAGCCCCACCAGACTCTGGCCACATCCGTTAGTTGGGACCTGGTAGTGTCTACCCAGGCATGCTTCCCGATCTGGGCGGCTCTCAAGTTCTCTTCAGTACTTTCTAGCCATTCATCGGCCTTCATCGGGCCATCCTCTCCGTTCCAGGTCTTCGGGTGGAGGGAGCGAAATTGTTGGATGCCTCCCATAGGATGATATTCGCCTTTGATAGCCTTGACCATTTCTCGCAATGCCAGATCTGAGATCTGATGTACTGTGGGGGTTGGTCCGTTGCTGGCTCCAGATTGATTGGTCCCATTGGGGCTCTCTGAGGTGTTTCCGTCCATTTCTTGAGTGTTAAACACAAAAGACCTGTACATAAAGTTTAGTAAGAATTGATATATTTTAAGGAGGTTTATTAATATAGAAAGATTCTAAGAAGGTCAATCGAAAGGTCATCAAGCTTCAAGGGGGGTTGGTAGTGAAGAAGATCGATGAACGTCACATAATCATGATTCACGTTCTTGCGGTCCAGCGGACACGGCCAGGGAAGTGACTAAGCCAGGATCACTTATGCCCAGTCTAGCTAGGTTTATCCAAAAGACTTTAGCCAAGCACATTGACCGGTATCATGGTCCATTGAAGGAAGATTATCATTCATATGAGTGCCACTGATACAGAAATTTTTTTATTAACAACTAGTTAATCCTATCAAAATTTAGGTTTTGTTAATGACTTTTTATTAAGGCTAGATAGGTCAACTCCATTGGGGCTTTCGGAAGTGTTCCCATCCATCATTCGAGTGTCAAACCTGCATCCATAGAAAAATGTCAGCTTAGTTGAGTATCGTGTATGATACATCCTGGTTTTGCTACACTGTTCACGAGGTATTTTGCCCGGACCTGCGCGGGCCACCAAACTTGTAACGACCCGCTCTCAGGGGCCAGTTACTTATTTGGTATTTGCACAAGTCCCGTAGTTTACCAGTGAAATCAGCATAGTCACAACTCAGAGATGTACCACAACACTCAAACCGGCATACAACGTTATTACGGTCCGAACCAGATTACAAACCAGTAGCTGCACTCTCTCACACAAAATACATGAAAGGAAAAGTACAGAAAGGAAATACAGAATAGAAATACATCTCACAACACACACACCAGCACTGGTAACTAAAACTTCGCAGCTTCTGGGTCGTATACAGGCTCCTCGTACTCTGGAGCAACCTCCTCGATCAGGTCGTCGTCTGCCGGAGCCATAAATGGAACCGAAGGTAAGTCACAGTGATTTTAAATAAAGAAAAGGAGTACTGTACAAGTATGACAAGGTGGAAGTAAAGTAAAGTACGGTGTAGTGTCTGTACAAGTGTAAAAAGTAAAGTGCATGACTGTAAAGAAGTAACCATGCAAGCTCCACTAGAAATACGTGACTCAAGTCGGAGAGTACAATATGTGACCGTTCAGTTCATCTCTAGTCCGGGTGCGCTTACCCGGACGAATGCCGGAACCCAGGCAGTAGGATGGTTTGTGTAATGGCCGGTATTTTCTAGGCGTATTATTGTGTGTGCCCGTATTTTGTTTTGACCATCCGGATGTTTCCGTGCGCGAGTTCTATGTTGGTGTGTCAACACGAGCGCATATCCGTTTTCCGTCCTACTGTACCAACATTAATTGACCATCAATTTTTAACTAATTACCTTAACCTAATTATCTCATTAATTACAAAATTGCTAATCAGTTTTAACTTTCACTAATTACTTCATTATTTTAATAATCACACCTTACTAAATTACTTATTTACCTTAACTAAAAAGGGTTAATTACTAATTAAAACTTTCTACCCTTGGATGAAAATCTTTCCCTAACTGATTAACCCCTATTGAATCCTACGTCTACAGGTTGGTGAGATCCGACATGGTTATCAATTTCTCTCCCCACATCCAGCTCCTCCATCCATTTGTCTCCCCACTGTTCTTATAACAGTATCATCGTCAACACATCTCCCTGCAAACCACTCTTCTCCCCTACCGAGTTCTCCGAGCCAAAACATAACCCAGAAACCCAACATTCCAAATGAAAATCAGCCCTTCCCCAATCTTTTCTTCCCAAAACCCAATCTGAAAACAGATTTCAGCCTCCAACAAACAAATTTCAGAAAGCAAACAAATAGAGAGAGATCAAATCTGAAACAAAAATCAGATCTTGAAACCCAAACAAATTTCAGAAACATCAAACCAAAAATAGATCCAAATCCAAACCCTCCTATCTCCTTCATCCCCCCTCCATCACCCAAGGCCTCCACCTCCTGACCACCAGCTCACGCCGGCCACCTCAACCCCCGTCGGAGCCGCCTGCAGACCGCCGCGCAGCGCCTCAAACCGCCGGAACCCAGGCAGCAGGATGGTTTGTGTAACGGCCGGTATTTTCTAGGCGTATTATTGTGTGTGCCCGTATTTTGTTTTGACCATCCGGATGTTTCCGTGCGTGAGTTCTATGTTGGTGTGTCAACGCGAGCGCGTATCCGTTTTCTGTCCTACTGTACCAACATTAATTGACCATCAATTTTTAACTAATTACCTTAACCTAATTATCTCACTAATTACAAAATTGCTAATCAGTTTTAACTTTCACTAATTACTTCATTATTTTAATAATCACACCTTACTAAATTACTTATTTACCCTAACTAAAAAGGGTTAATTACTAATTAAAACTTTCTACCCTTGGATGAAAATCTTTCCCTAACTGATTAACCCCTATTGAATCCAACGTCTACAGGTTGGTGAGATCCGACATGGTTATCAATTTCTCTCCCCACATCCAGCTCCTCCATCCATTTGTCTCCCCACTGTTCTTATAACAGTATCATCGTCAACACATCTCCCTACAAACCACTCTTCTCCCCTACCGAGTTCTCCGAGCCAAAACATAACCCAGAAACCCAACATTCCAAACGAAAATCAGCCCTTCCCCAATCTTTTCTTCCCAAAACCCAATCTGAAAACAGATTTCAGCCTCCAACAAACAAATTTCAGAAAGCAAACAAATAGAGAGAGAGAAAATCTGAAACAAAAATCAGATCTTGAAACCCAAACAAATTTCAGAAACATCAAACCAAAAATAGATCCAAATCCAAACCCTCCTATCTCCTTCCTCCCCCCTCCCTCACCCAAGGCCTCCACCTCCTGACCACCAGCTCACGCCGGCCACCTCAACTCCCGCCGGAGCCGCATGCAGACCGCCGCGCAGCACCTCAAACCGACGGAAACCGCCCCTCCTCTCGCCCTAGGCCGCCGGAGACACCGCCGTGGAACCCGCCGCCGCCTGGGAGCCGCCCACGCGTCGCCGGAGCCGCCCACGCTCCGCCGCAGTCCGCCCTTTCTCCTCCCTGCCGTCGCGAGGTGAGCCCCTTCCCATTTGATTTTCGCACGAGCCATTTTTTGCTTGCTGCTGCAACTTTACAAACACAAAAAAATGGAAAAGCAAAGGACAGAAGTGATGAAGACAGGAGTGAGAGACCTGAGAGATAAATAGAGAAAGAAAAACTTGTGTTAATAAATAGGGAAAGAGTGTGGCAGGGAGTACTATGAGTGGTGGGCTTTGGCCTTATTAAAATATGATGAAGGGGTCATGTGACAGCCTTATTAAAGGGGGGGGGGGGGGGATGATGGCCTTAGCTTTATTAATAAAGAAAGGGATGTGTTAAGAAGATAAATATTAGATATGTTTTATAATGTAAGGTGTAGTGGGTAAAGTTTCCATGTAACTGTACCCGTATGTTGACATGGAAACTAGTTTAATGATGTTAACTAGAAATTTAATTATTCAGTTAGTTGTTAGTATAAATCCGAGTGTTAAACTGTTACGTATTATTTAAATCAATATTTTATTAATAGTTTAATACTGATAGGGTGAGAATATTAGTATAAACTTAAGGTGTATCATGTTAGTATAACACAACATAGGCATCACACTAGACAGGGAACCCGATAAATTAGACGAACCCAATTCGGGGTTATTTTTAATATTGCATTCATATCACGAAATATCTAATTCGTTAGTTTGTTCAACTAAAACAGAGGACCACTACCACCGTAACGAAGTACCCGTCGGGACAAACCCAACGGCACCAAAATCGCCAAAACCAGGCAAGTATGCAATTTATAGTGAATTTGTGAAGGTAAATGCTCTTTTAGGTTTCTGGATGTAAAGCTACATAACTCAAAACCTACACGTGAAATGACGTGTGAAAACACTACCACGACATCTGTGGCTAAAAATGTGACCCGACGGCATATAATTTGATGTACCTTACTTTAGAACATTAGCACGGAAAAATCAATTTTCATGTCGTATTCGTTAAATTCACATACTCAGTATTTTTGTTAAATTGTTATAAATGTTGCTCGAAACTCTTGTAACCATGTAAATTGTTGCGTAAAGACAAATGATCATGTTATTTAATTGCTGCATGCCTTAAAAAGACTAATAAGAGTGACATCGTGAAATCGTTCGCCTCGAAGGCGGAATCGTGACTTTCGTGATGTCATGTGAGTTGACTAGGCTGGCTCGTGTTCCAGCACAAATCTTGGGTGGGGTTAGGGTTGAGCGGCTACTAGGCGTATGACCGGGTACTCTCTTCAAGGGCACCCCCGTATGCGGTGGGTTAGCGCCAATCACGGTAAGCCCCTGTGAGAAGAACGACCCACTCATCACGTCCTAAAGGTGAGAACCCTATTATAGACATGTGACACTAACTTGAAACTTGTAACGTGAAATTGTTATCTCAGTGAAATTGACATGCTTTACTTCACTTTCAGATTGTTTAGAACTGCATGATAGGATGTATTTACTTTAAAATCAGCATGCTTCAACTTTTATTGTTATCTCGTTTAATTTAAAATTGCCTCTTAAATCCAGTATAAATCTGTATATCTTGCCTTGGGTTCTAACATCTTCTTGCAGACCCTTGCTGACATACATTCATGTTTTTGGATGTATGTCAGATCCCGAGCTTGAGTATCAGGAGGTTCCTTACGAGACACCTGACTTGGAGAGTCAGGAGTTCGCTGTAGACACCGAGTTTCTCCCTGTGGAGAACTAGTGGGCTATTCTGTTGCTGATTGCCGTAGTTGCTTTCTGTTGTTGTTGGTGTATGTTATCTTTGTTGTATTTCGGCCCAACTGAGGCTTGTTGTTTTTATTTCGTGTACGGACGCTTAATATTCTGGATGTGGCTTGTAATGCATGAATAATTCTGGTTGTTCTAAAATGCGTGCAAAGGACATGTCCTTGCGTTTTACCACTGACGCTTATTGAACCTGAGCTTCACCGCTCCGGTTCAAGCGGACCCCAGTAACGCGCTCGCTCCAGTCGTTTTGGGAAGCGGGGCGTTACAGGTTTTAGTGGTGGCCCACGCAGGCCCGTCTCTTTGCATTTGCGAATTCAGAACAATGGAAATATTTTCATCGGCCAAACATCTACAGAATCATATACGCGGGGTTAATTCGGGTCTTTTCTATCTCAGAATGGCTGAGGGACGAAACACACAAAATGGACCCGGAGCTACTGGAGGCGGAAATGATGACATCCGCCAGATGCTTGGTGTTATGAGGGAAATGCTGGAAGTTCAGCACCACTTGGTCCAGCATGGACGTCAGGCTGCACTAGTTGCTCCACCGCCTCGCTATGAGCCTGGAGCCAAGCAGTTCAGAGAGATGCATCCAACAAGCTTCTCTAGACGAGAGGGCCCACTAGCGGCCGAGGAATGACTTCGCAACACTGCGGATAACTTGGGTCTTGCCCGAGTCAATCCGAACGATTGGGTGGATCTCGCTAAGAAGTAGCTGACAGACAATGCCCGTCACTGGTGGGAAGCTGAGGAGGCTAGGCTGACCAAGCCGATTCTTTGGGCTACTTTCCGTCAGAGGTTTGATGCCTAGTACTTCCCGAAGGCTGCAAAGAGGGAGATGCATTAGCGCTTCATCAACCTGGAGCAGGGCACCAGGACAGTCGATGAGTATGATGCTGAATTTACCATGCTGAGCCGATTCACCCCTACACTGGTAGCAGACGAGGAGGACTGTGCACACCGCTTCCTACAGGGCTTAGATCTGGACATACATGGTGTGTTGTCCGGGCACACTTTTACTACTCATGAGCAAGTCCTAGTAGCTGCGAAGCAGCACGAGCAGGTAGCTTATCAGAAGCGAGCACGTCAGATGGGCAAGCGCCCGATGGAGTTACAGAGGAATGCACCTAGGCCTGGGTTTCGTCCTGTTCAGACCACACAGTTCAAAAGGCCAGCTGCACCTGTCCCCAACCGAGCTGAGTTGTTTTGCCATTTCTGCGGCAAGCTCGGTCATATGAAGAAAGACTGTAGGAGGATGCTGAATCAGTGTTTGATCTGTGGATCGCCTACTCATGCTGCAAAGGATTGCACCCGCGGTTCTCGACCCGTGCCTCCTGGAGCACCTGGACCCACACAGAGGACCGCACCGGCACCTGGACATCATGGACCACCTCTGGTTTCACAGGATCGGGCCTTTCAGCAGGCCAATCCGTCGAAGCGCAGAGCTTTCATTATGACAGCCGTTGAGGCTGAAGCTGAGGATGACGTGATTGCAGGTAACCCCTAGACTAGTCTTCCTTATTTATGCATTATGTTTGATTAGTTATATCCATGTTTAATCTAGTTGCATGTACCCTTAGGTGTCATCTTAGTTTCATCTCACCCGGCCTTGACCCTGCTCGATTCTGGAGCTTCCATGTGCATTCTATCTCGGAAATTCGTAGTCGAACACTCGATACCCACCTATACACTTCCCAAGTGTTGGAATATTACAACTGGTAAAGGTGTAGTGAAGGTTGCACTGGGATGTAGACCATGCCCGTTGGTGGTTAGTGGACACGAATTGTATGCCAACTTCATTGTCCACGATCTACCCAACTTTGATGCTATTCTCGACATTGACTGGTTAGGAGCTTTTTATGCCACGATCGACTGTCGCCAGAAGAAAGTGGTATTCGAAATTCCTGACCACCCAGTGTTCGAGTTTGTCCGCGGAGGACGTTCGCTTGGACCTGTCAAGTTCCGAGCCCAGCCGTACAGTTTGACTATTGCATCCATGATAGCTGAGCCAGAGAAGCCTACAGTAGTGAGAGATTTTGAAGACATTTCTGGATTGCTGCCTGACCGAGCATTGGAGTTCAGCATTTATCTTATGCCAGGACCTCAACCAATTTCAAAGGCGCCTTACCGTATGGCCCCTGCAGAGTTAGAAGAACTGAGGAAGCATTTGGATGAGCTAATGCAGAAGGGTTTCATTCATCCCAACGTATCTCCATGGGGTGCACCCGTTTTACTGGTGAAGAAGAAGGATGGATCGAGGAGGATGTGCATTGATTATCGGGAGCTGAATCAGATCACATTGAAGAACAAGTATCCGCTGCCCCGTATTGATGATATTTTCGATCAGCTTGGTGGATCGAGAGTATTTTCAAAGTTGGACCCCCGAAGCGGATACCATCAAGTCAGAGTCAAGAAGGAAGATGTGCCCATGACCGCTTTTCAGACTAAGTACGGGCATTATGAGTTTGTTGTCATGCCGTTCGGTGTGACCAACGCTCCTGCTGTGTTCATGAATCTCATGAACCTTATATTTTACGACTTCCTCGACAAGTTCGTGGTGATCTTTATAGATGACATCCTAGTGTACTCGAAGAGCGAGGAGGAGCATGCAGAGCACTTGAAGATGGTATTGGAGACGCTCCGTCATCATAGATTATATGCCAAGTACAGCAAATGCGAATTCTGGCTGGACAGAGTTGCATTTCTTGGGCATGTGGTATCAGGAGCTGGCATCTTAGCAGATCCGGAGAAGGTTAGGGCAGTCAGTGAATGACCTACACCTCGATCGGCGTCGGACATCAGGAGTTTCCTTGGATTGGCTGGATACTACCACAGATTTATCAAGGATTTCTCGAGGATAGCTGAGCCGATGACGAGATTGACAAGGAAGGATGTTAAGTTCAGTTGGTCAGACTCTTGTGAGAAAGCTCTTTCTACTTTGAGAGAGAGGCTGACCTTTGCACCAGTCTTAGCTATTCCAGATCGGAGCGGAGGCTTCGAGATTTTCTGCGACGCATCGGGCAAGGGACTTGGATGTGTTCTGCATCAGTACGGTCATGTAGTCGCTTATGCTTCTAGGCAGTTGAAGATCCACGAGAAGAATTATCCGACTCACGACTTGGAGTTAGCTGCCGTCATATTTGCTTTGAAGATTTGGAGGCATTTCTTACTGAGTGAGAAAGTGAAGATTTTCACTGATCACAAAATTTTGAAATATATATTCACCCAGAAGGAGCTGAATATGAGACATCGCAGATGGTTGGAATTGATGGCAGACTACGACATCGATCTTCAGTATCACCCAGGGAAGGTGAATGTCGTACTGGATGCCTTGAGTCGACTGCCCGAAGTGATGATTCTCACAGCTCAGTGGAAATTGCAGCAGGATCTGCGAGAGATGGATGTTGAAGCCATCCTACCTGAAGTCACATCGTCGTTGATGAGCATGCATATTCAATCGACGATTGTGGATCGGATCAAAGCTGCACAGCCTGGAGATGCTAAGTTGAAGAAGATCAGAGAGCAAGTTGAAGCAGGACTTTGGACAGATTTTCTGATTCATGAGGATGGATCTTTGAGATATGGTAGTAGGGTCTGCGTGCCTGCCGGAGATATCAGAGAAGAATTTATGAATGAGGCTCACAGTTCGCCTTATTCTATTCATCCTGGAGGTATGAAGATGTACAAGGATCTTCGTCAAAATTTCTGGTGGCATGGGATGAAGAGAAGTGTGGCACAGAGCGTTGCCAAGGGTCTTGTGTGTCAGTAAGCCGATTCTGGAGTGGAAGTGGCAGCACATCACGATGGACTTCGCGACTGGCTTACCTCAGAGCACCAGGCAGAACGACGCGATCTGGGTCATCGTCGATCGATTAACCAAGTCTGTGCACTTTATACCTTTCCGAGTTGGGCAATCCACGGAGATATTAGCAAGGAAGTATATGGAGGTAATGACCCAAATCATGCCTTAATAATTCCATCTAGTACTAGTTGTGATGTGAATTATGTCGTGTAGGAGATCGTGCACTTGCATGGATCCCTGTGAGCATTGTATCAGACCGGGATACGAGATTCATATCTCAATTCTGGAAGAGTCTGCAAACCAATCTGGGTACCGGTCTGAAATTCAATACTGCGTATCACCCGCAGATGGATGGACAGTCGGAGCGCACTATTCAGATATTGGAGGATATGTTGAGAGGTTGCATGTTGGATCTCAAGGGTTTGTGGGAGGATCATCTGCACCTGGTGGAGTTCTCCTACAACAACAGCTATCAGGCAAGCATTGGCATGGCGCCATTTGCTGCTCTCTACGGAAGGAAATGTCGATCGCCACTGAGTTGGGATGACATCGGTGATAGAGAGCTCTTGGGGCTAGAGATGATTGTGGAGCAATTGATGTTGTGCGTGACATCAGGGACAAGCTTCGGATCGCTCAGGACCGTTATAAGCATTGGGCAGATGCAAAACGGCGTCCATTGGAGTTCCAGCCGGAAGATCATGTGTTCCTGAAGATATCCCCGAATCGAGGAGTGATTCGATTTGGAAAGAGGGGCAAGCTTAGTCTGAGATTTATTGAACCGTTCGATGTGCTGGAGCGAGTTGGGGAAGTAGCATATCGCTTAGCTTTGCCACCGTCTTTAGAGGGGGTCCATGACGTCTTCCATGTGTCTCAGCTTCGTCGTTATATCAGCGACCCTTCTCATGCTGTGGACTACTCTGAGATTACAGTTCGACCGGATCTGACATTTGAGCAGCAACCAGTGGAGATCCTAGATCGACATCAGAAAGTCTTCAGGAACAGGACTATTGACCTAGTCAAGGTGATGTGGCGTCGCGACTCGCTAGGAGAGTCTACCTGGGAGCGGGAAGATGAGTTACTGGAGCGTTATCCATATTTGTTCCCTACACTTTAGTGGATAAGAATTCCGAGGGCGGAATTTTTCTTAAGGTGGGTAGAATGTAACGGCCGGTATTTTCTAGGCGTATTATTGTGTGTGCCCGTATTTTGTTTTAACCATCCGGATGTTTCCGTGCGCGAGTTCTATGTTGGTGCGTCTACGCGAGCGCGTATCCGTTTTCCGTCCTACCGTACCAACATTAATTGACTATCAATTTTTAACTAATTACCTTAACCTAATTATCTCACTAATTACAAAATTGCTAATCAGTTTTAACTTTCACTAATTACTTCATTATTTTAATAATCACACCTTACTAAATTACTTATTTACCTTAACTAAGAAGGGTTAATTACTAATTAAAACTTTCTACCCTTAGATGAAAATCTTTCCATAACTGATTAACCCCTGTTGAATCCTACGTCTACAGGTTGGTGAGATCCGACATGGTTATCAATTTATCTCCCCACATCCAGCTCCTCCATCCATTTGTCTCCCCACTGTTCTTATAACAGTATCATCGTCAACACATCTCCCTGCAAACCAGTCTTCTCCCCTACCGAGTTCTCCGAGCCAAAACATAACCCAAAAACCCAACATTCCAAACGAAAATCAGCCCTTCCCCAATCTTTTCTTCCCAAAACCCAATCTGAAAACAGATTTCAGCCTCCAACAAACAAATTTCAGAAATCAAACAAATAGAGAGAGCAAATCTGAAAAAAAAATCAGATCTTGAAACCCAAACAAATTTCAGAAACATGAAACCAAAAATAGATCCAAATCCAAACCCTCCTATCTCCTTCCTCCCCCCTCCCTCACCCAAGGCCTCCATCTCCCGACCACCAGCTCACGCCGGCCACCTCAACCCCCGCCGGAGCCGCCTGCAGACCGTCGCGCAGCGCCTCAAACCGCTGGAAACTGCCCCTCCTCTCGCCCTAGGCCGCCGGAGACACCGCCGTGGAGCCCGCCGCCGCCTGGGAGCCGCCCACGCTCCGCCGCAGTCCGCCCTTTCTCCTCCCTGCCGTCGCGAGGTGGGTCCCTTCCCGTTTGATTTTCGCACGAGCCATTTTTTGCTTGCTGCTGCAACTTTACAAACACAAAAAAAAAATAGAAAAGCAAAGGACAGAAGTGATGAAGACAGGAGTGAGAGACCTGAGAGATAAATAGAGAAAGAAAAACTTGTGTTAATAAATAGGGAAAGAGTGTGGCAGGGAGTATTATGAGAGGTGGGCTTTGGCCTTATTAAAATATGATGAAGGGGTCATGTGACAGCCTTATTAGGGGGGGGGGGGGGGGGGCGATGATGGCCTTAGCTTTATTAATAAAGAAAGGGATGTGTTAAGAAGATAAATATTAGATAGGTTTTATAATGTAAGTTGTAGTGGGTAAAGTTTCCATGTAACCGTACACTTATGTTGACATGGAAACTAGTTTAATGATGTTAACTGGAAATGTAATTATTCAGGTGGTTATTAGTATAAATCCGAGTGTTAAACTGTTACATATTATTTAAATCAATATTTTATTAATAGTTTAATACTGATAGGGTGAGAATATTAGTATAAACATAAGGTGTATCAGGTTAGTATAACACAACATAGGCATCACACTAGACAGGGAACCCGATAAATTAGACGAACCCAGTTCGGGGTTATTTTTAATATTGCGTTCATATCACGAAATATCTAATTCGTTGATTTGTTCAACTAAAACAGAGGACCACTACCACCGTAACGAAGTACCTGTCGGAACAAACCCAACTGCACCAAAATTGCCAAAATCAGGCAAGTATGCAATTTATAGTGAATTTGTGAAGGTAAATGCTCTTTTAGGTTTCTGCATGTAAAGCTACATAACTCAAAACCTACACGTGAAATGACGTGTGAAAACACTACCACGACATCCGTGGCTAGAAATGTGACCTGACGGCATATAATTTGTTGTACCTTACTTTAGAACATTAGCACGGAAAAATCAATTTTCATGTCGTATTCGTTAAATTCACATACTCAGTATTTTTGTTAAATTGTTATAAATATTGCTCGAAACTCTTGTAACCATGTAAATTGTTGCGTAAAGACAAATGATCATGTTATTTAATTGCTGCATGCCTTAAAAAGACTAATAAGAGAGTGACATCGTGAAATCGTGCGCCTCGAAGGCGGAATCGTGACTTTCGTGATGTCATGTGAGTTGACTAGGCTGGCTCGTGTTCCAGCACAAATCTTGGGTGGGGTTAGGGTTGAGCGGCTACTAGGCGTATGACCGGGTACTCTCTTCAAGGGCACCACCCGTATGCGGTGGGTTAGCGCCAATCACGGTAAGCCCCCGTGAGAAGAACGACCCACTCATCACGTCCTAAAGGCGAGAACTCTATTATAGACGTGCGACACTAACTTGAAACTTGCAACGTGAAATTGTTATCTCAGTGAAATTGACATGCTTTACTTCACTTGTCAGATTGTTTAGAACTGCATGATAGGATGTATTTACTTTAAAATCAGCATGCTTCAACTTTTATGTTATCTCGTTTAATTTAAAATTGCCTCTTAAATCCAGTATAAATCTGTATATCTTGCCTTGGGTTCTAACATCTTCTTGCAGACCCTTGTTGACATACATTCATGTTTTTGGATGTATGTCAGATCCCGAGCTTGAGTATCAGGAGGTTCCTTACGAGACACCTGACTTGGAGAGTCAGGAGTTCGCTGTAGACGCCGATTTTCTCCCTGCGGAGAACTAGTGGGCTATTCTGTTGCTGATTGCCGTAGTTGCTTTCTGTTGTTGTTGGTGTATGTTATCTTTGTTGTATTTCGGCCCAGCTGAGGCTTGTTGTTTTTATTTCGTGTACGGACGCTTAATATTCTGGATGTGGCTTGTAATGTATGAATAATTCTTGTTGTTCTGAAATGCGTGCAAAGGACATGCCCTTGCGTTTACCACTGACGTTTATTGAACCCGAGCTTCACCGCTCCGGTTCAAGCGGACCCCAGTAACGCTCTCGCTCTAGTCGTTTTGGGAAGCGGGGCGTTACAGTTTGCCGAAACGCGGGCAGCTAGACAGGTAGATGAACTCTAGTCACTCCCACACTCTTGCAAACTATGAGTTACCCCGAAACCCCGGTGATGTGTCAAGCATCAGTTCTTTACATGTTTGTTCCACGGGACGTTCCATATGTTGTTTGTCACACCAGGTCAATTGGTTGACTTGAAACTCGTTCCTAGTAGATTTTTGCCAAGTACAAAGGATAAAGACAAGTCCAACACCAAGTGGTGTTGTATGCTTTCATGCTTCGAGCACGTAGTAGTGGGGTACTAAAAGTCCGTACATGCACAGTGGACTGGATTTCTGAATTTAGTAACTGTCATGACTTACCAAAATCAGCACCGTCGTAGTAAGCTGGAAGAGGATCTAGGGCTTCCTCTGAAGTTGGTACACCAGAGTCTGTACCTACAACACAAAATGCTTAGTTAGAAAACACGACTTTTCCTATTTAAATAATTAGGCCGTTTTGATTTTTAAAACTTGTTAAAACGGTGTCGGAAATTATTCAAAATTTTTATATAATCCTAAAATAATTATTTTGATTTTACTGCAAGAGGGGAGAATTTTCAGAAGCTTCTGTAATTTTTTTATAATTTTTAGAAACTCAAAAATAGCTTAAAAACCCCAAAATACTTAAGTGACGTATATCTTCCGTAATTTCTTCTGGGAGAAATACTCGTCGGAAAAGCTTGAATGAACAGTCAAAATGACTGTCTCGAAGATTACTTTCACATATAAATTTATCACATATTATTGTATGTGAAAACAGCGAGCTACGAATTTTAGAATGATTTATACGTATTTAATCTTTAAGTTTAAAAAATGTTTCTGGAAAAAGTAGGCATCTAATCGAGATGAGACCAGTACCATTGGATCCGAAATAATGTTTCTGATTTTCTAGAGCTAGTCTCATATTTTTCTGAGCCCTGTATATTTAGTTGTGGATTTAAAACCATTTAACCTCATTATTAATTATTTAAAAAAATCTAAAATACGAAAAATACTCCGTAATTACGACCGTGCCACTGGGGGGTCACCTTCCGCTCGTCGTTGCAGCTGCACCGGGGGGTTCTCGTTGGCGACGACGTAATGGCGGGCGGCGGTGGGCGGACGGCGAGGCGGAGCGGCGACGAACGAGGCGGAGGAAGCGGCGGTGGCGGCGGCTGCTGCGAGAGGGGTGAGGCGTCGGGCGCTGTGGCAGAGCGGGGTTTCGGCAGTGGGCGATGGGAAGAGGGTGGCGGCGGCGGCGTTTGACGGCGGCGGCGACTGCGGACGACAGCGTGGGTCGGCAGGCGGCGGCGGTCGGAGCTCGGCGAGCGGCGGTGAGGGTGGCGGAGGGAGAGTGCGATAGAGAGAGAGAGAAAAGCACGGGGAAATTTTTTGCAGCGGGCTGGGTTTGAAATAAAACGAGGGGAGAGAGATACACTGTGATTATTTGTGAAGCTTATGGGGGTTTTTATAGTGATTAACTATGGCACTATTGTAATTAGAGGGAAAGGAGACAAAGGATTAAAGGGGGAGGGGGAAAGATGTCGGATCTGAAGTGATTTCAGATCCAACCAACATTTCGATGGGTAATTAGGGTAGTTGGGGGATTAGGGTGAAAGTAAAAGTAGTTTAGTAAAGATAAAAAGATCATTAGTGAATGTAATTAGCAAAGCGGTGAAATACAGACACGTTTTCACAAACGACTCCGAAAAATTACAAAAACATACCCATGGGATCGTATCATCGCGAGGATCGCGAATACTAGATCCGTTTTGGGATTTGAGCTACGGAAGTACAAGTTTTAGGCCAAAACGTTTAGAAAGCGGGTTTGGGGGTTCTAGGTTGAAACGATATCCAAAAATTCTGAAATTAATGTGGGGAGACCTAAATAATCATAGGATGCTACTGTAGAAGTTTGAAGACATTTTGAAAACGTTTGAATAGAAAATAAATTCGTTAAGTCAAAATGGTAATTATTGAAAACGAATTTTTATCAGAGTTGTTTTGAGTATTTGAGGAAATCTGAAAATACTGAAATACCTTATAATTAGTCGTATGTTTCAAAATATTTTTATTGTTGTGAACGAGAAACATATTTTGGAGAAGGGTTACGGCTAGGAAACTCATAGCTTCCTTTATATAGTATTCATAATGGGTACTCATGTGGGTGGATACCCGATAGGCCCAATATGTCCTATTCATAACGCTTCCCCTTATCCAACCAGCGTGGTATACTCGACTTTATGAATACTGAATGATTCATTAGTACTACTGAGTATCTTAAAGGGTGGATACTTCTGGATCCAAGTTAGGGGTAACTGCCTCGTTAAAAACCCTTAGCTATGTAAAACCCTGTGGAAAAAACCAATAGCGAAGGGAAAAGAGTACAGCACTCCATAACTTCTCCTGATTTGGGGATGTGTCGAGGGGTGGATACTTCTGGATCTAGAGTCAATGTGGTTGCCTCATTAAAACCTTAACTATGGAAAAACCCTGTGGGAAAAACCACTAGCCAAGGAAAAAGAGTACAACTCTACAGTTGACTCCCCCTTATCTGATCAAGCTTCAGGCTTGCAGATATCCTATATGTCTATACATTTATCTCCTATGTGTCTATACATCCATCTCATCTACAACATTCCGAAAGCAAAAGTAAAGTACAAGCATCACTCATCTATACAAGTTTCACTCATATAAGGCATTAGCTGAAACTTAAGGAGCGCTAGCAAACTTGGTAGACAGCTCCACGTCTCAATCGTCATTGTCTGCGAGGTACTTCAGGACCTGGCTTTGTATGTTCTTGAACTGCTCCTTGGGTGATGAGCTTCTCGGGATGGTGGAAGGATGTAGACTTGGAAAGAGTCTGTGTAGATCTTCAGGAGGTGGACGTCCCTTTTATGCCATTCATCGCAATGATCTGTAACCTGCATATACATTTAACATAGAGGATTTTTCCTCGGCCATTGGAGATAGCGCAAAAGCTACATATCTCTGGTCCAGTGGCGCGCTGCAGGCGCTGCACTGTACCTGACAAATAGCTATACTGCTAACGCTCAAAAGAGACGCATGTAATTGGCCAGGTAAAAGAGTGTTTCAAAGACACTTAAGGCACTTCTGGACCATATATATTCTTCCCCTCTTCCAGCTTACGGAAAGGGGTCTTTTAATGTATATCCATACAACCAAAAAGGTGTATTTGGTGGAGAATGAAATTAATGTTTCTTCATCAATCGTCATTGTATGAAGTTTTCATCTTCGGGATGATTAATTAACGTCATCTTCAGGATGATAGTTCATTTGCAGGATAATAGTTCATCTTCGGGATGATTGTTCATCTTCAGGATGATTAATGTCATCTTCAGGATGATAGTTCATCTTCAGGATGATGGTTCATCTTCAGGATGATTAATGTTCTGTAAGCCTAGAATTTATGCCTAGCTAGGGCTTTGGTATCATATCATATCTGATAGATATGCTTTAACAGATATTTCGGTAATTTCTCTCCAGGAGATCCGATAATATTTTGAGTTATTTAAAATAATCTCAATTGTTTTTATTTTGCTCTCTTAAGAACAATACTGTTTTTAAGAGGTGCAAACAGAGTATGAGTCCTTTAAGGATCTCTGTCTAGGGTGTCTTTCTTTTAATATATTATTAATATATGTCCCAAAAAGAAAGGAAAGTAAAGAAAAAATTTATACATGCAGTTGAAGAAATTTTATATCGGTGATGTTGTCACATCCAATTGCAACATCAACCAAAAATTCCCTCTTTTTGCCATTCGTTGGGTTACGCCTTGACATAAACCATTCGATGCATCAGATTCATCTTGTAAGTGAGTTCAGCTCATCTTACTTGATTACTTCCTGGTTTGAGCGATTTATACCTCTAAAGCTATAGCAAATTAAAATGCTTATAGCTAACGATTTTATTTTAATTCTCCTTCAATACTCAGTTATCCCACATGATTTGATATCATTTTTGATACCAGGGACTTCAGGTCCAACACCTCATATTTCATAAGTGAGTCCAGCTCACCTTATTATTGCCTCATTCCACATTATTATAATTTGGCCAAATCTCTATCTTTGCTTGAGGCAAAGCAGAGTTATGGAATCGATTTTATATTTAACTGGCAAATTGAAATATGAGAGAATTTGTTGACAAAATGTGTTCTTTCTTGTCCAAAAACTCACCCCGTACGTACTATAATCATTTGATTTCTCCCAGATGAGTCTCCTTCACGACACGTTAAAGAAGTGAAGGTTCTGTGACGGGTAAAGAATATGGACAGATCCAGAATTGGTCCTTAGCAACCAAGTTGCAATAAGGTTCTGGATTTGAGCTCACTTTCATGTGGTGGTATTGTTTTTTCGGTCTCCAGGAGTAGATTTCTCTCTTTGGAGCCTAATGGTATGTCCTCTCATTTCTTAAGGACATCCACTTCTGCTACTGGTGGATTGCATCCATTATATTTGGTATGTCAATCCTAGCTGGATTTTTAGTAGCAGGGATGTGAAAATTTTGACAATATTTAAATTGTCAGTCTGATTATAATCAGATCATATGTATTTACTTTTTAAATGGTCAATTTGAGCTTCAGGCTCATAGATGATTTGAACCAAATAGGGAATTGAAGAATCTTCAGGATCCTTATTACCATCAATACACAATCTATAAGATGTGCACTAATGCCTTACTCATACGAGTTTTTGGAATCTATTCATCAAAGTTGGTTAGTCCTGATGAATGTGTTCTCTTTATGGCATCATGACGGTTTATGTAATGTTGCTTCAGGAACACATACAGAGCGTTGCGCACGTACCATCTTTAAGATGTGCTCTAAACCCATTCTTAGAAAATGTTTATATGGAGTTGATCAGACTCATATAAAAGGATTCTAATGGTGTGTTTAGCTGAGTGTACGCAACCACTGTTGCTACTTATTTATGATTTCCCATTTTTATCCAAAGTTACCACTTTTTTAAAAAAAATGGTTGGATAATGACCATTTAGAGGATATATATTGATGAGTACACAAAAAGGTACATCATCGGTGATTTTAAGGGAGTGGACAAAGCCTATTTATATCCCTTAAATACTCTCAAGAGACCTAAAGGTCTTCATTATCTTTAATGATGGTAGTATATCATCTTAAATTCATTTGAGGAAGTGGGGAGAGTCAATGTCCATGTGAATGGAGATGATCTCATTATCATTTTTCCCTTTTGAATAGGACAATGAAAGTTTCACCCTTTTTTGAAGAATCTTCGGGTTCGTCTGGTTGATGATGTCTTGCATCATTACTCCAGGGTGATATCGATCCAAAGTTGGTCGATTCTGGACACTTCTGGTGTTCCAAAATAATTCCTCCTTTTGAATTTATGTGGGACTTTTGAAAAGTCCATTAAAATGCTCAAGTTAATTTTGTCCGGTAATAGTTGAACTGTGTTCAAACTGTGAAGGATTACATCTTCACATTCACTATTGTGCGGATCATTTTGGGACAAAGTTTCAGCCTTCATTTATTTCTTGAGTCATTAAGGATTTCGTTTTGACGAATATCCTTTTGAAACTGTATAAGTTTCAGAGAGTATATGACATCCTCATTTTATTTTTAGGGATACTCAAGATATCAAATCATTCGCAGTAAAATAAAATGTATTAAAACTACAACAGAATAATACTGATGATTTTGTTAAGTCAACAAGTGACATAGTGTGATGTGTGCTCTTGAAAACATACAACAATAATTATGCTCATTTAAGACTTATGTTATGACAACAGATTATATTTGATTTCAAAGTTTATTTGCCCTCGGGGAGTAGCTAAATATACATAAGGTCAATTAGACTTTCGTCGTTTTGACTAGATATGTATGTATTTTTATATGGCATAAGTTAATGCACATTCATGTTTGCAAAAACATTATGGCTCTTATCAGAACTTCTGGTCTGATTTGGCTTGCCATTGCTTACTCCATGTCGAGGTATATCGTATCTTCCCTTTCCCATTTAATCCAAGACTTCGCCTGTTTTGAGTTTTCCTTATTTTTATTTCAGGTCATGTCTGATCCTGAACTTCCCCTGATTTCAATATTCCTTATTTATAAAGGACAACGAAAATTAGTCTTGCTAGGGAGACATAAGCAGGGGTTTGAGCAAATTATTTATACTTCCACTTTTCTAATTAATGAGAGACTTTTAAAAGTCTATTTGAATGCTCGAGTATAGCTTCAGGCCATTTACTTGAGTCGTTCAAATTTTATGTGGATAGTTTATCATGCTCAGAGGGGAAAACAAATACGTGGCTACAAAATTTATAATTTCTCACTTATCTATTAAGTCACGACTTCGGGCGTACACTTAAAAGTAAGGGGTAGATTCAAAAATCATACATTGTAAAGTGAGACGACTCTAAAAGAGTTTAGCGGTGTTATGACAACTGCTGGTGTCAATATTTACCGTAAAATGCGCATCTCTAAAAAGATCGCATAAATGGTTTTCACATAAGCCATCGTTTTTGTTGATATTTATTTTATTAGGGGAAAATGTGCTAACTTTTGATTTGATTTTGAACTTCAGGTTCATTTTGTCAAAGTGGATATGATATTAAACTTTTTGAAATCATGATTGTCTTATTGTCATAAATATCGTCATATCATGAGCCCATCATACATGTAATATAAAGCTTGTAAACTAAAACGTTATGCTCAATTAACATGAATTGAAATAAGTATGATGTATACACATGCTATTTATATGCTGCAGGCACTTAAATAATCTTATCGCAGATATATAGTCTAGCTATAGGCGTTAAACTATATCAAAGTGATTTTAGCATGCTTTTTAACAGTTTCATTGTAACATCAACATAGCATGAAAATAGTTAACATCCACACATTTAATGTATAAGCAATGAAAAAATAACTTAGGACTATGGGGATCAGCCAACCGACACCGAAAGGAAAAAGACAGTCCGAAATTACATCAAAAAGTTGCATGAAAGAATAAGTACAACTCGGGAACTTCAGAGAGAAGCCCCTTTCATCTTTGTGCATACGCCTTCAGCTCCTTTTTGGTGTCCGCCGGTCTTCTTTTTACATTTATATCCTCACTTACAAATTTCTCTCAAAAAAGGAAAAAATTGTAGGAAATTAAAAGGTGTCGGAAACCTGGCTGATCCCTAAAAACATAGCCTAATTCGCACATCCACGCAGATAATATATGAAAATATACAACCACGCAGATAATCATATCACAGGCATGTAAAGATTAATTAAATAATCTAACTAGTGTGTGACGTGCTAAAAAATTATTTTTGAAAAACTTTTTACCTTTGATCCATATTTTTAATGTTTTGTTTACCGCTTTAACCCTTTTTATAAAGTTTCTTTAATTATTTTGGGCTTTTAGGGCCAAAAATAAAAAAGAAAAATTATTTGTGTAAATGTGCTAATTTTCAGGCTTTTGGGGCCATGAAAACAACCCATTAGGGTTAATTGGGCTTCCCCCGAAAAATTGGCCCGTTAAGGGCTAGGGTTTCCGAAAAACCCTAGGGGGGCGCGCCGCCGTGACGTCGGGCCGCGGCCTGAGGCCGCGGCCGCGGGCCGCGGCATTAGGCCGCGGCGACAGGCCGCGGCAGCGAGGCGCGCCGCGGCCGATGGCCGCAGCGTTTTTCCACCGGCGGCGCTCGTAGAGCGCCGCCGTTTAGCCCTTTGGGCGTGCGGGGTATGGATCAAGGTTTGGGGGGGTAAAAAAACAGATTTTTCAAGCGTTTAGATCTCTAAAAAACTGATTTTTATTGTTTTTAGACATGCGGATCTAAATAAAAATGTGATTTTTACCGTGATTTTAAACTTTTTGATCCTAAAACATGCATATCTACGTGAAACACAAGTTTAGATCTAAAAAGTTTTGATTTTTACCTCTAGATTCGACGAGGGAATCTAGACGACAGTTGGTGAAGGATGCCCTTTTCGCTCCCCGTTGAGAAGATTACGATCTTCTTAGATTGAGCGGTTGATGGATCTCCTTCCTCGCGCGTCGCCGCCTTTTCCAACGAGAGCATCGTGCTGATAACGTGTTGTGAACGAGAAACATATTTTGGAGAAGGGTTGAGGCTAGGAAACCCCTAGCCTCCTTTATATAGTATTCATAATGGGTACTCATGTGGGTGGATACCCAATAGGCCCAAATGGGTACTATTCATAACATTTATAAGAATTTTTGAAATCAGTTTTGTTATAAAACTCTTGACTAACATTTATAAAGTAAAATTTATTTTAAAATACGTAAAAATACGTAAATTGAAGTGTTGAAAATTACTGGTCGTTACAGCAATAAAGCACCATAAAAGCTCGGACGATACCCTCTGATGTCCATTACCTATAAATAATCTCTTGGACAACTTCTTAGGGGACTCCTACACAAATTCTGGGAAATTCTCACTCTCTGACAACCACAAAAGTCAGGTGCTCCTATATTGGTATGTGCTCCACCTAAACTCTACATTTCCTACATTAGCTCGGCGTGATAGCAATCGGTTGATCTTTCAACAGATATGTCATATTTATCACGAGCCTACTTGAGTCACTGTCTGACTTAAGTATCAGATGGAATTAGGTCGAACCGTAGATCCGACCCTCCCCAACGAGCTCCTCGTGTTGCTGGAAGCAGAAGGCGGCCCAGACACAGTTCGGGTTTGACTTTGATAGCTCAGACTGACGTCTGTTCAGCACGAGATTAGCCTGCCTCTTACCAGTCTGATGATGTTGACATACCACTCCAGGTGATGCAACCGAACCATCTTCAAACAACATCGGTGGTGAGAAATACGTCTGAAAACAAAAGTTCTAGCTAGGTTCATTGTTCCAACTTTTAGTAGTTTCTCCTCACATGTTATCCTCAAAGGCCATTGGCTTCCCTTTTCACACGTGCTCAACAAGGTAATTTGATCCTGAACCGTAGTTTCTAGTATATATGCATGGTAGGCTCTCTATTAGTCACTTGCTAGCTTCCTGAATTATATCCACAACATTTGTCGACCTAGTTTCCTTGTGCTTCCAATTCAAATATCTACCCTCATGGACTATTGCATCCTAGTTTAGAGATCAAGAACTGCCCTTGCACCGTTTTCGTTCAGCCTTCATCATTTTATTTCTTTTATTTTTTGGCATCAGTATAATTGTTAGCAACATCAGAAGTTGCGGTTGAATAATTGTATGTATTAGTTTCTTACGTTTTTCTAAGAGTCTCTTTGTTTCTTGTGTTGGTTCTTAGGCTTTTGTGATTCATGGATTATATATATGGGAGATATCACTTGTAATCATAATCATCAAGATCAAGAGATACAAATCATTTTCTTCTTCTCAACTAGACGTACACATTAGATTTTTTATTTAGTTAAATGGTAGTAGGCTAGTTTTCTAACTATAAAGAAAATGCTTTTACTAGACGTACACATTAGATTTTTTATTTAGTTAAATGGTAGTAGGCTAGTTTTCTAACTATAAAGAAAATGCTTTTGATACATTACATAAATACACCAGAACTTGCATGTGCTCGGACGGCACGGAGACAGTTGTCGCCCGAGCACAAATGCAAAGAGAAGCGGTGGGAAAAAAAGCGTGGGTGTGCATGTGAAGAGCGACGGCCAGAGAGGGGGGCATCGAGAGATGAGGAAAATCAGGGACCAGAGTGCAAAAAAATCCAACCTAAAACCAACTCTCCAAAAACCCAACACAAACCAAGGCCAGAACCTCATCCAACTCCCACTGAGCCCCACCATGATGACGTGGCACGCAAAGGTCCAAGCTTTTGTCCCAGTCAACTTGTGACCGGAATAAATACCCTCGTTTGTAATATAGATGATGTATATGATGGTCGTTTCATAATTAAATTATATATGAAGTAAATATTATTTATTTGACATATGCAAGATGAATCTTATTTAGAGTTTTTTATTAATTTTTTTTACATACTGCATGTTCGCATCGTACTGTATCCAACACTCATACTCGTATCCGGACTGTATAATCACACTTGTTACGAACTAAAGATCGTGATACTTCGACCTTCCATCCAAGTTCGCCAGACACATGGAAACTTGCACATCCTCTACGAAGTCCGCCTCGACTAGTGGGAAGTGCGCACTTTACCCCGAATCTCGCCAGTTGCTCGCCCGCTTCCCTCCAAGCTCGCCAGGCGAACAACCAGTTTACCTGTCATCCACCGGGAGCGACCAAGTGACTCATGTGCGGCCTTGCTCCTCGGACGCACCTCGATGACCCTTCGGCCCATCGAACACGACAAACGTCCTTGTACGAGAAAGCCACTGACACTTCTGCCGCTCGACAGCCTGACAAAGCACTCCCTAGCCGTTGTGCCGTCTGACCGCCTGGTGCTTTCAGCTCTGACACTCTGACAAAGCACCACTGGCCGTTGCACCGTCTGACAAAAGCAAGGCTGACACGTACAACTCTGACAACCTCGATTGAACCTTCCGCAGTCTGACACGCCAACTCAGCACGCCAGGTCAGCCCTACATAACCACCTCCATCAGCTATAAATACACCTTCACATCCATCGAGAGAGGGTTGGCTAATCGATTTTCAAACTCTGACGCATGCACAAGAGCAAAGATCGTCCACATCTTTGTTCTTCCACCTAAGCTCGCCACGTAAGGTCGACCTACTCCTAGCTTGGCCTACGTGTCCGACCCATTTTTATAAGCCCTAATTCTGACTTAAGCCTCTGAGAGGCTGCGGGTTGGAACCCAACCCGGCCTTTCTGACGCGCTGCTCTTTGTGCAGTTGAGCTCGTCCAAGCAGCGAGCAACCGGCGACCAACTCGAGGAAGGCGGCAAACAAGCGGTGAACTTGCAGGATTGATCTGAAGATCGACCTCTGAAAAGCTCATAGCCTCTACACCCCCAAACACTTGTTAACGTCCTACCAAATCACCCACATTTGTAAACACCGTGCCCTTGGTTCCCTTTCTATATAAATTCATTGTACGCGGATCTTACCCTGCAACAACACTCATACTCATATCTGGACTACATAATCGTGTCCGCACAACAAGATGACGAGGAAAGGATGAGTTTAGATGACGAGGAAGTCCCTTGCTTCCAAAACTCAAGACTTTGGTGGAGCAAGTTGCCAGAAGTGGCATCCTTACTATGGGCTGAAGAGGAAGTCCCCTGCCGAAAGAGAATAAGAAAGGAATGCTTAGTGCCGGAGAAACGAGAAGAATGATCGATCCCCGTCATTAATGGCTATTTTTGTCTGCCGTGTGCCTGATATAATTCGATCTTAGTTTTGCTTTTGCTCCATCCTCTCTCTTTTATCAAAGTTGTTTTAAAAAAAAAGTAAAAACAAAAACAAAATTTAGAAGTGTTTTTGCGCGCAAGTTTGTCCAATTTCCTCAAAACAAAGGGCGGTGGCGGACTACGCTTTCAGTGATTTTGGATATTTAAGCTCCATTGAACTGATGACTCGCAAACCACACAATCAGAATGTACGATCCCATTCCGGTCCCTGACTCCGACTACAACTTCGGGGGTTCTCAAGCCTCCGACGACTCCTCCGGCGACGTGTGGATTCCGGTGGTACTTCTGATTTGCCTAGTCGTCGCCGTCGTACTGGGTGTAATAACATATGTTTGGTGGAGGAAGCGGCGTGCGAGCATGGATAGCGAAAGCGACGCCAGCAGCAGCCACACTGCCAGCCCACCGCCCCCGGGCAGCGTCGCGGAGTGGGTTTCTCTGCTCGAAATGGTGGCGCTGCCGCCGCATGGGCCGGAGAGAGACGCGCAAGGCCTCCGCGAAGCACACAAATGCTGCGTCTGCTCGGAGGATTTTGGGGCAGGGGAGGAGGTCCGGGTCCTCCCCTGTCGCGTCGTGATCCACCACCATTGCGCCGTCCAACACATCGAACGGTTCGGCGCCTGTCCCCTTCTCTGCGCGGAGGCGCCGCCGCCGCCGCCGACCGTGCCGACCGCCCCGGCCATGACCGATACGGTCAGTGAAGGCCAAGACTGACGATTTGTTGCTGCTCTTTAGTCTTCACTTTCAACGCCCTTTCCACGTTTTAAACATAGTGAATAACCACATGTCAATTAAATTGGATGCCCAATTTTTTATTGGTCCAAAATAAGTGTTGGTAAAATTACGAGATTTTAAATATTTGTGCTCGTTATCTTACATGAAACTAGGAGATTTCTAAGAAAGAAATTTGAAACGAAAGATCTTGGAGAGGCCTCTTTTGTGTTAGGTATACAAATACACCGAGATTGCAAACGTCATTGTCTATCATAGACTTGATCTCTTCATTCACGGTATCTATCATCTTTTGAGAGTTAGAATTTTGCATAGCCTGACGGAAGTTAATTGGATCGTCTTCCATCAATTCAAAGCCGAGCTCGTATTCCTGGAGAAAACTTATGTATTCATCTAAAATGGCATTTCTCATCTCTCTTTTGGATCTTCTTAATGGCACATGTTGTTGATGTTGTTGAGTTTTCTCTGCCGGAATAACAACTTCATTTTGTGTGGGGAGCTGATTGACATTGTCATGACGTTTTGGATTTGCTACTTTATCATTCTTAGGACTAAAGGCTGATCATTACGGATGGCAAATTGAAAAAAAAAATCCATATAAGCCAGGAGACACACATGTTGCTAAAGGAGACAAGTTTAGTCTCGATCAGTTCCTTAGAAACCACATTGAAGTTAATGAAATACAAAAGATTCCGTATGCATCAGCTGTTGGGAGTCTAATGCATGCACAAGTTTATACTCATCCGGATATTGGGAGTCTAAAGAGCCAATTTTAAATTATTTTGATACATTGCAGACATTTCTACCGAATAAGTAAGCTCTGATCTTCGTAAACAACCACATGCATAAGACTTCCAATTACAGAAGCATATGGAACATTTTCCATTTCATATAGCATGACTGCGTATAATTTACACGCCATACATCTATCTATAAATGATCTATGTCATTTGGTTATATTGATATATGTGACCAAAGATGGCGTTAGTTTTGTTACTTGTGACAAAAATCACTTTGATCATATATTGAAATAATCAGTGGACGAGATTAGTTGGAGCGCCCTTTAGATATGTAAGAGGAATTTTGAGATCATATGGTTGTAAATATTTTGTAATGATACACTTGTAGCCCGAACGGGAGATTGTAGGAAAATATTGGGCTTCATATGTAATTAAATGTATTTAATACTATGCAATTAAATGTGTCTAATGCTATCATAACGTTTAGCCCATTCAAAGTGATCTAATTAAGCTTACAGTTATTTAGCTTTGAAGGGATCAATGGTATAGTTTGTTATGTGTAGAGACCTAGTTCATATTTCTAATTTATAATTGGCCTAATTACAAATATAAAAACTTCCATATATAGGAGGACTATGCATAACACATGTCAATGGCACTTTTCATTTAAAAATTTTAGTTTCCCTTAAAATTTGTTACAACCAAAATTTAGTTTCCTTCTGATTTAGTTTCTCCTAAAATTTCAAAATCCAGCCTCCAAAAAATTTAGTTCCATCCACATTTAGTTCTCCCCAAAATTTTACGGTTTCCCCCCAGAATTTTCACATTCTCATACTAACCAACGATTTCTTAAGATTAAATCTTAACCGTCTTTCTACGCAATTCTTTGGTCTAGTCAGCAACCCCATTCAAAAATATTCCTTTATTTGTATAATAGATTATGGTCCAAAATTCATACGATATGAGAAGATAAATCACTTCAGTTTTTCCATTCACTCTGACATCCCATCATCAGAAAGAATACAAAGATATCATATTGAATAGGAAGAATCACACCCCACAATCGCTTCTTCAATAAATCAAGGTACTCTCTTATATAACTTGGTGATTTGACATGGATAATCTGTTGGGAAACGAATAACCAATAGACCGTGGAAGCTGCCCCTTCGGCGGATAGCTACCCAATAATCTCTATGTCGCGCTCTTTCAGAGATATACCACAATAGCGTAATATCCAACCAAAACAAGAAAGTTGAAATGTAATGAAAGCAGGAAAGCAACAAAACAAGCAACACAGAGTTTACCCAGGTTCGGCCCACTAACGGCACATATATTCAACTTCCCGATGACAGTTTCCACTAATATGATCAGAGAGAATTACATTGACTCCTTCAATCTTCTTCAATAAAAGAGCGTACCAATAACTCCAAGCGTGGAGTTAAAACTCTTCTCACCAAACCTAAAGGAGATCACCAAAAGCGAAGAAAACAAAAGCTCTCACCAATAACCCCTCAACCCAAAAAGAGAGATAACAAGAATAAGATTCCAATGACATTAACAAAGAAATCTCAAGAAGACACTCCTAAAATCATGACCTAAAGCTCCAAGATGCGTGAGGAAGAAGAAATTTGATGATGTCACACGCTCTCCCCAAAATAAACTATATGAGTGATTTAAATAGTCTAATGGGTCATGCAAAATCTTAGTCGTCTGATTAGATTAGGTTTTTAAGCAAAACCTTAACTCAAAGTCGTGTCTGGTCTGTATTCAGTCGACACGGCCGTGCAAGAATTGGCAAGGCCGTGTCACCTTTGCGTAACATACCTTTGAAAAAACACAGAATGTGCACAACCGTGCCGAGCTCTACACAGTTGTGTCACGGTCTGCCCAGAAATTGGTAGGCTTCGCAAACTTGGCACGGCCGTGCCAAGCCCAAAAAATGAATTTTGAAGAATATATCAACAAACTCTACACTGCTTCAAGCTTCATTCATCAGACCATGTCATCTCCAGACACTTCACAGCTCTACCCAGAATCCAGACCTCTATATCTGATTAAGGAAACACCAACCTCTCATCGGGAACCGTGCTGTCACGCCCCGCTTCCCTAAAATAGAAGGCGAGACGTGATGAGGTCCGCTCAGACGTGGAGCTGTGAAGCTGCAGTCTGATAAGCGTATAAAATTCAATTGGCAGGTCCTTGCAACGCAATACGAAACAACGATAATAATAATGAAATGAGACAATAAGCAATTTATTAAATCTCAGAATAACCATAAAATAAATTACAATATCACAGAAAAGCCACCGGCTCAAAAGGAAAATCTAAGGCCCATACATGGCCAACAAAGTACAACATACAAGCAAGGGTGCCACGCACCGACAACTAACAGCAAACCTAAACAAAGGAAGAGAACACAAGCGGCCTCTAAGACAGGTCACCAGTGACCACAAACTCCTCCTCGACAGCCATGGGCTCAGCGTCAGCAAACACTACGTCCTCTGTAACGGCCTCTAGCTCGGGATCTAACATGTGTCACCCAAAAGAGCAAGGGGCACATGTCAGCAAGTCTAAAAAGACTTGAGCAAGGAAACTGAAAGGAAAGTAAACTAACAACCTAGCAGTTATAATAAAATGCAATGACATGGCAGTTAAGTATGATGCAACAGTTAACAAGGACAAGAAGGGACAAGCACGCACGATGTAGCAAAAGCTACCAAATCACTAATTCACGAATCACTTATCACGATTTTCGCTTATCACGAATCACTTATCACGATTTTCGCTTATCACGAATCACTTATCACGATTTTCACTTTGTGCTCAGAGTTTCCGTCTTTTGGCTAGAGTGGCTGATCGGGCCAACTCCTAAGCTCAAGCGACCGTTTAACCCTACCCCTCCACGTGTATCGAGCGTTGGGATTAGCAACACACTAGCTCGCTTCTGGATCACGAGCCAGGAAGTGTATTTGGCATAGGGGTGCTCCTAGCCTCAAGTCACGATGTAGGAGTCAAAATCCTACTCGCCGCAGCTTACATTTTAAAGTAGCGTGTGCTACACAAACACGATGAACAATCAAGTATGCAATGACATGAACAGATATTCGCGTACCGTTAATTGAAATTAAACATGACATGCAAGCATGATGAAGGTGACGGATCTAGCTTCGTTGTCAAGCGAGATCAAGGGGCATCTAAGCAGCTATCCTTTCACTGCCTAGTCTCTTTTACGCTAAAACAAGGAAATGGCCAAAGGTTTGGCCTAAAACCCTAAGTGGCAAGTTTCACTTGCCTAGCACCGAGAATGACGATCGCGAAGGTTCGTCTCACAAAATGGTAACCTACGGGGATGAGATCGCTGCCATGGCAAAACAACATCAGAACAATATCACTAATATCCATTTTATTAGGGTTTCAATAAAATCACAATGAGGGTTATGAGAATATTAAAGGATCGAACCCTACCGTATAGAAGTAGAAGATCGATGCCGAGCAAGCACGGCGACGGAAGGACGATCCGGAGAACTACGGTTCAGATCTGGAAACGGGGAGAAAATATGGAGAAATGGGATTTTGGGGGTTTTGGGGGTTGGAGGCGGCCTAAAGCATGAAGGCCGGCTTAAATGGAGAGTGAGAGGGGCTCTTGAGGAAGGAGGAAGGGCTAGAGGAAGGTTGGGGAAGATCAGAGGTCTAGGGGAAGGGAAATTGCCAAGAGAAGTGAAAGAAAGAAAAGAAAACGATCGGGGGTTATTTATAGGAAAACTGCGGCGGCTAGGGCAAACCTAGTGTTTCTGGGTGATTTAGTCGGTCAACGAAGGGTGGCTGACCGACTAGTTTGGGAACTAGTCAGTCGGTCGTTCAACTGTGACCGACTAAAATCAAACAGCGAAAGAAGGAAGAAATCTGGGAAGTGAATTAGTCGGTCTGTGAAGGCCCGTCGACCGACTAGTTTGAGACCTAGTCGGTAGGTGAGTGTTTATGGACCGACTAACGATAAACAGTAACTTAGGTAAAATTTATCAAAGGAACTAGTCGGTCTGAGAGTGTAATACCCCGTTTCCATATGTACGCGTATTTATACGTATTTTGGCGTAAATGCGTATTGGAAGTATTCTCGTATTTTTTCTTTAAAAATTTTGGTGTAGGAATTATTTTTAAAAGATTTTAAACTTATCTTTTGAATTTAGTAAATAGGAGTATTTGGATGAATACTTGTATTTATGGTGTATATGGTATTTCAACATGTATTTTTATTTTTGCAAAATACAAATTCTAAAATTGTTTTACCATGACACCTTAGCTTATTAGGTGTCATCTTGCTAATTAAGAAGGAGACACATGGCTTAGACTTTGACTAAATGAAAGGATGAGAGGGTTTTAGGGAGACCTAAAATCTAGGCAAAGAAAAACAAAAAAACAAGAAAATCCCACATTCTCTCACTCTCCCTCTCCTTCCCAATTCTGGCCAAAATTTTGTCTCCCCCTCTTTCACTCATTTGCTTCATTTTTCTCTCTACCAAGAACTCTTCCAAGCACCCCTCTCATTCCTCATCATTCCTCCATCAAAATTCATCTCAAAAATCATCCCAAATCCATCTTTAGAAGCCTATTTGGAGTTTGCAGATAGGAGATTGAAGAAGGAGGACCAAGAATTCTTCAAGGACTAAGAAGGGCCAAGGAAAGTTTGGAGGACTTTGGAGGTAGAAATTCCTTTCACTTATAGTAGGATTTAGTTTTAGGATTAGGAATTCCATTTATGTTAATATGTTATGTGGAATTAGCTAGATGAACAAAATTCTGGAATTTACACAGAATTGGCTGAAACTTTGTTAGCTTGCTGCACTTAATTGGCTACATAGAAATGCATGAAAAAAATATATGTTACTCATATTGTAGTCCTTAATAACTTTCATGTTTACAAGTTTTGCAAATTCGGACTGAAAACTAGGGTAAAAATTCAGTTTCTAAAACTGGTCTGTTTTTAGACAGTTTTGACACCTTTCAGTAAAACGAGTAGAACTCCATGCAGACTTAATGAAATGAGATGTTCTTAGTGCCGTTGGAAAGCTGACTTCAAGATCTTCAACACATAATTTTTTTAGATTTTAATTCTGTCTGTAACTTGTAGAAAAATGAATTTGATCTGAACTCAGTTTCTGGTTCAGAATTCTGAAATTATACCTGTTAGGAGAAAATCCACCATAAATCACTTATGTCAACTGAGCTTATGAAAATTGGTCAGTGAAAGGAAAACACCCATATCTACAAATTTCGTGAAGGGACCAGACACCAATTCTGACTGTAGATAGGCTAAAAGTGATATTCTTTCTGCTGTAACAGTTTTGACAGATTCATATGCTAATTTTGCTTAGTACTTATCATGGTGTAGTTATGTTTGAAGTTAAGTTTGTTTGTGCTAATCATGTTCTCAATGACATGCTCTTGATACATGTAATTATGCAGATGGTTCATGAAATATTCGTTATGTCAATAATGTTTAAGTTCAATTTGTTTATGCTTTTGTGCTCACATTAGTATGTTCATAACGATGAGTTTGTGATGATATTCCATGCAATTCTTTAATTGAGATGATGATGATGATGATGATGTGAATATGGTTATACGTTTCATGTATATTATGAGAAATGAGAAAGTGAATGCACAAGGCGATGCATGTCCCAAATATGTGATGAAATGTGGAAAGAAAAGAAATGGAAGATGTTATGTTTCATGAAAATGACTAAGTCCTCTTAAAGGAGGGTGACACGGGTTTGGGGGAAAACGGGTAAATTAAAGGAGTTAAGGAGCGGACATATGATATGAATTCTCACCCGCTGTATCACTCCCAGAAGGGCGAGTTGAAAGGGTTGGAGAGGCCGCTGGTGTACTCGTGATGCATCATGACGGTAATTGATGGTTTACTCCGTTTGTCCCACAGAAAAACCGAGCAGGTCTCGCTCTAGTGCCTTGCCCCGTTCGGGCATAGAGTTACGAGAGGCCCCCTCCGGTGCCCGTGTTGCTGGTTGGGGTACCACTTTTTCACCCACCCTGGGTGAAGTCCGCCTCCTTAGCGTCCTACGGTTTACACGGGTTCCAAATATGTGAATCAACAACTTATAGTACTTGTCTTTAATTTATAAATGTTGTTATCTCATGTCTCCTTACTTTTGTTTACTTTAATGCTGCTATCCCATGGTAATATGTTCCTATGCTTCCTTTCAATATCTGCATATCATAATATGGTTTCTATGCATGTTTTGCACGTTCTCATAACTAGGTTCGCATGTTGGAATGTGATTACTTTTATGCACCATGAACCTTACTTGTTAGACCACCCTCCCTAGATGGGTAGACCAATTCTAAAACTGGGTTCTACTAGAGTGTTAGGAGTTTCTGCTGGGTCACGCGTTGACGTGTCCCCGTTGACTTTCAGGTCATGTGAGTTGGAGATAGCGGCTGGAGCTTTGGAGTTGGTGATCTGTTGTAGTATTGGGTGGTGAGGGGTATGATGAGAGACTTGTACTTTTGGTGTTTCTTTTCGGGTGGACCTTTGTACTTAGAGTCGTGAAAATGAAGATGTTGGTGTATGTATAAGATGTATCAATGTATCAATAAAATGGAATATTGTACTTTTGTTATTTTCTCAATGTTTTTATCTGTGATGGAGTTTTACTTGTACTTCCCAGCACGTGCGTAGTACCTGCAGCATTCTTTTGTTCTCTTCCTTTCTCTCTTTCTACGTAACACTCGTTGATCTAGGAATACTTGGGACGGATTCGTACTTCCCGGGTATCCTGGAGAGCGGGTCGTTACAGAGAGCAAGTTCTGACCGACTAGTTTCACATCTAGTCGGTCGGTGGTTGTTCTTAGACCGACTAAGAGTAAACAGTAACTCCTGAATTATTGATTTAATGAACTAGTCGGTTCCAGAAGAGTTCCTGACCGACTAGATTGGAATCTAGTCGGTTGGTTCCCCTTCTTGAACCAACTAGCGTGCACGAAAAGTCTCGATATGGAGCGCGAAGCTCCGGGAAGGATTCCTATGGCTCCTAAGCTCAAACTAACTCTAAGATGTGAGCGATATGAAGTTTGTCATGTGTGACTTACTCCAGGCTCAACGATCTAATGAAGAAGCTAGAAAATCACAACGAAACGAACGAAAGCGAAAGCTACGGAGACAGAAATCACACGTAAGGAGAAAATCCACCAAGACATATATATTATATCGATAACACTAATATAGAAAAACCAGTCGTTACACGTGCCCTTCGTCGCATCAACACTCTAAGAGACCTTTCGAGCCCAAACACCTCTTGAACTTGAAGAACTGAACCATGCTCCACCATACTTGTGGCGGTATCTCTCTTTGAGGTTGACACCGCAACCTCATGCTCCATCATCGACTGAACTGACACCAAACATGTATCTCCCAAAATACCCGAATTCGATCCATAGTTGCACTCCATAGTAGTCGCCTGAGTTGATCCGCCTCTACCTCTGAGAAAGCACCGGGCACCGCCTTCCCCAAACATACAGTGAGAACAACATCTTCATCCGGCTTTGACGTCCTCAATTCACTGCCTTTGAATTTAACTCTGCAATAGGACTTCACCATAGCACCACCACGATCTTTGTGAGCTCCACTGCTCCTAGTCATCTCTTAATCGCTGGGTATGTGCACTCCAGACGATCCCATGAACGAACCACGTCTCGCCCACCTTGAGCCATGCCACCCACGCGTCCTGCATGAGTGATCACCAATGTGCCTCCTCCCCATCATTCTTTGGAGCAGAGGAGGCGGTAACACTGCCTGCTCATTGTCCTAAACAATGGAGGAGGGGGAGGCGGTGCCGCTGCCCCAAGAAATGACTGGAAGAAGGGGGAGGAGGCTGATGCCATCTCCTTCGACCTCCTTATCGGGTTTTGCAGGGGAGACAGCGGCGCGGCCTCCTCATCGTCATTCTTTGGGGCGGTGGCAGCGGTAACACCGACTCCTCCCCTTCCCCCTCCTAAACAATGGAGGAGGCGACGGCGGTGCCGCCGCCGCTGCCCCAAGAAATGACGGGGAGGAGGGAGAGGAGGCGGTGCTACCACCACCTCCGACTAGGGCTGTTGACGAACAGAACGTTCAACGAACTACTCGTGAACAAGCTCGGTACATGTTCGTTTACGTTCGTTCAGGAAGCTTAATGAACAAGCTTGAACGGATTTTTAGAGCTCGGTTAGTAAACGAAAAGAGCTTGAACATAACTGTGTTCGTTCATTTATGTTCATGAACATGCTCGTTAAGTGTTCGTGAACAAGCTCGTTAAGTGATGTTCATGAACAAGCTCGTTAAGTGTTTGTGAAAGAACATGAATCGAAAATAGTAAATTTAGACAAATACTATATTTTTTACTATATTTGAAATGGATCTTGTAATGTGATTCATGGAGCTATTATGCTGGATTTTTTTTTATCCTGCAAATATTTAATCCTTTTATTTAATTGATTTAGTAATGGGCAATTATGTTTAAATGGTATTATTCCTGATTAAAAAATTGACGTTCGTTTGTTTGATTGAAAATCTGTTCATGAACAAGATTGATTGTGTGCTCACAAACATGTTCATGAACATGTCCACGAACAAGCTCGATAAGTCTTGTAAACGAGCAGAACGTTCGATTCATTTCTCGTGAACAAGCTCAGTAAATGTTTGTAAATGTTTGATTACATTCGTTTACGTTCGTTCGGTAAACTTAACGAACAGGTTTTTGGAGCTCTGTCACGCCCCGCTTCCCATTCTACCGGGAGCGAGGACGCGAGCGGGTCCGCGATGTGCTTAAAACAAGGAGGAGTACTTTTTTTTTCTTTTCTTTTTGGAATCCTTCCTTTTCTTCCTCCTTGGCTTAAACACACTAAGCGTCTGTATAAAAATTGCAGATCCTTGCATGCAAATTTAAGAAGCAGCTCAAACAACATTATTACATATCCAGCGTACAATAATTAAGATACAACTTGGGCCTAGTATAGCAATACAAACAAGGTACACAAATTACATTATTTTAAATGTAAATAAACAGTCGCGAAGGGGATTGTCTAATCTTCTGTGGGTGGGTACTCCACGTGCTCGTCAAGCACTGGCTCAATTCCTGTGGTAGTGTCTTCAAAGAACTCACTATCGATACCTGACGGACATTTCGTAAAACAACAAAATGAAATGTCCGTCAGCGAGATTTACTCGGCAAGATATTCTCAAAACCAAAATATTGGACATTTTAAAATTAAACAATGATGAACTTTAAAGACAAGCAATAAGCTTAATTTACAAATAAGCAATAAAAGAGATAAATCAGTTTAAAGCAGTTAAAACAGTTAAAGCAGTTAAAACAGTTAAAGCAGTTAAAGCAGTTAAACATTTGCAACCTGTAGCAATTTAATCATTTGATAGCCATTTGCAATACCATTTGCAACCTGTAACAATTTCATTATTCAATAACAATTTGCAAGCCGTCTGTAACCTGTGACAATTTAGCATTCAATAAACACACTGTAGCAACCTGTAGAAAAAGATGTTAGAACAATAATCAATAACCAGTCTATCCTAGTGATAAGTCCATGTCCAAGAGTACTAGAGATAACCAACATGCAGCCTGCGACGGGAGCAACTCCGAGGCTTACCCACCGTTCCGATATGGCAACGGTCAAGGTTCTAACCCCCGTAATGTGTTGGAGGTAATTTAGTATGGCGCATCCAGTCATTCTGTAACACTTGTGATCATAGACTACCCCAATCCCAGGTCAAGTCTAGTGGCGGTCAAAAGAATGTGTACTATCTGTCTATTATTGAAATTCCATCTTCCATTCTATATTATTAAAGTTCCATCTTCCATTCAATATCGTTGAAGTTCCATCTTCCATTCAGTCAATTCAATCTCAGTGTCTCAGTAGTCCGTACAACAGTTTCACCAAAGTTCACAACTTCACGACTTGATTCAGCAATTAAATGAAAACATAAAAATTCACTTAAATAGATGAAAGAACGGTTAAGATATGATTTTAACTAAGAAAATGAGTTTAAATTAGCTTAAAATATTTTCTAAGATTAGTAGTTATTTTTCAAGATTTTTAAACAATTTTTAAACAATTTTAAATAGCCAAAAAGCAATTTTAAATCAAGAAATGATTTTTAAAACATATGTTCAAAGAATTGTTTAGAGCAAACCGTGCATCAAAATTCTTCAAACAAGGTGTCAAAATGATCGTATTCACTAGTACTACGACATATATTTTTATCGCACATAAGTGTACGTACAAATCACAGATTACGAATTTTAAAAGGATTTTTAAAACAAATTTATCATTACAACATATCTTCAAAGATTTATTCCGGGCAAACCGTACGTCGGAATTCTGTAAACAAGATGTCAAAACGATCGTATTTACAAGTACTGTAACATATATTTTTATCGTAAAGCAGTGTATGTAAAAATTGCAAGCTACGAATTTTAAAAGGGTTTTAACCTATTTAAGTTTTGCCTTTAAAAATTCACTGTGAGAAATATACTTGCCTGATGGAGATGAAACTAGCGCCAATGGATTCGTTTCGACGTTTCTGATTTTCTGGGACTAGTCTCGCAATTTTCTGAGCCCTATATAATTACTTATGGATTATAAACCATAAAACCCATTTATTAATCAATAAAATACTTAAAAATACGAAATTACTCATATTTACAAGTTTGCCATTGAATACTTACACACCCACCGTTATCTTCGTGCACAGCGGGGGTGGCCGTCGGCGAGGGTGCTTCGGCGCTCGGCGGTTGGCGACGAGGGAACGGCGGCGATGAGCGACAGGAGCGGCGCTGGGCGGTTCTGACGGCAGAGCGGGGTCGCTGCACGGTGAACGGGTGCTGGCAGTGGCGGAGCGGGGAGAGGAACGGGCGGCGATCGACGGTGCGAGGGCGGTGCTCGGGTCGGAGCTCGGAGCGGTGGTCGGGGTCGCCGTGGCTTCGAGCGGCGGTGGCGTGCTCTGTTTTGAAGGGGAAACAGAGGAGGGGCGGGGTGCTTCTCGGAGGGGGTGGCTGAGCTCGTGGGGGAGCGAGGCGGCGACGGGCTACTCCGGTGAGGGTGTGGGGCTGCTGTTCGGTCGTGCGGGAGCTCTCGTCGGAGCGGACAACGTCGGAGGGCGGTGGTCGCTGGGAGGGTGGCGGTTGAGGGAACGGAGGGAGAGCGGAGCTCCGGCGATGTGGCCGTGGGTCGAGGCGGATACGGTGGCGAGTCGCTCTGTCGACGGTGAAGCTCCGGGCGGGCAGCGAGCAGCGGTTAGCGGGGGTCATCGTCGAGTGGAGCTCCGGCGTTGCTCTGTTTGAAGCGGAGGAGACAGAGGAGAGGCGGCGGGGCACGTTGTTGATGGTCGGAGCAGTGTTCGGAGGAGAGAAGCGTGGGCGAAGCTTTGAGCTTGGGGTTCGGGTTGCAGCGTGAGTAGGGAAGTGTTAGCCTAGGTTCGAATCTTGCCTGGGCTTGGGTTGGTCGTGAGGGAAGAGAGAGGGAGTCTGAGAGAGACGCGAGATAGGAGAGAGAGACTGTGTGAAAGGGAAGAAATTAGCCTGGCTGCTTTGGTTTGTGTAAGGGAGAGAGTTAAAGGGAAAGTGTTTAAATAGGTTTATAACAATTAGTATAATAATAGAGTATTAAATATCTAGTCAAATGAACTTAATGCAAAGTTAAGCTTTTGACTAGCTAAAGCAAAGTTAGCTAACACATGGGCTGCCAAATGGGGTTTTTGGATTCATTTGCCGACAGATGTGGGTTTAATTAGGATGGTAATTAGGGTAACGTAAAACAGTAATTAGTGAAAACAATTAGTGAAATTACAATTTTGCCCCTAGGGTTAAACGACTCCGAAAATTTACGAAAATATAGCCACGGGTTCGTATCGTCACGAGGATCGTGATTAAGAGATCTATTTCATAGTTTGGACTACGGAAATACGTGTTTTGGGCCAAAACGTTTAGGAAGTGGGTTTGCGGGTTCTCTATCGATCCGACTTCGAAAAATTACGAAATTAATGTGGGAGGCTCTAAATGATCTTAAAGTGATACTGTAGAAGTTTGAAATCATTTTGAAAACGTTTACTTAGAAAAATAATTGTTAAGGCTGAAATGTTAAAATTGAATTTAAATAATTATAAAAATCATTTCGGGATTTAGGATGGTACTCGTATACTCTAAAATAGGCTATAATTATATTGGTTCTATAAAATATTTTTTTATACATGATTTAAAAACTATTTTGATGTTCAACTCCTAACAAACCATTATAAAATATTATTAATTAAGAAAATACGTAGAAAATAGGTATTGTTGAATACGGGTCATCACATTCTACCCTCCTTAAAATAATTCCGTCCTCGGAATTTCTCAAAAATTTATAATATAAAATAATTACTGTTATTAAGAAGCTCAAGCAAATAAATGATAAAATAGATAGATCTTTGTAAATCAGGTTGTAAATAACATGAAATGTGATAAGCAAATAAGGGATGTGACTAATATATATTATCAAGTAGCCAAAATATAAGATAATGTTATTACACGAAAAGGAGAGCTATTAAGATGATGACATCTGCTCGAATTTGGAACGTAAGGTGACAAGTCAGAAGCAAGCATACCAAAGAGGAGGACAGAACGTCTATAAATGATGATTACATGGTCTCAATCATGTAAATCATCGCCATAGCATACAAAAGCGTGAGGACTAATCCAAATGCATGCAAGCTGTTACAACGTAACCAGCAGAGCACCAAAGACTTCATCTGCCATGCTACCAAATTACAATCCAATATCCAGATCGTTACCAAAAGGCAGATATAAGGCCAACTCTCATGGATCAAGATCATTGTCACCACTGCTTCCAGCAATCTCCACAACATCCAACAGTAAGCCAGCATCAAAGCTGTCCTCCAAATGAGAGCACAAGACTGGCATCTCATCTCAACACCTAAGGCCAAAAGGAATCCAATACCCAATCCTAAGGATACTGCTTGCCAATACCATTGTTCGATATCTACGGCTAACACCATCAGTCCTAAGCAATTTAATGACCAAAAACTCACGAACCCAAAAACATTAAGGAGCGCCCCTAAGAAGTACTCGAAGCTGGGCAGCTCGAGGGGGAAGAACCAGAAAAAGGAGCTCCCAGTGATACCCATAGCGGCGGGTTCCCAATATCCCGACCACACGGCCAAAGCAAGGGTGGCAGCGACGGTTGCTGCTAAGCCCAACAGACCCCAAGGTCGTTGGTGGGCCATCGGCGGCTGGCGACCCACGGCGGCGAGCGTTGTGACTGTCTGTCGATCCATGGTGGGGAGGGCCTCCGGGATGGGGTGGAGCTTCGGTCGGGTGAGGCCGGAGGAGCTCGGGCGAGAGGGACGAGGTGGAGGTGATGTTGGGGCGAAGGGGGAGCCGTGGGATGACTTAGGGAGGAAGGAGAGGGGACGGGTTTAAAAAGAGAAGAAAGAGGGTGAGGGTTTAAAGAGGGCGCCGAAAGTCATTGGTAAGTAGGCGGGAACGGGGCTCGAGGCGAGGATGAGGACAAATGGCAATAAAGAGGGGGAGAGATAGTAGGTGGGAAAATTCAAACAATGGGAAAATCTGGTACATGATGAAAGTAGTGGGTAGAAAAGAAATACGAGTTCAAGAAAGATGAAGAAGACGTAACAGTCTACACTTACAAGTCGTGGTTTGGCTTGTCTCAAATTCTCTAGTACCATCCTCAAATACTTCTGAACGTCTTTCGATCTGCTTCGTTGTCGAACTTAAACTTTGGATGATCGAAAACCGAATGCTACCCTCCTTAAAATAGACGTAGCTATGGTTCAAGTGTAGAAAGATTCTAAGAAGGTCAATCGAAAGTTCATCAAGCTAAGGAAGAGGTGATAGTAATAAAGATCGATAGCATTACATAATCATGATTCACGTCCTTGCGGTCCAGCGGACACGGCCAGGGAAGTGACTAAGCCAAGATCACTTATGCCCAGTCTAGCTAGGTCGATCCAACAGACTTTAGCCAAGCACATTGACCGGTATCATGGTCCATTGAAGAAAGCTTATCATTTATATGCGTGCCATCATCAACTGAAGGAAAGGTGATGAAGTAGGTAGATGGTTCAACTTATGAAAATAACTATAATTGATAGCAAAAGAGGTTACTAGGGAGTGTATAACCAAGAATGGAACACGAGTTCCTAAGCAAGGGTTAAGAGTTCAAAAAAAAGGTAATGAGGTTCAATGGAAATAGTTCGTTGCGAATTTTGTGATAAGAAGCAATAGAAAATTTCCAAATCAAGAAGTGGACATGCTACGAAGACAAATACATATAGCACGATAAAATAGGCTAGCAATGATAATAAAGGCGATGGGTGTCAAATCGATGTAAAGGGAAAAGGTTCAGATATACTAGTGATTACCGGTTCAGTAGCCTCATGGAGAATATGGGGTTGAATTTCCAGTATTTCCTTTACGATACCCAAGATGTCATTGTTGGTGACGCTGTGAGTATCTGGTCGACCTGCCATACTTCAAAACAAACCGCAATGTAAAGTAGGTTAGAATAAATATATTCTAATTGTACACTTAGATATTAATGTCGTTTAAACCGATCTTAAAGTATTTGCATACGCATGACCTGCATGGGGCCGCCACCAAAACCTGTCACGCCCCGCTTCCCATTCTACCGGGAGCGAGGACGCGAGCGGGTCCGCGATGTGCTTAAAACAAGGAGGAGTACTTTTTTTTCTTTTCTTTTTGGAATCCTTCCTTTTCTTCCTCCTTGGCTTAAACACACTAAGCGTCTGTATAAAAATTGCAGATCCTTGCATGCAAATTTAAGAAGCAGCTCAAACAACATTATTACATATCCAGCGTACAATAATTAAGATACAACTTGGGCCTAGTATAGCAATACAAACAAGGTACACAAATTACATTATTTTAAATGTAAATAAACAGTCGCGAAGGGGATTGTCTAATCTTCTGTGGGTGGGTACTCCACGTGCTCGTCAAGCACTGGCTCAATTCCTGTGGTAGTGTCTTCAAAGAACTCACTATCGATACCTGACGGACATTTCGTAAAACAACAAAATGAAATGTCCGTCAGCGAGATTTACTCGGCAAGATATTCTCAAAACCAAAATATTGGACATTTTAAAATTAAACAATGATGAACTTTAAAGACAAGCAATAAGCTTAATTTACAAATAAGCAATAAAAGAGATAAATCAGTTTAAAGCAGTTAAAACAGTTAAAGCAGTTAAAACAGTTAAAGCAGTTAAAGCAGTTAAACATTTGCAACCTGTAGCAATTTAATCATTTGATAGCCATTTGCAATACCATTTGCAACCTGTAACAATTTCATTATTCAATAACAATTTGCAAGCCGTCTGTAACCTGTGACAATTTAGCATTCAATAAACACACTGTAGCAACCTGTAGAAAAAGATGTTAGAACAATAATCAATAACCAGTCTATCCTAGTGATAAGTCCATGTCCAAGAGTACTAGAGATAACCAACATGCAGTGTCACGCCCCGCTTCCCAAAAATGTGGAGGCGAGACGTGAGAAGGTCCGCTCAGACTTGAAACTGTGAAACTCCAAGTCTGATAAGCGTATAAATTATCATATGGCAGGTCCTTGCAATGCAAACGAAACAACAATAATAATAAAGGAAAGAGACAAAAGAGAAATCTCTGAATATCCATTGAATGAATTACAATATCACCGAAAAGCCACCAGGCTAAAGGAAAAAGTGTCTAAGGCCCAACATGGCCAACAAGGTATAACATACATACAAAGGTGCCACGCACCAACAACTAACAGCAAACCTAAACAAAGAAGTGAACACGAGCGGTCTTCCAGACAGGCCCCTGGTGTCCACTCACCTCCACAGCAAACATCAGCATCAGCAACACCATATCCCCTGCAACAAAGCTCTGGCTCTGGGTCTAACATGTGACACCCAAAAGAGAGAGGGGCACATGTCAGCAAGTCTGGAAAGACTTGTGCAAGGAAACTGAAAGTAAAGCAACTAGCAACCTAGCAGTTATAATAAGATGCAATGACATGGCATTTAAGTATGATGCGACAGTTTTAAAGGTAGGGAAGCCAATCACTCACGATGTAGCAAAAGCTACCAATCACTATTCACGAATCACGATTATCACTGTTATCACTGTTATCACTGTTATCACTGTTTGTCACGTACAAGTAAACACGTCAATTCAAGTACAAGTGGTAAGTGTGACAAGTATTGTCAAGTAACAAGTACAAGGGATCACCCACACATGGATGCCCTATTGCCCGCAGGCTGTATTCAAGTATCAAGTACAAGGGATCACTCAACGAGTGCCCTTTGCCCGCAGGCTGTGTTCAAGTATCAAGTACAAGGGATCACTCAACGAGTGCCCTTTGCCCGCAGGCTGTGTTGAGCTCGTCTTCTGGAACACGAGCCAGAAAGTGTATTTGGCATAGGATTGTGCCCACGCAAGGTGGGTGCCTAGCCGGAACAAATAGTACAAGTAAGTAGCGAAGCTACGCAATCACGATGAGCATTCAAGCATGCAATGACATGAGCAGATGTTCGCGTACAGTTATTTGTATTTAAACGTGACAGGCAAAATGCAATGACATGAACATATACGCGTACCGTTAATTGAAAGTAAACGTGACAGTTAAAAGGCAATAACAGTTAAGGATGCATGGATGGCATGAACAGTTATTCGCATACCGTTATTTGTAATTAAACGTGACATACAAGCATGATGAGGGTGACGGACCAAGCTTCGTTGTCAAGCTAGGTCAATGGCGTCTAAACGGCTATCCTTTCACCGTCTAGTCTCTTTTACGCTAAAGCAATGTAAATGGCCTAAGACATGGCCCAAACCAAGAGATGCAAGTTTCACTTGCCTAGCACCGAGGAAGACGACCACGAAGGTTCGTCTCACGAACGCTAATCTACGGGGAAGGGAATCGCTGTCATGGAGAAACAATCATCAAACAACATCCATTATTATTAGGGTTTCACAAATCATAATGGGGTTAAGAGAATATTAAAGGAAGAACACTACCCGAATGGAAGCGGAAGATCAATGCCGAGCAACCACGGCAACGGATGAACGATCCGGGAGAACTACCACTCAGATCTGGAAATGATGGAAACCCTGGAGAAATGGGTTTGGATGAGGCTTTTGGGGATTTGATGAGGGTTTGAGGTTGAGGAGAGGTAGGATATGTGAAATGAGGGTTTGGATGATGATGGATGAGCTTGGGATGAAGGAGGAAGGGTTTGGGGATGAAGGAGGATGATTTGGGGAAGGAGGAGGTTCAGGAGAAGAGAGGGAAGAGAAGGAAACGATTGGGGGTTTATATAGAAAATCGTGTGGCGGCTAGGGCAAACTAGGGTTTCCTGGGCTGATTAGTCGGTCAAAGAAGGATTAGTGACCGACTAGTTGAGGATCTAGTCGGTCGGTCGTTCAACATGGACCGACTAAGAGTAAACAGTAGCTCGCTCAAGAAAACTGGACTATGAGTTAGTCGGTCTGTGAAGGCTTGTCAACCGACTAGTTTGAGAACTAGTTGGTCGGTGAGTGTTCATTGACCGACTAAAGGCTGAATTCTGAGAGAGATCATGGAAATGAGAGTTAGTCGGTCTGAGAAGGATTCCTGACCGACTAGTTGAGCATCTAGTCGGTCGACAGATGTTCTTAGACCGACGAAAGATAAACAGTAACTCCTGAATTATAATCAAAGCCCACTAGTCGGTCCATTAAGGATTTCCGACCGACTAGATTGAGATCTAGTCGGTTGGTTCTCCTTCTTGAACCAACTAACGTGCACGAAAAGTGCCGATTCGAAGCGCGAAGCTTCGGGAAGATTTCTATGGCTTCTAGGATCGATTTATACTCTAAGATATGATCGATATGAAGCTCGTCACGAGTGACTTACTCCGAGTTCAATGATTCTAAGGAAGAAGCTAGAAGATCACATCAAAAGGAATGAAAACGAAAGCTAGGAAATCTCAACGAGAAGAATGAAAGCGAGAACTATGGAAATGGAACCACACAAGGAGAGAACCCACCATCACAAGCAAAACACACTGATAATCCAATCATACAAAAACCAGTCGTTACATGCAGCCTGCGACGGGAGCAACTCCGAGGCTTACCCACCGTTCCGATATGGCAACGGTCAAGGTTCTAACCCCCGTAATGTGTTGGAGGTAATTTAGTATGGCGCATCCAGTCATTCTGTAACACTTGTGATCATAGACTACCCCAATCCCAGGTCAAGTCTAGTGGCGGTCAAAAGAATGTGTACTATCTGTCTATTATTGAAATTCCATCTTCCATTCTATATTATTAAAGTTCCATCTTCCATTCAATATCGTTGAAGTTCCATCTTCCATTCAGTCAATTCAATCTCAGTGTCTCAGTAGTCCGTACAACAGTTTCACCAAAGTTCACAACTTCACGACTTGATTCAGCAATTAAATGAAAACATAAAAATTCACTTAAATAGATGAAAGAACGGTTAAGATATGATTTTAACTAAGAAAATGAGTTTAAATTAGCTTAAAATATTTTCTAAGATTAGTAGTTATTTTTCAAGATTTTTAAACAATTTTTAAACAATTTTAAATAGCCAAAAAGCAATTTTAAATCAAGAAATGATTTTTAAAACATATGTTCAAAGAATTGTTTAGAGCAAACCGTGCATCAAAATTCTTCAAACAAGGTGTCAAAATGATCGTATTCACTAGTACTACGACATATATTTTTATCGCACATAAGTGTACGTACAAATCACAGATTACGAATTTTAAAAGGATTTTTAAAACAAATTTATCATTACAACATATCTTCAAAGATTTATTCCGGGCAAACCGTACGTCGGAATTCTGTAAACAAGATGTCAAAACGATCGTATTTACAAGTACTGTAACATATATTTTTATCGTAAAGCAGTGTATGTAAAAATTGCAAGCTACGAATTTTAAAAGGGTTTTAACCTATTTAAGTTTTGCCTTTAAAAATTCACTGTGAGAAATATACTTGCCTGATGGAGATGAAACTAGCGCCAATGGATTCGTTTCGACGTTTCTGATTTTCTGGGACTAGTCTCGCAATTTTCTGAGCCCTATATAATTACTTATGGATTATAAACCATAAAACCCATTTATTAATCAATAAAATACTTAAAAATACGAAATTACTCATATTTACAAGTTTGCCATTGAATACTTACGCACCCACCGTTATCTTCGTGCACAGCGGGGGTGGCCGTCGGCGAGGGTGCTTCGGCGCTCGGCGGTTGGCGACGAGGGAACGGCGGCGATGAGCGACAGGAGCGGCGCTGGGCGGTTCTGACGGCGGAGCGGGGTCGCTGCACGGTGAACGGGTGCTGGCAGTGGCGGAGCGGGGAGAGGAACGGGCGGCGATCGACGGTGCGAGGGCGGTGCTCGGGTCGGAGCTCGGAGCGGTGGTCGGGGTCGCCGTGGCTTCGAGCGGCGGTGGCGTGCTCTGTTTTGAAGGGGAAACAGAGGAGGGGCGGGGTGCTTCTCGGAGGGGGTGGCTGAGCTCGTGGGGGAGCGAGGCGGCGACGGGCTACTTCGGTGAGGGTGTGGGGCTGCTGTTCGGTCGTGCGGGAGCTCTCGTCGGAGCGGACAACGTCGGAGGGCGGTGGTCGCTGGGAGGGTGGCGGTTGAGGGAACGGAGGGAGAGCGGAGCTCCGGCGATGTGGCCGTGGGTCGAGGCGGATACGGTGGCGAGTCGCTCTGTCGACGGTGAAGCTCCGGGCGGGCAGCGAGCAGCGGTTAGCGGGGGTCGTCGTCGAGTGGAGCTCCGGCGTTGCTCTGTTTGAAGCGGAGGAGACAGAGGAGAGGCGGCGGGGCACGTTGTTGATGGTCGGAGCAGCGTTCGGAGGAGAGAAGCGTGGGCGAAGCTTTGAGCTTGGGGTTCGGGTTGCAGCGTGAGTAGGGAAGTGTTAGCCTAGGTTCGAATCTTGCCTGGGCTTGGGTTGGTCGTGAGGGAAGAGAGAGGGAGTCTGAGAGAGACGCGAGATAGGAGAGAGAGACTGTGTGAAAGGGAAGAAATTAGCCTGGCTGCTTTGGTTTGTGTGAGGGAGAGAGTTAAAGGAAAGTGTTTAAATAGGTTTATAACAATTAGTATAATAATAGAGTATTAAATATCTAGTCAAATGAACTTAATGCAAAGTTAAGCTTTTGACTAGCTAAAGCAAAGTTAGCTAACACATGGGCTGCCAAATGGGGTTTTTGGATTCATTTGCCGACAGATGTGGGTTTAATTAGGATGGTAATTAGGGTAACGTAAAACAGTAATTAGTGAAAACAATTAGTGAAATTACAATTTTGCCCCTAGGGTTAAACGACTCCGAAAAATTACGAAAATATAGCCACGGGTTCGTATCGTCACGAGGATCGTGATTAAGAGATCTATTTCATAGTTTGGACTACGGAAATACGTGTTTTGGGCCAAAACGTTTAGGAAGTGGGTTTGCGGGTTCTCTATCGATCCGACTTCGAAAAATTACGAAATTAATGTGGGAGGCTCTAAATGATCTTAAAGTGATACTGTAGAAGTTTGAAATCATTTTGAAAACGTTTACTTAGAAAAATAATTGTTAAGGCTGAAATGTTAAAATTGAATTTAAATAATTATAAAAATCATTTCGGGATTTAGGATGGTACTCGTATACTCTAAAATAGGCTATAACTATATTGGTTCTATAAAATATTTTTTTATAAATGATTTAAAAACTATTTTGATGTTCAACTCCTAACAAACCATTATAAAATATTATTAATTAAGAAAATACGTAGAAAATAGGTATTGTTGAATACGGGTCATCACAAGCTCGATTAGTAAACGAACAGAACTTGAACATGGATTTTGTTCATGAACAAAACCAAGCTCACTGTTCAAGCTTGTTCAAGCTCGTTTGTCAACAGACCTACCTCCGACCTCGAAGGCGGTGCCCCTCTGCCCCCAAATGATGACAAGGAGGAGGAGGAGGCGTCTCCTCTGGCGACTCCACCCAAAATGAATGCGTGATGATTTGGGGTTGTTAATTGTTAATTAATGTGTAATTTTTAATTAATTAACTCTAATTGTTATTTAAACGTCAATTAATCTAAGTTCGGTTAACTTCTTTAACCGAATATAGGATGGAGTGACTATTAAGGTTAACGCTTAAGATTCGAGGGATTTAAGAAAAATGCCCATAGTTATATATCAAAATACACATCTTTTAAAGTACAAATATTCGAAAATATCCATATTTAAGGGATTTGGATATGTGTGTGTAACAAATTTGTAAATAAGTGGTATGTACGCAGAGTAAAATGGTCGGTGCGCAAATCAATTCCCCTCGTACATTTCAAGCAATTAGGGCAATTAGGGTTTCTATAGGGTTTCTCTGCCGCTCTCTCTCTCTCACTCTCAAAAGCGGCTCGATTTTCGTTTCTCCCGTTTTTTCCTCATCCTAAATCTCTCAAATTCCTATCGTTCCCCATCACCAAAAAATGGTAATATAGGGTTTTATATTCTTCGTCGTTGTTCATATATGAAAGTGTCTCGATTGGGGTTTTTTAATTTTTTGTGTTTTTAGGGCACGGAAGTTGCTGTGAATCCGAAGGCGTATCCGTTGGCAGATGCGCAGCTAACAATTACCATCTTGGATCTCATCCAGCAAGCAACCAATTACAAGCAGCTCAAAAAGGGTGCTAATGAAGGTATTTAATGTTGAAATCCTTTTAAGAGGTTTCTGCGTGCTTGGATTTTTACGAGTTATTTATTTGTTTGTTTATGTGATTACAGCGACGAAGACTCTGAACAGGGGAATCTCGGAGTTCATTGTGATGGCGGCGGATACGGAGCCGCTCGAAATCCTTCTTCACCTTCCTTTGCTTGCTGAAGATAAGGTATCGAATCCTGCCACAACATAATATATGGTAAATATTCAATTTTTTACTCTGGATGGTTGCTACTATGATAGTTGGTCACTCGATTGATCGGTTCTTTGACAAATATATGCATTTAGTTCTTGAAGAAACAATAACGAAAGTGAATTATTGCATGTTCTTCTTGTGCATATAAGTTTTTGTAAGACTGTGGATTTTCATTTGAGCGTGGCATGCTTTCTTACACATGATAGGTCATTAACTTAACCGTGGACTTTATTTGATGGTTGAGTGCTTAAGCAATACTGCTTGAATAAAAAAGTGTTTCCTATTGAGTAGACTGTGGACTTCTGCAATAAGAGTAATGAACTCAATCTTATTGTGGATTCAAAAGCACAGAAAACTTTGAAGCGTTTTCTACACCTGTAAAGTAATTTCAAGTGGTCTAAATGTATTTTCAGTATGCATTTGGGAGACTGCCTTCTTGGGTTACTTTTCATGTTGCTCCATGGTTAGCGGTAGTGTGCTATTTGCGCCCATGAATAGAAATTTTATATGATTCATGTGAAACCAAAACCATGAAACACAGATAATATTTTTCACATGAAGGGTAGAAGTAGATTTTGGGTGCTATTGAAGCACCAAGCTAACAGAACAAAACATGGGCTACCTTGCAAGATCAACACCGTGTCACAAACATTTTGTGGAACAAGGTATTAATGTATTCTAATGTATTATTGATGGAGCTGATGAAACTTATGGCTCATTGGATTTGCTTAGGGACTTGCAAACCTCTTGAATATCAAGCACAAGCTTGCAGATACGTGAAATATATATATATATATATAACTTGCTGAATATAATACAACTAGGGCTGATGTATGCCTTCCACTTTAGATATGCACCGTGTCTTCACAAAGTTATTCCACCAAATTAGGGAACAAGTTAAACAGGGTAACCAAAGATCTTCATATTGAACCACATCATTGAATTTTTGCAAGGAAGAAATGGGTTGATGGACTAGTAGGTCCCTTTGGTCTTTGTTTAAGTAGAAATGTGCAGCCTGGTTTGAATATTGTTCAAGAATTAGTTATGTTATTTAATGTCATTATTTAAACACGTAATTGTGCAAAAGAAATGATTCTTTTACCTAGAAATGAAACTTGATTGCGTTTTCCATTCTGGCATAGGATGGTGAATGTTGATGTTGCTGGCCTACTATCGGCATACGCTGTTGTCAATAGGTATACAGAATTTTAAGCCGCACCAACTAGAGACATCATTTTTCTAGTTCCCGGTCACAGTAAGATGCGACCTTGAGTTATGCAACCCTGACCGGGATCCCTCTTTATTACAATATACTTCGTTTTGTGAATCTCTTAAATAAAACACAAGGTTGTCCTACTAGGACAAAGAGGTTGATAGAGTGGTGGCCTAGATTTGGCCACCTCATCATGGTGGGTCCCACTTGGGGGTGGGTGTGGAGATGGGTTTGGATTGGGGTGCAAGTAAAAAAATAAAAAATTCCACCCCACCCACCTTTTCATTAATTGCGCAAAAAAATCCCCTCTCCCTTTTGTATTTAGGTCCTTTTGGCATCCGTATTTACGTGTTCGGTCCCTTTTAACCCCCTGACGCTGCCGACACGCACACCCACACTTTCCGCTCCTTCCCAGTTTCGCGCGTAAACCGCTACCGTGTTCATGGGGAATTATTTTTGCTCCGTGCACAATGTGCACGGGAAATTTCTAGTTCATGTTATTATACTTTGAATTGATCTCCTATATTTATATATTACTGTAAAATAACTCTTCAAGTAGACTAAAATTTGATATCCTAAGAAGTTGACCTCGAGCTAATACCTGAATATAATTGTGTTATTAATTTGTAGACTGAACTATCAAATGGCTATCACAATGTGTAAATTGCTGAGCATGCTAAAAACTGCGGAACTCATTAATTGCTGTAACTTGATAGATAAGGTAAGAAGTTTGTGGAAATGTATGTTCTTATCATGATGCCCCTGCCTGGAAGGTTTTATGTTAGAAGAGGACACAATGGAAGTTGCAGATTAAGAAAACATGATTTCTACACTCTCTTCGGTAGTGATGTTCTTGTTGCAGACATTACATGACTTTGGCGACTCTAACACTAGCAGTATATAGTTTGGTGTACCTGAATGTGAGCTTTTATAGTTCTCCTTATTACCCCCGGATTCACTTCCGATAGTAGGCCATGGATTTGGACACATCTGCGTATCAACCGTCTATAGTTTAGAATGACTTACAACAGGAGGGTTTCAATTTTTTTTTCCGCAAGAAGTATTTTCTTCCTGTAACGGAGCTTTACATGTAATAGTAGTAAAAGGAAACAGTAAATTATAATAACTGGTTGTCTTGGAGGACCCAAGTCATACATGCAATGATATCAGGAAACATGGCATGTTAGAGTCAAATGGTTGGATGCTGCAAACTTCCCGTTTCTTTTCTTTCAGTTTTACATGTGAGCTACTTGTTAACATTTAAAATATATATGAAATGTGATGTTTAAGTTATTGAACGATGTGGTATGTCTACATCGCAATTCGCAAGTGAAAGGCATTTTTTGTTGAACCCACAATTGTGGGTGTAATTCCCTGATTCCGAGAAGGCTATATACAGAAACATAAATATCCTCAAATTACTGGTTAGAGACATATTTGGCTCAAAGGCTTCCTAGTTGATATGCTTTGCATAGAACCATTAACGCTTCCAATAGCGTGTGCGAGCAAACAATTAGCATTCGTATATCCGTGCTTCACACTAGATTAGCCTACTAAGTCTCTTATTCATTATGTCTGTGGGTTGTGCAGTAAAGCTTGACTAAGTGAGATCAGATGGTTATTGAATTCTCAATTTTGATTGTGACAGAATGTGCCGTATGTCTTTGTTCCTTCCAAGCAATCACTTGGTCGAGCATGTGGAGTTACAAGGCCTGTGATCGCGTGCTCTGTGACTAGCAATGAAGGCAGCCAATTAAAAAGCCAGATACAGCAACTCAAGGTATATTTTTCGCCCAATGTCATCGGTGTTCCTTGTGCAGTTTCTATTGGTAACTTTTGTTAATAGCTTGTGATTCAATTTCTTATACTAAACTTGATTTTCCTTGTGACATGCAGGATGCCATTGAGAAGCTTCTAATCTAATGTTGAAGTCTTCCACCATGCTGGGCCTCGCCATCGACCCCAATGCACCGGAGGCTTAGACTGGCGAGCCGGATTTTGTCAACCCTTTTCTCCGTTCCACGTCTTTCTTATTTTATGGAAGAACACAGTTTATGTTTGCTACGAGTGCGAGGGTGATGATAACTGAAAGCTATTATGGTTATCATAGAATTGTTTGTTAATTTTTGGCATTTTGGTATTTTTCTGATACTTTTGAATGTTACGATGGTGCTGGCAAACGTGCAAATTACATCAAAATACCCCCAATTTTGGGGAACTTTAAAATTTATACCACGCAATTTATTCGCTCAAGTTGAGATCCTTTTAAAATAGAGGTTGAGGTGGGCTCGGAACAACTAAACTTGAACTAGCCCTATATTTAAGCAGTTTTGAACGCTCCAAGTGGGAATGATGCTGCCTGGACAAAGTAATCAGACCCCTGAACTTTGTTCAGAGAAATCATATCCGATCCTTAATTAGTATCATGTTGTAAACCATGACGGCTACAGAACCATGACGGCTACGGAACCCCGTAGCCCTGTATTTATAGTAATATGGTTACATAATGGGTGGATACCCACTAACGGGTTCGGCCTCCAAAGCCCGTTTATAACACTTCCCCTTATCCATCCATTGTTGTAAGCCGTGATGAACGCTTCAGGGTTCATAGAGCTTATCTGATCATGGGTCTATGGATACTTCTGGATCCCAAGTTTAAGAGTACTTGCCTCGTTAAAACCTTTGCCAAGGAAAACCCAGTGGGAAAAACCAATGGCTGGGGGAAAAGAGTACAAGTCTCTGTAACTTCTCCTGATCGATGGATATCACTATGGGTGGATACTTCTGGATCCTAAGTTAGGGATAACTGCCTCGTTAAAACCTTTAGCTATGGAAAACCTAGTGGGAAAAACCAATAGCCAAGGAAAAAGAGTACAGTTTCCGTAACTTCCCCTGATTAGTAGCAGTATTTAGGGGGTGGATACTTCTGGATCCAGAGTCAATGAGTTTGCCTCGTTAAAACCTTTAGCTATGGAAAACCCAGTAGGAAAAACCAATAGCCAAGGAAAAAGAGTACAACACTACATTTGACTCCCCCTGATCTGTACAAGCTGCAGGCTTGCAGATCTCCTAGGCAACTATACATCAATCTCTTACAGTGTTCCGATAATAAGTACAAAGTACAAGGCATCGCTCACCTATACAAGACATCGCTCATCTATACAAGTATCGCTCATCTATGGCAGCTACTGAATCTGAGGGATCTCTTCTGAGGAGGAGTGGTCTGTGGACTCGGTAGGTAGCATTACGTCTCTGACCAATCTTCACTGTGTCTGCGAGGTACTGCAGGACCTGGCTGTGCGTACTTATGATTTGCTTCTTGGGTTGATGAGCCTCTCGGGATGGTGGGATTGATGTTGCCTTGGAAGTATGCTTTGCTGGTCTCCAGGAGTTGGTCGCTTCTTGGTTGCAGTCATCGCGATGATCTGTAACCTGTATCTGCAAACACATTTAACATGTTGTATGATCATTAACCCTTGGAGATAGCGCAGAAGCTACATATCTCTGGTCCAGTGGTGCGCTGCAGGCGCTGCACTGTATCTGGTTAAAGTGTTTACTGTCAGATAAAGGAGTGTACAAAAGACATTTGAGTAAGGCGCTTCAGGACCTAGGATATCCTTCCCCTCTTCCAGCGAACGGAAGGGGTCTTAATGTGCATCCATACAACCAGTAGGTGTATTGGTGGATTGCAATTTTCCATGTTTCTTCATCGATTGGATGATAATTTCATCTTCTGGATGGTAATTCATCTGCTGGATGATTATTCATCTTCTGGATGATTATTCATCTTCGGGATGATGGTTTCATCTTCGGGATGATTATTCATCTTCAGGATGATGATTCATCTTCAGGATGATTATTCATCTTCGGGATGAAGGTTTCATCTTCAAGATGATTATTCATCTTCGGGATGAAGGTTTCATCTTCAAGATGATTATTCATCTTCAGGATGAAGGTTTCATCTTCAGGATGATAATTCATCTTCAGGATGATTATTCATAAGGGTATGTTGTCACATCATCCATAGCAACATAGCCTAAAATTATCTTTGCTAATCGCATGGGTTTCGCATCATGACTAGGGAGCCTGATGCATCAGTTTGATTAATTTTGTAAGTGAGTTAAACTCATCTTACATGGTTACTTCCTGGTTTCTGTGAAATAAACCTCTAAGGCTATAGCGTTTTGCTTATAGCATACGATTTTATTTATTTATACAATACTCGGTAGCCCACATGTTTGATATCTTTTGATATCAGGACTTCAGGTCCAAACACTTCACAATTCATAAGTGAGTCCAGCTCAACTTATTATTGCCTCGGTCCATATAATTTGGCCAAATTTCTGCGTTTGCTTCAGGAAACGGAGATTGTGAACGATATCAATGGCAAAATGAAATGTGAGTAATTGTCGACAAGTGTGTTTTATCCAAATACCTCTCCGTGTACGTACATTATTCAATTTATTCCAGATTTATCTCTTCTGGAGGTTCTGGAAAGGGAGAGGATATGGAGATGAGCTCACTTTCCTGTGGTGGTATTGTTTTAGGGTCTCGTGGTATGTCCTCTCATCCATTGAGGATATCCACTTCTGCTACTGGTAGATTGCATCCATTATAGTTGGTATGTCAATCCTAGCTGGATTTTTAGTAGCAGGGATGTGGGAATTTGACAATATTTATATTGTCAGTAGCTATGTCTGATAACTGTTTAACAGCTTCATAAGTGTGGATCTTCAGGATCTCATCACTATTCATGATAATCAGATCATATGTATTAATGTTTTAAATGGTCCATAGTGGTGATATGGGAATGTAAACTCATCATGACTCCATCGATAAGATGTGCACTAAACGCTTCCCCCGTTAGGGGTTCTCGGAAACTGTTTATATGAGGTGATTAGGCTCATATAAATAGTTTCTAAGGAGGCGTTCTGATGGTTTGCATGCTCCCACGTGGTCACATTACAACTGGATTTCTAGTGGATAAGTAATCCGTTTAAATCATTTTAATGATTTACATATAACCCATTTCTGGGTGTGAACACAAAGCTTCAGGGTGTTCAATTTTCTTCCAGTTGTTAAATTGATTTTCCATTGTTATCCCAAAAATCCGCAAATAGCTCGACTTCAATGAAGTTGAGCATAAAACTAGGGATATGAACCCGTCAAGGCTCCATCCATAAGATGTGCTCTAATGCCTCCCCCGTTTGGGGATCTCGGAACATATTCATCTAGGAGGGTTAGTCCCGATGAATAAGTTCCACTGCGGCATTTTTGAGGGTGGTATGAGGGTAAGTAAAAGCCCAACCAATATCCTAGTAATGTAATATGTCCGTTGTGATTAATAATAATCTAGACTGCGGTTGGATAACAAGGTTTTGATTATGACCATTTTAAGAGGATATATAGATGAGTACTCTAAGGTACATCTTTAGCCATATGTAGGGAGTGTGTGAGTCCACTTTTATCCATCAAATACTCTCAAGAGGCCTAAAGGTCTCATTTTACTAATGATAGTATATCATTTTAAATTCGTTTGAGGAAGTGAGGAGAGTCAATGTCCATGTGAATGGAGATGATCTTGTAATCATTTTTCCCTTTTGAATGGGATAATGAGAGTTTCACCCTTTTTTGAAGAATCTCCGGGTTCGTCTGGTTAATGATGTCTTGCATCATCAAACCAGGGTGACATCGATCCAAAGTTGGTCGATTCTGGACACTTCTGGTGTTCCAAATTAATTCCTCTGTTCGAATTTATGTGGGACTTTTGAACGTCCATTAAAATGCTCAAGTTAATTTTGTCCGGTAATAGGTGAATTCTATTCAAACTGTGAAGGATTACATCTTCACAATGACTATTATGCGGATCATAGTTGGATAAAGCTTCAGGCTTTATTGGTTTCTTGAGTCATTAGGGGTTTCATTTTGACGAATATCCTTTGAAACTTTATAAGTTTCAGAGAGTACATGGCATCCTCATTTTAGGAGTATTCAGGATGATAAATCATTTACAGTAAAATAAAATGCGTAAAAGGCACATATATACTGCAAGAATACTACTAATAATTATGTTAGAGCAACAAGTTTCATAGTATGATGTGGGTTCTATAAAATATAAGTCCACAATTGTGCTCATTTTACACTCATATTATGACAACAGGTCAAATTTATTTTCAAAATTTATTTGTCCTCGGGAAGTAGCGAATTATACATACAGTCAATTTGACTTTCGTCGTTTAGACTAGATATGTATATATTTTTATATGGCATACTTTAATGCCCATTAATTTTGCAAAAAGCATTATGGGTCTTTTCAGAACTTCTGGTCTGATATTGGGTTGCCATTGCATACTCCATATCGAGATACATCATATCTTCCCTTTCTCATTTTTATTCAAGACTTCCCCTGTTTTCAGTCTTCCCTATTGTCGTTTATAAGGAAGAATGTTTATTGGTCTTACAAAGTAGACTTATACAAGGGAAATGAGTTGGTTTCTATATTTCCACTTTTCTAGTTTATGATAGACTTTTAAAAGTCTATTTGGAAACTCAAGTATGGTCTTCAGGCCATTTTTATTGAGTCATTCAAGTATTGTGTGGATATAGAATCATACTCTAGGGGAAATAATTACGTGGGTACGAATTTTATAATTTCTCACATATCTATTAAGCCACGACTTCGGGCGTACGCTTAAAACATAAGGTTAGATTCAAGAATCATACCTTGTAAAGTGAGATTACTCAAAAGAGTTCGGTGTTGTTATGACAACTGCTGGTGTCAATATTGGTTTATACAAACCATAGATCTGAGAGATCTATTTACCGCGAAATGCGTATTTCTAAAAGAGAACGCATAAATGTTTTTCGTATAATCCCTTGTACTTGTTAATATTTATTAGTGTGAAAGGGTGTTGACTTTTGATTTGATTTTGAACTTCAGGTTCGTTTTGGGTTTGAACTCCAGGTTCATTTTGTCAACTAGGATATGATGTTAAACCTTTTGAAATCATTATTGGTTTGTTGACATAAAATGTTGTCATATCATGAGCGCATCATACATATAATGTAAATCTAGTAAACTAAAAAGTTGTGCTCAATTAACCAAAATTGACATAAGTATGATGTATACACATGCTATTTATATGCTGCATGCATTTAAATAATCTTATCGCAGACAATACAGTTTTGCTATAGGCATTAAACTATGTCATAATGATTTTAGCATGTTATACATCACAGAATCATTGAATATGCGGCAGGCATATAAATTTCTACACATGCATTTAATCATCACAGAAATTTTATAATGGAAATGAAAATTTTTCGTTTAATAATTATTGGACCACTGGGCAACGTCATACACCGTTAGGTTAGTTAACTAACGGCAGAGCGGTCGCATGATCTTCCTAATTATTAAACGTGTAATAATCAACTAATCCAAGAAAAAATTGCGATGATTAAAAATCACAAGTAATTTTATCCAGATTTTGACGGAAAAAAAAATCGCAATTGAATCTTAAAAAGATTTGAAAATCGAAAAAAAATTTCGGGGTCAAACCCTAGTTAGGGTTTTGGGTCGCGCGGATTGCCGCTTCAGGCGGCTAGGGTTTCCGGGCATGAGCGCGCACCGGGGGGGCCCGATACGAGCGGCTGCCGGGGGGTTGGGGCCCGCCGCTGCGGGCGGCGGGGTTGGGGGCCCGCCGCTGCCGGCGGCGGGATCTGTCCGCCGTGTCGGCGGCGGGGTCATCCGCCGCCGCGGCTGGCAGCGGGGCCGCCCGCCGTTCGAGCGTGCTGATAACGTGTTGTAAACCATGACGGCTACGGAACCCCGTAGCCCTGTATTTATAGTAATAGGGTTACATAATGGGTGGATACCCACTAACGGGTTGGGCCTCCAAAGCCCGTTTATAACATATCATACTGTTACGCCTATTTGCCCGAGGCCCGAAAGACACGAGCCCAGAGACCCGACCGCCGGTCAAGAGCCCATCTGTGCACTCAGGCCCACTCGATAAGGCCCTATGGGGGACCCCCCCAAATGTCGATCCGACCCGGCCCCGGTAAGACACCGGTCACTCGCCCACTCCTGCGCTAACCGCCCCCTCGATCCCGCTACCACTTAAGGGCAGTTATGGGGAGGTGCTGGCATGGCGCAGGAAGCGGCGACGGGGGGGCGGATTGAGGGGGCACGATTGAGGGCGGACGAGCGACGTGGGTCGGGGACAATCACGGCGGAGGTCTATAAAGGGGCTAGGAGGACGACAGGACAAAGGACCGCATCTGAGGTATTGAAAACCTAAGGTATTCCATCAACGACCTAGCTCCCCCATTTCTCCTCCTTCCTCCCCCGCTCGCGCCGTGAGACGCCGTACCGATCTCCTCTCGAGTCGTACCGTCTCCGTCGGGCCACCTCTTTCAGATCTCTGTCTGACTTAGGCATCGGAGGGGTTTTGGCCGGAACCAAGGTCCGGCCCCCCGGACGAGTGTTCTCGTCTACGCAGGAGGGCATCAGATCCACGGGCCGAGGCTTCCCCTCCGCCCCTCGCCGACTACGCAACCAGCTGGACGATTGAGGCTTCCCCTCGTCGTCCGACCGCCGAGGCCGAGCGCAACCGACCGAGGCCGAGCGTCTCGACCCAGGCCGAGGCTACCCCTCGCCCTGCCAACGGCCGAGGAACCCGATTCGATCCAGCCGACGTGCTCCACGTCGTCTGCGGATCCGACTCGAGCCTCGACTGCACCAACTCGACTCACCCGAGGGACACAAGCGGGCCCCTTGACCACGTTGACCGGGTTATCCACGGTCAACGCTTTGTAGTGAGAAAACACTCTGAAACATCTGGCACCGTCTGTGGGAACCGAAAACCGTCCCATGAAGAAGCAAACCACACCAGCAATGGCACGAGCCAGCAATGGAAAGAAGCGCATGCCTCCCATCTCGGAGGAGGGGAATGGCGCATCCAACGGCAACCTCGAAGACACACCCGTCGGCGATCACCCCGCCCCCTCAACCGAAGAGACCGGCGGCTCAGGACTGGCCACGCAGGGACAGCTCCGTGCCCTGGCTCAGGAGACCAACGCGAGCCTCCAGACATTGGTCGCGACGGTACAGTAGCTCGTCGGCCCTGCGCCATCCAATGGAGGCACGTTGGGCGATGGCCATCGATGAGCGGGGGGTCCCCCGTTCTTGCGGTCCGCCGTGGTCGACGACCACGGGACCCAAAAACCGAACACGGATCGTCGGTTTACGCTGTCCGGCTCCCGTCAGGCGAGATCACGCGCTTCCTCCCCTTATCGTGAAAGGAGCCGAAGAGAAACCGAAGGGACGGAGGGCGAATCGATGACTGCATCATCTCGTCGGTCACGGTCGTCCCGCCGCAGGAGAAGCGAACGACACCACTCGAGAGACCGATCACGGCGGAGCAGGAGCTCCCGCCGGAGGAGCCGGGAGCGCCGGGTCAGCCCGACCCCCAGCGTGGCGAGGGCCGTGGAGCCAGCCCCGCCGGCGCCGGTGCACCCTCCGCCACCGAACGAGCTAGAGGCAGGCGACTGTCGAATCCCCGGGGGTATCCACGGAGACCGATGCCCCCTCTCACGGAGAATAACCGACGCGCGGGTCCCCTCTCGATTCAGGATCCCGACGCTGGGGAAGTACGACGGGATAGGGGACCCGGGAAACCACGTAATGGACTACGAGGGGGACATGTCCTTCCAAGGAGCTGACGATGACCTGCTTTGTCGAGGCTTCTATTCTACTCTCAGGGGAGCGGCGAGGACCTGGTACCGCAGCCTGCCCAGCCACTCCATCGACAGCTTTGAGGAACTCACCCAGTTGTTCTGCAAGCAGTTCATGGCGGGGAGGCAGATCAAGCCTAATGCTGAACATCTGTTCAACATAGTGCAAGGCCCGGCCGAGCCGCTCCGGCAGTTCATGCGCCGCTTCAATGCGGAGAGGCTGAACGTGAACAGCCCTCCCGACCTGGTGGTCCAAACGGCCCTTAAGAAAGGGCTTCGCCATAGAGGCCTCAAGAAGTCCCTGCACAACGATCCCCCGAAGGACCTCCCCGGGATCATGGCAAGGGCCGAGCGCTTCATGTTGACCGAGGAGGCCTTGGCCGTGGATGCAGGAAAAGCCACTCGAGGGACCAAACGCGGCGACAGCGGACGAGGCAGCCCCGAGGGATACCGGACCGAGAAGAAGCCGAGAAACAGGCAGCGCGGAGAAGGTACGCGGGACGCCACCCCAGACGCCATCCTCGCTCAAGTACAGAAGGAAGAGCGCGCCGATCGCCCCCCACCGAAGGCAAAAAGAGGTGGGAAGAATGGGGAGAAGTACTGCAAGTACCACAAAGACAATGGCCACAACACTGAAGACTGCTGGCACTTGAAGAAGGACATAGAGAAGCTGATGAGTCGGGGGCACGCCAGGAACTCAGCCGACGAGCCGACTCACGGGGAAGGGACCTCTATGCAGCCGGACAAGGGGAAGAAGATCAACACCGTCCAAGGACCCCTCCGCATCATAGAGTGAGCTGGCGAGGTCTCCCCCCAGTCGCAGCCTAGTCCGAGGGGATTATCTATGTTCACATCCCTCTGTCTAGCCTCATTTCCTTTTTTCCTTTTTCTCCAAATGTACTAGTCCGACAGGACTCTTAAGAGTACAATCGCATTCCCTTTTATCTTCCCTTAATCTTCGATGGAATCAACGTTTCACTAAGGGTGCAAAAGAACGAAGACCTCTACTGGAGGGAAGGCGCTCATAGGTCTGGGGCAGTTCCCCCAGCCAGCGCGGACGCCGACCGGTCCTAAGCCGAGGAGCTTTGCCCTCGCCGACCGACCCTCGCGCTCGTAAGTCTGGGGGCAACTCCCCCAGCCGGCGCGGACGTCGACCAGGTCCTAAGCCGAGGAGCTTTACCCTCGCCGACCCTTGCGCTCGTAAGTCTGGGGGCAACTCCTCCAGCCGGCACGGACGCCGACCGGTCCTAAGCCGAGGAACTTCGCCCTTGCTGACCGGCTCCTGCGCTCGTAAGTCTGGGGGCAACTCCCCCAGCCGGCGCGGACGCCGACCGGTCCTAAGCCGAGGAGCTTCGCCCTCGACCGACCGACTCCTGCGCTCGTAAGTCTGGGGGCAACTCCCCCAGCCGGTGCGAACGTCGATCGGTCCTAAGCCGAGGAACTTCGCCCTCGCCGACCGACTCCTGCGCTCGTAAGTCTGGGGGCAACTCCCCCAGCCAGCGGGGACGCCGACCGGTCCTAAGCCGAGGAACTTCGCCCTCGCTGACCAACTCCTGCGCTCGTAAGTCTGGGGGCAACTCCCCCAGCCGACGCGGACGCCGACCGGTCCTAAGCCGAGGAACTTCACCCTCGCCGACCAACTTAACCGATATAAAGTTGAAGACAACTCCCCCCGTCAGCTCGGGCGTCAGCCGGTCCTAGGCCGAGGACGAAGCGACAAATCAAAATATACGAGAAGCTCGGGTAAGTCAAATTTCGTTTATAAAAGTATGTCTTATTTACAGGAAATCAAAGTGAAGGAACCTCTCTACAATTAATCCGCTCTCAACGGACAACAAAGCTCGTCACCTACAGAAACTAGGGCCACACCGGCGAAGCAAAACTTGTCGACTAAAAGAACTCGAAGTTGTAGGCCTGAGCAAAAATCCATGCAACCGGCAATTATTGGCTCTGGACCAGGGAGTCGCTGGCGAGGCCGAGGGAGAAAGCAGGGTCAGGGGTCCATTCCAAGTAGACTGGCCCAAAGTGAAGCGGATGCTAAAAAATTTGAGGATAAACGGCCAGGAGGAACGACCTAGGGAACCCGGGCTCGAGAGGACACATCCTCGGGCACCTCCCCCTGCTCGGAGCGAGGGGGATCGACCGGCGGAGGGGCTTGCCGAACACGCTCCGCACATTCCCGGAAGGAAGACTGGACGACTTCGACGATCCGAGGGGCGATGAGGTCTTCATACTTACCGAAGGCCTCCCTGAGAACCTCGCAGATCCTCTTCCCCAGGGTCTCGACGACGCCCCTCTCCACCTCCTCTGCAAGCCGCGTCACCTGGCGCCGATCCGACAGTTCCCTCTGAAGCTCCTCCCTCTCCAGATGGAACGACTCCGCCGCTTCCTCAGTCGACTGACGAACATCCTCCAGCTTTCCTTGGAGGTCACCCACTCGTCCCTCCAACTCAGCCACACGGAGCTTGAGACGCCGAGACTCCATCTGGGCCTCCGTCATAGCCACCTCCGCCGCCCCGGCCCACTCCTGGGCCCTCATGGAGGACTCCTCCAGCTCCCTCAAGCGGACGGCTCGACACTGCAACTCCACAGCGAGCGCTGAACCCTGGAAAGACGAGACATGTGCTAAGAAGAGGATAAAGGGAAGGAGAGGATAGCAAGATAACCGAACCTGTTGAAGGATCCAGACCAAGGAATCCGACATCTTGTCGGCCGGGATCTTCTTGAGGAGGCTGCGGTCCCGGGGAGGGACGGAGACCTCGGCAACCTGCTGGGCCAAGGCTCGATCGACAAACATCGAACTCCCAGGGACGACGAGGGAAGCCAAGTTGCTCGCCAACAAGGCCCCGATCCCCGGTGATACGGGCGAGGACGCTGCGAGGGGGGGTGGCTGACAAAGCTACCGAAGGATCCCGGTGGTCGCCACAGGAAGCGCGGAACCCGTCGGACTGTAGGGATCCGCGTCCTCCTTCCTCTTCTTTCCTCCGTGGGGCACCGAAGGCGCCGGAGGGGAACGCTTCCGCCTCGCACCATCCTCACCCTCGGGAACCTGAGGGGACACGCCGAGGGCAGGAGGGACTGCACCGGACCCGTCATTACCCCTGCCTCTTGGGCTGACGGGGTGGGTCCGGCCCTTGTGACCCCCCCGGGAAGGGGATCGCCAGAAGAAGAGGCGGGAGGCGCGGCCACCACCTTACCCACGGAAGGCTCGGCTCGACGCACTTCCTCCTCAACGGTCCGCCGAGGCGCCCTTCCAGAGGAACTACCTCGGCTCCGAGCAGCTCCACGGTGGATCAGTTCATCGACGTTGTAACGACCCGCTCTCGGGGGCCCGTTACTTATTTGATAATTGCGCAGGTTCTGCAGTTAACCAGTGAAATCAAAATAGCCACGATGCAGAGATGTACAAAGATACCCAAATAGAGTCCAACTATTACAATCCAACCGTACAAATGTTCCAACAATGATAAAAGAGAGAAAGAAAGTACACGACTGAAAATAGCTCTGGAAGCTGCGGTCTCATGGTCGAAGTCTGGCGCTATTAACTCAAGAGCATCTGCCTCCATATGTATGTCGTCTGCGGTGCCACGGAGATGGAACCGTAGGTAAGTCACAACAATTCTAAATAAAGAAAGAGAGGTACTGTACAAGTATGACAAAGGTAACTACGTACAAGCAGACTGAAGTGAAAGTAAAGTAAAATACGGTGCAGTGTCTGTACAAGTGTAGAAAGTAACGTGCATGGAATGCGTAAAGTAAAGGTGACTGTACTGGCAAGTAAGGTGAGGCAAGCATGGTAACTGTACTGGTAAGGAAAGTAAAGTGCAAATACTGTAAAGAAAGTAACTGTGCAAGTTACACTAGAACTACGTGACTCAAGTCGGAGAGTACAATATGTGACCGTTCAGTTCGTCTCTTGCCTGGGTGCTACCCAGACGAATGCCGGTACCCAGGCAGCAGTATGGTTTACCAAAACGCAGGCAGCAGGACAGGGCGCCAAAACACAGGCGACAGGACAGGTAGACCAAACTCTAGTCACTCCCGTACTCTCGTAAACTATGAGTTACCCCAATACCCCAGTGACGTGTCAAGTACAAGTTCTTCACAAGATTGTTCCACAGGATGTTCCACATGTTAGTCACACCAGGTCAACTGGTTGATTTCCTCATTGAAAACCAGCAAGTAGGATAAAGACAAGTCCAACACCAAAAGCTGTTACTTCCGTGCTTTGAGCACGTGGTAGTGTGGCTAGCACACAATTTACCCAAGTTGAAAGTTGGCAAAGTAATCTTTGGTAGATTACTTTCATTTCAGGTTAAGTTTCTTGTTTGGTTCAAGTCAAATAGCCGTTGGAGGCTATAGTGGTGTCAACTAGTTCATACAAGCAGAGTAGACTAGTTTTCTTAAGTTTAGAATATGTCGTGACTTACGAATTTAGAGCTCGTCGTGGCAAGACGAGGTTGGAGCTGGAAGAGCTGGTGCACGAAGATTGGTACCTGCAATCACAAGAAACAATTGGTTAAAGCGCACCCTATTTTCCATTTATTAAACTTGATCGTTTTGATTTTTAAACCGATTAAAACGTTGTCGAAAAGCGTTCTAAATTTTTATATAAACTATATAGGATGAAAATAGTTTTACCGCAAGAGAGAATGTTTTTCTGAAGATTATAGTAATTTTTAGGATTTTTAAAAGCTCAAAAACTATTTAAAAACTATTTTTCAATTAGTGACGTATTTATTCCACAATTTATTCTGGATGCAAACTACCTCGGAATGTTGCAAATGAGGTGTCAAAATGACCGTCTCAAAGAGTATAATAACATATATTTTTCTCATATTTTAGTTTACGTGAAAATAAGAAGATACGGATTTTTGAACGAAAATAACGGATTTAACTTATAGGCTTAAAAATTAATTCTGGAAAAACTAAGCGTCGGATTGAGATGAAACTAGCGCCATTGGGTCCAGAATGTCATTTCTGATTTTCTGGAGCTAGTCTCACATTTTTCCGGGTCCTATATTTTAAGTTATGGATTTAAAACTATAATACCCTATTTAATAATTAATATAAATACGAAAATACGAAATAATCATCGTATTTACAATTTTGCCATTTTGAACTTACGCTGTTTCCTTCGTTTCGTACGCAGGGGCGTGTGCTCGTCGGAGCAACGTGGGCGTGGGGGCGGAGGGCGACGACGGCGGAGCTGCTCGATGGCCGGAGGTGATGTGGGCGACGGCGGCGGCGGTCGGGGTTGTCGAGGCGCCGGTGCTGGCATGAGGGCCTCGAGCTGGGGTGGTGTGGGCGGAAGACCTACGGCGGAGCGTCGACGTGGGGTGCGGAGCTTCGGGGGCGCTTCGCCGGAGAAGCGGCGTAGGGCGGAGCGGAGCTCGGTGGGGGAAGCCTGAGGTGGAGCGGGGAAGCTTCGACGCGTCGGCGTGACGGCGGCAGCGGGCGGAGGCACGGTGGGCATGGGTCGATGGTCGAGAGAAGGCGGTTGGGGCCTCCGGCGAGCTGAGTGGGGGTCAGCTGGGGTCGGTGGTCGAGTTGGCCGGCGGCGAACTGAAGAGGGAAGCTCGGGGAGGAGAGGGCGTGAGGGATAGAGAGAGACTGCGGGAGAGAGCAAATGATGCTCCTGGGTTTCGAACGGCCTTGGGGGAGAGAGACCGGGCTGAGGAAGAATTGATACGGAGAGAGAGGGGGGAGAGAGAGCGAGATTTGTATTAAAACGTGAAGAGGGTGGGTTTAATATATAGGGTTAATGAGAACCAATATGAGGGTAGATGGGACTGGTTGGGAGAGTAGATGGGTTAGCTGAGGAAAGAAAATGGGTAGCTGCGGGTTAGGTTAATTAATGGGATTAGGAGGGTAATTAAGTTAGGTAAACCCCTTTAATGAAAGTTATTAGAGAAAATACAAACACGAAATTACGAAAATGCCCCTACCAGTAAACGTGTCCGAAAAATTACGAAAACATACCCACGGGATCGTATCGTCGCGAGAATGGCGAATACGAAGACCGTTTCAGGGTTTGAGCTACGGAAATACTAGATTTTGGCCAAAACATTTAGAAAACGGGTTTGCGGTTTCTCTTTTGAAATGATATCAGAAAATTACGAAATTAATGTGGGGAGCCCTAAATGATCATAGGATGTTACTGCAGAAGTTTGAAAACGTTTTGAAGACGTTTGAATAGAAAATAAATTCATTGAGTCAAAACTGCAATATCTGAAAATGAATTTTAACAGAAATGTTTTAGGCATTTGAGGAAATCTGAAATTGCTGAAATAATATATGATAAGTCTAGTACTCTAAAATATTTTTATAAGAATTTTTGTAATCTGTTTTGTTATACAACTCCTAACAAACCATTATAAAGAAAATTTTTAAAATTGATGTTAATTACGTTAAATAAGTATTTGAAGTATTTGAAAAATACCGGCCGTTACAGACGTCACGGACAAACTCGCGGCCAGCCATCCCTGCGAGGGAAACCAAAATCAGGATGAGTCACAGGGCGATTCGCGACAGAAAAAAGCAACCTACCCGGAGACCACAAGACGGCCTTCAGGAGTAGGTCGTCCAACAAAGACCAGATGGACTTTGATTCCAAGGGGAGGGTCGACAGCAGCGCGGCGGCTGCCTGATCGACGTCAGAAAGGGCTAGCGGCGGACGAGGCTGGACAGACCCACCCCAACATGTCAAAATCTGGGCATCCTCCAGGAAGATCACAAAGACGTAATCCGAACTCCAATCCCCCGACCAGCGGGGCAGCCCGACCAGGCATTCCCTCCTCGAGCGGGCTCGGAGTTGCAGCCATGACCCCGGGCCGACCGTCTGGATCTGGTAGAAATGAAAGAGAAGGGGGAGAGACGGCTCCAGACCACGGGTACAGCAGAGCGTAGCGAAGCCCGTCAATACCGCAATCGAGCAAGGGGTGAACTGGCAAAGCGGCACCATGAGATATTCCATGACCTGGATAAGGAAGGGATTGAGCGGGAAACGAAGACCCAGGCGAAACATTTCGACGTAGACGCCGACTTCATTGCTCCTTGGAAGGCAAATCCGCTCGTCAACGAATGGAACTCGGACATCGTATGGGAACCAGAGATACCTCTCCCGGATCTCCGTGACCGCCGAAGGAATGGTCCTCGACGGCGTTCGGAGGACAACCGGGGGCACGTTAAGACGCACAGCAGCCGACGCCACGTCATCACAGGCGTAGTCTGGGAATAGCTTCCCCTTCCCCTTATCTCGGAGGGGACGACTCCCGGAGGAGGAACCTGATCCCACTAGCCGAGGCCTGCCTCGCCTGGACTCTGGAGAATCCCTCGCCCCTCGGCCGGAACCGCCTATCCTAAGAGCAGCCATAATACGAGAACGAGAAAGAAATTACCTTTTAACTAGTTTGAAGGAGACGAAGAAGCGAAGGCGACGGGAGACTCCGAGTTGTAGAAAGCCTAGAGCAATGGGAAGAGCAAGAAAGGAGAAGAGATCAACGCAGCTGGGGATCTTATATATCGGACGCAGGGACGAATTCGAAGCGCCTGACAATAACGCGTGGCAGGACTCGAAGAACCGACGGTGTTTCGAAATCGGCGCCAAGGGAAGTCCAATCGATCCGCCTCATCATGACCTACATTTATGACCACGCCTCGATTAAAGTGCCACTCGGAATCTCAGGAGGCACAGCGGTCGAACCGAGCAAGCCAAGGCCGATCGACCCCACCAAGGGCGGCTCACGAACCCCTCGGCTTCTCAACTTAAGACGACCCCGCGAGCGATGGGGATAAGATCGCAGCTACACGTGGCAGCATCGGAGGACTGACGACGCTTCGGAACCCGTGCCTTAAGAGTAAAGAACGGACCAACTCATGATGACGACTAATAAATGAGTCGGCATCGACTGACGAGCCTATCAAAGTCGGCGGAAGTCGCATCGGCCGAGCCGAACCGGCCGAAACCGATCAACCCGACCGATGGGGGCAATTGTTACGCCTATTTGCCCGAGGCCCGAAAGACACGAGCCCAGAGACCCGACCGCCGGTCAAGAGCCCATCTGTGTACTCAGGCCCACTCGATAAGGCCCTATGGGGGACCCCCCCAAATGTCGATCCGACCCGGCCCCGATAAGACACCGGTCACTCGCCCACTCCTGCGCTAACCGCCCCCTCGATCCCGCTACCACTTAAGGGCAGTTATGGGGAGGTGCTGGCATGGCGCAGGAAGCGGCGACGGGGGGCGGATTGAGGGGGCACGATTGAGGGCGGACGAGCGACGTGGGTCGGGGACAATCACGGCGGAGGTCTATAAAGGGGCTAGGAGGACGACAGGACAAAGGACCGCATCTGAGGTATTGAAAACCTAAGGTACTCCATCAACGACCTAGCTCCCCCATTTCTCCTCCTTCCTCCCCCGCTCGCGTCGTGAGACGCCGTACCGATCTCCTCTCGAGTCGTACCGTCTCCGCCGGGCCACCTCTTTCAGATCTCTGTCTGACTTAGGCATCGGAGGGGTTTTGGCCGGAACCAAGGTCCGGCCCCCCGGACGAGTGTTCTCGTCTACGCAGGAGGGCATCAGATCCACGGGCCGAGGCTTCCCCTCCGCCCCTCGCCGACTACGCAACCAGCTGGACGATTGATGCTTCCCATCGTCGTCCGACCGCCGAGGCCGAGCGTCTCGACCCAGGCCGAGGCTACCCCTCGCCCTGCCAACGGCCGAGGAACCCGATTCGATCCAGCCGACGCGCTCCACGTCGTCTGCGGATCCGACTCGAGCCTCGACTGCACCAACTCGACTTGCCCGAGGGACACAAGCGGGCCCCTTGACCACGTTGACCGGGTTATCCACGGTCAACGCTTTGTAGTGAGAAAACACTCTGAAACACATACTTAATAAAGGATTGGAAATATTACAGGTTTGAGTATTGATACTTGGAAATACGACACTTGTGCAAGCACTATTTGAATTTTTTCCGCCTTTTATGAAACCAATAAAATTTATACTTTATCTTTTTTGTTATAAACGGTGTTTTGGAGGCCAATCTATGTATTGGGTATCTACCCATTATGTAACCATATTACTATAAATACAGGGCTACGGGGTTCCGTAGCCGCCAAGTTTACAACACGTTATCAGCACGCTCGAAGCTGAGCTGAACCTCTGCCGATGGACGAAAGCGACGCGAACGTGCTTCCTTCACCGAACGTCGCTAGATCCGGAGGGTAGGATTTAGAGGTAACCTTCATCCCCTAGATCTAAATTTTTCATGCGCATGATAATGAATCTGTGATATACTTTAAATTAGATCTATCTCTGTTGCTTAGATATAAATGAAAAATCACATTTTTAATATATGTCTCTTTTCAAAAAAGAGTTTTTATATAATTTTTGGATGAAAAATCAAATCTTTACGATAAAAACGTTGTTTTGAAGATTAAAAATAGATTTTTTTTCCTATAAAAATTGGATTTTTATCATCTTCTTCCACAAAACCATTAAACCCTAGGGGGGATTCTCCATCGCCACGCTGCCGGAAGCCGCCACGCGAAACCCCCCCTCGACTCACGCCGTCGCCGCCGTCTGAAGCGGCGGCACCCGCCGCCGCCAGCAGCGGCGGCTACCCCTCCCGCTGCTCGCGACGACGGGCTAACCCCGTCGCTCAAAGCGGCGGGCGGACCCGCCGCCAGAAGCGGCGGCCACCCCTGCCGCTCGAGCGGCGGGCGGACCCGCCGCCCGAAGCGGCGGGCGGACCCGCCGCCAGAAGCGGCGGCCACCCCCGCCGCTCGAGCGGCGGGCGGCGGGCGGACCCGCCGCCCGAAGCAGCGGCCACCCCCACCGCTCGAAGCGGCGGGCGGAACCGTCGCTCGAACGGCGGGCGGATTCACCTCCCGAAGCGGCGGCCACCCCCGCCACTCGAAGCTGCAGGCGGAACCGCCGCTCGCGGCGGCGGGCTAACCCCCGTCGCTCGAAGCGGTGGCGGGCTAACCCTACCGCCTGCAGCAGCGGCAGCCCCCCCACCGACGCCAGCAACGACGGACGGGCCCCGCCGCCTGCAGCGGCGCCCCCTCCCCCCGTGCGCGCGCGTGTCCGAAACCCTAGCCGCCGGACGCGGCCACACACCCCCGAAATGCTAATCGGGTGCATGGGATCACACGGCAGATCGAACCTAAAAACCCTAATTAGGGTTTGACCAATTTCATTTCCGTAATATTTTTCAGATTTAATTACGATTTCTTTTCCGTTAAAAATCTGGATAAATTACACATTTTAATTCATCGCATTTTTGGTTGGATTATCTGATTATCATGCGTTTAATAATTAGGAAGATCCTGCGACCGCTCTGCCGTTAGTCAACTAACCTAACGGTGCATGACGTTGCCCAGTGGTCCAGTAATTATTAAACGAAAATACTTTCATTTCCACTATAAAAATGCCTGTGATGATTAAAAATGCCTGTGATAATTACATGTTCTATAAAATTTTCATTTCCATTATTGAGCATAAATTTTAGCTTACAAGCTTCATTTTATGTGTATGATAAATGATTAATTGTTGCGTTTTGCACTCTTATATGATCATCGCTTGCTCATACTCATGCCCATGATATGACGATATTTTATGATAACAAACCAATAATGATTTCAAAAAGTTTAACATCATATCCTATTTGACAAAATGAACCTGGAGTTCAAAATCAAAATGAACCTGAAGTTCAAAATCAAATCAAAAGTCAACACCCTTTCATTCTAATAAAAATTAACAAGTACACTGGATTATACGAAAAACATTTATGCGATTTCTTTTAGAAATACGCATTTTGCGGTAAATAAATCTCTCAGATCTATAGGTTGTATAAACCAATATTAACACCAGCAGTTGTCATAACACTGCTAAACTCTTTTAGAATAATCTCACTCTACAAGGTATGATTCTTGAATCGAGCCTTAACCTTAAGCGTACGCCCGAAGTCGTGGCTTAAAAGATAAATGAGAAATTATAAATTTCGTAGCCACGTATTTGTTTCCCCTTGAGCATGATTCTTTATCCACATAATACTTGAATGACTCAATAAAAATGGCATGAAGACCATACTTGAGTTTTCAAACAGACTTTTAAAAGTCCCACATAAATTAGAAAAGTGGAAATATAGAAACTAACTCATTTCCCTTGTATATGTCTACTTCGTAAGACCAATATTCATTCTTCCTTATGAATGTCAATGAGGAAGACTGAAAACAGGGGAAGTCTTGTATTAAATGAGAAAGGGAAGATATGATATATCTCGACATGTAGTATGCAATGGCAACCCAATATCAGACCAGAAGTTCTGACAAGACCCATAATGCTTTTTGCAATATGAATGTGCATTAACCTATGCCATATAAAAATATATACATATCTAGTCTAAACGACGAAAGTCAAATTGACTGTATGTATATTTCGATACTCCCCGAGGACAAATAAACTTTGAAAACAAATTTGATCTGTTGTCATAACATAAGTCTAAAATGAGCACAATTGTAGACATGTGTTTTCTAGAGCCCACATCATACTATGAAATTTGTTGCTATAACATAATTATCAGTAGTATTCTCTTGTAGCATATATGTGTTTAAATGCATCACCACAATATTTATTATTGATTTCATGCTTTTTGCACATTTCATTTTACTGTGAATGATTTATCATCCTGAATACTCCTAAAATGAGGATGCCAGTGACTCTCTTCACGCCCTACATATGGCTGATGATGTACCTTAGAGTACTCATCTATTTATCCTCTTAAAATGGTCATAATCAAAACCTTCTTATCCAACCGCAGTCCAGATTATTATTAATCACAACAGACATATTACCTTACTGGGATATTGGTTGGGCTTTTACTTAACCTCATACCACCCTCAAAATGTCGCAGTGGAACTTATTCGTCGGGATTAACCTTCCTAGATGAATATATTCCGAGATCCCCAAACGGGGGAGGCATTACTGCACATCTTATAGATGGAGCCTTGACGGGTTCATATCCCCTGGTCTATGCTCAACTTCATTGAAGTCGAGCTTATTGCGGATTTTTGGATAACACTGGGAAATCAATTATATTTAACAACTGGAAGAAAATTGAACACCCTGAAGCTTTGTGTTCATACCCAGAAATGGGTTATATGTAAATCATTAAAATGATTTAAACGGATTACTTGTCCATTAGAAATCCAGTTGTAGGTGACCGTGTGGGAACATGAAAACCATCCAAACGCCTCCTTAGAACCTATTTATATAAGCCTGATCACCTCATATAAACAGTTTCCGAGAATCCTAGAGCACATCTTATCGATGGAGCCATGATGAGTATACATCCCCGTATCACCATTATAGACCATCAGAACACAGAACTATTTATCGGAAGTAATTACCCCAGATAAATAGATTCTGAGCACTTTGAACAGGGGAATCATTTAAAATCCCTTCTCCTAAGACATGCATTGATGGGCCCTCTTTTAAAAAGACTTGATGTGATCCTGAAGATCCTTCATAACCTTAATTCCACAGTATTAGGTTTAACAAAAATACTATAATCATCCATGAGCCTGAAGCTCAATTTGACCATTTAAAACATTAATACTTATGATCTGATTATCATGAATTGTGATGAGATCCTGAAGATCAACACTCATGAAACTGTTAAACAATTATCAGACATGACCACTGATAATACAAATATTGTCAAATTCACACATCCCTGCTACTAAAAATTCAGCTAGGATTGACATACCAAATATAATGGATGCAATCCACCAGTAGCAGAAGTGGATATCCTCAATGGATGAGAGGACATACCATGACGCTCCAAAGCGAGAAATAACTCCTAGAGACCCTAAAACAATACCACCACAGGAAAAGTGAGCTCATCTCCATAGCCTCTCCCTTTCCAGAACCTCCAGAAGAGATGAATCTGGAATAAATTGAATAATGTACGTACACTGAGAGGTATTTGGATAAAACACACTTGTCGACAATTACTCATATTTCATTTTGCCATAGATATCGTTTCCAATCTCCGTTTCCTGAAGCAAACGCAGATACTTGGCCAGATTATGTGGAACGAGGCAATAATAAGTTGAGTTGGACTCACTTATGAAATGTGAAGTGTTTGGACACGAAGTCCGGATATCAAAAGATATCAAACCTGTGGGTTACCGAGTATTGTATAAATAAATAAAATCGTAAGCTATAAGCAAAATACTATAGCTTAGAGGTCTTTTTCGCAGAAACCAGGAAGTAACCTTGTAAGATGAGCTTAACTCACTTACAAAATTATTTTTAAACTGATGCATCGGGCTCCCTGGTCATAGTTTCGAAAACCATACGATTGGCAAAGAAAATTTAGGCTATGTTGCTATGGATGATGTGACAACATACCCTATGAATTATCATCTCGCAGATGAAACCATCATCCGGAAGATGAATAATCATCTGGAAGACGAATAATCATCCTGAAGATGAATTATCATCATGAAGACGAAACCATCATCCTGGAGATGAATAATCATCCCGAAGATGAAACCATCATCCTGAAGATGAATAATCATCCTGAAGATGAATAATCATTCCGAAGATGAAACCATCATCCAGAAGATGAATAATCATCCAACAGATGAATTATCATCCAGAAGATGAAAATATCATCCAGTTGATGAAGAAAGATAGATAATCGCAATCCACTGATACACCTACTGGTTGTAAGGATGCACATTAAGATCCCTTCCGTTCGCTGGAAGAGGGGAAGGATATCCTAGGTCCTGAAGTGCCTTACTCAAGTGTCTTTGCACACTCCTTTATCTGGCAGTAAACCCTTTAACCAGATACAATGCAGCGCCTGCAGCGCACCACTGGACCAGAGATATGTAGCTTCTGCGCTACCTCCAAGGGTCAAGGATCGTCCAACATGTTAAATGTATTTGCAGATACAGGTTACAGATCATCGCGATGACTACAACAAAGGAACGACCAACTTCTGGAGACAAGCAAAGCATGCTTCCAAGGTAACATCAATCCCACCATCCCGAGACGCTCATCAATTCAAGAAGCAAATCATAAGTACGCACAACCAGGTCCTGCAGTACCTCACAGACACAGTGACGACTGGGTCAGAGATATGGTGCTACCTACCGAGTCTGCAGACCACTCCTCTTCAGAAGAGCTCCCTCAGATTCAGTAGCTGCCCTAGATGAGCGATACTTGTATAGATGAGCGATGTCTTGTATAGGTGAGCGATGCCTTGTACTTTGTACTTATTATCGGAACACTGTAAGAGATTGATGTATAGTTGCCTAGGAGATCTGCAAGCCTGCAGCTTGTACAGATAAGGGGGAGTCAAATGTAGTGTTGTACTCTTTTCCCTTGGCTATTGGTTTTTCCCACTGGGTTTTCCATAGCTAAAGGTTTTAACGAGGCAACCTCATTAACACTGGATCCAGAAGTATCCACCCCTAAATACTTCCACTATTCATGGGAAGTTATGGAAAATTGAACTCTTTTTCCTTGGCTATTGGTTTTTCCCACTGGGTTTTCCATAGCTAAAGGTTTTAACGAGGCAGTTATCCCTAACTTAGGATCCAGAAGTATCCACCTCTGGTGATATTCATCGATCAGGATAAGTTACAAAGGCTTGTACTCTTTTCCCTTAGCCACTGGTTTTTCCCACTGGGGTTTCCATGGCAAAGGTTTTAACGAGGCAAGAACTCTTAACTTAGGATTCAGAAGTATTCATACCCCCATAGTCAGATAAGCTATATGAACCCTGAAGCGCTCATACACGGCTTACAACAATGGATGGATAAGGGGAAGTGTTATAAACGGGCTTTTGGAGGCCCATCTGTGGATTGGGTATCCACCCATTATGTAACCCTATTACTATAAATACAAGGCTACGGGGTTCCGTAGCCGCCAAGTTTACAACATTTTTAACATTATTATAAAGATTTCTTTTTTATCTCTTTATCTAGTAGAGTAATGTGAAATTTATCGTATTAAGCTTCATGTTCATGGTTACTGTAACGACTGGTTTTTCATGTATTTAGATTATCTATATTATAATATATGTTTTAGTGGATTTTATCCTTATGTGTGATTTTCCGTCTCCGTAGCTTTCGTTTTCGTTCGTTTCGTTGTGATTTTCTAGCTTCTTCCTTTGACCGTTGAGCTTGGAGTAAGTCACACATGACGAGCTTCATATCGCTCATATCTTAGAGTTAGTTTGAGCTTAGGAGCCATAGGAATCCTTCCCGGAGCTTCGCGCTCCATATCGAGACTTTTCGTGCATGTTAGTTGGTTCAAGAAGGGGAACCAACCGACTAGATTCCAATCTAGTCGGTCCGGAACTCTTCTGGAACCGACTAGTTCATTAAATCAATTATTCAGGAGTTACTGTTTACTCTTAGTCGGTCTAAGATCAACCACCGACCGACTAGATGTGAAACTAGTCGGTCAGAACTTGCTCTCAGACCGACTAGTTCCTTTGATAAATTTTACCTAAGTTACTGTTTATCGTTAGTCGGTCAATGAACACTCACTGACCGACTAGGTTGCAAACTAGTCGGTCGACGGGCCTTCACAGACCGACTAATTCATTTCCCAGATTCATTCCTTCTTTCGCTGTTTGGTTTTAGTCGGTTACAGTTGAATGACCGACCGACTAGTTTCCAAACTAGTCGGTCAGCAGCCCTTCATGGACCGACTAACTGACCCCGAAACCCTAGGTTTCATTTCCGCCGTCGGGGTTTTCTATTTAAACCCCCGATCGTTTCTTCTTCTTTCTTTCACTTCTCTTGGACATTCTCTTTCCCCTTTGACCTCTGATCTTCCCCAACCTTCCTCTAGCTCTTTCCTTCATCCTTGGAGCTTCCCTCTCGCCATTCTTGCGCCGGCCACCTCCCTTAGGCCGTCGGCAACCCCAAAACCCCACAAACCCCATTTTCTCCAGATTTCTTTGCCGTTTCCAGATCTGAGCCATAGTTCTCCGGATCGTTCTTCCGTTGCCGTGCTTGCTCGGCATCGTTCTTCCGCTACGATACGCGATCCCATCTCCGTAGTTTAACATTTTGTGACGTGCCTCGTTGATCGTCACCCTTGGTGCCAGGCAAGTGAAACTTGCCACTTAGGGTTTTTAGGCCATGTCTTAGGCCATTTGCTTGTTGTAGGCGTAAAAGAGACTAGGCGACGAAATGATACTCGCCTAGACGCAAATTTCAGAATCCAGCTTGACAACGAAGCTAGATCCGACTTCTTTTAATTATTTACACTTGTTGTCATCCATGCATCTTATCTGTCATGTTTAAATTCAATTAACGGTACGCGAATTATCTGTACATACCATGCTATCCATGTTGAATGTTGCATTCGTAGCACACGCTACAATACTTGTACTACTTGATCCGGCTAGGCACCTGCTTTTAGCGGGCACAACCCTATGCCAAAAACACTTCCTGGCTCATGATCCAGAAGCGAGCATTACGTGTTCGGGGGTAATGCCCTGGCTCGACACACGTGGAGGGGTAGGGATAAACGGTCACTTGAGCTTAAGAGTTGGCCCGATCAGCCACTCTAGTCAACAGGCGGAATCTCTGTGCACGACGTGCTTACTAGACTTGTCTTTGTACTCGTACTTGTTCATGTAAAACTTGTCATCCATGCCATACTTGTTACTTGCACTTTACCTTACTTGTTGCTTCCATACTATACTTACCATGCTACGCATCATACTATAACTGCTAGTTGTTAGTTTACTTTCCTTTCGGTTTCCTTGCCCAAGTCTTTTTAGACTTGCTGACATGTGCCCTTTACTCTTTTGGGTGACTCATGTTAGATCCTGAGTCTGAGGTTGCTGCTGAGGACGTGGTGTTCGCTGACGCTGAGTCAGAGCCCGCGTTCATCGGGGAGTTCGAGGACACGGGAGATCAGTCGTAGAGACTGTTTGTGTTGTTGTTTAGACTGCTTTAGTTATCGGTGCGTAGCACCAATACTTTGTTTTGTGTTGGCTTTGGTTGGCCATGTTTTGGGCCTAGACTCTTTCTTTTAGCCTGATGGCTTTTCTGCGATGTTGAATATTATTGTGGACAAACTCTTAGATTGGTTAACTTATATCAGTCTCCTTTATTATTATTGTTGTTCCGCTTGTCTTTACAGGGACCTGCATATATTCAGATTTGACGCTTATCAGGCGTGCAGCTTCACAGCTCCACGCCTGAGCGGACCTTCTCACGTCTCGCCTCCATTTTAGGGAAGCGGGGCGTGACAGTTACCTTCTGATTTGGTTAGTTCTTGTATTCGTTAACGTGTTTTCAGGTTTTAAAGGGTGATATCCGAATTCAAGCTGATAAGGTTTTATGTTTCAAATTCTAGGGATGAATCCGAAGAATGCTGAAACAGTCGGATTTGATTTACGTTATCATGTTTTATGTTCAAAGTTTTAGATACGAATTCGAAGGATGTTATCATGTTTTATGTTCAAAGTTTTAGATACGAATTCGAAGGATGCTGAAACGAATTCGAAGGATGCTGAAATAGTCGGATTTGGTATACGGGTTTTCAGGTAAAGTCCTAAGCTAACCCAATAAAGAAAATGCTATAGAAGTAGGGATGTAAACAGTTTGGATATAGATTAGATATTGATTTTACCTTGTATCCAAAATCAAATACGGATTCGGATACAGATAATGTTTGGAAAGAAAATCTAATATCCGTATCCATAAAAATGGTCGCAGATATGAATTGGATATTTACAATTTGATTGAATTTAGTAAAAATAATATACAACGTACATAAATTGTTGTACACGATCATGCAGAAGCTAAGGATCGTCGGAAGATCCGGTGATGATGAATGAGCAACGAACACAGTAGAGCACAATAAAAATTGAATTTAGGCCACCGATCGGCCACGTGAACACTGAATAGCTTTATTACGAAAGGAAAGAACAAAATACAAATCTTCAACTACATAATGAAGAAGAAGCACTCAATATCTTCCCAAAAGCTCTTAATGCAATCTCTTAAAATTTGCTCTCAACAATGGCGGCTCAAAAGCTCTCCTTTTCTGGGCTCTATAAAACCCTCTGACAAACGCCCCTTTTATAGCCCCTAGGGCATGGGCGTAACACGAATTCTGCTGGAAAATAAATTCTAGTTCCAGTTCTGTTGGGTGAGCAACTCTAATACGAATAGGACTCTGCCGCATAAAATCGGTGCCTCTAAGCCGACAAGCTCCTTACTAGAGCCCGAGTTGTCGAGATGCCGAGCTACCAAATTATGATCAAGCTTTTGGGCCATCCCAAAACCGACTTGTTAAGTTGCTAAACTTCCGAGCTGCCGATCCTCTGAACTGAGGACTTAGGTCTCCAGGAGTTAGCTCAGCCATGACTCCAATATCTGGCTATGCAGAGTCAGACACACGGAAATCAAGGCACATGCAAACTAGTTCTGTATAACTGCTCGCCTCCAACTCCTTTAGTACCTCAAATCGAGCCAACTTTCACAAATCTCCACCTTGGCAAGATTTGAGCATATGTCACATAATCACCCCACAATACTTAACATCGGCAAGAATCAACTTGTGTTCCATTCACTTGCTCCGAAAAGCTCACCCAGCTCCATCGAGCTTCAATGCCCATACTAGGGCCACCTTGACATCACCTCGCAACAATGTTGATCAAGTCCAAGTAATGCTTGGACAATGTTGACTCATTTTATTTGCTTTTATTTTCTTTAAATTAAACTTCTAAAAAGTAATTGTTGAATCATCGGGTCAACACTTGAGATGGCTCGTCTGGCGAGTGACTAAGGCCCACAGAGCCCACAAGAGAAGCCTGATATTGACTCAGTCAAAGCCCACCTGCTATTCACCCGTTACACTCACCCTAATCAAGCGTGGGATTGAAGGCGGGCTCATAAATAGCGAGAACGTGGGCTACGGTTACTCCTATTAAAAGGGGGAGATCATGGCACCATAATTGGTTACCATTATCCTCCCAAAGTCACTGAAAAGACCCAGGATGTCTATAAATACATGAAGGTTCCAACTCCTAAGGTACGAGATCTAATTCATAGACTCTACATATATCATCTTACATTTCTTTCACAAAAGAGCTTGCGATGTAAGATCTAAGACGAACCTCTGTGGGTCGATCTCAACTGCTCCAGGCTCTCTCTCTTCCTTAAGTTCCCATTCTAACTTAAGCATCAGAGGGGATTTAGGTCGGGACCCAGATCCGACCCCCATGACGCTTCTTTGCGGTACAGATCAACGATTCTCGAACCTACGCGAGGGCCGCTCCTGAGCTTCTCATCCTCGATCGATCGATATACAGATTGCTCGAGGATCGATCGAGCATCACAAGTCATCTATCACCCATCAATGATCCTGCTTCTTCCAACCTAGGGTCCCACTCAACCGGCTGACGAGGCTCCGACTCAGCAGGAAGGGTCCACGTCAGCAACACAATTATTTCGGTCATTTCTGGCTTTAACAGTAATGGACTTTAATTGCACAAATTTTTGGTATGATGCATATTCCTCTTCTCTGCACATGGATATGTCATTGAATCTCAAAATTGCATGCTTTGCTTAAAAAGACGGTGAATACTTCTATCAAGCCTGGAGGATATTCATAGATTTATTGAGTGGTTGTCCACATCATGGATTCAATATGGTTCATCTCTTCCAGTTCTTCTACTAGAGACTGCAGGAGGAGATGCATGATTTCATGGCAATGTTGGACGATGGAGCTTTCCTTGACAAGACGCCTGAAGAGGCTTGGGAGTACCTGGAGTCTATGGAGGAGATTGTTCGACCATTGGATGGGACTTTAGGGAATGAGTTGTTGGAGCCTTCCTATGGAGGCGGATCCCACTATAATGATAGCACCGAAGTATGCCTCGAGCAAGGAGAGCAAAGAGTAGATGTACCCTTGCAACCCTTGGGCGAGGCACTTCAGTAGCTCATTCCAATTCACCAGGCTCAATCCCAACAGTTTCAATGAAACATGCAGACTAGGAGCCAAAACATTCAACAAATCATATCGAGTCGCTTGGAAGAAGGTAATCTAACTACACAACAATTTCAAATATTTGATTTAGGTTTTACTTCTCTTACAGGTGCTCCGAGCGAGCCATGTCAAACTGAAAGCACATATCAAAATATTAATATGGTAGGAGACGTGTGCAAAGAAGGAGAGGACGAGCAAGCAAATTTGGTTTAACATGAGGAGGAGACAAGGACATGAGCTCAGTGATCATTTTGTTTGAGTCTGAACTCTACCCTCCCCCAGTTTTTACCCAACATCCAACATTCTCCTCTACAGTGGTTGAGCATCACACCAAGATTTGTGATATATTTTTAGGAAGTTTTCGCCATCATGCTTTTAATTCTTTAATTTATTTTAGTGATCCTATCTAGCGAAACTTTTTTGAAAGGCAAGTGTGCTGACATTAAATTGATACAACCTCTATCTCGCAGGTCACAATGAAGACGCAAGGGAAGAGCTTTTATGGTTGTGTTGCTGGGATCCAATGCTTTCAGTGGAGGATTGAGCAGCTTCCTCCACCTTTGGACATCAGTGATCTGCCATTTGACTACGATGTGTTCTTTCCAGTAGTATAGATAAAATGAATAAAATTTTTAGTTTTTGTTGTGAAGGGAATTTAGGGAGAAATAGGTGTAAGGGGTTAAGAGCCCCCTACCCGTGTATTTATAACTTTCAATAGTGGGTTGGATACCCAATTGGCCCAATGGGCCTATTCATAACACTTCCCCTTATCCAATCAACATTGAAATAAGAGGTGGATTCTTCACGATCCGAGTTAAGGTAACTGTCTTGTTAAAGAAAGAACAGTTAACCCATAACTTCCCCTGTTTTGGGGATGTGTCTAGGGGTGGATACTTCAGGATCCAGAGTCAACGAGGTTGCCTCGTCAAAACCTTGACTACGGAAAACCCAGTGGGAAAAACCTGTAGCCAAGGGAAAAGAGTACAACTCTGCAGTTGACTCCCCCTTATCTGACCAAGCTTCAGGCTTGCAGATTTCCTATGAATCTATACATCAGTCTCCTATGTATCTATGAGTTCATAGTTCTCTCATCCTGACCCAGTTTACATTTACTCACTCTCCTCATCCCAATCCCATATACAAGTTTCTCAAAGATACTAGTAGGCAGGGATTTGGTAAGCAAATCCGCCAAGTTATTACATGATTGGATCTTCTGTACCTCAATCTGCTTTTGCTTCTGAAGGTCGTGCGTCCAGAAGAACTTGTGGGAGATATGCTTCGTCTTGTCACCTTTGATGTAGCCGTCCTGTAGCTGGGCTATACATGCTGCATTGTCTTCATGGAGTGTAGTGGGTGCAAGAACGCCGGTCGTCAGGCCGGTGGAGGTTGTTGAATATTGGACTCCCCGGATTTGGTTTTAGATGATGAGCAAACATAAATAATTCATGAACTAACAATTTGTGAGCGCAGTATTGGAGATCGTCGCAAATTCACGAGAACATTCAAAGCGACATCTCAAGACTTCTCAAAGCACGTATTCATTGCCTAAAGCTTCGTTGAAGCTCTTGGACCGTTTTGGAAGTCATGAAGAATTATTCGAAGCTCTCGAAGACCGTGTATTAAGGTTTTATTTATAGTCTTTTAGCTTCGATCAATAGAATGTTAAGCCTTGAGTATATCTTACGTTTCTATCTTCATAACGCTCATATCGTAGCTCTAGGATCTTAGTACAAGTTCATTCTAACTTCCTCGAAGCGTCGCGCTTCGATTCGAACTTGTTTGTGCATGTTAGTTGGTACACGAAGGAGTACTGACCGACTAGATGGTGATCTAGTCGGTCAGCAAAGCTTCTTGGACCGACTAGTTTACTTCCTTAATTTCATGCACTTTACTGTTTACAGTTAGTCGGTCTACGTTGACTCACCGACCGACTAGTTTGTGAACTAGTCGGTCAGTGATGCTTCTTTGACCGACTAGTTGTGCTTTACTGTACATGCCAAATTTCTCCTAAGCTACTGTTTATCGTTAGTCGGTCTAAGAACGTTTGGTGACCGACTAGTTGACAATCTAGTCGGTCAACATTTGTTCTTGGACCGACTAAGTCAATTTGTATTCAGACTATTTGTTTTTGCCTCTTAGTCGGTCTACGTTCACTGACTGACCGACTAGTTGTGAAACTAGTCGGTCAGAAAGTCTTCTTGGACCGACTAGATTTCTAGGTCTGAAATTCAATCTGTTCACTGTTCACCTCTTAGTCGGTTCATGTTGTTTCACCGACCGACTAGTTGATGAACTAGTCGGTCAGTGGTTGTTCTTTGACCGACTAGTCTGCTTCAGATTTAGTTCCGTTGGAGATTTGAAAGCGACGTTTCTCTCTCTCTTTTCCCTTGATCCTTTAAATACCTGGAGGGGTTATTTCATAGGATCTAAGGCTGCTATTTTCAGAGTTCTATTGATTCAAAGAGAAGCTTTCAACTCTCATCTTCAAGCTCTCCCATTCTCAAGAATCTCTCCATCACTCTTATTCCTCAAGAGAGATTCATTGGTTGTGAGCCTTCCAAGCCAAGGGCTTGATTCTAGGTCATCCATCTCATCCCTAGGCTTCCATTGCTGGTCATCTTCTTGAAGCTAGGGTTTGGTGACTCTTCCTCCATCAAAATCCTCTTTGCCCTAATTTGGTAAGAAATCTCAAGGCATAGGTATTTTGTTGGTAAGAATTTCATTTCAGTTATATTTGAATTGTATACTCTCGGTTGTGAGAGGTTTTGCGTGATCCCGGGTTGTGGGAGTCACGGTCATCGATTGTAGGTCGATTGCACTTGTGAGGTTTTCGCAAGTGTTCATATTGGAAATCTTGAGTTAGGGTTTCTAACTCAAGTATCCGGAAGGGATCAAGGTGGTTGGGACGTAGGATCACCGGAAACAAGTCGGGGAGACTTGGGTGGATCCGAACCCATTAAACCATTGTGTTTGCGTTTGCATTATTTATTGATTGTAGTTATTCCGCATCGTTGTTTGTTAATTGCACGATAATTAGGAATAACACTCCTCGTTATTTAAAAGTACTATTCACCCCCCCTCTAGTACATGTGCAGTGGCTTCCCAGGGCACTACAGAGGTGAGTATGTGCTGGATCACTGAGCGTAGCCAGAAGCATTCCTTGCTTGCTTCGAAGATCGCTAGTAGCTCTGAGTGGGTGGATGAGACGGTCGTCATGGTCTGCTTCACAGATCTCCAGGATATGGCAGAGCCGCCATATGTGAACATGTATCCGGTCTGAGACTTCTCTGTATGAGGATCGGACCTGTAACCTGCGTCAGCATAACCAACTAAACCAGTTGATGCCCCTTTCCTGTAGAATATGCCTAAGTCTATGGACCCTTGGAGGTAGCGCAGAAGATGCTTAACTCCGGCCCAGTGCCGCTGTGTAGGTGCAGCACTATATCTGGCTAGTAAGTTTACTGCAAACGCTATGTCAGGGCGAGTGCAGTTAGCCAGGTAAAGGAGTGCATCGATAGCACTTAAATAAGGCACTTCGGGGCCTAGTACTTCCTCCCCCTCTTCCAGCGGTCGGAAGGGGTCTTTGTGTATATCCAATGATCTGACGACCATCGGAGTGCTGAGGGGGTGGCACTTATCCATCTGAAACTTTTTCAATAAGTTCGATGTGTAAGTTGACTGGTGTAACAGGATCCCATCTTTAAGATGCTCTATCTGAAGGCCTAAACAGAATTTTGATTTTCCGAGGTCTTTCATCTCGAAAGTTTCTGTCAGGCTTCTAGAAATCTTTGCGATCTCTTCAGGAGATCCGATGAGGTTTAAGTCGTCTACATAGACGGCTATAATTACAAATCCCGTTGCCTTTGCTCTTATAAAGATGCAAGGACAGACTGGGTCGTTTTTAAATCCTTGCTGTGCAAGGAAGTCGCTCAGTCTGTTATACCACATCCTTCCAGATTGTTTTAGACCATATAATGATCTTTGCAGTTTCACTGAGTAGATGTCACGTTCTCTCTCTTTTAGTGCTGCAGGCAAAGAATAACCGTCAGGCAATCTCATATAGATGTCTCGGTCTAGGTTGCCATATAGGTATGCAGTAACCACGTCCATGAGTTGCATATCTAAACCCTCTTGTGCTGTTATGCCAATGAGAAATCGGAAGGTGATCGCGTCCATGACCGGGGAGTATGTGGCTTCAAAATCCACCCCAGGACGTTGGGTAAAACCCTGCGCTACAAGCCTTGCTTTGTAGCATACGATCTCATTCTGTTCATTTCGTTTTCTAACAAATACCCATTTATAACCCACAGGTTTTACACCTTTTGGTGTCTGGACTATTGGTCCGAAGACCTTGCGTTTGGTGAGTGAATCCAACTCCACTCATATCGCCGCTTTCCACTTTGGCCAATCATCTCTGCTTTGACATTCTGTCAGAGAGCGTGGTTCAATATCATCGTCGCAGTACGCGACGTTGATGGCAATATTACACGCAAATGTGTCATCTATTGTTGTGCTTTTTCTGTCCCAATACTCCCCAGTTCGTACATAGTGTATCGATAATTCATTTTCTCCCGGTTTTTCCTCTTCATGAGAGTTTGGGAGAGATGGGGTAGCAGGGCTTAAATTAGCATCCTGTGGTGGTATTTGTTTACCATTGCCAAGGGTCCTACTCTTTCGAGGGACTTGGTCCTTGGATCCCGGTGGTCGTCCTCTCTTTTTGAGAGGTCCAACCATTTCTGCTGCAGGCGGATTGCATCCATTTTGCGGTATGTCAATCCTAGCTGGAGTGTTAGCAGCAGGGACGTGTGATTTGACAATCTTCTGGTTGTCAGTAAATTTGTCCGGCAAGAGATGGACAGTGTTTTGGATGTGGAGAATCTTCAGGACCTCCTCCTCACACTGGCTTGTTGGCGGATCAAAGTGACATAAAGTTTTTGTATCCCAAGTGATACTTTCTGAAGCTTCGGGCTTCTTTGTCTGTGAGCCTAGTCTTGGGAACGATGTTTCATCGAATTCACAGTCTTCTAGACGTGCCTTAAATACGTCCCCCGTAAGGGGTTCTAGGAATCTAATTATGGAGGGGGTGTCAAACCCAACATAAATGCCTAGGCGACGTTGTGGACCCATCTTTGTCCTTTGTGGTGGTGCTATGGGGACGTATACTGCACAACCAAATATTCTCAAATGTGAGACAATTGGTGGGGCTCCAAGTGCTAGTTGCATTGGAGAAGATGACTGACCTCCAGAGGGTCTTAATTTTATTAAAGATGCAGCATGCAGAATTGCATGACCCCACGCATTCACTGGCATCTGGGATTGAAGTAATAATGGACGAGCGATCCATTGCAGTCTCTTAATTAGAGATTCTGCTAACCCATTTTGGGTGTGAACATGCGCTACAGGATGTTCGACTTCAATTCCCTGAGCTTGGCAATAGTCTAGAAAGACTTGTGACGTAAACTCCCCCGCATTGTCCAGACGAAGTTTCTTTATCTGGTGGTCGGGGAAGTGGGCCCGTAACTTTATTATCTGAGCTAAAAGCTTAGATAGTGCTAGGTTACGGGTGGACAGTAGGCACACATGTGACCACTTAGTAGATGCGTCTATCAGGACCATAAAGTACCTGAACGGACCACTTGATGGGTGAATCGGCCCACAAATGTCTCCGTGGATTCTTTCCAGAAAGCTGGGAGACTCCACATCCACTTTCAGTGGAGAGGGTCTCGTGATCAGTTTACCCTTGTAACAGGGTGGACATGGGAATTTGCCTTTTTGAAGAATCTTCAGGTTCTTCAGGTCAATGCCCCTGGAGTTCTTTATGATGCGGTACATCATAACTGAACCAGGGTGTCCCAGTCGACTGTGCCAGAGTTAGAATTCTGGTGTTTGGGGGCACTGCAGGTGCTCCGCCATGGATGTTTCTGGAGTTTGTATACTTGTTTGGTAGAGTCCCGAGGGGAGTCCCTTGAAACGTTCCACAATGGTTTTTGAACCATTTGTAAGAGCCGTTACAAGCAAGTATTCCTTTTTATCTTCCTCGACCGTCTCTAAGTGATATCCGTTTAAACGGATGTCTTTAAAACTTAGGAGGTTTCGGATGGATTTAGGGGAGTATAACGCATTTTTAAGTGTTATTTGTGTGTTGCCGGGGAGCAATATAATTGCTGCCCCTGATCCTTCGATTATGTTTGCTGGTCCTGAGATGGTTCTCAGTGGGCCAGAATAACTACTTATGCTCGTGAAGTAGTCTAAGTTTTGAAGGATCGAGTGCGTCGATGCACTGTCCACTAGGCAGATAAGTTCCATATCTAAAAAGGGGAAAGACATTTAAGCAATAAATGAAGAGAAAAGATCTACTTTCATAAAGATAAATGCTCAAAAATATTGTTTTGACATGGAAGTAAAACTAGATACGATGCATAAAAAGAGAAGATACATTGCTAATTGCATAAAAGTGGTCCAGATCTAGAGAGTGTCATCTCCCATGAAATCTTCAGGAGTCCATGAGGTCTCTGCCAACGCAGCGCTCTCCATCAGGTTTGTCTCAGCTCGAGGCTTGAGGCTTGCCTGGTAGAGGTCCTGGATGTGTTTTGCTGTGTGGCAGATTCTGGACCAGTGGCCCGTCATCCCGCATTTGGAGCATTTGTCCTCCCAGTCTTTCTTGGGAGTGCCTCCTTTGTTGGGAATCCTCTTATGCTTCTTGTCCACGAACTTCTGGTTCCGGGGAGGAGCTGAGGGAGTGGCCTTCTTCCGCTGCTTCTGTTCTTTCCATTTCTGGAATTTTGCCTTTTTGTCCGTCTTCTTCTTCTGGGAAGACTGGAAGTGGGCCTCTGCAGGAGGTGGCAATGGAGCGGAGCCAGGAGGGCGCAGGTTGTGGGTGGCAACCAACAGGTCTCTGTTCTGTTCAGCCATAAGCAGGCATGAAAGAAGGTCAGAGTACTTTTTGAACTTCCTCTCTCGATATTTTTGCATAAGGATCATGTCCTTTTCGTGGAAAGACGTAAACGTCTTTTCCAGCAACATCTTCTCCGTCACTGGTTCACCACACAACTTCAGGCGTGAGGTGATGCGGAAGAGAGCTGAGTTGTACTCCGCTACGGATTTGAAATCCTGTATGCGGAGGTGAGTCCACTCGTACTGTGCGCGGGGGAGTATGACATCCCTCTGATGTCTGTACCTCTCCTCGAGTGCATCCCACAGCTCGTAAGGGTCCTCTACAGTGAGGTACTCGTCCTTTAAGGTCGAGTCTAAGTGTTTCCTGATATATATAATGGCTTTCGCCTTTAATATATCGGAAACTTCCTCTGTATGAGGTGCTTCCACTGAAGCCTCCTTGTTAGCTGGGGCAGTACTAGTTGTTGCCTTTTCAGTCTGTGTGAGACTGAAACCATGAGAGCGCAGATGGAACTTCAGGTCCAACTGCCAACTCAGGTAGTTTGACCCATCGGCCTTCAGGACCGAGAAGTCTACATTCGCGAGTCTGGCCATTTTATGATCTAGCAATGTAAAGAAAAGTAGCATGTATCATTAAGACTGAATAAAACAGACATCCACGCATGTAATGTAATCATTTTCATAGCATGAATTTTAATGTGATTTTAACATGCATGCTTTTTTCAGATAATGTGAATAATTAATTACTAAAAATTAACAATCACGCATGCTGTTAAGGAATTTCATTGTGACATTAGAAACATGGTATTTTAAGTTAATTAACAACCACGCAGTTTAATGCATAAACAATGAAACAGAAATATGACTTAGGGCTATGGGGATCAGCCAGCCGACACCGAAAAATAAAAAGAGTCCAGTCCGAAGTTACATCAAAAAATAAAATGCATGAAAATTAAAGTACAACTCGGGAACTTCAGAGAGAAGCTCCTATCTTCATTGAGCGAACGCCTTCAGCTTCTTTTTGGTGTTCTTCGGTCTTCTTTTTACATTTTCATCCTCACATACAAAATTTCTCTCAAAAAAAGAAAAATTGCAGGAATTTAAAACGGTGTCGGAAACCTGGCTGATCCCTAAAAACATAGCCTAATATTTGCACATCCACGCAGATAATATATTCGCGACATACAACCACGCAGATAATCGAAACACATGCATTTAAAATAATTTAAAAATTGTGTGCGACGTGCAAAAAAATTTTTTTTTTTGAAAACTTTTTGCCTTTTGATCCATATTTTAATGTTTTATTTTACCGCTTTAAACCCTTTCAAATTTTCTTTTAACTATTTTGGGCTTTTTAGGGCCAAAAATAAATAAAATAATTTGTGTGAATGGGCTAATTTTCTGGCCTTATGGGCCATGAAAACAACCCATTAGGGTTAATATTGGGCCTCCCCCGAAAAAAAGAGCCCGTTAGGGTTAGGGTTTCGAGAAACCCTAGGGGGGCCCGCGGCGTGTCGCCGCGGCCGCCGCGGCAACTGGCCGCGGCCTGAGGCCGCAGCACAGGGCCGCGGCTTCAGGCCGCCGCGGCTTCAGGCCGCAGCCTGGGGCCGCGGCGCGTGGCCGCGGCCTGGGGCCGCGGCGCAGTGCCGCGGCCTGCAGTGCCGCGGCGGCAGTCCGCGGCCTGAGGCCGCGGCGTTTGTTTTCCGCCGGCGGCGCAAAGGGCGCGCCGCCGTTTCGCCCTACATGCGTGCGGATTTTTGGATCAAAGGCGGGGAGGTAAAAATCGGGGTTTTCAACAATTTTGATCGCTAAAAACAAGTTTTTATTGTTTTAAACATGCAGATCTTATTAAAAAGGTTGAATTTCACCGAGTTTATAAACTTTTTGATCCTAAAACATGCAGATCTAATGAGAAAAGCAAGTTTAGATCTAAAAGTTTGGATTTTTACCTCTAGATTCGACGAGGAATCTAGGCGACGGTTGGTGAAGGATGCCCTTTTTGCTCCCCGTTGAGAAGATTACGATCTTCTTGAATCTGAGCGATTTGTGGATCTCCTTTCCCGCGAGCCGCCGTCTCCTCCAACGAGCGTGATCGTGCTGATAACGTGTTGTGAAGGGAATTTAGGGAGAAATAGGTGTAAGGGGTTAAGAGCCCCCTACCCGTGTATTTATAACTTTCAATAGTGTGTTGGATACCCAATTGGCCCAATGGGCCTATTCATAACAGTTTTATCACTTTAGTAGTTGTTTTCCTTTCTTATGTTTTTGTTTCTAGCTAGCATCTTTGAATAAATCTAATATTCAATTTGACTACGATGTGATCTGTCATTATGACTTTTAGGATTTTGTTTTAATTTTTTTTTTCTTCGAGAAAGGAGACATACATTTTGCATTATCACATGCATATATATTGTTTTTGCCACGACCAAACCTCTTTCCTGGATTGCTTAGTCCCTTGTGTATAATGATATAGCCTGTATCGGATTATTACCTTTTGTTCAATGTCTTGAAA